>CM073123.1:1836539-3036539 GCA_037039145.1 Fundulus diaphanus
TAAAGCTACAAATATTACATAACCTTTTGAAAAACGACAATTTATAATTGTTGATAAATATTTACTATAAGTTTTTTTTTCTTTTGTAATTTTTAAAGATCCTCTATTCATTTCAGTTTTAGGTTGTAACAAAAGAAAAACATAGAAAAGATGCAAAGAGAGGATTAATACTTATTCCTCTATGAGAAATGTGTGGAAAAGTATTTAAATAATTACACATAATTTCCAAACTAATGATGAGAAAAGAGATCTAAAACATATAATGGTAGTTTTGGTGTCATTCTGGTGTGAAAATTCAATACAATTGTTTCATGAAAAAAAGGAAAAAAAGCTAAAATCTGAATCTGTTATTATATCTCCGTTTAAAAATATCAGTTGGCTCTTTGTCGTTTTTAGCGAAAATTATTAGGGCCAATTTTGGAGGTTCTAAAGAGCCACTTGAGGCCCCAGAGCCGTAGGTTTACAACGTCCAACTGTGTGTCTCCCTTCAGCCTCTAGGTGGCAGCATTGGCCATTATAACCACCGGTAAAGTTGGTCAGAAGCAGGAAAGTTTATTTAGAAATAATTACTGAAATAATCCGTCACTAATACAAGCTAATAATTAAGGAGGCCTAATAATAAAACACATTAAAGCACAAACCGGATATAAAAACAATCTGTGTTTGTTCACTTTACCGACGTTTATAAAGAAGGTCAGTACTTTTATATCATGTATTCCTCCGCCAACAAATGTAGTCCGCGATCCATTTGATTGGGTGACCAGTTTACTTCATTCATGGGCTCCCAGCCGGTGAGAGCTTCGGGATTTCATCGTCATCCACAGCGGAACCAACTGGACGGATTTCTGCTGGGTTCTGATGAATCATCGCCAGAGACGCGAAGAGTCCTGTTCTGTGTCCAGGTAAACGCTGCAGGTTCTGCTGCAGGTTGCATGGTTTCTGACGTCTGCAGACGGTAGGTGTGTCTTCCTCGCCTTCTTATGGAAAACTCCGTTTAAAACGCGGCGACGTTTGACCCGAGAGAAGAAACAGGTGTTCCAGGTAGACGAGCCTCTTTATTCTGACAGGAGAGAATGGAGGTGAAACCCTGGACCATCACCGTGAAGTGAAGCAGCATAAAGCTGCTAAGAAACGGGAGTTTCCCCTCCTCTGACATCACGGTCAGCCACTGTTTAATATAATCCCCTTTTTATTTGTTTAACCCAAAAACAACCTCTAAGAAAAGGTGAAGTTTGCATTTAACAGCTTTTTTTAATGTTTAAATCCTGTTTTGAGCTGTAAGCAGAAGTGTTGCCCCATGTTTCTTGTTTTAGATGAAATGTCCTGCTTCAGAGCATGCGTGGCTCACCTGCAGCTGCATGCTCAGGTGTTCCCTCAGAGCTGCAGTCACCCTGGCCTTGTGTCCACCCGGGTGTCTCTGCAGCGCTCTCTCCCTGTGTGTGATGGACAGTTGTGCTGCTGCAGCACTCTGCGTGTTGCATAACCGCTTGTCCTCTGCATCATCCTGCAGGCCCGGCCAGGATTAAATAAGACTCTGTGTCTCTCCTTGGCATGCAGAGCTGCCTCTGTGCAGGAGCCCAGGAGCACTTTCACAGATCCCAACCTCCTGCAGCTTCTGGTCCGCTCTGACCGGCTGCTGAAGAGCCAGAAGTGAAAAAGGGAAAGCTTGATGGACGAGTCCGCCTCTGGAGGCTGCTCTGTGTTTTCAGTGAGTTTTACTGCTGTGGCAGCAGCTAGGCACCATGTCTCCTTATTTTTGACTTGATGCTGGAGTTCAGCATGTTTAGAAAATTAGAGATTTAGTGGGCTATCCGCACAGATGGACCGTATCAGTTCTTCCCCTGCAACGTGTCCAGTATAATTTAATCTGTGCAGCACTTTCAGCTAATTTTCTCAGCTGCTCTGGTTAGACTGAGTCTGGTGGAGATTTCCTCTGAGCTTTATTAAAAAAACTAAGACTTAATATTCAGTGTTGAGATAATTTTGCTTCCATTTCCACTTTTATTTATTCAACATTAAACTATAATTTAAGTAACCATTTATCTCTATCCACATTATTCTCTTTTTTTGCATTGTCTTTCTCGTAAACATTTTCTAGTGTTTAGTATTTTGTATATAATAATTAATGCTAGTAAAATAAAATGTTTATACAGTGTTAAATACTTAATTAGGGTGTCAGCTGTCCACAGAAAAAGATGGACAAATATTTCTTTGTCAAGTTTTTGTTTCTCTGTTTATTATGTGATCGTGTTTTTAAAACATGTTGGCTTCTTCATAAGGCATTAAATTTTTTTATATTTTTAATTATAATGTTTTTAAAAATATTTATTTTTAAAAACATCAAGAGAAATGGTTGTATAAATATTAAAGTAACAGGCAAATGAATCGGTTCAGTTTTGTTCACCAAGCAAAGCGCTGCTCAGCTTAGTTTTAACAAATGTCACAGTTAATCTTTTTAATCTCACTGCTGATTTTCCCTCTTATAATTTCATTTTTACAACAACTTACTGAACAGTTTCCTGCCGGTCGCTGTTCCTGCTGATTGTGCCGCTGCTCGTCTGATGCAGCCTCTCCTCGGGTGAAGGTGGGACGGTGGCTCCAGCTTGTCATAATTGGCATTTTTGTGTTTGAATGTCGGCGCGGCGCTGAAAGCTGTCCTCTGCTCAGACTTGTTGTTGGGTTTGAATCGTTGCTGCTTTTATCCACAAGCACACAGTAAAACCACAGCAGCTGCTTTGATGGGATTTACTGGTGTTACTCCAGCTTTAAAACCTCAGTGACGGTTTAACTCCTTCAACCACAGTTGGACCGCAGGTCGAATCCTGGAAACCGGTTCGGTTGCATGAGGACATTTCTCTGATGTAAAGACTCTGTTTCTCAGAAATGTGGAGCAATGTTTGTTTTAAAGTTTATCTGAACACCAACTCAATCCATGAGTAAAAGCCTACCTGACCTGAAGCTTCCAGCTATAATGGAGCCTTTAGCGGTCGGCTCATTGCTTTGGTTGTTTTGTGGCTCTCAGCTTCTCTGTCTTCATTCACTTTCACTTGAATCATCGCTGCTTTTACCAACAAGCTGTTATATTATCAACAAACGTTTTGGCTCCTAAAATGTGCGATAAACTGCAGCTGGAGATCAGACAGGCTCCATCTGTTGATACTTTTGAAACTCGTCTAAAAAGAGACTTTTTCTCCTTGGCTTCTAATTACGGATGCAGCGATTATGAAAATTTGGACTGATATTGAATTATAATATTAATATTGATGTTATGTCCGATTATAGACTTAGACTGCTTTTTTAAAAATCTCTGCTTCATTTAAAACTCCCACAATGCATCACTGTCACTTTAACACGACCGAACAAAAACCACATGACCAGTTTTACTTATCGGACCGATATGTCCAAAAATGACTAACATTGGCCGATACCGATGTTAATGCCGATATAATGTGTGTCCCTACTTTTAATCCAGATTGAGTTGACATCCGTGTCACAATCCTTTACTCTTTCATGTGTCCGTCTGTATTATTTAATTTTATATAACATTTTATATAGCTCTCTTGTATTAACTTATATTTCATAGTTTAATCCTATGTTTACTAATACCTTTTTTGGACAGCACCGCTATGTTGTTTTTAAGTGGTTTAGAAATAAAGTGGTATATTCAGTCTTTGTGCTACCAGACCAGCACAAAATGGCTAAGCTAGCACGTAGCTGTTAGCCACATGTAGCATTTAGCAGTTAGATGGCAGGTAGAGGTAGAGACAAAATATTTTTTAAATTGTGGACTGTGCTAAATGATCTGCAACATTACTTTCTTTATTGTAACTCTTTTCACCAGCGAGGCGTTGTTGTGATAAAAATGTTGACATTGTGCTAATAGGCAGGAACACAATCTACATTTTAAAGTATAACTCAGCCCGATGTGAAAGCATGACCCACCCCCAGACAAATTTTGAAAAAATGCCACCAAAGTGGGCGGTGCCAACAGACCCGGAGGGGCGGGGCTAAGAGTGTGAATAATAGATGTAAGTTAGGCGTGGTCAGGATGAGGGAAAGTGACATGTTGAAACATGGAGTGACCAGGGTGGCATCTGGAGGTTTCACCACAGATCGGTCGTTTTGAGGTGGAAGTTTTCTCACTCCCCCTTGTCACTGGAGGTTGAGGGAGGCTTGTTGAGTGTTAGCGGTTCAAGAACTGGCTCAAGGCTCAGCGATGTCTGAAGCCGGTGCTGCCGAAGCAGTGGAGGACAGAATGGCTGCAGTTTGAGTGGTAAAGTGATGTTAGCGGCATCATTGCTAACATGGGCTAACGCTAAAAGCAGTAACGGCAAACACTACCGATCAAGTTGTCGATTCCAACTCCTGAGTCTGACTCGACACGGTGTGTGGTTCTGACTGAGATGCTTCTCTACCTGAACGCTGGGCTTTGCTGACGAAGGCAAGTACCGTTTGAACTAATAGGAAAATTCTACTGCAGTAGCACCGTTCAGCCCTGAGAGGGCAGCACTAAGATGGTTTTGAGTCAAACTTTGCAGAACTAAACAAGTTCACATAAAAATGGAAAAAAAGCACAGTAGCATGGATGTCTCCGTACAAAATGTTCTAATAATAGCTTCTAGCTCCTGACCTTTGACCTTTCATGGGGTCAACAGTCAGAACGCTATCGTGGGGAAAGGCGCTTCAGATTGCTGTGCCGATTTCGGACAGCCTTTAACTCCGACGTCATTACACGACGGAAACGCTCATGTTAGACTAATCGAATTCCTTATAGGTCCTTTAGAGCCAGTGAGGGACATGGTGAGGTGCCTAGGCTACAGGAACTATGATGGGAAGCATACAGGCTCCTTTTCCTACCTCCTTCCTTACTGACTGCAGTATTCGGACAGCACTGATCATGGCGACTGCTGACGCACTTCTGCTTTGGTCCTGACCAATTAGACCTTTTGGACGCAGCAAAAGTAGCAAAATCTGATTTTGGGGTGGATCACGCTTTAAAAACAGCAGCTAGCTGTTAGCCACCTAGCAATTATCCGTTGAGTTTTGGATCCTCTTTGTGTCTCCATGATTTATAGGACAGAGTTGGGAAGTTTAACAGACAGAAGACATTCTCTGAAAATGATCACGTGTAATGGGGCCTAAAATTAGTAAAAATGTGTCAAACTTCAAAGAAAAACTCTAAAAAGATTTAAATAGTTTAAGCTGTCTGATGGCTTGGCAGGAACGTATGCAGAAAGGAGAGTTGTGTTTCAGAGAGCTGCATTTTAGTTGTTTTGATCCCAGAGGAACAGCTTGTAGCAGAAGGAGTGATGGATTCACACCAACACACTTTTCTCTCCTCAAACCACCCGCAGTTTATTTCTGGTCGTTTTGCTGCCTTTCAGGCTCACTCTGTTTCCTGGGCTCAGTGAAGGTATCTCTGGTTTGTGCAAACAAACCAGAGATACCTTCAAAGCGCCATTCAGCTTCTGTGTGTTTTTTTTGGTGAGTTTGTGCAGAGGACAGTCTGTGGCACCTTAACGAGAAACCAGAGCTCCAAATCTAGTCCAGATCCCCCAGAGGGCTGCGCTGCCGCCGGCTCACAGGCTTCCCAGTGGAAGCAGAGCTCCTGTAGGAGATTGTCTTTATCATGACGGCTGGACAGAAAACAGTCGCACATTTCCACCCCCCCCCCCCCCCACCCCGAGCTGGTCGGAAGATCTAATTTAGTCAGAGTTTCCAGACAGACCAAGTTCCTGCAGTGTTTTCTGTACGCTTTGTTCACACATGAGAACGTTTCTTTCTCCCTGAAGTTAAACGCTCCACATATGTGGGACACAAAGTCCTTGGATTTAATTAAATGTTGCTTCAGCACCTTTCATGCAGGTAGACGCTACAGGTGAGCGGCTCTTGCAGGCAGGAACACGTCACCCTGCAATGTGCCGCTTTCTCCCTCCAGTCTTTCTGGGCTCTAAAGTCAAAAATTTGGGATTTACCAGGCTCCTCAAGTCCAGGCCTGAAGAGTCGGCGTCCTGCATGCTGCAGCTGCAGAAACTGGACGTGCAGATGGTAGAACAATCTTCCAGGGCAGAACTGACTGGTGCCGGTGAGGCTGAATATCGGTACCGGTTCCAGATGCCTGCTGACCGATCGGTGCTTCCTGTGTTCAGCCTGAGAGCCGCGGCAGGTTAAAGGTTTAAGAAGACGAGTTTTTTAACCAGCATCGGATCTGATGATCAGAATGTCTGACTGAGGTCCAGATGTGGGACGGAGACGTCTGAGTTGGTCCAACATCTTCAACATGAACTCTGTTGGTATTTTTATGAGTTCAGGGAGCTTATTGTGACGTGTGTGGGGTGTTCAGCTCTGTGTGAAGGTTACACGTGCCGCAGCGTGATGTTGCTGGGGGGGGGGGACCCGGCCCAGCTTTGGGTTGGTGCTGATTAATATTCAGCTTTTTGGCAGGACCTTCATGACTCATGTTCTGTAATCTGACTTGGACCGGGCCGCTCATCGGCTCACTGGGGCCCTCCTTCCTCATCAGATTACATGTTTGGGTTCTCCATTCCTCCTTTCACCGTGTTCTGAAGGTCCAGAACCTCCCGTTTTCCCTCCTGGAAGGGAAGAAAAAGGACCAACGCAGCTCGGCAGCAGCCAGCTCCCCCCGGGACTGGACTTTGAAGAGGGGGTGGAGATGGATCCTGACCAGAACCCCCCACCATGTCATGCTGGGGCGGGGGCTGACGGTGTGTGTGTGCTGTGGAGGAATGTCCTCCCCTTCTTGCCATAGCCGTGTGCCAGAAGCAGCAGATCTGTTTACTGCAGCGCTGAGGAGCTCGTCCCTCCCTCCCCGCTCAGCCTTCCCTCCTGCCTGTGTGGGATAGCGCAGCAGAGCTGGATGGCACATGACGCCTGGCCCGCAGCGCCGCGTGTGAGGGGGTGGAGGACTCGGTGTCCCGGTCCGTCCCGCTGAGGGAGTCTTACTGGATCTGGTGTTTTTCTGTCCTCAGCGCCGCAGCCTGAGAAGGAGCTGGAAGAGTAAGTTACTGCGGCAACAGTTACGCTGTCTGTGTTCTGCTGCAGAGTAAACGATCCGTGCACCGTGGAGCAAACGGGTCTGGGATTTAAGTGAGCAGAGCGGTACCGTTGTCAGGCAGCCGGGTCTAAACGGGCAGCTGTAGGGCCGACAGAGGACTTCTGTGTTCGGTTCCCCACAGCTCAGCAGGAAGGAACACAGTTCAGACGAAGGCGGCGATGGTTCTGGCTGACTGTAAGGAAGTGGCTTTGTTGAGATGATTTCATATGTTCCTAAAATAAAAAGCACCAGCTGTCCCGCAGCATGATGCTGCCACCGCCATGTTTCCTTGTGGAATCATGGCGGTGATTCCCTCTGTCATTCCTGGCCGCCACCATGACGGCTCATGTGGTTGTTGATGACGGCAGACCATCGACCTGGTCCAGTTCCCCCTGATGGGGGCAGATACGGACTGCAGACCGGCCAGCAGCTGTACCCTCCTCTTCCTCAGCCAGGTCTCTGGGACGTGGTTTCCAGTTCCCTGGCTGCAGGTGCTGGTCCTGAAGGAAGCAGATGTTGATCCAGATGAGCCGGTACCACGGTTCTACCTCCCACCGTCACAGGGGGCTGACCTCCTCCTCCCTGACGTTCCTCCCCAGCAGGAGACCAGCTGCGTGATGAAACCAGGTGATGCTGTGAGGAGGTGCAGCAGCTGCATCTGAGGTCCGGTCTGTTTAAGGAGGACCACACACGGGTTTAGCAGAACATCTGACGGCTCACAGACGCTGCTGGTGGTTCTGAACCATGTGGGTCTTTTTATCTGAGTCCTGATCGCTTTATCGCCTGTTTCAGAGATTTTAGATTGGGAAGTAAAAATAGAGCTGGAGCATTTCTGACCATGTATGGACAGAACCTGGCTGCCCCCGTAGAACCGGTGCTGGTTGGACCCGATAGGTTTTCTGTGAGGTTCTGGGCCGTCCAGATGGTTCCGATTCTGCTCTGCAGCGAGCCACAGGATGAAAGTAACTCTGGGTTTCAGGTATTGATCAGCAGCTTTCACAAACACAGCATGCTGCTTATGTAACGGCGCCGTTTAACTGCAGAACCGGTCCTGATTGGACCGGCACTAAGCCAACCAGCTCTGTTTGTGCCTCCAGAACCTTCACCGTTAACTCTGCCGGGTCACCAGGATCCCATCAGTCAAACGATCGTATTTCAGCACCGCCTCGCTGCACAGACCGTCGTTAAATCCCAGCTTCAGGCGGATGTTTTCGGTTCTAATACCGAGCAGAACCGTAGCATCTTAGCTGATTATCCTGTTGTCTGCCCTCATGGTTGGATGTTTTAGGAGTTGTGGTCTTGGTTTGGTCACCTGAGCGATTTGTTTTATAGCGCTTCATCAGAGGTTCCTGCAGCGTTCTGCTGGTTGTTCCTGAGGGGAACCAGAAGGTTCTCTTATAATACTCTCACCTGCAGCAAACAGAACATTCAGGTGTTGCTTACCAGGATGCAACCAATAAAATGAAAAGTTAGACCACGACTAAAAACGCAGGAGCAAAGTGTGAGAAAGTAAGTACACCTTAGCTGCTGGGAGGGCCCTGGAGGCCGCTGACCTGCAACGTTACCTGAACCTGGGTGGAAGCAGGACTTCTGGGGCAGACAGGTGTGTGTTCACACAGCGCCAGGGTGGAGAGACGTCAGCAATGACCCGCAGGAAGCAACTGCTGCTGCGCATCAACCTGGGAGGGGTCAAAGGTCATCTCCAGACCACCTGAAGCCCATCATCCTGCAGAGAGGAAGACGATTCCCAGGATGGACGTCCAGCAGGTTCAGCCCAATGTCAGAGCGGGAAGCTCAGAGAAATGAGAAGAACCCAGGAGCTCCACCTCAGACTTTACACGTTAACAGGTTAAAGGTCAAAGGTCATGACCCTGAACCAGTCTTGCTGCTGGAAGGGTTGAAGGAGAAAGCCTCTTCTCTCCAGAACCAAGATGGCAGCAGGACTGAGGTCAGCAGAGCTGCTCCTGGAGGAAGGACCAGAGTTCTGGACCGAGGAGACCAGAGATGATGGACAGAACCACGATGGACAGAACCACGATGGACAGAAACACGATGGCAAATTTATGATGGTCCAAACTCAGACTGGGACCAAACTGATTCCTCAACTGGACACTTGCTCTCAGTTCTGGAGTCTCGCGGTTGAGCGACCTAAAGGTTTGGAGCTGCTGGAGGTCCGTCTTTCGAGAAGCGTTCCAGGTCACATGAAGTCCTGGAGCATCTGGGTCTTCAGGGTCCGTTTGGTGAGAGTTTCCTCGTCCCCCTGGGTCCAGATGCTGGTGTGATTTCTGTGAATGAGTTTCAAGGCCCGAAGCTGGATGGAGTTGGTGTTTCTGACAAACGTCTTGTACCATTTAGCTGTTTTTATTTTAAATAAACATGTGGTTCTTTAAGATTTGGTTTACCTCACTGTGACAGCAGACTGACCTGAGAGGATTTTAATTATTAGAACCTAAACTCCTCTTTCTGCTGCGTCAGCAGACGCCTGACCGTAGGAGACGAGATGCTCGTTATGCGCCGCGCACATCCGTCCTGCGTTACCTGCGCCGTGCCAGCGCTGCGGAGGCCGCGATGCGGTAACGTGATGCGGTAACGTGATGCAGGAGATCCTGCCTGCTGAGGCCGGCTCCTGAAATATAAAACCGTCGGCACAAAGCGTCGCTCCTTCATCAATTAACCAGACGGATCAGCTTCCTCTGCGCTGAAGGTTTAACCGGATCGTCTTCTAAACCTGGGATGAGTTCATGTCTGAGGCTGTGAGGAAAGTGGTCCGGCTGAGACGTGACCAGGTTCTCCTCCTGTCAGGTGGATTCTGGGGGATGGACCGGGTTTGATGGTTCTGCTGAGCAGATGTGTGGATTGGATGGAGAAAAGCTTCTGTGTGTTTTCAGTGTAAATGTTTTCATTTATGTCATCTTTGTCTGCGATGGAGCGAAGTTTGTCTCAGTGGACTAAAGTTTCCGGCTCCAGTCCAGTCGATGTTTGTGCAGGGCTGCTTAAACCTGCGGGTTCTGAGGCGGGTCAGAGGACGAGGAAGAGCTGCTGGGACACTAAGACAAGGCGCTGGAGCAGATTAGAAACAGCCGGGTTCCTTCGTTTACCTCTGAACCAGTGAATCTGAGCTTTTTAGCCCGATTTGGGGCCTGGGACTGTTGAGACGAGAAAACCAAAACCCGAAGAAGAGGGACGTCCTCTGCTGGGATGATGAGGTTGAGACTTCTTTATAAGGCGGGTGGATCTGAGTGAAGATCTGCAGCCGGGTCAGATTTACCTGGAGATGTTTCCACTTTGTCCTCTTTGGCTAAATTGGTGATTTGTGTTTTGTTGCTGGTTAAGCTGAATTAATTAAAATGATACGGGTTTGTGTGAGTCTGGGTTTAAAGGCTCTAAATGTCAGAACATGTTTAATTCAAGGTTCTGCTGCAGGACTTGAGTTAATTTAGCCGGGGGTCTCTGGATCCGGTGCCGCAGAGCTGCATCCCAGCTTCTCATTCAGTCCTGCAGAACCCTGGGGAAGAATCATTCATTTGATTGAACCGGACCTGGAGAACAAGACTTTAAAGCTAGGGTCTGTGATTTTTTTTTTTTTTTAAATTGTTTTAATTTTTTCCCAGAAGTTTCCCCAAGTCCCTTTTTGAGTAACTGCGTCAGACCGTCTTACCTGCTCTTCCGCTCCTCAGGGAGATCGCGTGAAAAAAAAAATCTCCCAAATCCTCTCTGATCTTATTTATTTCTTAACATGAACGTGGTTCGCTTCTTGCAACTCTGAGCCATGTTCAAAGTCTACGGTGAGAGCAGCGGAGCTACACTGAACGGCTAACACCGAAGCTAACCGCTAAGCTAACCACTAAGCTAACCGGATACATAAACACTAGAAGTGCGCAGCCAGCAAGCGTAAACTGTGAAAGAACGAGCAATAGATAAGGTGGCAGGGATTGGTCAGAGTTTTTACGGGCCTTTTTTATAACCTCCTTTTTCTGAATAAATAATGTATTGACTACTTTCAGGATGGATGATTTTACCCAGGATGACTCAAACTGTTTCTGAACAGGATTACCAACTATAGCTTAAACTGAAACAAACGTAAAGCATCACAGAGCGCTAAGATTTCCTCACTAAGGATTAAATCAGTAGTTATTTCATTATAAAGCGTCTCAGAGGAAGATAAAGGAGAAATCTTTCCGGTGCTGCTTCCCTGTCATGGTTCTGCTCCTTCACTCCATCCATCTGAGCAGAAACTGCTCGACAGGCGAGTCCTAATGCTCAGCAGGGTTCCCTCGCTCTGAGCGGGCCTGGAACGCGGCCCGAGGCTGAAGGCCAGCTGATTCTAACCGGACCGGATGAGCTGCTGGGTCGGTCCAGTTAGAGGAACTCTAACTGCGCCTGACTGAATGTAGGATGTTTTCATGAAGCCCGTCTCTGCATGACTGGGTTTGATGGGTTAAAACGTTCAGCCCAGAGTTTAGTGCTGGATGGTTCAGGATCAGCAAACGCTGCGAAAAGTTCTGGTTCAGAAAAGAGGTTTGAAGATGGTTCAGACAAAATATTATCCTTAAAAACTGAAACCCAGAACCACCGTCTCCTAGAGTCTCGCTGTTTTCATCCTCTGCTGCTGCAGTGGTGTTAATTATACAGAACATCATCATAAAATCTTAACTTTCAAAAGAAATATACATGTTTAAATGAATAAACCTGCAGCCATCGGTTAATTCAGTTTTATTTCTATAGCTTCAATCCACATCATATCATCTCAAGGCTCTTTCTAAAGTCAGACTCCATCAGATCCTCCAGGTTGGTCAGAAAGTTTCCTCTCTAAGGAAACCCAGCAGGTTGCATCAAGTCTCTCCAAGCAGCATTCACTCCTCCTGAAAGAGCGTAGAGCCACAGTGGACAGTCGTCTGCATTGTTGATGGCTTTGCAGCAATCCCTCATACTGAGCATGCATGAAGCGACAGTGGAGAGGAAAACTCCCCTTTAACAGGGAGGAGAACCTCCAGCAGAACCAGAACCAGGCTCAGTGTGAACGCTCATCTGCCTTGACCCACTGGGGGTTAAACGGGTCAAATAAAATATTCTGGATTTGAGGGAAATCTGTGGCTGAGACCCGGTTCAAGGATGCTTCATTGGTCCGATTTTCTTTCCTCGACACAAAGGTCCTGAGGCAGAAATCACAGATTTAGAGAAATCTTAAATAACTCCCAAAAAACCCTGAACCACCCAATAATGTTTCTGGTCTTTAGGATTTATGATAATTGCAAAAATAAAACAAGCTGCTAAAAGCTTCAGTTTAATGTGTTTGTGCCTCTACATCAGGCGGGTCCAAAGTGTGGCCCGGGGCCATTTGTGGCCCCTGGACTGATTTTGTGTGCCCCCCCCCCCCCCAACGGCATTTCAAGAAAGATTTGGTCTACTGGAAAGATTTGGCTGATGGAGATGGAAACGTTTTATTTTTATTAGGGTAAAATTAATTCATACAGGTTAAGATCTTACAACTGAAAATGTTGGGTAAAACAATGTATTAATGTTTTAATAACCACACTTTCTATTTAATTTCATAGTAAATATAATCACATCTGTCTGAGGACTTTAACTCAAATGCAAACTTTTGTGCATTAAAAGCTGTTTTTTCCAAATCATTTTGTAAAATTAGCTAAATACAGCAAGTGTTTTCAAATAAATACCGGCCCAAATCCTGGTCTCATAAGGCTAGAGCAAAAATAATTCAGTCTTTTGTTCTTCAGTCTAACAGGTGACCATCTTTTAATAAAGCAAAGGTGCAAAACCCGTTTTTAACTTTGGATCTACAGGGATTTAACATCCTCTTCCTTCAGAAAATCTGAATAATTAATTTAATTAAATTTATCATATTTTGTAAAGCAAGTAAAAGAAAAATCACATTATTTTAGGGTTACTTTTTATCATTATCCATTTTTTTGGCCCTCGAGTACTTTTGACTTGAGAATTTCGGCCCACGTGCCAAAGAGTTTGGACAGCCCTGCTCTAAATGATAAAAATCCACCCAAAAACAACCAAAGCTTGAAAAGTTCGGAGCAGCGCTGCTTGTTCTGGTCCAAATCAGTGGAATCCCAGGAGGTCGGCTCCAGTTCCAGCTGTCCATAGGTCAGAGGGACCGGCTCAGAGGCTGTTGTCACAGCTTTACGGAGCACCGGGTCACAGCGCTCATGTTTTACATCACTTCTAAGCCCTTTAAACATTTTACACGGGCAGTTCTGAGCGCAGACCAGCTCTTGTTGCAGTGAGGACGTGTTGGCGGGCCGCTGAGCCTCATCATCATCTCCGCGGGTCGCCGAGGGCCCGGCTGTCATTACCGGATAATGGAGTTCTGTCCTGGATCGGACCGCCTTTATTTAGCTGCTCCCTTTCTTTTAGCTCCTGACCCAAATTCACAGACTGTAGGATAGACTCCACTGAAAGAGCAGGTCTGGGTCGGATCCTGGACTTTCTGTCTGTAACAGTATTAAAAAGCGTTTAGAGGGAAATGAAGGTTTGTTATAAATTAAGCAATTTAAGTTTAAAACAGCAGCTGCAGTGAGACGTTCAGCCTGCAGGGGGCGTTGATCTTCAGCTGGAGAAATATGCAGTTAAATAAGAATAACTACTCTGGCTTAAAAGCTTAAAGTTCTAGGAGGTGGTGAGCTGATTTATTTGACTTTTACTGGTTTATTTTTCTGGTTATTTAGAATTTTTCTCCAGGTTTTCTGTTTTTCCGTCCAGGCGAGGACGCTCTGGTCTGTAGGAGCTGATGCTGCAGATGTTATCAGAGAACCCTAACCATGTTCTGTCTCTGTTCCTGCAGCCTGGAGCCGTTCTCACACGCTGACTCCAGGAAACGTGGAACCCTCCTGCAGGAAGCCTTAAAGAGACACTTTATCCAGAACCTGGATGCAAACCTGTGAGCATGAGGAAGAACTTCAGGATCTTCCTCTGAAATGTCCGAGTTTAGAGGATAAAAAGCATCAAAGTTGTAGAAACTTCTACCGACCAGATTTCCGTCGTTCCAAACCTGGAGATGAGCGTTTTAAAGCCGCCCGAGAGCTTCTCCGCGAGGAAGACGAGCAGCTGCGGGATGAAGCTTCCTCTTCATCGTTCAGGAGACCACAACGGGAATGCTTTCCCTGTCTCCTCCTCATCCTCCTCCTCCTCCTCCTCCTGCCTGGGGGAGTCGTCCCCGGAGTCGCTGCGCAGCCTGAGCAGCCTGAGTGGGGGGCGGACGGACAGCCTGCTGGAGGACGACCTCCTGGAGCTCACCCTGGTGACCACCGTGGTGCCGGGGACGGACAACAGGCGGGACGTGGTGCTGTCCACATGGCCCCCGGAGGAGGAGGAGGAGGAGGAAGAGGAGGATTCTTCGGCAGGAAAGTTCCCAACGGACGTGTCGGTCTCGGTCTACCTGGACGCCAGCAGCGGCGATTACCACCAGGACACCTGGAACGACAGCCTGTCCCTGAATGCCGACCATGGTTGCCGTTATGAGGATGTGACCAGCGGGAGCTGTGGGAGGCGGCGCTCCTCCACCGTGGACTCAGACACCACCGAGATCCCTGATGATGAGGAGGAGGAGGAGGAGGAGGCTCTGTTTGTGTCTGTGAGCTCAGACGTGTGTGTGACGCTGGCCCAGGTGAGTCCAGGTGGATCTGGTGCAGGCGGCGGCCTCCTGAACGACGGGACGGCTGAGAGCGCTCCGGATCCCGCCGTGGCCTCCCAGAACCCTGGAGGAGCCACGGCGTCCTCCACAAGCCCAGAAGATGCTTCAGCTGCTCCAGCCGAGGAAGCTGAAACGTCCCGCCTCGAAGCAAAGAGCGTTCCCAAACCGGCTGCAGCCAGAAGCGGATCACAGAACGCGTCTCCGTCTAAAACGGCCCCGCAGGTACGTTGGAGCTTTTTCCATCAGGTCATTCCAGGAGTTTCTGTCTGGTGAATCTCTCCGTGTCCTCAGCAGAAGAAGCCAGCGGCGGCGAGGCGAGCCGCTGCCAGAAGGGACGAGGCTGACGGCGGGAGAACGCCTCCAGCAGGTCCGGTTAAGGTGGCCGTGGTCCTGAGACCCAGCGGAGGACGGCGTGCCGGCGCCAAAGCCCACCACAAGGTGGCGGCGCCTTCAACCTGGGCCCAGCCGGCGCTTACCCGCCCTGTGGGCCGCCAGGCGGTCACAGACCCGGAGGCTCCTGGGACGGGGGTCCAGGGTCTGCTGGATGCTGTGGACAGAAAAGGTCCGTCAGCGCCGAGGGAGAAGGAGCTGATGAGCCCAGAAGCTGCTGAGGAGAAGCAAAGAGCTCCCAGCAAGGTGAGTGGCAAACTAAAGACACCCCGAGGTCCAGCAGGCTGAGGAACGTTAGCCGCCGTAGCTCACAGGAGTTCAGTCAGCTGGATCTGGACTTGGACTAGACCATCCTGGAGATCTGCTGCTGTGTTCATCGTTCTGTTCATGACCCTGGTTGGTCCAAACCTCAGCTCTGGCACAGATGGACTCACATTTGACTCTCAGAGGAGATCCTGGTCCACTCAGTGACCGCCGGGTGTTCTGGTCCTGATGCTGCAGAACAAGCCCAGATCACCAGGCCTCCACCACCGTGCCTGACTGTTGGTCTGAGGAGCTGGTTCTGATCTCCTTCCCAAACGTCTCTTAGCAGTGATTTGTTCCTCCACCATGGTTCTGTCCACCATGGTTCTGTCCACCATGGTTCCTCCACCATGGTTCCTCCACCATGGTTCCTCCACCATGGTTCTGTCCACCATGGTTCCTCCACCATGGTTCCTCCACCATGGTTCTGTCCATCATGGTTCCTCCACCATGGTTCCTCCACCATGGTTCCTCCATCATGGTTCCTCCACCATGGTTCCTCCACCATGGTTCCTCCACCATGGTTCTGTCCATCATGGTCCAGCATCTCTGGTCCTTCCTCCAGGTGCAGCTCTTCTAACCTCAGTCCTGCAGCCATCTTGGTTCTGGAGAGAAGAGGCTTTCTCCTTCAACCCTGCCAGCAGTCAGACTGTTTCAGGGTCATGACCTTTGACCTTTAACCTGCTAGCTGAGGCCTGTAGAGCTCTGAGCTTGGGCTAGACCTGCTGGTTGTTGTTCTCCTAGTTTATAGGGATCTATACGTCAGTAGAAGTCCCTTCATGATCTTTTTATCTGGATTACTGGTTTCCATACAACATTGAAGCTTTATTGTAAAACCCTCCAGAGATCCTGAAGCTCCTCTTCATCAGCGTTCTCACCTGGTGACGTTTCCAGGAGCACTCTTTCTCCTTTCCACCTCAAGGTATTGAAGCAACTGGGCTTGCAAAAACAAACAAGCAAAGGCATCTGAACCAACTGTAATGTTTATATGTTCCATATGTGCTTTAACTTTGAAGTCCGGATGCCAAGATGAAGACACGAAATGCTGTGTGGTGTCGAGGTAACGTCAGTTGGAAATAAACGGCGGGAGATTAGCAGTGAATTTGTCCAGTTTAACATTGTTTCGACACATTGATAACGATCAATCACAAGACCAACGTAGAAATCAGCTCCTCTCCGATGGCATTCATTTTTTCCTCCACTGTCGCTTCATGCATGCTCAGTATGAGGGATTGCTGCAAAGCCATCAACAATGCAGACGACTGTCCACTGTGGCTCTACGCTCTTTCAGGAGGAGTGAATGCTGCTTGGAGAGACTTGATGCAACCTGCTGGGTTTCCTTAGAGAGGAAACTTTCTGACCAACCTGGAGGATCTGATGGAGTCTGACTTTGGAAAGAGCCTTGAGATGACGTGTTTCATGAATTGGCGCTATTTGAATTGAATTGAAATTGAATTGAATTGGTCTGACCCCAGAGAGATGCTGCTTGGAGCTCAACGCGGATGTTCATCCCAGCACAGCAGCAGCCGTGGGGCACTAGGACCTGCAGGTCTGTGGGACCTTCAGGCTTTAACCCTCAGAGGCGTGGAGCCGGGCTGAATGAGGAAGTGGTGCAGGAGGCGTGCTCTGGCTGAGGTATGTGCTGTTAGAGCTCCATGGGGCCAGAAGCAGCTCCCAGACCTGCCTCAGCGCATTCCTGCCTCAGGGCTGTGAATCACTCAGGTACCAGAACCCTGGTTCTACCAGAACCCTGGTTCTACCAGAACCCTGGCTCCACGCCTCTCCTCCCAGCAGCAGCGCTGGACGTGGTCCTGATCAGCAGATGTCCAGATGTTTGGCTTTAAGCTGCATGTTGTTAACATGTGGAGGACCAATCAGACGTGAAGTCTGGGATCAGTGCATGTAGCTCAGATATCTGCTGCACGTGACGCAGCGCCGTCCGTCAGTCTGAGGCTCGGGGCGGCTGCCAGGCGGCTGCCAGGCGGCGTGCCGGCCCAGGACGCAGCGTGTTGGTGCGCTGCGGTAATCTGAGGCTCTGAGCCGCCGGGTCCGGTCCGGAGGAGGGATCGTAGTCCTGACTCCTCCACATCTGCCCCGCCTCAGACACATGCCAGACCTGCAGACTGTGTCTGTGTGTTTATAGGGGCGGGAAGGCGGGCGGGGGGGCAGAAATGTTGGGTCTGCTCCGGCCCGACTGAAACACAGCAGCAGCTTTTTCTGCTCCTCAGCCTCTCGTCGGCAGGGAATGGCTGACGCCGCGGTCTCGGTGCGCGGCGCCGAGCTCGGGCCGCTGGGCTGGAGCCTCACTAAACATCCGCTCTTCCTGCAGAGAGTCTCCAGGCTGGGACCCGCGGCCCGGCAGGAGGGCAGGCCCGCCAGAACAGAGAGGGGACCGGCGCCACCTCCGGGCTCTGAGCCGGGAGCCTCCGGGGCGGGAGAAGCTGCCGGACCTCCAGCCAGCCAGAACCAGGGTGAGTCCGCATGCAGGTGGGTGAGTCCTGACAGGCGTGTGTGAGGTTTAAATCCCGGCCCGACCCGAGGGCTGCTCCTCCAGCTGCGGCGCACACGCAGACTGTGTTCCGCTCCAACAGGCGTGTCCGTGACGGTTCTGGACCGCTCCAGCTGCAGCGCTGGTCCAGGTCCGTCCAGAAGCTCCGGGTCGGGGAATACCAGGTTCTGCTGCACGCATTCCCACACGTGTTCCGCTCCGCTCCTGCTGTCCAGAATCCCGGCGCCGCGGCGGTCCGTTTGCAGCAGGAAGCGGCTGCCGGCGTCTGAAAGCGGCTCTTTGTCCTGCAGGGTCTCATCCTGGGGGACAATACGCTCGCTGTCCTCCTTCCTGCAGCCTCCTGACCACCGCCACATCAGAGCCTTTCTGGGTCTGCTGTGTTGGGTCCGGTCCCGACCCGATCGCAGATCTCTGGTTCTGATGGTTGTTCCCTTGGTTTCCCGGCTGTCCAACAGCACTGGGTCGTCGTCCCCTCAGGTTCCTCTGCTGGGGTCCAAGCAGCTGGACCCTCCTCTTCCTCAGCTGGGCCTTCAGAACCAGGTTTTCATCTTCTGGACGTCCCTGAAGATGCGGTCCAGAAGGCAGCAGATCCAGAACCTCTGCATCAGAGAAGGTCCGAGCCCAGACCATGATCCCACCTCCTACCGTCTCAGAACCTGGCTGCAGGGACCGGATCCATCCGGTCCGGGTTCCCCGTGTGAGACGGACCTTCCCAGAATCACCAGAACCCAGAGACTCTGGATGAGGTTAACGTCAGGGTTCTGCTCTGCACAGTGCAGCCAGGAACGCGGATCTCTGTGGTTCTGCCAGACGTTGGTGAATGATGGTTCTAGGTCCAGGATCGTCTGCGGTGGTTCCCCTAAAGTCCTGGAGGGAGAAACATGCCAGACCGGTCCGGTCTCTCTCTGAGGAACTCTGATGTTCTGCTCATATCTTCTCATATTCATCGTCAAACCGGGTCCATTTCTTCCCAGCTGAGCCGGGTCAGTCCGCTCGGTACCGGGTCGAGCTGTTCTGCCTGTTGGTCCATTTTCCTGCAGCAACCCCTTTCTGGTTAGATTGGTGCTTAAATGCTGCTCCGCTGCTGTTTTTGTCTAAATAAGAGAAAAAGTTTAATTAACATCTGCATCATAGACCATAAACAGGAACGTTTGATTAATTGGTTACTTTACAAATTACTTTTAGTAATGTAAATATTTCTATTTTCATCACATTCTGTCACATTTAATGGGTTTTGTTCTGAATATTTTGGGTTTTGCGTCTGCTGATTTTTATTTTTTTCATGGATGTAAAATGATTTCCGGGACTAAACTTCCTACCAGACCAGGAAATGACCCAGATGTTAAACTACCGGGTCACCAGCGGCCCGGTTCACAAGTGAAGGGAAGATGGACGCCATCGTGTCTCTGTGGGTCACCGTGAATGAAATAAACCTGACGGCTTACAGCGCCGGCACCGTGACGTCTTTATGGATCTGGGGATTCTGGACTCGTTCTGTTGATCCGCTCTGCAAAACGGAACCACTTGTCTCTGGAACATATCCAGCATTTTCAGTTCAAAAGGTCCAAATGAGTTCAAGTCCAGCCGAGTCCGAAGTCTTTGTGCTGAACCTGTCGTGTTCCCTCACTCGGGTCCAGACCTCTGTGAACTGGATCTGAACGTGTTTGGAACATGCAGTGCTGCTGGGTTCTGCTGCTCTTACCGGTCCGGTCCAGTTTAAAAGGTATCTGGGCGGTGGTTCTGTTTGTGTGTCAGCAGAGGGCAGATGTGATTCTGCTAACTCGGACTAACCCAACCCAGCTGCTCTCCTCTGAACCCAAACAGAACCAGATGTTTCCTGCCGGCGCTGAAATGAACATGCAGTCCTTCTCTGGTTACCTGCCAGTGTTTAATGTTCTGTTTGTTCCACAAAGTCCAGATGAAGTTCTGGTCTGACTGAGGGGATTCTGTTGGGGCTCAGCAGAATCCCCTCAGCCCATCAGAACTTTTATGGTTCTGGTCTTTTTCTGCTTTATTGTTGCTCTAGCAGCGAAATCTTTGCAGTAAGTTTTATTTTAGTGTTTGTTTTTTGGTACGCCGTAGCTCTTCTTCTTCTTCTTCTTGGGTTTTGAGCTTTTATTTTCTCTGATGTATTTTCAGTTTCATTATATTTTGCCTTTGTTGTGTCTGTTGAGCTTATTTCTCAAACCTTCTTGCTGCAGAACAAAACGTTGCGTCTTTAAACGTTCTGCTGGTTATTTTTGCAGATGTGACTCAAACCCAGTAAACGTTCCTTTTTAAACGTTTTCCCTCCACTCAGAGCCACACAGAGCGTCTTTCCTGAGCGTCTCCTGCTCCCTGTTTGGGCGAGAAGACCAGGAGGCCTCTGTGGCTCTGAGGGTTTTTGGAAAGAATGTGTGAATCAGTCTGCAGAAATGACGAGTTCACATTTCCTTCACTGTCGAGCGTCAGGAAGAGCAAGCAGGCGGGCTCTGAAACAATCCTGTCCCTGTTAGTTTCTCGGCTGTAATTTAACTTTATATTTAACGCTGTGAAAGTTTGAACTGCTCCCCTCTGAAGCCAGAACCGCCCCAAACAACCGCCTTTTCCCCGAAAACAACAAACTGCTGCCTCACACTGCAAAAAGTACGATGAAATTTGTTTTTCTCTTTGACTTGAGCAGAAAAATAATCTTATCTGCCAAAGGAGTGAGATTTTTGCACTTAAAATAGGAACGATTCATCTCCATCATCTTATTTCAAGTACATTATAATGATCTTATTTTAGGGGTGAACATACTCATTCCACTGGCAGATAAGATTATTTTCCTGCTCAAGTCAAGGACAAAAACACCCATTTAAAAAACATTTTACTTACTCAGAATAACCTGGGATAATTTTGGGATATTTCCATTTCTACAGAGTCAAATATGATTAAACGATTAAAGGATTTAGAGGAATGTCTGGGAAGCTGATCTCAGACCCCCCACTGCACCAGCAGCTGATAGAACCGCAGTGATGAAGGATTTCTGTGGGAAACATTCGTCCTGCTCTACGATACGATGAAGGCTGGAAAACTGAGGACCTGCCGGACACTTTCAGACGCGTCTACAGGAAGAATTGGACCCAGAACCACCTGAGAGTCTTCATGTCCTCAGGACGGTTTTAAGTGTTTGGAGGACTGGGAACATAAAAACGTCACTGAAACATCTTTTCTTGTAATGTGGTTGAGCCTGAAGTGTAGGAATGGATGGACATTAAAAGTAAATTCAAGTTAATTAGAAAGTAAATCTGTTGTACTATCCATGCGTAATCTGAAGCTTCAGCAACGTCTTCGTACAGCGACGCTGCTGAAGCTTCAGATGATGGCAGACTTGTTTGCACCAGTTTGTGTTGCTGTTTTCGTTAAGTCGGCTCGTTTTCTTTGCTTCCCAGGTATTCCCAAACCTCGAGCATCGGCAATCGCTCTCAGTCCCACTGCGGCCGTTCCCAAACCAACGTCCAATCAGCAGTCTGCAGCAGGGTCAGCAGGGCGACAACCCACACCCTCCGCCTCCAAGCTTCCTGTTAAAGGCGTACCAGCCAGCCTGAGCTGCTCATCGCTGGGGAGCAACGAGAACAATGCAGCCAACGGCAAAGGTGAGGATCAACTGAAGCACGGTTTCCCTCTTTACTTCCTGTCCTCCTCTGGACTCCCTCTGTTTCTGTCTCCATTTAAAACACCATCAGCTGCTGAGAATCTGGACAGATTTAAAGCAAACCTCCACTAAATCCTGTGTTTTCCACAATGAGTCCTCCTCTTCTGTGGAGGTCAGAGGGCACAAGTGCTAACGATTCAGAGCTTTCCTGGTGTCTGCTCTTAGCCATTAACGGCTTTCTCTTTCTCTTTGCTTTTTAGTAAAGTTAAAAAGAAAGAACAAGTTCTGGATCTGTCGGCCTGTCGCATACATACACTGTGTTTCCATGTCTGTGAAAAATCCCACAGATGATAGAAGATTTTAGCTCCAACAAGGTGATTCCCAAAGAAATATGTTGCAAACTTTGTGCACAGCAGATGATCAGCTGGAGGAAGATGCTTCTCTCTTTAACTGACTGTCGTTTCAGTTTTGTTCCTAATTTACAAGTTTTTACAGGAAAATATGAGCAGTAGTCTACAGTTTATACATCGAGTGCTTTTATATCCACCAACTGATTAAAGGCAAATATAAGTGTGCAAGCACAACAATTTTAGAATAATCCAAGATGACTAAAGTTATGTTTGACTTAATCTAGATAAATTAATCTAAAATTACCAGAGGTCATTTAGTAGCAAAACAAAAACTAAGTTGAGTTGATATAACCTAAAGTAAGATAAGCTAAGGTAATTCAGAAGTTAAGGTAAGACAAAATAAGGCATGACAGGCTAAACTAATCAAACTTAGAGTTGCCAAGTGTCTCTTGTAAAAGGAACTGACCCATATTTACAAACAAAATATGTGCCTAATTCAGGTTTGAGTCAAATGTTTACAAAATCATTTCACACACAGAATAAAGGGCAAAAAACAATAATCATGTCAGTAGGGTGCAAAAGCGTCCCTTATTTTTCAAGCAGTTGCAACCCTAAATTAGTAAGATTAGCCAAGCAAAGCTGATGTAGACCAAGATAACGTAAAATACGCTAACGTAAGCTATGCTAAAAACAACTTGAGGTAAATGCTATGCGCTGGTAAGTTAAACTACGCTTCCTGAAGATAAACTTGAAATAAGATGAGTAAAAAGGAAGGGTGAGCTAAGATAAGCTAAGGGCTAAATTAAGCTAATGGGGAGCTAAGGGTGAGCTAAGCTAAGTTAAGGCCAGCTAAACTAACTATAGCTAAATAGTAGACTAAGGCAAAGCTAAAATAACCCAAAAAGGGCTAAGCTAAGGTACGCTAAGAAATATCTCGTCCTTAATGTGCTTCCAGGTCTGATCTAGCAAGTCTTTTTCAAAATGAAGTGGAATTTTTTTTATGCTGATTTAGAAAGGGAAGATCATTTTCAGAAGAATATTGACAAGAAGGGCACATTAGGAAAAACTGCTGTGAAATCTGATCCCAGCACAAGAGTATGGAATAAGGCAGTTAGATTTTGGAGTGAAAAGTTTCACTTATGATGATGAAATGATGAGTGTTTTTGTTTTTCGTGGGAATTAATGTGTACATGTGACTCCATCTCTGTGTGTTCGCTCTTGGTTGGGAGCCTGTGGCTTTAAGCAATCCCTGTGGTTTAACTACAGGATGGTAGAACTGATGAGCCATACCATGAGGATGAGGCAAAGAGTTGGTGAAGTTGGGTCAATGAAGGAGGTGAAAATCAGTGAGCAGAGATTTGGTTTCATGCTGAGAAAAATCTCTATAGAAGTTTGCTTTAGGTGGGAAGTGGATCGTCTCTTTGTGGAGAAAGCAGCTGACGGGGCGCAGAGAGAAGTACCTGTGGCGCCGTATGAGGAAGTCTGAGATGGCAGAGAAGTCTCAGTGTAGTACACATGTGCCAGGAGAGGGAGACTGACGGGGGGGGGTGAGGTGGGCTGGGCTCTGAGCCCCGTCTTGCTAACAGGGTGATGGACAGGTTTTATTTAATTTAGCTGAGCTTATATGCATCATCTGGACCAGAGCTCTCTTCACACATCCCTGATGGTGGGATTGGGTTGTCATGGAAACCGGACGGCGTATGAGGCGGCTAGTTTCCATGGTGACAGAGAGCAGCGTAGGTGTTGAAACACCTACGCACAGGTGGACGGACGAGGCCGTTCATCAGTGATTAAGGCCCTGCTCTCAGATCAGATGGTGTTTGTTCATGTAGGATTCTGGTTCTGGTTCTGGTTCTGTGGTGAGATTTCACTTCAAGATGGATTATCCACCTCAGACGCAACATCCCTCCGTCCAGGTGGAGGAGGAAGGACGGCTTTGTGTGGAAATATCACAGAGAAATCAAATGTGATCAGACGTGTTGGTAACTTGTTTCAGCTCTGCAGCCGGATGTCTGGAAAACTGTTAAACTATTTGACTTTATTCTGTATTCAATCATCCTGGAGACTGAAAATCAAAAGTTCTACTGGAGTGAAAGTTCTTGAGCTGTATTCAGTGTCTCAGACAGGAAATCAGGAATTGAACCGCAGACCGCTGCAGGAGGCTCAGCACCGACGCTACGCCATGCGGCACCCTTCATCCCTTTAACTTCGTTTTTCACACCACAACTTTGATTTTATTATCAAACTGTTATTTCTGGGTGTTTCAACGCCGCTAATCCACACACATTAAAATTAAAAGGACATAAATTCCGTCTTTCCTTCCCCTCTAGACCCTCTTAGATCAGGGTTTAAACTGGACCTGTGGTTCTGAACTGGTTCTAATTTAGATGTTTGTAACTGATAGTTCTGTCAAATACAATAAAGGTATTTAACTTCTGCGCTTTAGTGAGCAGGAGTTTACCTCTGGATCGGGGGTCGGCAACCCGCGGCTCTAGAGCCGCATGCGGCTCTTTACCGCCGCCCTGGTGGCTCCTTGGAGCTTTTAAATTTTTTTTTATGAAAAACTGAAAACAATGAGAGGGAAAATATTTTCTGTTTTAGTGTGGTTTCTGTAGCAGGCAAACACCGATATAAACATTCTCAACGTTTTCCAATGCTGTAAAATGTGTAGAATATATATTCAATTTCAAAATATCTGTCGACGGAGATTTGCGTCATAAGCTGCGACAAACGTTTCTTGTAGTTCAGCGTAGTGCCAGTCGGATCGCTGTTGTAAACAAACCGGTGGGTGTGAGATGAGAGATGGATCCCAATGGGAAAAAGAGAAAGATTGCAGAGGAGAACAGAGGATTCAACATTTCTTGGACCGAATCATTTGCTTTCATTGCCAATGCGGAAGGGTTGCCTACATGTTTGCTTTGTAGTGAGAAGTTGTCAAACAACAAAAAGAGTAATGTGGAAAGACATTTCCAGGGAAGGCATGCTTCATTTGCAGCCGAGTACCCAGCTGGGAGTGTGAGAGAGAAAGTGCGATTGCGTCACTGCTGGAGAAATTACAGGACCGCAAGGATAGATTTAAAAAGTGGATTGCATCTCCAAACTCCACTACTACTGCTAGTTTTGTTGCAACCCGGGAGATAATAAAGCGTGGAAAACCGTTCACCGATGGCGAGTACATGAAGGATTCATTCATTAAAATATCAGAGCACCTCTTTTCTGACTTCAAAAACAAAACGGAGATAATACAGAAGATTAAAGACATGCCTCTCTCTGCAAAAACTGTGAAAGAAAGAGCCATTAAAATGGCAGGCAACGTCACCAATCAGCAAATCACGGACATAAATTCAGCTCCAGCATACTCAATTTCCTGTGATGAGTCGTGTGATGTGATCGATATAGAACAGGTAGCACTGTTATGCAGATATGTGAACTCTGATGGGCCGCAAGAAGAATTGATTGAATTAATACCACTGAAAGGCCAAACACGGGGGAAGGACATATGTGAGGCTGTCCTGACATGTTTAAATGACAAAGGAATAAACACAAACCACCTGATTTCAGTGGCTACAGACGGCGCACCCAGTATGAGAGGATCAGAAAAGGGGTTTGTGACTTTACTACAGAAAGCGTTGGAGCGAAATCTGCTTGCATTTCATTGCATTTTGCACCAAGAAGCACTGTGTGCACAAACATTCCCACCGGAGTGTATGGAGGGGATGAACCTTGTCATCGAGATGGTGAACAAGATAATTGCCAAAGCATTAAACCACCGTCAGTTCTGTGCGTTGCTACATGAAGTTGACAGCAAATATTCCGATCTACTGCTGCACAACAAAGTCTGACGGTTGTCCAGGGGTGAAGTTTTACGCTGCTTTGTTGGTTGTTTAGAACACGTAAACACATTCCTGAAAAGCAAAGACCTGATCTACCCGCAACTGGAAGATACAGAGTGGCTGGAAAAACTGCACTTTATGGTGGACATGACAAGTCACCTAAACGCGCTGAATAAAAGTCTTCAGGGGCGGAGAAACACCGCGCTCCAAATGCTCGAAGCTGTTCTGTCATTCGAGCGCAAGCTGACTTTTGTATTCGCCAGAGATGAACAGCGCGGCACACTCTCTCACTTCCCCTCCCTCAGAGAGTTTATAGAAGCCCGTCCCGATCACACACTCAGCCGTGATTATTTACAAGGTGCAATCGTTGATATGCAAACCGCATTTGGAAGCAGATTCAGCGAGTTCCGAAAGCAAAAAATTACACTGTCTTTCCCTGTCACACCTCTGGAGATCGACCTGTCCTCGTTGAACAAATTCCCAGGAGTAAATCAAGCTGACCTTGAAATGGAAATGGCCGATATAGCTGACAAAGATTTATGAGTTTCCAAGTTCAAAAGTCTGACAGCCCAGCTTGAAGATGTCACTCGCCAGAAAGCCCAGCTTGCCCAAAACCACAAATGGAGCGAAATTGAAAGCCTCCCAACACCTGAGAAACTTGTGTTCGACACATGGAATGCTCTTCCTGACAGTTATAGGAACATGAAGAAATATGCATTTGGAGTTTTATCCATCTTTGGATCAACATACCTGTGCGAGCAGATATTCTCAAATGTGAACGACATCAAATCCAAATACCGCACCCGCCTCACAGATGAGAGCTTACAGTCCTGCGTGAAGATTAAAGTTACATCTTACATCTGCCCGATGTTGAGAAGCTGTCCAGTGATGTCCGAAAGCAGAAGTCACATTAAATGGGTAAGAACAAAATCCAAAAACAAAATAGGCACATATTTTGTTACAAAGTGGCTGATTTTATAAAGTGATTTCTGATTTTTTTGTCAGTATATATTTGGAATGACACAGGGATTTTGTTTCTCAGATCTGTGGATGGCTGCGTTGTATTGTGCGTGTCAAAAGAGGATGCTGCTGCATTTCACCCTTGCACTGACTTACCTGGCATTTGCACAAGACCAAAGAGAAGAGGATAGGGCACAGAAATTAAGTTAAAATTGTATTGTTTTATTTTATATACGTTACCTTTTTAAAGGGCTGCTGTTTTTATTGCACTCTGTTGCCCAAATAAGGGGGGGGGGGTTGTTGTGTTAGTGAGGATTAAAGATAACTGCACTTTATTTCCATGGGGAGGTCTGAAGTTGTAGGAGGCCTGTTGTGCATGTTCCATTGTTGTTTTTTCAAATCCTCAAAATAAAAATGACATGAAAAAACAGTTTCTTCATTATTCATCGATGGAATGAAATATAATACGTCAATATTGTTATGGAAGTTAAATTTAAAGCCTCATCATACAGCAGTATAGTCAAGTGGTGGTCATTCTCTCCAGGATGTACTGCAGGGAAAATAAAAATTAAACATGAATGCTCATTGTGTATTTGTAGCCTACTTAGCCATTGGATAGTAGACTAACATAGCTGATATAGACACAGCCCATATTGCCTTTATTATAAGGCTTATATCAGACTTTTGTTTTTTTGCGGCTCCAGACAGATCTGTGTTTTGTTTTTTCGCTCCATTATGGCTCTTTAAACATTTTGGGTTGCTGACCCCTGCTCTGGATGCTGGTCCAGCCTGAAATCGAGCTGATTTAAGTTTTAGACGCTAGAGACGGTGAAACGAACCTCGTGAAATGGATCTAAAACGATCTGCTGGTTCTGAAGCCGACGCCACGGTTCTGTTCATGATTTCTGAAACATGCAGCAAATAATCCGTCTTTTATTCTGTTATCCAGAACGTAACGACGACTGGATGAAGATGCCGGTTGACCTGCAGGGAAACTTTGTTCTGCTGAATAAACGTTTGAACCCTAAAGCGTTCACTCCTCTCCTTCAGCTCCGTCTCCCACTGGGTCCAGGCCCGACGAGCCGGCCCGCAGAGGCGCACCTCCTTCAGGCAGCCAGAGTCCCACAGAGCCGCCCGCCTCCGGCATCTCAGGCCCCGCCCACTGCAGCGGCGCCGCGGGTCCCAGTGACGCTGCGCCGAAGCCTCCGGCTGCTGGCGGGAGGAGCAGGGCGCCGGTTCTGCAGGCCAGGACGTCTACTCCAGGTGAAGAGGCTCGTTTAGTCTCACCAGCTGCTTCGGTAATCTTTTAAAGCGGTTCTGATCGGCAGCAGACCGGGCCGTCTCTGCAGGGGGCTGGAGGTTCTGAACTTCCGGGTCTTCTGGGTCTCTAAAAGTCCGGGATGTGCAGAGAGAAGCCAGGCTGCTCTGGTTCTGTTGCCAGAGTAAGAATCGGACCTGAGGAAGCTGCTTGTTGTAGAAATGATGCAGCAGCGATGGTCCGCTGTGTTTTCTAAACTCCCTCCAGATGTGAACATCTGAACTGGGTCTCTGTGCCGTTATCTGCTGGATCTGACAAAGATTCTGCAGAACAGGTGGAGCAGAACCGACTGACAGTCCTGGAGCTGGCAAACGGACCGGTTCTAGCGGCGCTGAAGTGGGTCTGAGCGTGGAAGCGGTGAGCCGAGCAGCGACGGTCTTTGACGTCTCCTGCGTTCGATCCACAGGTCAGAAGATCCGCGTGGCCACCAACCAGAACGGCACCAGGACGCCCGCTGGCCAACCGCCGGCCAGGGCGACTCCCACCAAGCTGCAGAGGAGCGGCTCGGCCCGGCCCGGTCGACTGAACGGCACAGGTGAGCTGCTACCTGACCGGGTTCCTCAGAGCTTCCGGTTCTCAGCCAGAATGAAAAGCTGCAGTTCTCTGCTGGGTTTCAGGCTCTGAATAAACATTTAACGTTTAAAACTTTGCTCTTTGTTCTCAGACTCAGAATTATGAATATTTACTGCCTGAACAGCTCTAATACTGGGAGTTAACTGTGAGCATTTTCATCCCGCCATGAACTACATCTATGAACCAAAGACCAACCAGTCAGTCACCGCCTGGTTCAGCCTGGCAGCATCATTAGGTTTTATTCTAATTAAAAATAAAGTTTTATAAACCCGTAAATAAGACATGAATTCCAGCATTAAAGGGGCATATCCCGCTAAATCCACTGTTTTTGCCCTTAAATCCACGTTGTTGTTGCCCTTGGAGTCTCTAGGAGAGCAGAAAGTTGAATGTCGTTTCTCCTGGAGACGCGTAGATATATTTAGATTCTAGTTGAGTTTCCAACCTGCCCAGTTCTCTCTGTTCATTATTGAGTTTTTTTTTTTTTTAAACAAGGTCATCATAGTATTTGCTGCAGAGCCGCTAAACAGGGTCATGGACTCCCAGCTTACCGTATTCCTCGTACTATAAGGCGCACTTAAAATCCTTAAATCTTCTCAAAAATTGATGGTGTGCCTTTTATATATGATTTCCGTTGTGCTTACTGACAGATTTCATGTGGTACAAAGGCCAAAGCTGCAAGTGGACGGTGTAATGGATAATGAACCTAGCAACCAGACTTAAAAAAGGGCCGAATGGGGTGTGTAGCGCCTCCTTTAGATTTAAAAACGAGTTGCTGTCAGACGCAGCTCAGATCAGGGTAAAATCCAAAGTGTTGCAGTTCCGCTTTATATCGACAACAACCGGATGATTTAAATGTGAAAGGAAGGCAATAAAAAGCGTGACGTGAAAGTTTTGATGAGACAGAAACTGGCATCTCTGCCTGGTGATGTTTGAGAAACGGGCCTAAAACACAACCCTGAAGATTTGAGCAGGAAAGGTTTGAAATGTTAAGAACCGGGAGGTCCAACTACAGAAGGACGTGTCCTATCACGACCAGAACCGATTTAGTACAATTTGGGGGTTGATTGAGTTCTTGTAAAGAATCTTATTGTCCCAATAGCACAGAATTAACGATAGAAATAATGAAGATGATGTGTTTTACTGTTTAGAACGTAGTGTGATGAAAGGTGAACAACACTTTTTAAATGTTTCTCATGTTTGTTCTGGTGAAGAGCTGAGCCCAGAACATGATGTAAGTCGGTGGCAGGGACCTGTTGCCCCGCGGCAGTCTGGTCCCTTCAGAACAGCTTTTATGGGTCGTCTAGTTTTAATGATTCTAGATGACGTATTTGGTGTCTGTTGAGCTGTTTTTAAAGGGATTATAATTAAAGTTGACTTAGAAACTCAAGCCAACTTTAATTATTGTGTTAAACTGCAAAGGAAACTTTTGTATTTTTAGCTTAATGTTGTTGAACGAGAACTGTAGAAAATCTGTTGGATAAAAATTGTAATAATTGTGAAATATGAGAGAGATAATGGAAGTCATTGAGTACTGCTCTCTAAATAGTCTCTTAACTAATAAAGTTTTGGGCTAATCTGTATTACTAACATTAATCTGGATTGGTTCTGGTCCAGAGTGGCTGTGACTGAGCAGCTGTGCAGCATAAAACCACCAGACTGGTCATAATCCTCCCGTTTCTCTGTAATAATGCAGCTCGTCCTGCTCGGACTCATCCTGACTGCCTTCTTTGAATCTTAACCACATTTGGATCTCAGCAATATTTCCGCGGGCTGGAACCAGGAAAGCCCAATTTGACCCGGTTAATTACTGGGCTAACAGCTGATGGACAGAACCGTTCAGGAGTTTAAATATTTTAAATAAATATGAGACGATGCTGAATCTGAGAAATCCTCAGAACAAACTAGCATTTGAAAATACATTTTTTTCTTGCATATTGAGTCAGATTTAAATGTGTTTTAATGCATATTTGCAGTAAGCCTCTAGAAAAGGCGTTGATCCATGCAGTCGTGGTGAATTCAGGGCCTGAGGTTGCAGCCTCCTCCCCGGTCCTGGTGTTCTCCTCTGGGCCGGGCCGCCTGCCTGCTCCCCCCCCCCGGCGGGGCCCGGCGGTCCCGTCTGGGCCTGCGGGGGCCCCGGCTCGCAGACTCGCTGTCACCCTCGTCGGGACTTCACGGCACACATGGTTCTGATTGGACCCGCCGAGCTCTGACAGCGGTTTGCAGAGAGGACTTTAAAGGCTCGCTGTGGCTTTCTGGAGCTCTTTGTCTCCATTGATGTTGAATTTATTGACGGCGTGAAGCACAAAGCTCAGGGTTTATTAGCCATCTTTTTCTTTACATCACTTTTTCTCGTTTATTTCACTGCGCATTTATTTGGCTGGAAACAAACTAAAAACATGCATCAATGCAGTAAAAGTTTATAAAACGTTGTGGTGTAGTTGCCCCCTGCAGCCAGCTGGGGGCGCTGGTTTGCAGCAGGGATCTGGCAGAAAAACTCAGGATGATGTGAGGTTAGCTGATTATGGTCTTGTGTGATCAGAGCTTCTTCTTCTACATGTTTGCATGAGACGCTGCAAACAGGACTTCTTATGGGCCTTTTTTCTCCACCTTCTTCTACCAAGACCAGATTTGTTGCACCACTTTGCAGCCTTTGAATCTGAAATTAAACCATTAAATTCAAACACATCTGGACGTCCCAGATCCTGGAGGGAAACCCAGAAACCCTCCTATGACACTCCAGCTCGTCCTGAGTGACCCCATGGAGTTGCCTACATTAAAAAGGAAAGCGTGATGCACAGAGTTGTGGGCTCTGATCCAAGGCCTTCCCAGGCGTAAGGCATTCAGTGAGTTCTGGTTCTGTACCAGGATCTTCTCCCGGTGGGATGTGGCTTTAAAACCTGCAAACAAACAAGGAAGTTGACTTCAGATCCACTTCACACAGTACAAATATCCAAGAAGAGAGAAATATTTTATATAAATGTGTGTCTGGTATACATGGCTTGATGAAGAGGAACACATGACTGGATCGGTACCAATCAGCCTGGTCTGACTCTGGGTGCAGCGCCACCTGGAGGTAAAAGTCTGAACAGGTTGTGTCAGTGTGTGTGGGGTCTGCAGAGATGTTAGCTGCCCTCTTCCTGACCTTTGACCTGTTCAGGTCCTGGATGGATGGAAGGTCCGCCCTGATGATCCTCTCTGCAGCCCTGATTGGTCGATGCGGGTTGGACCGGTCCTGTTCTCTGGCTGATCTGAACCACCCAGTGATGGAGGAACACAGACTGGATGATGGTGGTGGAGCAGATGACCAGCAGCTCCTGGGGAATGCTGGACTTCTTGAGTTGCTGCAGGAGGTCCAGTCTCTGGTGGGCCGCCTTCAGAACCGGGTCTGTGTGTGAGGACCGGCTCAGGTCCAGAGAGAGGCTGGTTCCTAGGAACCGGAAGTGATGGCAGCTAGCATTAGCTTCACTGACCTTTACATGTTGCTCTCAAACAGCACGGCGTTAGCTTAGCATGTAGCTTTTCTTGTCTGTCTGCCTGGGAAAGTTCATCCCAACAACGTCTGTGTTTGTCTCGTCCACAAAGACGGCCTGATGTTTCCTTCCAGCTGTTCTCCACATGTTGGCAGACTTTAATACTTCCAGCAGCAGCTGTGTGTTTAGGTCAGGTGAGCGGCTGCAGGGAGGAGACAGGTGTTCTCCCTGCAGGCCTATAATACGGTGGGGGAGACCCTGGCCATCATCTGCAAACTTCAAAACTTCAGGAGTTTGGCAGACGGGTCCGCTGAGCTGCAGTCATTAGTGAACAGAGAGAAGAGGAGAGGGGCGAGGACACAGCCCTGGGGGGCGCCGGTGCTGATGGTTCTGATGCAGGACAAGATGATCCTCAGCCTCACCTGCTGCTGCTGCCGGTCAGTCAAGAAGAAGAAATCCTGTCATTGCAACTGGACCTTCCATCAAAATTAGTTTTCAGCGTTTAACCCAGTGGGCTGCCTACAGGTGGCGCCTGTGAGCTGTCTGGGCCTGAGGGTCTTGCTCAGGGGTCCAGGCCGGCAGTATGCGGGGATCGAACCGGATACTCGCAGCGTCCTCGGAGCGTGCTGCTCTAACCACCAGGCCATCACTCCCAGGATGCTAGTAATGCACCGACAGGTGGAGGATGACAGGTAGACAAATGAAACATCAGTCCGTCTCTCCATCAGCTCCTTCACCCTCCGTCAACATGTCCGTCACTACGGGACGTACTCCCACTCTGTCCTGAACTCCACCTGCAGTAGTTGAGCTGGAGCCGCCGTCTCTGGGTTCTCCTCTGTTCTCCTGTCATCAGGCTTAGTTTGATTTATCTGCGGCTCTTTAAATGGAGGCAGAGTGGAGCATCGGGAAGGAGGGAGATTACTCCCATCCCTCCCCCTCGGTCTGTTTGCTCGGCAGCAGCAGAGGAGGAGGTGGAGGAGGAGGAGGAGGAGGAGGAGTCTTTGTGTGAACGAGGGACCAAACGCCGGTGTTCAGCAGAGGAAGACGCTGCTGTTTTTGTATCCGACCGTGCAGATGGAATACTAATCGTCGCTGGCAGAGAGGATTTCCTCTCCTCCCTCCGTTCTCACACTCTAATACCTCGCCCTGTTGTCCTCCATCGCTCTCTCTCGCTCTCTCTCGCTCTCTCTCGCTCTCTCTCTCTCGTCTCCGTTGATGTTACGCCACCTGAACGCAGAGGAAACAGACTATTTTTGGCGCCATTTTCTTCTGTGGGTTGTGCGACAGAAACGAGCTGCTCGTACTCGTACGTTTGGATTTTCCTGTTTTTCCGTGGATTTGATGCAGAGCAGCTGGGGGATTAACACAATCTCCTCTTTGCTCTTTGCGTTTTAATTCCTTCATGAATCTCTGAATCTGAGCAGAGAAAAATCTGCTTTTAAAACTCAAGATTCAGGTTTTGGATCCACGTGGCGCAGATCCACTCACTGCCTATTCAGATCTTTGTTTCCAGCCAGCGTTATTTGCTGAAGGACTTTTTAATCTTCTGAGGCGCTCTCAGAACGTCATCCAGGCTAAAATCCTCAGCTTGATTCGGTCTGAAGACGACCTGGAGGAGCAGCGATGTTATGGTCTCCCAGACTCTCGCTGTCCAACTTCCACGTGAAGCTGACGGCTAAGGGACTCTTCCGAAACCTTCAGCTGCTGCCGGGATGCAGGAAAAACACGGTGGTGTTCCACGCAGGTCTGGACCCGTCCTCTCCGTCATTCCCTCCATCGTCCAACCATCTCAGCTCCTCCATCTTTCTACCTGATCTACAGCATTCGTCACATTCCTGAGACATTTCTTTACTGTGAAACTTCAGTTTGTCCCAATTTGTCTCCGATTGTCCCAATTTGAGATAACCTGGGACATTGGGAGAAATTGGGACAATCGGAGACAGTTTGTCCCAATTTGTCTGTTTGTCCCATTTTGTCTGACGTTGTCCCATATTGTCTAAGATTATCCCAATCTGTCCCTCCTCGTGGTTCTACTCACAGCCAGATACAAAGCATCCATCATGGCTGGGCGGGGCTCAAAGTGCCACACCCAACGCCTCAAACTGAGTTGATCTGATAAATTTGAAAACCTTTAACGTGTCGTTCATCAGGACGCGTCCAGGAAGTCCCTGATGCATCTCATCTTCACCATGAATCAAGCATCCTCTTCCTCCTCTGGTCCCTGGTGGTTAATTTTCCTTTAATTGATGTTTTTTGACCTTTTTTAGTTTCAGTCCTGAGATCTCAAACGTAACCCTTCCTCACCTCCTCCTCCTCCTCCTCCTCCTCCCTCGGCTCCCCTGCGCGGCCTCGGCAGCCATTGTCGCCTCTCTCTGCTTCCAGTATTGCACGTCTCTTCCCTTTAGAGACGGCTGTCAGCTGTATTAACAAACCAGCGTGAATGTGTGCGTGGAGGCTTTCTGCACGAGTGCCTCTGCGGCGGCGTGATGAATAAACATGGCCGCCGGCTGCTTTCAGAACTGAAGAGAAACATGAGCTGGAAACAGGCGAGGACACGGCCGGCCTTTGGGTTATTCAGCCGTTAGGACGCGCTCTGTCCTCTAGGCCGGTGCGTCTGTGTTAACAGTCCCTCCTTCTCTGAAATGCAGAAACGTGAAGAAATTGAATTATTTGAAACTTTAAGCAGGTCATTTCTATTCAGCTGTCACTGCTCTGCTGGGTTCATCAGTTTCTTCTAAATTTGTCAATAAGATTAAAACAAACATGGTAGCTGCAGAAATCTGGGAAAAGCGGGTCTTCTTCCTGACCTCAGGCTGAGGTGCATTTAGCAGTTTGGGGCCATTTTGAGGAGTTTTCTGCTCTAACCTTTGAGTGAATTACCTCTTTAGAGACCAAATAAACTTTTTTACCACGTGCAGCATTGGAGCCTTTAGTAATGAGGACCTACCGTGGTTGGATACTATCGTAATCAGCTGGACACTGACCAATCAGACTGCAGCTTATTATCGATGCATCACTAACGATGTTTTGAACAGAAATGCTTCTATTGGTCTTCCTGTCTGATCAGCGCCGCTGATGTTCTGATCTGCATAAACGGAGCAACTCGCAGGTCAGCAGTGATCAGTTTTACTTTTTCTTTTATTAATGGAACCTCTGAGGTGTAGAGACGTGTTTCACGTGTGGAAATAGCCTCAGATCATTTCTTTGTGTGTTTTTAAGCACAGCTTTGTTGTCGGCATCATGTGACCAAAGCCAGCGCTGATCTGTAAATTATCAGTAAGTAGATCATTAGATGCTTCCATCAGCATCCAGAGATTCTCAAAACACTTATGGAAAAGTGATCAAGAATTCAATTCAGTTTAATTTCTATAGCTCCAATTCACAACATATCATCACTTCCCAAAGTCAGACTCCATCAGATCCTCCAGGTTGGTCAGAAAGTTTCCTCTCTAAGGAAACCCAGCAGGTTGCATCAAGTCTCTCCAAGCAGCATTCACTCCTCCTGAAAGAGCGTAGAGCCACAGTGGACAGTCGTCTGCATAGTTGATGGCTTTGCAGCAATCCCTCATACTGAGCATGCATGCAGCGACAGTGGAGAGGAAAACTCCCCTTTAACAGGGAGGAGAACCTCCAGCAGAACCAGAACCAGGCTCAGTGTGAACGCTCATCTGCCTCGACCCACTGGGACTTAGAGAAGACAGAGCAGAGACACAGAAAGCTCAGAAGCTCACATTGATCCAGGAGTACTTTCTATGGTAGATGGTAATAATAGACTAACTCCATAGGTAGAGCAGATAAACTCTAAAATATAGAAGTTAAAGATAAAAACTCCAGTGTATTTACTGCACAATGAGATAATATGCAACGTGCATGATGGTGCAGCAGCATCTTAAAGCAGCTGAGGCGTGTGCAAGTTTACCTTGTAAAGGATTCATAATCGGATCAGAACCATCAGCGTGATGTAAACAGTTGAATCTGTTGGGAGCAGCAGAGATAAAGTCCAGCAGCAGCTGGGAGGAAGGACCTGTGGAGGCGCTCCTTAGAGCATCTGGGATGCAGCAGTCTGTCCCTGAAGGAGCTCTGCAGCAGCTCCATGCATGGAGGGAGACTTTGTCCCTCAGTGGTTCTCCTCTAGTCCTCCTGTCTCCACCACCTGCTCTGGGTCCAGAGAGCGTCCCAGAACAGAACCGCTCCTCCTGATGAGTTTATCAGCTGCTTCCTCTCAGCTGCAGATCAGCTGCTGCTCCACCAGATCAGAGAAGATGGCTGATGGCTCCACAGAGCTAAAGGTCTGGAGAATGTGGCAGATGGTGATGCAGCCACAACACGGACAACTATTAGATGCATAAATGGTTTAATTTGCAGCCAGTAGAGGGCAGCAGTGGCTGCACCACGCCGGTATGGCGTTGTCGTTCCTGGAGCGTCCCACGGTGGAGCGGTGAGTTCAGGTCAGCAGAGACGGAGCCTTTCAGGCGTTGGTGGTGTGCATGTTGGGGTTAACCCGATGGTTCTGTGGTATCTCAGGGTTTACGGTCAATGACGGCGGTTCAGGCGTTTGTAGTTTTATGTTTGAGCCTCTAGGTGTCAGCGTATCTGATGGATGGACCTTTAACTCTAAATGGGTCGGTGCTGAACGTTAAAACAGAACCGAGGTTGATGCTGAATGTTCTCTGCTTTAACTCGGGGGTCAAAGTTCATTTCTTTTAATCAGATAAACATTTTTTCTTCTTCTTGCGGTGGTCAGAGGGCCTGGTGGCGCCGTTGTATGGCAGCCTCTCTTCTGTCAGTCTTCCCCAGGGCAGCTGTAGCTACTTATAGCTCACCACCGTCAGGGTGTGAATGTGTGAATGACTGAGACTGTAGTGTGAAGCGCTTTGGAGGTCGTCAAGACTAGTTAAAGCGCTATACAAGTACAAGCCATTTACCATTTCTTGGTGGTTCTGGTCCACTGTGCAGAAAGTTTGGACGTCTCTCCTCTAACCGTAAACTGGGTCTAATAGATTTCTTTTTTATTTTCTGCTCCTGGAATCGAACCTGCACCTCTGGGACCTGGACCTGGGTTTGGACCTGTGTGAGTCTGAGTACCACCAGGCGGGCTCAGAGGCTTGAAGCTGTTTTGTGCGTTCTGTCTAAATTCCTCATTAATTCCTCCATCTTGAACGCATTATCCGGATTAAAAAGCCGTTTTCCACTCGGCAGCCAGCCCTCTCCAGAGTTTGGACTGCTCTTCCATGATTTCTGGCCCACATGCGGTTCTGTGGTAAAGACGGTCCTCCGTGCAGCGTGACGCTCGTCCATCTGCGCTCAGCGGCACGTGTTCCCCCGCTCCACAGACCTATTTCCCCTCTGCTGCCTGGGATCTGGGTTACGTCGGCTTCAGTCCTCCGGCAGCAGCGGTGCAGCGGAGCGGGCCGAGCGTGCGGCCTTTAATCTGCTGCAGCGGCGCGCAGATTTGGAGCCGCTGGGTTCTAATCCTCATGGCTGAGTGGAGATGAGCGGCCCGGTTCGGTCCTGACGAGGAAATTAGGTGGAGATGTTCTCTGTGCAGAGATGAGCTTTTATTTGAGTCACGAAATGAGGTTTCTGTGTTTTTTAAATCCCGTCTAAATCTGCTGCTTCACATGTTTAACATTTATATAATTACTATTTTAGGTTTTTACACTAAATATCGTATATTACAGATATTTAAGACGGTCATTTCTGAATTAGTTTTTAAAATAAACCTTTGGGACCCTGCCATCGTTTTAGGAAGGTTAACCTCTGCTTGAACCGGTTTCAGTGTCTTCTCCTTTAATTTGAGATTTTCCTTAAATGAAAAAAGCAACAATTTATTTAAATGACAGATAAATATCACCCAAAATGTTTCTATTGTGCAGTAATTTTCTGCAGACTGGTACGATGGTTTAGTTCTGCTTTCGTTATAAATGGATAGAATTAGCGATTCTACTGGATGGATTTGGTTTAATAATAAAATTCGTTGTGTTGTTACAAATGGTTTTTAATCTGTAACAGTTTAAAATGACCCGTTAAAGCCATAAAAGTCTGCAGGACCTCACGGTTTCTGCAGGTTGTTCATATCTGAGCTTTCCTGGTTTTCCCTTCATCAGTTAAAGCTTCAAACCATGAAGATAAATTCTGTCAGACGATCTCAGTTATCAGAGAAAATAAAATGTCTTTCACTGCAGAAACGCAGCAGAGAAAAGAATCTTTCAGCCTGGTGAACCTGTGACGGCCGGTCAGCAGCTCCAGAACTCTCTTCAGTGTGGAAATCGTTACTGAGTGAAGAAGCTGCATATTTTAGCATCACTGAAAGTTTAACACAGGCCAGAACTTTCAGCACATTTCAGAAATGCAACGTTTCATGATGTAAGCGTCAGGATCTCTTTATGTTCTGAATACAAATATTAAACCATGAATGGGTCATTTTTATTGTCCCTCAGTGGGGGAATGTGTTTCATCGGGTGACAGAACACAAACACTCATACAACAATAATAACAATAAAATTAGTAAACAGGAAAAAGATAATTTAATTCCTCCAGCGAGGGCTTTTATAAATGTATTACTTGAAAATTGCCAAAAATACTAAAGAATTTAGCTTTTTGTTTTTAAAGTTTACAAGTAATTAAAAATATTAGCTTCAGCGTTTTCTCCTGTGTTTTTATGCAATAGTCTCATAACATTTCTACAAATAGAACGACGCTAATTGTGCAAATATTCATTTTGATGAAGTAATTATTTTCTCAATTATACAAACTAGCATAACTTTCTGTAAATGTTGAATGTCCCGTTGAAGAAAATGTATTAAACCTACGAAAAATGTTTTTGTTCCTTTTTATATAAAACATTTGAATTAATTACTTTTAGCCGGCAGCACAAAAACAAGCTTTTTATTTCAGACTCCTGTAATTTTTATTTTTTGGCTCCAGCTGCACAGAGCCAACGATGGCTGGTAGGAGGTGAAGGTTGCTGACCCCCAGTTATTACCCACTGGTCCTGGCAGGGTTCTGGGGGGGGGGGGGGTTCTCCAGTGGTCGTTGGGGGGGGGGGTGTTCTGGACGGGTCTGGGTCCGTTTCTCCTCAGCTGAAGTGAAATCCTGTCAGTTCAGCTGCTTCTGTCATCAGGACTGAAAAGCAGGACGGAAAGGATGCTGTTGCTAGGCAACCGCTCGGATGCCAACCGGTCACAGGGTTCGCGTTACCATGGTAACATGCGTGCAGGGAAAGCCGGTCACCGCGGTTTGGTCGTGGACGCCCTGACAAACGGGTAAAGAACCAAAGCGGTTCTGATTGGACCCGGACACAAGTCGCCTTCACCTTGATTTTTCACACCGTGCTGCTGAGGTTGACTTTGGACCTCAGGGTTTAACTTTCTGCATGTTTGTGGCCGTATTTAATCATTTCCCACCAAACTAAACAGAACCGCCTAATAAATGATTATATTAGCAGAAATGATTAAACTCAGTGTGTTTGTAGCTGCGGGAGCTTCTGATGGACCAACGCTGGGTTTGTGGCACCGCCAGCAGCAGATGAAGGACGCTGGCCGCCTGTGATGTTTCTGGCACATTTGTCCTGTAAACACAGACCCAGAATAATCCTGCAGTAATCTGGCCCAGAGTGGGTCCGTTTAATCTGTCGGCACCACGTGGCCGCGCAGCAAAGCGCCGGGCCTTTGGTTCCTGGGTGGAGGATTTGTGAGACGGCGTGTCAGTGATGGAGCTTATTAAAGGAGGACTAACAACACGTAGTAATCTAATTAAGGCCCGGCGCCGCTCTGACGCGTTGATAAGCAGAACTCTGGCTTGGCTGCCGGACCTCAGCGGCCCTGAAGACGAGGGTCAGATGACGCCATGCGGCTGAAGCATGTCCTCCCCGGAGACTTTAGGACGTCCCGGTGCAGAAAGCAGCGGCGTCCGTCGCTGGGTTTATGAGCTCCGAAGGGAAAATGATGTCAGTCATGGTGTTTAAAGCTGAAGGTTTATCTGATGCTTTAGAGTTTGCTTCAAGCCTCCTCCTCCTCCTGCTGCTCCTCCTCCTCCTGCTCCTGCTCCTCCTCCTCCTCCTCCTGCTCCTCCTCCTCCTCCTGCTCCTCCTCCTGCTCCTGCTCCTCCTCCTCCTGCTCCTCCTCCTCCTGCTCCTCCTCCTGCTGCTCCTCCTCCTCCTGCTCCTGCTCCTGCTCCTCCTCCTCCTCTCTGGTTTTTCCTGAAGTTCAGCAAACGGGAGGCATTCCTCCTGAGGGACCATGAGGCTGCTGCGAACTGACCTGCACTACATCAGGAAGCTTGTTTAACAGCGTCTCATAGTCGGTGCAGAAGGTTTCACCATCTGACAGACGATGGACTCAGATCTTCTCACGCTGCAAGCGGGGAATTAAAAGTAAGTAAAATCTTCTTGAAATGAATATTTTCCCTTGATTTAAGGAGCTAAATAAGACTATTTGCCAATGATATTAGTATTGTTACCCCTAAAATATGATGATTAGATATCCTGCACTTGAAATCAGATGATGGTAATGAATTGTTCCTGTTTATTGGCAAAAAGTCTTATTTAGCTGCTCAAATGAACGAAAATTTCACTAATTTCAAGAAGATTTTACTTTCAGTTGCCTTTTTGCAGTGGAGGCTGTTCTCCTGCAGATCTAGACCAGCAGGTCGTCAGCAGACCCCTGCAGAGCTTAAATTCTGGCCTTCAGGGACTCCTTTAAGGCTGCTGAGCCCAGAGCAGCAGGACATGTCACCGTGTTGGCCGGCCTCACAGGGTTCTGTGGGTCTGCCATGTTTTCTGGCAGCAGCCGGTCGTCCCGCAGCAGGAAGCGTCCCGTCTCTGTAGTGTTGCATGCTAACTGTCTGGTTTCTCCTCCAGTCTGGGCTCAGCAGCGCTGCCTTTCAGCCTGGCCGGCTCCAGGTACTGACCAGCAAACGCTCCGCATCACACCTTTCTGGGAGAAACACACATTCAGAGTCCATCAAGTGCAAAAACCCTGATCCCGCCCTCACTTCTGTCCATTTATCGTCTCCTAAAGCGGACATTTTGACTATCGGGGCTTTCTGAAGGAGCTTCACTGTTTATATTTAGACTTTGCAAAGATCACATTAAAAACTGGCTGCCTGGAAGGAAATGGGAGCCGGATCAGGATTTTTCCCTCACAACTTTATATTTTCCCTCAGATTTTCGATCAGCTGCTGTTATTTGTGTCTTTTAACTCCAGAGGCGACACAAAATATCTGAATTAATTATAGAATTAAGCTCAGCTCTGAAAGATTTAATTAAACAGGATGAAAGATGAACGTGTCCCGATAATCGCATCGCTGACAACAGGAGGAAGTTCTTGCAGTTTGCAGAGAGGCAGCAGCTCTTTATGGTTTAAAAATCTATAACAATAATTATAGATTCCGGTTCCTGCTGAGCAGATTTATGCATGTTTCTTTGTTCAGGATAAAATAATCTCTGAACAGAACAAATGAAAAGGTTTGTGTGTTTCTGGTGGACCGACCAAAGATCCTTCATGACCCGTCCTCTCCTGCTCCATCTCCGGTACCGACCCGATACAGAAGCCCGGCGCCCGTTAAACAGAACCAGGGATAAAACTGTCATTAAGGGATAAACTTTACGGTTTGTTTTATGTTGATCATAAACGGATCAAAGTACAGAAACAGCAGGTTGTTGTTGTGCTGCTCAGTGATCGCCAGCAGGGGGCGCTGTTTGCCTCAGATAATATAATACTTTAAAGTTTTTGATTTAAAGTAGGAAATCAAAAGCATAGCTCTTCAGTAATTAGTCCCAGCCCACAAATTTTTTTTCTCTAATTTAAAGCGGCTGAAATTTCTTCTGTTCTTTCAGAGGCTGCAGAATTTATTAATAGGAACCAAAAGTTTAGATAAAATGTCTGAATGTGTTACAGGAAAACACAGAAACGCCGTTTTTGCTTTTTTTGTCCCACTTAAATGGTTCAGATCAACAAACTCCTATTAAAACAAGGCGAAGAGAACCTCAATAAAACAAAAAGCTGTTTTTTAAATGACTTTGTGTGAAAAGTATTCACTCCCCGAGCTCTTTAACTGTTCCTCCCTCAGCAGAAACGGCTGCCATCAGGTCCGGTTTTCTGGAGGCCGGTTCTGTTTAGGTGAGTTCTTAGTTCAGTTCGGGTCAGAGACGTGAACAGAGCTGAACAGAAAACGGGTTAATCGGCTGTTAACCAGGCAGAACCAGGCAGAACCAGGCTGCTTCAGATGGATTTAAAATGTTCCTCATGATGTAAAAACAGCATCTTTTATTTTCTCAGGTGATTTCTGTCTGATTCTGGTTTATTGATCTGAAAAATCCAAGTGTGACGAAAAGCAAAAACAGGAAATTAGTATTTAGAGTCCATACTAAACTAGCTTTTAGCTTTCGCTGTGCTGGTTTGTTCGGTTCTGATCCAATCAGCTGCTTCAGAACATTTAAAGCTCTTCAGCAGGACCAAATAAATGATCAGGTTTCATGTCATTAACTGGGATTCAATAAACCATCAGAGCAGAAATCTCTGATCCGGCTGCTGCTTGGTGCCGCCGACCCATAAAAGCCCGGCTTTGTGCCGACGGCTGCAGTTCTGCCTCCAGTCAGGGAACCAGGGCCCGATCCGAAGCCGAGGAGCCGACGGTCGATCCGTAAATGGAGCGGGGATTGAGAGGCAGCGCTAATGGTTCTGCTAATGGACTCCTTAATGTCCGTCCAGGGTGCATCATTACCTCAGTCTCCCATCATGCATCTGTGTGAGCCTGGAACAGTCTGAGGGCGTGTTTCACGGCGCCGGACGGATCCGTGCTGTTCGGGTCTGTGTGGACGCCATGCTGAACGTGGTTCCTGCCGCTCGGACCCTAACGGCTCGTCGTTCTCTTTCAGTGGACAAAAACAAACCCCGGGAGGCGAGACCCGCCGGTACCGGCTCCCAGCAGAACCAGCCGCTGCCTGCTCCAGAACCGGTACGTCGGCTCTCTCTGCGTTTAAAATTCAAGCTGCAGCATCTTAAGCTGTGGTTCTGAAGGAAACGGAGCCGCTCCTTTAGCTCGGCTCTGCGTTCATCAGAACAGAACCGTTCTACTGGACCGACCTCTGCTCTGCCCCTCCTTCCTCCCAGCTGTCAGTGTCTTCTGTGCTCTTGTCCTCAGGTACCAGATGTTCTGAACGCCAACACCCCAGCAGCACCAGCGCTCCCGGTCCAATCCCCCGATGGCTCTAGCCCTACGTCCGGATCCACTGGACCCACTGGTCCAGGACTCAAAGCCAGAACCGGGTCACGGACCAGCCCTAAACACGGGCCCAGGCTTCAGCATCCGACCCGACCCGGAGCGAGTGGGGCTGCGGCGCCAGTCGGCGCGGTTAAACAGAACCAGAACAAAGAGCAGGCGGAGAAGCGGAACCAGGCCGTGGTTCAGCTGAGGCGGCTGCTGGTCCAGGGGAACAGGAAGGTGGAGGCTCTGGCTGCCGTCATCCAGCATCTCTTCTCTGAGGTATCTGCTCGTGTTTACGCTCCTGCCTTAAAGAAACGGACCTCTGGACCGGTCCAGAACCACCAGCTGGGCTGAACCTGGGAGGAAAAGCTGCCAATGTCCAAACAAACTCTTAGAGAGCTTGAGGAACTGCTGATGGAGTTACAGACTACAGGAGGTTCTGACTGGAGGAATGAGGGAGGATCAGGAGGTTCTGACAGGGTCGGCCATTAATGGGCTGGCCTGGGTTTCCTGATGAGAGGCTTTATGAAGGCTGTGGTAGTAGTTCCCCTAACTGGGCTTTGACCCAGGGTGTATCCGTCCACTGGGTCGGCACCGGGTCGGCTATGACCCGCCAAGAACCGAGCAGAACGTGGGATGTTCTCAGCTGTGCAGAAGCATCTAGGATGGTTTGTTCCTGAGCTTCTCAGGTGTTGCTGTTCTGGGTCTGCCTAGCTAGCATGTCAGCTAGCATGTTAGCTAGCGTGTCAGCTAGCCTGTTAGCTAGCATGTTTGCTAGCGCGTTAGCTAGCGTGTTTGCTAGCATGTCAGCTTGCCTGTTAGCTAACGTGTTAGCCAACCTGTTAGCTAACATGTTAGCTAGCGTGTTTGCTAGCGCGTTAGCTAGCGTGTTTGCTAGCATGTCAGCTTGCCTGTTAGCTAGCGTGTCAGCTTGCCTGTTAGCTAGCGTGTCAGCTAGCCTGTTAGCTAGCGTGTCAGCTAGCCTGTTAGCTAGAGCGTTAGCTGGCGTGTTAGCTAGTTGGTTAGCTAGCCTGTTAGCTAGCTGGTTAGCTTCCACCACCTCTGCCTGCTATAGATGCAGAACTTCAGTTTTCAGGTCGGCAGGCTGGTGAGCTTTCTGGGCCACCGTAGGTTCTGGTTCAGCCACAGGTTGCAGCAGCCCAGCTGTTTCTGTCCTGGTAAATTCAACTGGATCCAGAACCTCAGACTCAGGCGTGTCTCTAAAAGATGTTCCCAAACAAAAGAACCTCTTCCTGTCGCCTGCTGGTTCCGGTCTGGTTCTGGTCTGTTGGTTCTGGTCTGTTGATGAGGTGAATTGTTCGGGCTTGGTCTCACCGGCACTGTGGGGAAACCATCAGGTATCTGCTGGTCCTCCTCCCTCCCCTCCAGCGGTCTGAACCGAGGCGGCAGGCTGTAATTACGCCGCCAGAACCTGATCGGACGGGTTTCTGTTCCCAGGGCAGCGGAGACGTCCGTCCTCGCCCAGAAACCAGCTGCTGAAATGTGACGTGATGACGGACGACTCGCTGAGATGGTTTGAAGAACCTCCTTCCTCGATATCTCCTGTGACGCAAACCAGCGATTTTCATCTAGAGTTCTATAAGCTCTCATTTGGGTTTTATCTACTTTCTCTCAGTTTCAGCCCAGTTCTTCTGCAAAGACCCGGTTTGCTATGAAGATTCAAAAATGATTATTTTAGAGCCTCCAAATAGAAGTTAAATTATTCTGGGATGTTTCTGTGTTCCTCTGATTAACTGAAGGTAATTGGATTAAATCTTTATTTAATTCAGATTATTTAGCTTCTCTTTGGATCCTAAATGGTATAAACGAAATGATGCAGCATTTCTCACTGGTCAGGAACTGAAACATCAGTGAATAAAATAACACAGTAATCTGACGTATAACAGCCTGAGGTGGAGAGCTGTGCGTCGGTTCTGAGTGTTGCTCCACAGATCGTGGCAGGTCAGGAGGACCATGGAGGCGTTCATGGAGAGGTTCTGACCCGTTCTTCTGACCCGCTCAGCTCCCCTCACCATCCTCTGCAGGGTTCTCTCTCTGCCGTATAGCAGGAGCGACGCAGAACGTCAACTCTAAACCTCAGTCTGGGTTCTGAGTCCTGCTTCGGTCCGGAGAGTCGCTCCGGTCGGGTTTTCCTGCAGCAGAGCTGCGGAGGCCGAGGTTGGGCCGGGAGCAGGATGTCAGTCCTCAGGTCCTGGATGTTGAAGCTCTTTGGTAAATATTTGCTCCCAGAGCAGAGGAGCAATAAAAACCGGCACACAGACGAGGGTTTCGGGTTTAAAAGCGTTCCTCGGAGCCGTTTCCTGTTGGAGCGTGTTCTGCGCCGGGTTCTGGGCTCCTGCTGGTGTCGTTCTGAGCTCTTCAGTGTGAATAATCACTCAGACAGCTGCACTTATTGAGCCCTCAGGGCTTTCATTCACATTACTCTGGCTTGGTTCCCCGTCAGCCGTGTGTGGCTCTCAGACTGAGCGCTAACATTATCTCCGTTTATTTAAGCGTCCAGGCGTTAGCTTCACGCGTGGCAGGGACGATCGTTATCTCAGCGCGTGTAACTCCACGTACGTTAATACGAGTCGCTGTTATGCAGCCGAAGAATAGTTAGAATTCCTCCGTCTGCCGGGACGACCTTCCTGATTCTGCTGCTCCTTGCTGCAGCGGGTCGGCCCGGAGAACCCGGAGAACCCGGCGGCTCAGCGTGGAGCTGCAGGAGGAGCAGGAACGCAGCAGCGTGTTTTCTCTGAGTAAAATCTAATCTGCTGGAAGGTGGCTGGTTCCCTGCGGGGGGAGGGGGGCATGGAGGCGTTGGGCCTCTGCTGCCGTTGTTGTTTCTCTCTATGCGGTTCAGGGAAATCTGTCACCAGCAGAACTGACCTGAAGAAGCTGGTTTAGGCCCGTTAGAACCACAGCGATGGAGAAAGCGTAGTTATTAATGCAGTAAATGAAATGAAAGTCTGCTGGGCTTTACCGTCCTCCTAATGAGCAGCTTTGTTTTGCTTTCTGTGGACAGAGGCATAAACGTGTGGCTGGGATCAGCTGCACCAAAAGTTAAAGCTGGTGAACTTCTGGTCCAGCTGCATTCCAGCCTTAATGGCCTGAGATGACGGATCCCTGCAGAGGCACACGTCTCTGGTAGATGGTTGGCAGGAGAGGTAAAAGCGTAGATGGGAGAGGTAAGACGGCTCTGAGCTTCTTCATCTCTGCTGACCTTCTGGTTCCCCTCAGGTTCCGAGGTCCTGATGGAGGAGGAACCTCCTCCTGCGCCTTGGAGACGCTGCTTCACCGTCTGCCTTTAAAACTGATCTTAAAACCTGTTTTTATTCTTCGGCTTTTGACAGCGAGATGTAGTTTGTTTTTTACTGGTTTTGATCTTTTATCGTTGCTGAGCCGTTCTTATCGTTCTTATCTCTGCTTATAGTTTACAGCTGTCCAGCCGTGGCTGTTTTTAAGCGCTTTATAAATAAAGTTGTCATGGAATGACCTGAATCTGGGTGAGAAGGTGGATGAAGGACTTCCTGAACGATTTGGACCAACGGGGACGTTTCTCGTGGACTAATCCTCCAGACCTGGTTGCCTCCAGTTTCCATCCTTGCAGTCTTCCCCTCACAGGTCTGACAGAAATTACTGTGAACAATACGATTAAAGGCTCAAAGAGGAGCGAGGAATGAGTTCAATGCAGATCCGCCGGTTTGTCTGAAGTGAGGGGAGTGGAAAAGAAGGCGGAGCGGGAAGGACCGGCATTCCTGCGTCCAGCGTTGGCTCCCAGCAGCAGGAGGAGGGACAGGTACTGAGGGGGAGGAGCAGCCCCTTAGCTTCAGAGAGCAGTGGAGAGGAAGGAGAGCAGCTGTCTGGTGTGTCCCTGAAGCATGGGCTCCACGGAGAGTAAACCCCAGCCAGGGTCCAGTAAGACCCTCCAGCACCGGCGCCGGAGGAAACGCAAGGTTGGTCTGATTCTGCTCCGTGTTTCTCTGGAGGAGTTTAATCACCGTCTTCTCAGTGTGACTTACGGTCCACTGGGTGCATTTAACCCGTCCCTCAGGGGGCAGAGGGCCACTGGGCGGCCCCCCGGGGTGCATTCTGGGGGGTCAGGGTCTTACTCAGGAACCCAGAGTGTCATTCGAACCAGGATTTGAACCGGGAACCTTTCCAGGACGTGAGCCCCCTGCTCTAACCACTGTGGGTGAGGGATCTGCTCAGGTTTCCAGGTGTTGGCATGATGTGTGTCTGTGAGAACCCGAGCCAGCTGACTGAAGCCGGACCGCAGAAACCGCTGCTCCTTCCTCTGTTATCTGAGTTTTATCTGGGTTTCCTCTCCACATCCAGACCTTCACGCTCCTCTCTGGACACGCTTCACCCCCCCGCTGCTGTTGGACTTCAGAGGAAACCCGATGCAGATGTGCAGGGTCGGCGCCGGCGTGTGGCGGTCCGAGTGTTTACGAGCCAGAGTAGCTGTGCGCTGGTCGGACAGTTCAGCTGATCCGGCTCTCGCCTCACTGGTTCAGTAGCAGGAAGGTTTCCTCCTGAACAAAAGGAATTTGCTCCTCCTTTAAGCAGTAAAGAGTGGCTGACAGCACGTTACGATTCTCTTATCTCGAGTGCGGGGAAACCCGCTGCAGCTGAAAGCAGTTCTGGCGGGTCGGGTCGACAGCGTGGAGGTGTTGTGTAAACAGAGACGGTGGATTCAGGCTCTGCTGTGGAAACGAACATTAACCCGTCAGACTCTGACAGGACGGTTAGACCTCAGAGGGCAAACCGTTTGACAGACGTTTCTCTTTGGATTTAAGATGCTTTTACACTAAATATCTGTCTAATCCAGTACATGACCAGTTAAATAAACAGATTTATCTCAGATTATTTAAGACAAACTCAAAACCAAGATTAAAGACCCACTAAATATGACCTGGCAGCTGTTTTTTTTAAAGACAAAATTATAATTAAAAAAATAATTTTATTTGCTGGTGGGAGGATTATTTCTCTAATGTATCTAATTTAATATAATCTATCTTCAGAAGGATTGCACTAGGCTAAATGTTTGCTTTCTGTTTGAACAAAGTTAATCTAAGATGAGATAAGCAAGCTAAACAAAGTGAAGCTAAATTAAACTGTAATAACCAGGTCAAGCTGGGCAAAGATAAACTCAGTAAATTAGAACGAGTCCAGAAAGACAAAACTAACCAAAACAAAGCTAGCTCAAGCTAAAATAAAATGAGTTAAGGCAGGTTTAATGAGCCAGGCCGAGTTAAACTTAACTAAATTAAGATAGACTAAATAAATAAACTTTAATAATATGAAGGGAACTAAAAGATAAAATGTTTAGGCCATGATGAGCTACAGGTGGGTTAAACAAAGCTAAAATAAAGCTTTTTAACATGATCTAAGCTAATGCAGGCTAAACTGAGCTAAGCTAACGGGTAAAATAAGATAAAATCTGGGTAAAATAGGCTGAGGTGGGCTAACTAAGCTAATTAATGCTAATGTTGAACTGGATTAAAATAAGATGGACTCAACAAAGCTAAACTAAAGTTGAACCAATATAAAAAATGGTTTTCTAATGAACTTTATTAAGAGGCAAAGACTGCTAAATTATACTTGGGGTAGTTAGCTAAACTGAACCGTGGATAACCTGAGATTAGCTAGGCTAATCTAAAGCAGGCTAAAGGTAAATTACACAAAGATGAGGGTTATTAAACAATATTTTGTTCTTTATAGACTTTATTATCAAAATAAATACATGTTTAAGAACAATCTAAGAGAAACAGTTTAAGTTTTCAGTATAAATTACTAGATTAAGAGCAACACAAGTGAAATTACTGCTTTTGTTGAAGTTTATTTTGGAAAGTTAAACAAAGAGATTTATCAGCCATCTGATCGCTGAAGGAATACAGAGCTTTCAGCTAATATCTCCTTGTCAGATAAAATATTATCTGTCAAATACTCTTATCTGTGGGAATATTTTAGCCACAACAACAAGATGTCTGATAAATAAAACAATGTAGCTGTTGTTTTTTTTTCTCACTGTAATTATGATATAAATAAGCATTAGTGAGCATCTCGGCACACTAATGCTAAATAAAATGAAAGCATTTTCTGGCACTGTGGGTGCAAACGTTCAGATTGTGTAATTCTGCAGCTCGTCTTACTGCGTCGTCTGTTTTCTCTGCAGCGAGAAGAAACGGTGAAGCAGAGGAAGGAGCTGTCGTCGGAGCTGGCCAGGCTCAGAGAGGAGCTGGGTGAGAGCTTTTCCTACACGTCAACACAGCACGATCCACCCTACAACCCTCTATTTGCATGTGAGCGCCGCAGGGCAACGGCTGCTGAACGTTTACTGATAATGGCCGCGGCGCAGCTGCTGCACGCAGGCCTGACCTGCAGGTTTATGAGCTGCTGGTGACATGAGCATCAGCAGCAGGGACGGAGGATTCAAACACGACACCGCTTTAAAACCTGCACTACACATCAGAGGCTTTTATTCTGAAAAAGCTCACATCGAGTTTCTGATCAGAGAGAAGTTGAGTTTCAGAACAGACAGAAATGACGCAGATAAATACATTAAGTTTAAAGAACCACCACGACTGCATTAAGGTAAAATATGAATTAATAAAACAGCAGACAAATCTCCCATAGAAGACGTCTATTTAGTTTTTCTTTTGAAAAAGTTTCCATCAGGTTTAAACGGCTTAAATAAGACATTTAAATCACAATGTTGGCAATAAATGTCCAGAGAGAACAGAGACAGACCAGCAGATTTAGTGATTCAACTGTTCTGAGTAAAACAAATTGTGGATTAGTTTAAAAAGACGACGAACTGACAAAACACCCAAATAAATTGTATGAAATGATAATTATAATAAAAAATAGAACGCTGCTGAGGAGGTTCTGAGTGTCGGCTCGGCTGCTGCAGCGTCTGGTTGTCCTGCAGGAAGTCGCTGAGCCCAGACTGATGTGACGGGGTGAGAAACCGGATCAATCAGAACCAGGCAGCAGAAATAACCCGGTCAGAACAACAGCAGCCGCAGGTTCCACAGTTTGTTCTAAGCTTGGTGAATTATCCTGGTTCAGGAACGACGGTGAAGCCCTGAACCAACGCTGGAGAGACACGGTTCTCCTGACAGAAGCCAATTATTCACCCAGACAGCAGCTGAGGTTCTGCTGCGTGTCTGAGGCGTGGCGCCGTTTGGCAGACGTCCAGCGCGGCGCTTCAACCTGCAGCCAGAACCCCGCTGGGCCCGGTTTACTGGAACCGATGGCGCTGCCGCCTGCATGCCGGCTTACGTAACTGGGTCCATGTTTCATGTCAACACAGCAGCAACACAAACTCAGCTGTTTTCTACACAAACACAAAAGTATTCACACCCTTCAGAGCTTTTCACCGTTCTGAAGGATTTCATTTGGCAGGAAAATAGAGCAGAGCAACACAGTAAATGGAGAGAAAACGGGCTGACTGGGCTGTGACTTTGACTAGGCCATTCTAGCTCCTGGATCTGCTCTGGTCTAAACATCCCATAATACCTCAGGCTGGTTCTCCTGCTGGGAGGTGGACCTCCAGCCCAGACTCAGGTCTCCTGCAGCTTCTCCTCCAGGATGGTTCTGATTCAGCTCCATCCATCTTCCAGCAGCTCTGACCTGCTTCCCTCAGCATGATGCTGCCTCCACCGTGCTTCACTGTGGGGACGGTGGCTTCAGGTTCCGTTATTTCTATTAACTGCAGCCTAAAATCACCAACAGTTTTAAAACGGTTGGATCTGCGCCTGGGAGGACGTTCCTCTGGAGTCGTTCATGTCCGTTTGTTAGAAAGTATCCACCTCTGGCTGCTCCGATCAGCCAAACCTGTTCCCGGTTCGGCAAACGCTCCATCAGAACCGGCGCCGGGCGGCCGTGTCCGGCCGTGTCCGGCCTGCCGTCCGCTCCGGGGTAAGGACGTTGTGTCCCAGCGGCCGTCAGCTGCCATCGGCTCCGGCACAGGCGTCCACACAGAGCCCATTCAGGGCCAGCAGCACCTGTCTCTGCTGCAGCCAGCTGCTGCCTCAGACGGCGCTGATCTGGACCCAAAGCGCTGCGCTGGTGCGTGGTCCACACCTCAGAACCCAGACTGTGTGAAAGCCTGGACGTGTGAAAGCCTCAACGCTCGGCGCACCGCTGGGCGGAGGCGGAGGAGGCCTGCATGTGCTTGCACCTCTGAGAGGAATGCTGCATACCTCGGCGCTGACGGTGGGCAGATGTGTGAGGGCTGGATCTCATGTCTGCTGCAGGAATAACTTCACAGGAATGTCGGCTCGTCCTCAAACGCTGGATTTTCTGCCCAAATCCCCGCCGCGCCGTTAGATTCCCAGCAACCTTAACGCTGAGCTCCTGCTCCTCTTCCCCTCCAGCCGCCTCGTCACAATGCTGCCAGAGTCTGCAGGCGGAGAAGGAGGAGGCGAGGGCCAACCAGGAGGAGGCCTTGAAGCGGTTGGAGGAGCAGCACCAGGAGGAGCTGGTGGAGCTGGAGAACAGGTGAGAGTTTCTGACGCGGAACCAGCCGCTTTTCTGCAGGTAGAGGTGAGAAGGTCACGTTTATTCAGAGCCGTCCAGCTTATTTTCATTCTAAAGGTCGATTTAGTCCAGAAGCTTCTGAGTCTGAGAGGACCAGAGATGTTCAGGTAGAACCGGTTCTACAGGATGTTCTACGGGATGTTCTACAGGATGTTCTACGGGATGTCCCTCAGTGCAGCGGACCTGCTTCTCCTCCTACTGAGCAGGACTGCTTGAGGAATCTGCAGGAAATTCAAGGAGAAGAGAAGAAACGTGAAGTCCAGAGGAGCGGCCAGCTTCTCTGGGATGGACCAGATCCAGATGGACCACCACACAGCAGGAACCTGGACCAGATGGACCCGGATGGACCCGGTCTCCAGAGTTTCGGTGGAGAAGCAGCAGCCGGTGCCAGCAGCCAGGTTCTGTGGCGGTAGGAGGTGGGACCACGGTCTGGGCTCAGATCTTCTCCTCTCAGCCACATCTGCTGCCTTCTGGACCTCATCTTCTCCAAGGACGTCCATGCAGTCTCCACCAAGACGCCTGCTGAGGAATAGGAGGGTCCGGCTGCCTCGATAGGAACCAGAACCCAGACATCCGCCCTGTTCCTGGTCTGGTCCGCTGCTGGTTCTAACGGCGCCGTCTCTGTGGGTTTCAGGCTGAAGAGCTTCTACCAGGAGGAGTGGGACAAGGTCCACCTGCTGTACCAGGAGGAGGCCGACAGGTGCCGCCTGCTGATGGAGCAGCAGGTGAGCAGCTTCACCACCTTACAGCAGAACCAACTGGACCTGAGCTGGGCCGGCTGTGGTGACTGACCCGGGGAACCGGGGGGAATCCTGACCTGTCGCTGGTTTTGCTGCTCAGGTGGAGGAGCTAAGGAGGCGGCAGGAGGCGGAGAGGAGGCGGCAGGAGGAGGCTCACGGCCAGACGATGGAGGCGGTCAGGCAGGAGTACGAGGCGTCCGTTCGAGGTGATCCTCCGGCCCGAGGAGACGTCCTGCTTCCACCTTTTCAGAACCTGAACCTGGTTTTGTGTTGCAGAGCTAAAGAGGAACCAGCAGACGGACCTGGAGGTTCTGCGGAGAACCCTGAGCGAGACCCAAACGTCTCTGACGGTAAGAGTCGGACCGCATCACGCCTGCTTCCTGTGCCGGCCTTCAAAGTAAAGCTCATCCAGAATTAATCACCTGACCCAGTAGAACCAGAACCTGGTGTCCTGACCAGCCGGGTCCAGAGGGACGTAGACCTACATCCCATAGATCAGCTCTGCCGCCTGTGGCTCCTTCAGCTTTGGCTCTTAGAACTTAGACCAAACATACAGGAAAGAATCGGTCAATGTTTCTAAATTTAAAGGTAATTTAAAACTGCATTTAGTTCTGCAATATATGCAACATTTCCAGAAAGAAAGAAACTAACGGTGTATAGAATAATTTACTGTAGATAAATAAAGTATCTTTTTGTCAATAGGTTGCAAACGACTTTTTCATCATTTTGATGCCATTTGCTATAAAAATCAAATGTTGAAGAAAATGCATTGCATAAAAATAGTGTTGGTTAAATAATAAAAACTGTTGATCTTTAATTTAAAAAATAAATTAAACATATTTCCTGTCGTACATTATAAACACATTGTTTCAAAGAGACTGAGGGCAGAAACGGCTCTTTAGACTAAAGGTTTCTGACCCCTGGTATAGATTTTGGGTTTGGACTAAAACTCCTTCAGAATCTGTTTGTTCAGGGAAAACCACGTTTCACCTTTGACCTTTCCACGATCTGCTTGTCCTTCCGACCCAATTTCTCTAATTTAAGCAAAGAATTCAACATTTCCTGCAGTTTATTTCCCGTTTGTGATGTCATCTAAAAACGTTTTAAGAGGCAGATATCAGAACCGTGTTCTGTCAGAGGCCCGGGAGACGGGTCAGAACCAGAGTCCAGCCTTTCAGTGGCGCTTCATCTTCCGTCTGCATTGTGCTCCTGCAGGAGAAGATTTCGGCGCTGTCGGCAGAAAACCAGGACCTGAGTGAGAAGCTGCGAGCAGAAGAGGAGAGGAGGCAGCGGATCCTGAGCGACCGGACCGCGGTAAGCCCAGACAGAACCCAGACAGAACCCGGGAACGGGTCCAATAAGCAGATTTAAAGGTTTAGGTCTTCATCTCCGTCCCCAGTAGGGGGAGCTATCTTAAGCTCCTATAGAGAGGATCCTTTCACGTAAAACTAGAAGATTCCAGAGATTTCTCCCCAATAAAATCAGGTTCTGCAGAACCAGAGTCCAAACAACCTTTAATGAATTTGGCCTAAAGCAGCGAAACCTGAGGCTCTAACTTTAAAACGTTTTTATTACTTTAATGTTAAAAACTGTAGTTTGCTTTTAAAGTCACATTTTATTCCATAAACTCTAAATTTGCAGGTTAGCTGTGAAGTCTGGAGAATTTTCCAGGTCTAGAAATGTAGAAACCAAGAACCTGGAGCACGGAAACGTTTCTGTTCCCATATTCTTTAATCCAGCCGACTTTGTGCTCCAGACGTAAACATCAGGCTAATAATCTGGCTGTGGCCGCTGGGGAAATGAGTCAGGGCGCCCCCCGCTGGTGGCCGGCTGTAACACCGTCCCCTTCCTGCAGAAGGACTCCCACACGCTGTACCTGGAGCAGGAGCTGGAGAGCCTGAAGGTGGTGCTGGAGATCAAGAACAACCAGCTGCACCAGAAGGACAAGAAGCTGATGGAGATGGACAAGCTGGTGAGCGCCGGGACTCGGGTCCAGAGACGGGAGGGTTCTGCTTTCAGGTTCTTCATCCGCGACCCGTCTGTGTTTCAGGTGGAGACCAACGTGAGGCTGGAGGAGGTTCTGAAGAAGGTGCAGCAGGAGAACGAGGACTACAAGGCCAGGATGGACAAACATGCGGCTCTGTCCAGGTAAGAACCCCGGCAACTTCAGAACCAGCAGGGATCCTGCCGGGCTTAAATGGGCCGGCAGCACCAGCCGCTCTGCAGATCCTTTATCTCAGAGAAAATGTTCAGGACAGCAGCTGCTGGGTCCATCCGGGCCTGGATGGGATCCCAGCAGAACCTGAGAAGGTTTAATTTATCCCCGTCAACCAGAGGTGGAGCACGGACCTCCTTAGATCAGCCTCCCTGTTCAGTTAAACACTAAAACGTTCAGTTTTAAATTGAAACGTGTTTATTTCTGAATCCAGGAAGGTGGACGTCCAGATTCTGTTAATTATGATTTTCCTGCAACGAATGAAAACCCAAAGTTCAGCTTGTCAGAAAATCAGAGTTTAACAACAATGGAAACATGATTTTAACCACAGAAATGTTCTGTTGAGGTCCGGTTATGTTCCTCACAGTCATGGGGAGAACCTCTGACAGCAGACGGTCCCCGCCGTCCTCCAGGAGGACGAGGAGCTCATCGCTGCTCAGAGTAGAAACACCTGCAGCTCTGGGAGGATCTGGTGCCGGTCCACCGGGCTTTACCGGGTCCACCGGGCTTTACCGGGTCCACCGGGCTTTACCGGGTCCACCGGGCTTTACCGGGTCCACTGGGCTTTGCCGGGTCCACCGGGCTTTACCGGGTCCACTGGGCTTTACCGGGTCCACCGGGCTTTGCCGGGTCCAAACGTCAGCGTAGCCGTCTGCCAGGAGGCTCGCCAGCAGAGATGCTGATTTAATTTGTACCGACCCAGACGGTCAAACGGCTGCTTTAATCACTGGGGCTACACGAGTTCTTCCTTCCACTCAACTTTCCACAGACATGAACGGGTTAGCCTGTGAACAGATGATCGTCCTCCTGGAGGACGGCGCTGACTGCCGGACCAGAACCCATCAGAGAAACTATGGGATGCCTGGAAGAGGAAGTTAAAGCCTTCTGCTGGGTTTCCTCAGGAAACCGGACCGGTTCTGTAACCGGGGACAACTGGACTGGATTTACCTTGAATCTGCAGAATCAGATTAAAACGACTTTTATCTCCAGCTGATATTTTCTGTGAATCGTTGCTCTAAAAATAAACTGAACAGAAGTTGAGACACCAGAACCAACCTGAAGGCAGCAGTCGGATCAACCTGGACCTCCTGAACACCTCAGCAGAACCCCCCCCCCCCCCCCCCCCCCGCCTCGCAGCAATGATGCAGGATTTAGTGATACAGACCCAGAACTGAGAGCAGACGCTAAACAGAACAAGAACCCGCGGTTCAGTAGGTCCAGTTCATGTGTTATCGAATGTTCTGGGAAGCAGAATCATCAAAATGACCCAAAGTTTGACTTTCTGGTCCGAATTTCTGTAATATTTAACGTTATAAAAGTTACTGAGCTGTTCGTCTCGTTTCACCAGAACCCGGGTCAGTTAGTGGTTCTGTGGAGAACTCTGAGCAGACAGTATCTTTCCAGAACTACCTGGGTTACGCCGTGATTGTTGGACCCAGATGGGCTGGAGGCGGGTCAGGGTGGCAGAACTTCTTCTCTTGCTGGTCCAAACGTTCTCCACCACATTAGTTCCTGACTTCAGACGAGAACGTTCTTCAACACAAATCTTTCTGTGTAGAACTTATAGAACCGTTCATCTGCTGCTTGCTGAGTAATTCCTGCTCCACATTGTTCTTTTGTATCAAAGCTGATCAGAACTTCTGGTCTCCTTTGAAGCTCAGAGCGGGTCAGCCGACCCGGTTCTGCTCTGACGGCTCTCTGTCGCCCCCTGCAGGCAGCTGTCCACGGAGCAGGCGCTCCTCCAGCAGACGCTGCAGAAGGAGTCCAAGGTCAACAAGCGTCTGTCCATGGAGAACGAGGAGCTGCTGTGGAAGCTGCATAACGGCGACCTGCTGGGCAGCCCCCGCCGCCCCTCGCCCACCTCCCCCTACGGCTCGCCCCGCAACTCCGCCTCCTTCCCCACAGCTGCGCCGCTATCTCCCAGATAACCCAGAGACGCCCCCGCCTGCGAGCCGGGACGCCCGCCGGCTGCTGGATGTCACCACGGGCGTTCTGGACGGCTCGGAGGCGAGCGGCGCCGACGCAGTCTGAGCGTGGGACCGACCTCGCTCCCAATCAGCCTCGACCAAACGCCTGGAGCTCTGCGGGACGCGTCAGGCTCCTCAGGGTCCGGACAGGTCCTCCTCGCCGCCGCCGCCGCCACGGTGGCGTCTCCTCTGATGGGAGGAGCGAGACGCGGGACACCCGGCGTTCTTTAGCCTTTTTAACCTTCTTCTCCCAAAGAGCGAAGCTCAATCAGCCGGATCCTCAGAGGACGAAGCTGTGGAACCCTGGAGGAACCCGGAGTTCCTCACACCTCACCTTTAAACTCTGTGGAATGTAAATGGATGGTTCCTCCGCCTCAGAGCCAAATATGCAGTTTATTTAACATGACATGTGTTTCCCCCCCCCCAGACAGCCTAACCGGACATATAATGTGTTTCTGTCTCCCCTTACATCCTCTCTAACCGCCACGCTGGCCTCTTTAGACCCAGAAGTGTCTCCTTGTTTGTTCTGAAGAACCTCAGATTTACCCAGAATGCCTCATTGTTCAAAGTTCTGCTTTATTCGTGCACACAGAATAAAATGAGTCTGACATGAAGGTGGGAAGCAGACCGCTCTCTTTATTCCAGACATTAGACAGGTCCGGCCGGCTGCCCGCCCTCCACCATGTTGGGGCCGAACTGCTCCGCCCACCGCTCCACGATGGGGGGCGGGTTCTCCAGGTCGGCGGCGCGCACCATCATCACCACCGACTTGATGGCGTACGACCAGCCATGCCACACGTACCACGCCACGCCGTCGTCGCTCATCGCCTCAAACGGCCCTTTGAACTGCTGGTCGTTCAGGTTCCCCGAGTCACACCTGAGGAGGAGGAGGAGGAGGAGGAGGAAGATCAGGGCGGTCAGTCTGACTCTAACCCCCCCCCGCCCCGTACCGCAGAGAGGTGGCCGTCCCACCTGCAGAACCACCAGCCGGACCTGCTGTGGCGGATGCAGCGGCCCTGGTCGGCGGCGGCGTTGATGTAGTTGGGGTGGTCGTAGGTGCTGAACTTGATGCCGCCTTTGCAGGGGCTGTTGAAGTTGAGGCCGCGGGCGTCGGCCAGGGCGTCGCCGGCGGTGCCCGCGTAGTCGCCCACGTGCAGCTGGTACTGGTCCTGCAACCAGAGGAGGGTTAGGCTCATCACGGTACACAACACTGTCACAGACCCGAAACGTCCCCTAAATCTGCCCAATCAGGGACCGGTATGGAGAGCAAACAGTGCCATGATGCAGGAAATGGATAGTTAACTACAAAGTTTACCTTTATTTTCAAAGGTCAATAATTCAAATTAAATGTATTATTTAAATCAGATCAGGCCAAAAGACCATCATGAAATAATAAAATGGTGAAAAACTAAAAAAATATTTTGGTAAACTGAAAACTTATTTCAGTTTTAACTGTCCTGATGCTATTAAGCTATTATTTTGAATGACTTCCTGTAAAGACGAGGGGTCAGTGGGCGGGGCTAAAGGCTCATTAGACAGCTGATTGGGCTGAAGATGACCTGCGACCTCTTCAGGGGGCCTACCCCCCCCCCTCCCCACCACCCCTCCAAAACGTCCACACAGGACCATCCAAGGATAGGCTGGTGGAAGGATGACCTGCTGAGGTTAGCCAATCAGGAGCCAGGGTCTATCTAAAGAGCCAAAGTGAATTCAAATCATCTAAATTATGATATATATAAATAAAAATTGACACAATTCTTTCTGATTTGACTTCATGTGATCTTATTGATTTGAAGTGTGACCTTTGACCTCTATGACATTGGTTTTCTCGTCAAAAGCTTTCAGACGCTCGTCTCTCAGGTTTTCCACAGATCAGGGAAAGAGAATTTCTTAGTTTTTAGTTTCAAATTCAGGTTTTTGTTTCCATGGAGACGCTGATGTTCCAGTTAGTTGATGTTTAACAATTTTAACTGTTGAATCATAGCCGGGTTTAAAGCCGGGTCGGTCCAAATGGGAACCCTGAACCAGCAGGTCAGACTTTAAAGAAAGCGGGTAAGAACCAAAGTCCTGCAGAGCCTCGTTAATCCTGCACCACAGAACCGGGCCTGGATGGGCTGCAGCGCCAGAACTGGGCCTGGATGGGCTGCAGCAGAACCGGGCCTGGATGGGCTGCAGCAGAACCGGGCCTGGATGGGCTGCAGCAGAACCGGGCCTGGATGGGCTGCAGCAGAACCGGGCCTGGATGGGCTGCAGCAGAACCGGGCCTGGATGGGCTGCAGCCTTAAACGACCTGATTCAGACTTTGGTTTATTGAAGGAAGCTGAATTTTCTGCTTCCTGAGGACGTTTGAACATCTTCAGATCGGTTCTGGTCAGAAGTTTACATACGGTACCCAGGATTCTCTGGACTCTGATTCTGCTGCTGGTTTTAATGTCATTCAGAAGGTTCCGGTTCTAAAAGCGGACCGGGTTCCATCGGACCTGTAGAACAGGGGTCCCCAAACTTTTCAGCCTGGGAACCAAAATTACAGAACCAGAGTCTGGCGCCCCCTTGTTAACGTGGGTGGGAGTGTTTTTCTTTTTATGTAAATTATGTGAATAAAGTTTTTGTTTTCTGAGAACTTAAAAAGCTGCATTCTGTGTTAAAATGAGGAAAGTAGAGCATCTGGTCCTGTTATACTACATGTTTCCCAATCAGGGAAATACTAAACCTCTTCAGCACCTCAGCATTAAATTATTAATATCAGCACTTTGAAAAGATTATTATTCTAATATTATGACTTTATTCTCATCATTTCCAAATACAAAATGGGTTTTGGGGCTTTTGTAGATTAAATAAATTATTGGCCGCAGAGAGGAAAATTTCCATAAGGTTTTTAGATTAACTTTACATATCTGCCAGAAAAACTTTGGATTTTCTCAAAGTGGTAAATTATTGGGAGAAGAAAGACAAAAAAGCATAAAGTTGCTACATTAAAACCAGGATGTTCTGTAATATTGCAAAGCTAGAAATCTGGAGGTTATTCCACAAAGTGGAACCGATGGAACAACGGCCGCTTCAGTCCGAACGGTCGGATTTATCGGAACCGAGGAACAAACGGATGTGACGATCTTTAAGAGAAGAACCGGATCCGTTTAGCTGAATTCATGGAGGACTTTCCCTAAACCTTTAGTTTAATGACTCTTCTCTCCTGGACCGGACCGGAACCGGCTGCTCCAGCTGTTCTGTGAAAAGGAGTGAGTGGTTCTGAACCCTTTGGGTCTCCAGACCAGGTGGAGACGGATCAGAGTCTGTTTAACTGCTGAACTGATGATTTTCACAAATGGCTCCAGAACCTTCGATGTTTCTCCTCCTCAGACGTTCCCCGGGTTCTGAGTCTTGGTCGGTACCAGCTGGACTCAACCACTAATTAGAACCTAACTGACCTCATCAGACATTTAGGCCTGTATGTATAATTCTGACCCTGGGGGGGTTCCAGAAAATCTAAAACTTTTGCTCCTCATTGTTAAACTGACTGGACCCAGCAGAACCGAGGCTTGTCTCAGACCAGAGGTTCTCCTGGGACCGGTTGTGATCTCTGAGATCAGCGCCGCGGTTCTGGTCTCAGGCAGAGAAAACCTGCAGATAGGATGGAGACGGGCCAGACGACCTTGACGGTCTCTAGTCTAAATAGGACTCGCTGTTTTGGGAACTGGAGAAGGCAAGGTTGGGGGGGGGGCTCACGATCACGTTTCTGGGTCTTATCTCAACGGTTCCATGAAACCACCACAACGTTCCACCTTCTCATCGTCCACCCGGAAGTTCTTGTACTCGGCGAAGCGCTGGTTCCCCTCAAAGTCCTCGGTGTCGATGTGCAGGTCGTAGTTTCCTGCAGAGTTGGAGCAGCAGCGGGAATTTGATGAGAGTTCAGTAGAAACCAGTGAATTCGGCTAATTTACGCGGCACCTGAACACAACACGGCGTCAAACTAATTATAATCATTCTAACTGATCCCAGTTTTAACAATTTATTAAAGTTCAGTTTATTCTTCAGGTTGATAAGTTTATCTCTAAGGAAACCCAGCAGGTTGCATCCAGACGTTGCCCTGCAGCATTCACTCCTCCTGGATGGAGCCACGGTGGACAGTTGCTGCATTGTTGATGGCTTTGCAGCAATCCCTCATACTGATCATGCATGAAGCGACAGTGGAGAGGAAAACTCCCCTTTAACAGGGAGGAGAACCTCCAGCAGAACCAGGCTTCCTGTTAAACGGGAGTTTTCCTCTCCACTGTCGTTACATGCTCTGTATGAGGGATTGCTGCAAAGTACATTTATCTGCAGGTTTTTAGCCGTTGCTTTAATCGGACCTCTTGGACTAACACTTTAACAGGTTCTCCTCCCTGTTAAAGGGGAGTTTTCCTCTCCACTGTCGCTTCATGCATGCTCAGTATGAGGGATTGCTGCAAAGCCATCAACAATGCAGACGACTGTCCACTGTGGCTCTACGCTCTTTCAGGAGGAGTGAATGCTGCTTGGAGAGACTTGATGCAACCTGCTGGGTTTCCTGAGAGAGGAACCTGAAGCAGCCTGATAATTAGACGCAGGTAAACTCACCTTGAGCGGTGATGTGGTGCAGCGGGTCGTTCCCCAGCCAGAACTCTCCTTCAGGGGAGAACAGATCTCCAAAGCCGTGGCTGTACTCCAACCAGGTTCTGCAACAAACGTACATTTACAAGATCTTTGTAAAGCAGAACCTCAGAACATCAGCCCGTCATGGACAGAACCAGAGGAAACGGCTCATCCCAGCCACTGAGCACGGTGGTGGAGGAATGGTGATGTGGGCGTTTCTTCCCACCTGTCGAAGGTCTCCTTCCCATCTCTCCTCCTCTGGAAGACGGTCCACCCTCCGCCGTTGCTCATGTCGCAGTAGACGCTGAGCGCCGTGGGAGAGCCGTCCGGCCGGATCACGTACAGGCCGCTCGCCACGTTCCCGTCCTCGAACACCTCGGAGCAGTCTGGACACACAGCAGACGGCGTTGCTGCGTCTTTAAGGCGTTTTCACACCGAGCAACAGAACCCTGAACATCCCAGAGCTCCATCACTCATGGTTACATCAGAGCAACGAGCTCAACGAGCTCCACCTGCTGCTAAAGGAACGATTCCTGGTTCCTGAGGAGCATTTCCTGTAATTCACTGTTTATTCTGGATAAATGTTAATATGAACTACTTTATTCCCAACAAACTCCAGGAGGAAATCCTGTTAAAAAGGTGAATAATGCAGATGAACCCGTTCAGTAAGAGGTGTGACGATCAGAACCGACCTCTGTAGAGGTTCTGCTGGCCCAGGAACATGTTGGGGATGAGCTGCAGCTGCTGCGTCTGGCTGCTCTGCAGCTCCTGGATGTAGCGGTGCTGCTCGTTGATCACGTTCATCAGGCCCTGGATCTCCGCCTCCAGGCGCACCACCTTCTCCTCGCAGAGCAGCGGGGCCTGGACCGGAACCAGAGCACAGCGCCGGGTCAGAACAGCAGGGCTTTAAATATGCAGGACGGAGAACGACACCAGCTGCTCATCGCTGCTTTGGCTCCGACTCCAAAGATCTGAGAAGATGACCTGCAGATCAGAAAATATTCTGCCTACACGTCACTTTGACAGTTCCTGCATTACGGCGGATGTTACGATGACGTATCTGTGAGTTATTCAACCTGCAGAGGAGAGAAACCAAGACAGGATGCATGTGAGAAGGAGAGGAACCCAGGAGGAGCCGTCAGCTTCAGGGAGCAGAGGTGGAGGAGAACGGCGTCCAAGCAGGTTGGTACGGGTGGAGGAAAGAATCTCAGCGAGAACCAAAGTAAAGGTGGAGACAGAGGAAGAGGTGGAGGAGATGAAGATGCTGAGGTTCTCTGGGAGAGACGAGGAAGGAGAGGATGAGGAAGGAGTCCTCAGAGGGACGGCTCAGGGTAGATGTTCTGGAGATGAAGCCAGAGATGGTTGGACATGTCCAGAGGACGGATGGTGGCCTGGAGGAGCAGAGATGGAGGGAAGAGGAGATGAAGGTGAGGGAGGAGAAGACGAGGTTAGATGGAGACGGACGAGTCGCTGTGGGACGCCTGGAAGGAGGAAGATTAAACGTTCAGCCCAGAGAGTTCTACCCAGACATAAAGTTCTCCTGATGAAATAATCACTGCAGTAAAAATAAACCACAAAAACAATCAGATGCTTTCAAAAATATAATTTAAATAAAAACCTGATGGTTAAAAATGACAAGAACACAAACTATTAATATCTGATAAAACCCAGAAACGATTAAAATGCTTCAGACATTCAGCCGGTTCTCCTCCCTGCTTCCAGAACCGGGTTCTGCTATTAGGGGCGGAGTCTGTGCCGTCCTGCAGCAGCTGGGGGGAACCTTCAGAGAATACAGCAGGTAGGTGCAGGGTTCTGCAGGGTTCTACAGGGTTCTGCAGGGTTCTACAGGGTTCTGCAGGGTTAGCATACCAGGTTTGTGGTTGTAGACCAGCAGCAGCTTTGGACGTGAAGCTTTAGATCAGGGCTGAAAACATGGAACTGTGACCCTGCTGCAGAACACTGAGACGATCACGTTCCCCTTCTTTCCTTCATGTCTCCATCCAGCCGTCTCTCATCCTGAGGGACAGGTGGATGGAGACAACCTGTCCCTCATCCTGAGCGTCTCAGACGGTAAATATATTCCTCCGCTGTCCTCCCAGCGCTCCGTGTTGCTCATGTGGATGTTTGCAACCATCAGAGTCGACTTTATTCTGCTGCTCTGCTCTCCATGAAGCATGAAGCCAACAAGAAGCTGAGCTGCTGACGCTGGACCAGAAGGTTCTCTGGACCACCGGTTCCTCCAGCAGCCAGAAAACCGTTAATAACCCGAGACTGGAGACATCGCTTAAATTAATAATGTTCTTATTTTTGTTAAATATGCATTTAGTAGTATGATATCGTCAGACTGAACTATAACCCAGAGTCGTGGCATCAGACTCAAGCAGCCGGTTAGCTCCTGAAGGTCATTTAAAAGCCGATATTCTTGATTTCTCCAGGTGAACGGGTCTGAATTCTGCTCCATCCTGGCTGCGCTTTCTAAGATTACTGCCCAGCCGCGTGGTTCCAGCTGGTAGAACGCTGGGAACCCAGTTCTAGGATGGTGAGGATGAGTAAACCTGGATTAATGCCCCCAGACCGTCTGAAAACCCAAATCAGCTTCCAGAGAACTGACGGATATTTATTTCATTCACTCACAAATAAAACTTTTATATATTTCATGTTTTAAAAACAGAAGAAATGAATGAAAAGGTTTAGAAAGAAGAAAATGTCTCATAGTTTTCACCTTTCCCCTAAAAGTAAACATTTACAAGAAAAAAAAATTAAACATCAGTTAATCGACTCTCTACAGACCAACAAATCAATAATAACTGATGTTTATAATCTATAAAACCTGCAGTTATTCACAGAGTTAACACTATTCTCTGTATTTAAGCAGCAGATTGGATTTTATTACTTTTCTAAGTATTTGTTTCTTTGAGTAAAGTATAAACCTCTCGTATTACAGATTTTATCTCATTTAATAAATCTTTTCTGTAGACTAACTGCTAGCATATTATTTAGGATTTTGAACCAGATGTAATAGTTCACTACGTGATAAAATCAGTTTTAAATGAATGAATGAATGAATGATTCGGGTCTCTGAGCCGTGTTCTGTAGATAAGAATAGGTTCAGTAAAAGTTTTACAGTTCGACCCCCAAATGTCCTTATTAAACCAAATAACACAGAATCACAGCTTCATACAATATAACCAGAGAGCCAACAGACAGCAATACATTTATATAACAATGCAATTACCTTTGATTTTTCACCTTTAAACAGTTGATTTATGTTTAATTGTGAAGAATAAAGCCCAGAATCTGTTCCAGTACCACTCAGCTGGTTCCGTTTGGCTGAGCCTCTTTAATTGTCAGGTGTGACGACTTCGTTACGTCTTTCTAAAAAAGACGAGTTTCTATCAGAGGGAAACACAGACGACCTTGTTCTCCATTCTCCAGTCATCGCTTTAGAACCGGATCTCTGTCTGAAATGTTTCTGTCTGGACTAACGAATAAAATAATTATACGCATCGTTAATTATAGCTGACAAGGTATTTTAAAAAATGACTAAAACATCATTTTTCCTGAGGATTCTGGCTACAGAGAATAAAAACCAAAAATTCAGTGTCTCAGAAAATTATATCAGATCTATAAGAAATATGTTATAAACAGAAATGTCTGGAAAGAAGAATAAAATCACATGTTTAATTAAAAATAATTTTATAAATCTGAATTTAGAATAATTCACATTTTTATTCTTCTACCAGAACAGATGAGGAAAAACGAAGCGAAACCTCCTCAACAACGGCGGATGCAGATTATTATTATTATTATTATTATTATCTGAAACAAGGTTTTCATTCCCCGCTTCTTGGTAAACATACTAAAATATTTATGATGGATAAATTTAACTTCCCTTGATTTCTGAAAAACAAACACATTTCTAATAAAATAACAATATATGATGTTTTTTCTGTATTTTGTAATTTAAATTCCTGCAAATCTGAATATATAGAAAAAAAACAGATATAAGCAAGTGACTATTTTCCATGTAGAGACAATAACTACCCAGTTTTGAACCAGTTTAGCTGCATTTTAAACGCGTTTCATCGTTTAAAAGACTCTGATATCATGCTGATGGAAACTAAATGCAGGGAGTTGAGTGTCTGCAGGCGTCTTACCGCTGCAGATGAAGCCAGGTGCAGCAGAAGGACCACAGATGATGTCAGCGCCGCCATGATCAGGTGAATCTGGAACATCCAGCTGCTCCGGCTCACAGTCCCCGTCTGACTCCGACCGGCTGCGTCCTCCTGTCCTCATGGTGGGACGGCTCTGCTGCTGCAGGACAAACATCTGCACACAGTCTCCATCTAACGGCGGAGGGGAACAGCAAGTCCGTCCGCCGTGTTTGTCTTTATGTTGTTAATTGGTCATTAGACCCAGTCAGGTCTGTATGGCCACTTTATTAGAATGAGGGACAACGACTAAGTTATATACATAAATATGAAGTTACAACCCCAAAGATAGTTGCAGAACTGTGTAAATTAGATTTAGAAAAGTATAAAATAAAAAAGGAAAAACACAAAACATAATGAATGAACCAAAAATAAAGTTGAATAAAAAGGGCTAAACTAATGTTAGAGCAGTGATGATATATACATACATGGTTCAGATCAGTTAGATCTACAGCTGGGTACATAATACCTAAAATAAAGATATTAAGGAGACATTCAGCTGTATTTCGACCTTTATTAATATGTGTTTAAAAATATAGCAACGCTAAAAATGCGACTCCGGTGGGACTCGAACCCACAACCTTTGAATCACCTCTCAAGTGTATGACTAGAAGTCCAATGCGCTATCCATTGCGCCACGGAGCCACCTGTTGCTCAGCGGAGCAGGAGAGGTTTTAACCCTACAGAAACAGCTCCTTTACCGGAGGTTTTAAAAGGTTTTTAAATGCTCCAACACATTTAATCACTAAATATATGAGAAGTATGAGAAACAGTCGGTTTTATCGGTTTTAGAGGAACCGATAAAAGCGGTAAAAGACGCTCTGACTTCCCGCCTGGACGCTTTTACTTTTGGAGCTGCGTTGTTTTCCATCTGTCAGACTCTTTGTTGTTGGGGTTCATCTCTGAAATCTCGTCTTCCTCCATGTTTTCATTCCCGATAAAAAAAACAACAAAAACGCCGCCATGTAAACCCTGAACACACTAAACTTCCGGTTCAGACTTTTTGCCTTCACAATAAAAGCTCCATAACACGGAGGAACAGAAGAAGTCAAAGATGTGGACACATAGCTGCTACCTGGTCCATGAACACCCTGTCACTGGTGAAGAGGGCACAGAAGCGCTTGTACTTCCTGCGGAGGATGAGGAGAGCCCACCTGCCCCCGCCCATCCTCACGACTTTCTACAGAAGCACCATAGAGAGCATTCTGACCAGCTGTCTCTCTGTGTGGTGTGGAGGCTGCAGCGCCTCCCACTAGAAGAACGTGAGGAGAGTGGTGAGGACAGCAGAGAGGATCATCGGGGCTCCTCTCCCCTCCATTAAGGACATTTCCTCCCAGCGCTGCGTGTCCCGTAACGTCATCAGAGACCCTCACCCCCCCATCATGGACTGTTCTCCCTGCTGCCCTCTTGGAAGAGGATCTACAGCTTCCGCTGCAGGTCCACCGGGTTCTGCAAAAGCTTTTTCCCTGTTGCCATCAGACTGTTGAACTGTTGAACTCTAAACTGGACTCTGCATCACATTTGCACAGAACTGAACTTTATGGCCAGTTCGCATCATTATTCTGCACTGACAACATTGCTGAACTTTTACAATCAATTTAAATTTAAAAGTACACAACTGAACGTTTACTGCATTTTTCCACTGTTATTATTTTGCACTGTCAACATTGAACTTTTCAAATTAATGCCTCTTTTGCACCAATATTTTTGCACTATATACATGGTTGAACATTCCTCTGCACACTTTTAAAAAAAACGTTTTTTGTCCTACATTGTTACATTCTGATCACTGCTGCACTTTATATTGTAATGTTATTTTATTTTAATTGCAATCTCATTACATTGTTGTAAACTGTATGCAATGAAATGTAATTTTGTATGCTCTCTGTACATACAAAATGACAATAAACTTTGTCTAAGTCTAAAGGGAAGCCAGATATGTCCCAGATGTGCTGCTGATCATTAATTCACAGAATGTGAAGATGATGTGCAGGAAAAGTGCTGCAACTGTGGTGGTAAACGCAGAGTGACTTATGAAGTCAGGAAAAGAGCGGCAGAAAATCAACAAGTTAAAATAATCATTTAGAGAAGTTATCCAGAGGCAGGGAAGAGGGTGAAGAAGTTTGGGCAGGTATTCACAGGTAGGCCTGTTGACTTGGAATATATAAAAGTTTGGACTGAAGATGGAAAAATTTATTGCAGCTTTTTTTGACCCTGTCTGAGGTGTCGAGACTAAACTTGACTGAGTGGAGCTGTGTGCATGTTGGCTCACTGTACTTTAAGCAGAGACTCATTTATTAAAGAATGTTAAATTTTCCTCTTTTTTGTGCAGTAAATGTGACTTAAGGGTCTAGGGCAGCGGTGTCAAGCTGTTTCTATGTTGGACCACTTTGGCCTCATGAAGTTATTAAAAGGGCCGGTTGTACCTGTGTAGATGACACTTTTGATTTCATAATTTCATTCCAGTTCACATAAAAATGTAAAAAAAAAAGCACAGTAACATAAAAGTAGCACCTTAGGCCCAGTTTATACAGTTTATATGCAAGAAAAAGTTTATATTAAACTTTAAACTCATAATTCTGCATCACCTTTTCTCTTTTTGGAAATTTCTGGCTTGTTTTAATGTGGGTAAACTGACATCTAGTGGCAGGATGCTGTTACTACACAGTTAAAAAAATCATTCGACACAGAAGGCTCAGTTTTAGCCACTTCAAAAGGATATAAGCCTCTACTTTATGACATTATATGCCTTTTTTGGCTCTTGACAGCGGGCCTTGAGTTTGACACATGTGGTCTCTAGGGTAAGGGAATTTTTTTTATTTGATTTTTGCCCAACCAAATGGAAAGAGGTGTACAGTTGGGAAATCCTTCTAGCTGATGTAATACTTTCTTTGTTGGGTATTTGTGATGGAGATGGTGAAGTTGGTCGCCCCCCCCCCCCTTAATTAAAAAGCCTGGCTACTCTGTCCTGTAACACACGGAGGACTATCGCCACCTAGTGGGTCTCTTTACTCGTGTTTATAGTCGTTTATTTTAGAACCCAAATAAACGACTTCACCTTCAGTTACGGCCTGGACGTTTGTGATTCACCACTAGATGGCGCTCCAGTGTGAAAATCTTCCACGCAGAGTCCACGCTGTTCGAGCTGCAGAAGGCAGGGGAGCGAATACTTTTGGCAACATCAGCATAAACCGGTTAGCTCCAGTTTACGTTGGTCTGGGTTTTATTTTGAAGGAGCAAAGCGGAAGTCGTGTTTGCGGACAGACAGAACCGGGAGGCTGGTTCCTGAGAGCAAAGATCACCTTTGACCTCTGCGGTCAGATGTGGGTCACCATCCCTCCGCTGCATGAGCCCGGAAAGATCCACCAGTCCGGTTCCGACCCTGACTGCGTCATGGTGAAATGTGGCCCGGGTTCTGATTATGCTCAGAGCCCGGATAGCTCAGTCGGTAGAGCATCAGACTTTTAATCTGAGGGTCCAGGGTTCAAGTCCCTGTTCGGGCGGAACTTTTATTTTTTTCAAATAAAAAAACTTTCTGGGTTTTCACAGCAAAGATTCACTGCGTCAGATGTTTGTTTACATGTGAACTGAAACCGTTGGAGTCCAGAATTAAAAATAGTATTAAGGTAAAGAATTAGTTATAATATAAACCTGTTGGACGTTTCAGCCTAATTAAAATCAAGCTCTATGGATCCATGTGATGAGGAGAAGAAGACATCCTGACTTCCTGTGGACCAGCTGACTGTGGAGGTCCAACAAGGTCCAAATAGACAGTTTAAGTCATGGTGACAAAACATTATTAATGGTTCAGTACTAAAGACATAACATTAAATACACTTCTAATGATTATATGCACTGGCCAAGAAACCATAACCTTTATAGTTTAATTTTAACAAGGATTGACCCACTTATTATTAAACAGTTAAATATTGTTTTATTCTTTTGTTCTGGGCCCCATGTTGGCCCTCCAGGTAAATTGGGTCTAGAACCACCGCTGGTTAGAGGCAGCGCCTAAAACAGAATGGCTGTTATTGGTACCGGTACTGAAGCATTTTTAAATTTAAGGCATCAGATTATTTGTAAAAGTGTAAATAATATGGAGGGAAAAATAAGTTGTTGCACATCATGAAGACGTAACCTGGAACCTTTTGTTTATTTTTATAACATTCTGTAAAAGTTAAAGAAAAAAACCTAAGCAGAACAGGTCAGAACCGCCCTCTAGACGGGTTCTTTCCACATGGGTCATTGAGCAGAATCAGAACATCCTGACTCTGAACGGCGTCGCTTCACCTCTTATCAGAGCAGGTCTTCAGACCGGTACCGGGTCCAAACACTACGGGTACCACGCTGACTCTGGACCCGGCGCCACTAAAGCTTCATGATCTTTACATCCTGCTATGCAGGTTTTATGCTTTTTGTTTTTCTTTATTAACTTTATCAGCTTTAGAGGAACCGATTAAAAACCCCTGAAGGTTCCTGGTTCTCAGAACTTTTGATATTTTGGGTTCTGCCATCAGGTGAAATTTCACAGAAACAGAAAATGCCACACAGTTTAACCCGGACCGGTGGCCTCGGCACCGATGAGTCCACCTCACCACGTGAGCAGAACCGGCGCTGAAGGTCTTCCTGGACCACCGAGGAAACCGAGACCCTCAGGAGGATTCTGGCTGACAGCTCCTGAAAACCCACTTCCTCAGAAACTGGACCAATAAAACACGATTTAATACAGAACTGGACCTACTGCTCCAGGTTCTGTACGGTATCTGCACTCAGTACCGGGTCCGGGCTTATTTTGCATGTGTTCCTGCACTGGGGAAGCATGAAGATCCACCTGCGGTTCTGCTGAGGGGTTCTCAGGTCATCACCGCCTGGACTCGTCCAACTGGACCTTCAGCACCATGGACCCAGTAAAGAGGACTAGGAACCAGAACTTGCTCTCTCCTAAGACGGTTCTGGTGCTCAGGACGGGCAGCACAGTGACAACAAACCTCCAGACGGAACCAATGAACTGGACCAGCGTTTATATAATAGAAATACTTTTAATTTTATCACAGGCATAACCGTAAACAAGATATTTAAAAATGCAGATTTAATTTTGTCGTCACAGATTGTTCCTCACACGCTCTCACTCGCACTCACAGTCAGACTAAACACAGAAACAAAGTGTGAACAGATTCTTCTGCAGACAAACGACCCAGACGGCTCAACCTCCACAGCGGCGCCGACCCAAACTGACCCAGACCGACACGTACACAGAAGTTCTGCAGCGTCCGGAGGGGGGAGGAGTCAGCACGATGGCGGCGTAGTAACTTCTACCTGGAGGCAGGAGAGATCCTGGAAAGCAAACAGACGTGTTTTCAGCCACAGGCTCGCTCTCAGCGGTGGGTGGGTGGGGGGGACTCACTGTAGCTTGTCCTGCAGCAGCTCCAGCCGCTGCCGGTCCACGTAGCGCGAGAACAGAGACAGCAGGTTGGGCGGAGTGAAGAGGGGGGGGGAGAGGGACGAAGACGGGACGCCGAGCAGCTCCCTCGTCACGGAAAACACCAACTCAGTCCTGGATGGAGAGATTGGTGAGCAATGAGGAAGACCCGCCTCCCGGGGGCGGAGCCGCCTTCAAGGGGCGGAGCTCAGACTCACCATCGATTGTCGTCCATCAGCTGACAGTCTTGGTCAGAGCTCTGCATCCTCTCTCCTTCGCTCAGGATCAGATACAGCAGCGTCACACCGAACTGCACAGAGAGAGGGGGGGTTAGTCTGAGCTCTGCTACTTTCTCCTACTACTCTCCACCTGGAGCCTGTTGTTCTGGTGAACAGAAAGGACTCCTGGCCTTCCTTCTCCCTTCAGTGGACGCTGCTCACACTGAAGCAGGTTCTGGTGAGCCATCTTTGAGGTATTTATGGTTTTTACAGCCAGGGGCGGAGCTAGAGGGGGGCCAGGGGGCAATGGACCACCCTGAAATCTGAATGCCCCCCAGATGATTGACAGGTCACAATAACAGGTCACTCCTGTGCAGTAGGTGGCGCTGTATAACAAATGGCTGCTATCCAACAAACTAGAGGAAGAACTGTACAGTAAATAAAAGTAAATTAGAGAATAAAGAGAATTGCAGAAAAGATGAGATGTAGAAGGGCAGGAAACAGGAAAGATTTTAACCTGACTATAAATATACTTCATTATACTTTTTAACAATAATATTAATAATAATAATAATAATACATTGGATTTGTAATGCACTTTATATTTATACAAATCCCAAAGTGCTACATAGTAAAACAGGTAAGTGCTAAATAGAAACACATGGAGAGAATGAAAAGTAAAAAAGATAAAATAAACAAAGACAATAAGTAGAAGATGCGTAGAAGAAGAAACCTTCTAAATAAATGAATTTTTCACGTGAATACTTTTTTTATTGATTTATTTACATGATAGTTTTTGATTTAAATTTTTACAGAGGAAATGTTTGTTTAAACGCCTTTATTGTGTGGGGAAAAACTGTAACTGTGTAATTATTAGACCGCCATTACATTTGTCACCTAGTGCCCCCTAGTGGCAGCCCCTGGTCTAGGGCAGGGGAATCGTTTTATTTATTTTTGCCCTCCTAAAGGGAAAGAAATCATTTTAGCTGATGTAGGGCTTCGTTTTAAAGGGTACTTGTGACGGTGTACCCCCCCCCCCCCCACCTGGTGTCTGACATCGGCGTGGATCTGTAATAGTAATAGTAATATCATCTTTATTATCATTGAAACATACATTGAAATATACATTAACCCATCACCCTTAGGGAGCAGTGGGCTGCCATGTGCGGCGCCTGGGGAGCAATCAGGGGTTAAGGGTCTTGCTCAGGGACCCAGAGTGCAGGCGCTGGGGATCGAACCGGGTACTTGCATCCTTCTCTGAGTGCAAGCTGCTCTAACCACTAGGCCACCTGCTTCACCTCGTCCCCAGGTGCAGACCTCACCTGGGTGTAACGCAGCAGCAGAGCGTTGCCCACAGATCAGCCGAGTACGATCAGGTGGAAGGACGACATTTTCCTCATGATCAAGCAGAACCTGATGCCCTCACACCTGGCCAGGTAGCCCCCCCCCCCCCCTTCCCCTGGCTGCTGGCGTGTTCACCTTGTTCTGCAGGACGGCGGCCAGTTGGCCGTCGCTGCCTTGTAGCTCCTGCAGCAGGTCTGTGAGGGCGGAGCTGGACAGCGATTGGACGACTGCAGAGACCGGCTCCACCAGGCAGCACAACACCTGCACAGGTGAGCAGAGACGCAGGTTAACGGGTCAACGGCGAGCGCAACCGGTTAACATCACACAAAGGAACAAGACAAAACATGAACGGCTGTTTTATGTATAATAATGTTTTTTAACTATATTTCAAGTAATCTGTAAAATATTTATTCTAAAATTAAAAAAATAAAATGTAATCCCATGATAATTATTTAATTCCACCTTAAACCATCAGAACTTCTCAGAACCGACCAGGTGAAACAAAGATGACTACCTGGTCCTGTTTGTCCTTCTTCGCCAAAGCGGGCAGGTTGCGTGCGATCACCATGACAACGGCGGCGGCCTGGGCGGCAGGCAGGAAGGGGAGGAGCCTAGCGACGAGCCGCTTCCCCTTCCTCACCGCCATGATCATCACGCACTGGTCCTCGCTCACCCTGCAGGAGAGAGAGAGTCAGCCGCAGGGACACCAGCCGTCTGTCCTCCATCCATTCATCCATCTATTTATTCATCCATCTATTTATTCATCCATATATTTATTCATCCATCTATTTATTCATCCATCTATTTATTCAATTCAATTCAATCTTATTTATATGGCGCCAATTAGTGAAACATGTCATCTCAAAGCACTTTACAAAGTCAAAATCAATCATATTATACAGATTGGTCAAAAATGTTCCTATATAAGGAAACCAGTTGATTGCATCAAAGTCCCGACAAGCAGCATTCACTCCTGGAGAAGCGTAGAGCCACAGGGAGAGTCGTCTGCATTGTCCATGGCTTTGCAGCAATCCCTCATACTGAGCAAGCATGAAGCGACAGTGGAAAGAAAAACTCCCCATTAACGGGAAGGAAAACCTCCAGCAGAACCAGAACCAGGCTCAGTATGAACGGTCATCTGCCTCGACCGACTGGGGGTTACAGAAGACAGAGCAGAGACACAATAAGACAGACAAAAAGCACAGAAGCACACATTGATCCAGTAATCTGTTCTACATTAGATGGTAATAGTGATGATCTGCGTCCTCGCAGGGTCATTTGCCTCGACCAGTGGGTCGAGGCAAATGACCCTGCCTTTATTCATCATCCATCCATCCATCTATTCATCTTTCATCCGTCTATCATCCCTCCCTCATCCATCCATCCATCAATTATACCTCCCTCCCTCCCTCCCTCTTACCTGTCCTCCCAGTCCTTCTCCTGCAGGGAACTGCACAGCTGCTCTGTGTTGGCTTTATGCTGCTCCAGCAGCGCCTCCCTCTCCTCCTCTGCCGTCTGGACGAAGCGTTTCTCAAAGTCTTGGACCTCCAGCAGCAAACTGTACATCTGAGCAGCAGCAGAAGAAGAAATGAGCGGCGCCGACCCGACGCCTTTCCCCTCGGCTGAGCTCCACCTACCTTCTCCACGGTGTAGAGGATCTGACGCCTCTTGTTCCAAACCTGCTTCTCCCTTTTCTCCTGCGGGCCGACAGACAGAACCGGGTCAGGCAGGACTCTCACCTGAGCGGACGGCTCGGTCCAATCAGGACGGCCGCGTGAACCGACCTCGTCGTCAGAGCGCGTCGTCACCACGGCGTCGATCATCTTGCGCGGGTTGTTGACGCTGGACACCGTCAGCTTCCCCAGAGATCCTGCAAACTGAACTGCAGCGCAGCGTCCAGAACCGTCAGGCGGACCCACAGGTTCTGTGGCGGTCCGGGTGCGTTCTGCTGGTTCTTACCTGGCCTGTAGGTGTGCTCCACCTTGGCCACCTGCGGCGTGATCAGCTTGGTGGCGTGCTCCTTCCTGCTGCTGCTGTCTCGCTCCCTCTCCTGACGTTTCTCCATCTTCTCGTAGTAGTTCTACGGAAACAGACCCATGAGGAGGTCCGATCACAACCCGACCCGCAGAACCGGAACCAGAACCCCATCCTGCTCAGTCTGTCTGCATCAGAACCACAGAGCCCAGATGCACAAACCTGATCATACTGACCCAACGAGTGCCAAGCTTCTGATCGGATTCTGGTTCTGATCGGGTTCTGCACGCCACCTCCTTCACTGGCCGCTAATCTATCCAATGACTTTTATTTTTGGCCAACGTGACGAATGGTTTGGACTTCCTGCCTCAGAGGCGCACCGGTCCAACCGGGTCAGAACCAGAACTATAAACTGTTATCAGTCTGAAAACACAGCGACTGAGTTTCATGATACTCAAAGAGATTCAGAAGCAGAACCTGCAGAAGCGTTTTATCCAATTCTTTGAATAAATGAACTAAAGCTGAAACGGGTCAGAAACCAAATCAGCAGGTCCGTTTCAAAGAGGAGCAGAACCGAGTGACAGCCTGGTTGGTGCATCTCTGGGTTTTCTGACGGTTCTGTGCAGATTTTAAAGGACCTGAAGGTCCCAATAAAAGCATCTTATCAGCGGACTGGAGCCCAGATCCAATCGTTTAGAGGAACCGGGCCTCAGCAGAACCGTAGGAGCTGACCTGGTAGTAGTAGTCGTCCAGGTACGGGTCGGTGCTCTGCAGCTGCATCATCTGGATCTTGGTGACCCACTCCTTCTCCTTCTGGCTCATCAGGTTGCTGTAGGGGTCCCTGCTGCGGCGGTCCAGTCCGGTTCTGACCCGGTCGCTGCGGGGACAGAACCAGGCAGGTGAGGCTCTGAGCGTTAAAGGAGCGGCAGAACTACCAGAGGCGGCGGCCCCCACCCTCCTCGGCTCTGCATGCGCTGCGTCAGCAGGCGGCGGTGCTGCGGGTGCAGGTGCGTCGTGTTGTGCCTGATGGGAGCCGTGTGGTTGGGGGGGCCGTGGGGCGGCGGGGGGCCCATCCTGTGGCCGTGAGGGGGAGGAGGGCCCCCGAAGAAGGGCCTGAAGCCCCCGCCGGCTAACAGGGGGGGGCCCGGACCCCCGCGAGGAAACCCAGCCACCTGGAGAGGCAGAGAGACGAATAGTCTGAGGTTTAGTTTCTATCGCAGAAATCTGAAGTTCTCGTATTTTCCAGACGATAAGTCGATATTTTCAGTTTGGCTGATCCTGCGACTCGTAGGTGTGACGTAGATATTAAATATAACGTTAAATGGTAACTCATACTGACTAAACATTACCGTCTAGAGCCACAAGAGGGCGCCAGCTAGCGTTAGCTGATGTGGTCCGCAAGGGTTAGGACGTCGCTGACGCTTTACCGCCATTCTATGCTGCTCTCAAACGTTCGTGTCGTACTGTTAGCTTAGCACGTAGTACCGTTGGCTTAGTACATAGTACCATTAGCTTAGCACGTAGTACCATTAGCTTAGCACGTAGTACCATTAGCTTAGCACGTAGTACCATTAGCTTAGCACGTAGTACCATTAGCTTAGCACGTAGTACCATTAGCTTAGCACGTAGTACCGTTGGCTTAGTACGTAGTACCGTTAGCTTAGCACGTAGTACCGTTGGCTTAGCACGTAGTACCGTTGGCTTAGCACGTAGTACCGTTGGCTTAGCACGTAGTACCGTTAGCTTAGCACGTAGTACCGTTGGCTTAGCACGTAGTACCGTTGGCTTAGCACGTAGTACCGTTAGCTTAGCACGTAGTACCGTTAGCTTAGCACGTAGTACCGTTAGCTTAGCACGTAGTAAGGCAAGGCAAATTTATTTATATATCACAATTCAGTACAGAGACAATGCAAAGTGCTTTACATGATTAAAATATAGGAATAAAAGCAAGTAGGGATAGAATGTAGAAACAAAAAAAGAACATTTAAAAACAGTAAAACAGTTTAACTTGAACATTCAAAGGCAATTTTAAACAAATGTGTTTTTAATCTCGATTTAAAGGAACTCAGGCTTTACGCACTTTTACAGTTTTCTGGAGGTTTGTTCCAGATAAGTGGAGCATAGGAACTAAATGCTGCTTCTCCTTGTTTAGTTCTGGTTCTGCAGAGCAGGCTGGAGCCAGAAGACCTGAGTGGTCTGGAGGGTTGATGCACTGATAACAAGTCTGTGATGTATTTAGGTACTAAGCCATTTAGGGATTTATAGACTAACAGAAGTATTTTAAAGTCTATTCTCTGGGATACTGGGAGCCAGTGTAAGGACTTTAGAACTGGGGTGATGTTCTCTACGTTCTTAGTCTTAGTGAGGACTTCAGAACCGGGTCCATCTTCTCTACTTTCTTAGTCTTAGTGAGGACGCGGGCAGCAGCGTTCTGGATCAGCTGCAGCTGTCTGATCCACTTTTTAGGCAGACCTGTGAAAACACCGTTGCAGTGATCAGTTCTACTAAAGATAAACATGGATTAGTTTTTCCAGATCCTGCTGAGACATCAGTCCTTTAATCCTAGAAATGTTCTTCAGGTGATAGAAAGCCGACCTTGTAATTGTCTTTAGATGCTTTTGAAGGTTCAGGTCTGAGTCCATCACTACTCCCAGGTTTCAAGCCTGATCAGTGGTTTTTAGCTGAAGCGACTGAAGCTGTGTGCTAACTTTTGATCTCTCCTCTATTGGTCCAAAAATTATTACTTCTGTTTTGTTTTTATTCAACTGAAGAAAATTTTGGCACATCCACGTATTGATTTCTTCTAGGCATTTACTGAGTGCCTGAACTGGTTCATAGTCACCTGGTGACATGGTGATGTAGAGCCGTGTGTCGTCTGCATAGTGATGGTAGCTGATGTTGTTATTTTTTATTATCTGAGCAAGAGGGAGCATGTAGATATTGAAGAGGAGGGAACCCAGGATGGACCCTTGGGGAACCCCACATGTGATTTTTGTCATCTCTGATGTAAAGTTACCTGCTGACACTAAAAGTCCTTTAAGTAGGATTTAAACCAGTGGAGAGCTGTACCAGAGAGGCCGACCCAGTTCTCCAGGCGTTCTAACAGAATGGAGTGATCAACAGTATCAATGCTGCACTGAGGTCCAGCAGAACCAGCACTGAGGTTCTGAGGTCCAACAGAACCAGCACTGAGGTTCTTCCACAGTCTGTATTTATATGGATGTCATTAAACACCTTGATAAGGGCGGTCTCTGTACTGTGGTGACGAAACCTGACTGGAAAACATCAAAGCAGCTGGTCATTGTTAAGAAGGTGTTTAATTGTTGAAACTCAGCTTTTTCAATAATCTACTGATAAAGGAGGTTTGAGATGGGCCTGTAGTTCTGGAGTAGTAGTTTGTCTAAATTGTTCTTTTTTAACAGTGGTTTGATAATTGCTGTTTTTAGGGACTGGGGGAAAACACCTGACAGAAGGGACGTGTTTATTATCTGAGTCAAATCAGACGCTATGACAGGCAGAACGTTCTTAAAGAACGCTGTGGGTAGAACATCAAGGCAGCAGGAGGAGGAACTTAGCTGCTGAATGATCTGCTCTAAGCTTTTGTGGTTTATTTGGCTGAATTGGGACATTTTGTCAGAAATAGTTCCTGCTGAATACAGCTTTGGTTCTGGAGTTGATATGGTAGTACAAACTGATCCTCTAATTTTTAGGATTTTCTCAGTAAAGAAGTTAGCAAATTCATTGCAGGCCCTGGTGGAGTGGAGTTCGGAAGTCACGGACACAGGAGGATTTGTTAATCTGTCGACTGTGGAAAATAAGACACGAGCATTATTAATGTTTTTCTTGATGATCTCAGAGAAGAAAGATTCTCTTGCATTTTTCAGTTGTAAGTTATATCTGTAAAGTCTCTCTTTATAGATGTCATAGTGAACCTGGAGTCTGTTCTTTCTCCACCTGCGTTCAGCTTTCCGACATTCCCTTTTTTCACCTCTAACTGCTGGAGCATTTCTCCAAGGAGATTTTTTCTTCCCGGAAACAACTTTCACTTTAACTGGAGCAATGCAGTCAATGATGTCTGAGACTTTAGAATGAAAGTTATCTACTAGCTCATCTACTGAGTTGCAGCCCAAGGTTGAAGTAGCAGAGTAAGCTTGAATAAAAGTTTCTGTGGCATTGTCCTTAAAGGTGCGTTTTCTTACGATGTCCCTTTGGCTAAATGAGTCACTGGAAATGATGCTTTCAAAGGTAACAGAAAAGTGATCAGATAGGGCAACATCAGTTACATTGACCTGTGAAATGTTTAGACCTTTAGTGATGATCAAGTCTAAAATATGTCCCTGTTTGTGTGTTGGCTGTTTAACATGTTGACTTAAACCAAAGTTTCTAAGTGTGTCACACAGTTCTTTTGCACTTCTGTCTTCAGGGTTGTCAACGTGAAAGTTGAAGTCTCCCACAATAATTAAACAGTCATAATCAACACATATCACAGACAGAAGGTCACTAAAATCATTAAAAAAGTTTGATGTGGACTTAGGAGGCCTGTAAACATTCAGAAACATAGTTCTTACCGGGCTCTTTACCTGGAGAGCCAAATGTTCAAAAGAGTCAGATTTTCCTAAAAACACCTTTTTACACTTTAGTGAATCATTAAATAATGTTGCTACTCCTCCACCTTTCCTTTGCTGTCTGCTCTCACAAAGAAAATTGTAGTTTGGAGGTGTTGACTCCATCAGTATAGCTGCTTCACTAAATTCATGTAACCATGTTTCTGTTAAAAACATAACATCAAGATTGTCAATAATGAAGTCATTAATTAAAAGGGATTTTCCTGACAGAGATCTAATATTTAGTAAACCCAGTTTATATGACTTAGTGGTTGATGATGTCTCTGTGGCAGGTTGCATCTGACAGTTTATGACTTTTAAGTATTTGTTCCTGTTTATTATTTTGTTTTTAGTACCGTTAGCTTGGCACATAGTATTGTTAGCTTAGCACGTAGTATTGTTAGCTTAGCATGTAGCACCGTTATGCTCTCGGTCTAATTTCAGCGTAATTCTGACAACTTTGACCGCCGTTACGCTGAAATGTGCTGGTGGTAACAGATTGTTATGCTAACTTACTTCTTTCAACCACCCAAGTTAACGTTATTCAGCTCGTTAGATGCAGATGTTTAAGTGAATTAGTTGATTTACCAGATTAAAGTTTTTAGTCTTTGAGTTTGTGAAATAAATTTCTAAAAATAATGCAACTTATAATCAGAAAAATATGGAACATTTAAAGCAACAAAGATTTCTAGATGTCAATTAGTCTAGATCACGGTTCTGCAACCTCTGGCTCCAGAACCACGTGTGGCTCTTTGGACCTTCCACAACGACTCAGAACTAAACAGATGCAGATTTTAGCAGATTTCCTGTTTTGATGGAAACATTTATTTTAATTCTGCACCTGACAGAACCGGTTAAAGGTTCTGTTCAGATCCAATAGAAAACGTTTCGCTCCGTCTTTTTTTCTGTGTTTTAAAACTTAATCAAGTCGCGGTTCTTTAAAAACAACTGAATGTTTCCTTCAGTCCATAATTATCATCTAATCCTGGAACATTTGTGACTCTGAACTTGGTTCCTCTAGGATCTTTGGACCAGAACGGTTTCAGAACCTGGTCCAGATCCACCAGTCTCCAGGATTTCTGAAGGACCTTTTCTTTAGACTTCGGTACTTTTCTCCTCACTGTGGGTCCAGGAAGCATCTCTGGCAGGTGGTCGGTACCAGAATGGTGAGAAACATTTCCTGCTACTCTAAACTACAAGCGCCAGTAACTGGGCCGCTGGGCCCAGAACCGAACCAAGGCAAGCAGAACTAATTCAGATCGACCTTATTTATCGGCACTGAGGCATCAAGCAGGCGCTGATAATGACGGTAAGTCTGCTGGTTCTGGTGCGGCCCAGAAGAAGCTGAGCCAGAACCCAGGAGCTGAATCTCCAGCTGATCCCCTTCCTACCAGGTTTCAGCTTAGAGATGAGGTTCTGGTTCTGGTCTGGTTTTCATAGATCTAAGGGTTCTTTTCAAAGTTCTGTGGAAAACCTGGAAGGGAAATGTGAATGAGAGCTGGACCGGTTCTGGTTCTGACCCACATTAACAGCTCGGACCACATCTCTGCAGCTCCTCTACAGACGGCGTTCAGTTTGTTTCACCGGTACCAACCTGAGAGTTGAGCAGCTGGGCCCGTTGGAGCTGAGACAGAACCGGGCCGACTCTGGGAGGGAACGGGCCGCGACACAACGGGGAGTTCTGAACACAGACACAAAACACAACGCATCAGAACCGCTCGTAGTTCTGTATTTAGGTTGTTGCACCAAAAGCCGGCAGCAGAACCACGTCCAGAACCCAGGAGGAACTCACAGCTATGTTGAGGAGCGTGTTGGGGGACAGGCGCTCGGGGAACGGGGCGTGGTACCGGTGCTGGACCGGGGCTCTCACATGGACCGCCGTGGGGTGGTGGATCTACGACACAGCAACACTCAGCAACCATCTACTCTGTCGCTCCAGAACCTCCAGAACCTCCCTGCTGCTCACCTGGTGGTTCAGGCTCATCGGGTGCTTGGGCGGGGTCCCGATAGGCACCGCCCTCACCGGAGGAGAGCCAATCACAGGAGAGGAGGAGCGAGGCGGCGGCACCCGCTCCGACAGGTCGAGTCCCTCGTCGCTCCGGCCCTGAGGAGGACGCTTGGGAAGCCCCACCTCCTTGATGATGGACATCAGAGGACTGTCCTGAGGAGGACGGAGGACAAAGGTCAGAAGACGCAGAAGACAAGATGGCGGCGAGCTCTGCAAACAGGAAGTTCCTCACCTCCATGTGAGCGACGAGTCCCGGCGAGACGCTGAGCGGCCCGAAGCCCATGCTGCTCTCCCAGATGCTGTGAGAGTTCATCTAGGAAAGCAGAGCACAGATTATCTGGCGGCTCGACGGCCGGGACAACGTGGTTCTGAGAGTTCTGGAGCAGGGCGGCAGAAACGGACCTGGCCCAGAGGAGCGGCGCCTCGGCGCAGGAGGTGCTGCTGCTGCTGGTAGCTGAGCATGGAGGAGGGAGGGAGGCCTGCAGGGGAGAAACCTGCCGGTTAAAACGCCCAACATCAGCCAGAACCAGAACTTCGTCCTTTCAGAGGCTCTTTACCCGCCTCACCAGAACCATAATGAGGTCCGTCGGTACCGCGGACCCAGACTGAGCCTGACCTCCACTTATTAAAATGTTTAACGCTTTAAACAAAAGATCCATGAGGAAATATTCTGGCTCCAATCCACAGATTTCAGTGTTTTTCCACCATTTATATAAAAGTAGGGCTGGACGATAAAACGCATCGCTAAAATAGAAATCATATTGATCGATATTGATAATTATCAACAAATGTAAAACATATTTTAAGTGCAGCCCATTTTATGCTTTTGCTTATTAACATATTCTTTAGACACAAACACTGAATTTAACCTCAACCTTTTATTCAACCAACTTTTACCAAAATTATGTAATTTAAAAAAAATGAAATTGAAAATGTGCTCTTTGAACTCTGAAGGGGCGGAGCTTGGTTCCTGGGTCTGCGTTGTGATTGGCTGGGAGGATGTAATGATGTAATATTAACCTAGATGATAGAATGCAGAAGGAAAACTTTTATTCTATTGAACTTTTTTCTATCATCGACATATATAGTTACTGAATTATCGTCCAGCCCTAAGAAAATGTCATAATTGGTGATTAAACTCTGGAGGCGGGTTCTGATCCAATTAAGACCCACAGGTGAGCTCACCTGGGGCGGGGGCTCCCAGGGGCAGCTGAGGCATGGAGGGCGGCTGCGGCAGAACTCTGGGCTGATCCAGTCCCAGCAGGCCGGACAGACCCGACCCAGCAGAACCGGGAGACGGTACGGGCCTCTCGGCTGCGCCGACCCCGGCGATGGCCGGGTCGGCCTCCAGAATGAGCCGGGCCAGAGACTCGGCCAAGTCGCTCCCCCCCGATCGCTCGTCTGCATCTGAAAACAAGACGTAATGTTTCTTTGGGTTCTGGAGTGGCATCAGAACCCAAAGCGGTCCGGTCTCAGGGGAACCGGGGCTCTCACCTTGTGTCGGCGGCCCGGAGGAAGACGAGGAGATGCCGAGCGAAGGAAGCGGGACGCGGCCCGAAGACGAGGGGAGCCCGGCGGAGGACGAGACGTCCCCTCCTCCGGTTCCGCCTTCTCCTACTCCGGACCCGGCTCCCAACCCGTCCCGCTCATCCAGCTCCGCCAGGCGCTTGTGCTCCTCCTGCCAGTCGTCATCTGGAAGCAGAAAGGTTCTCGTTTGTTCTGACGGCCTGGTTCTGTCCGAACCAGGCCGTCAGAACCAGGCCGACTAATCGGTACCAGACTCACCGATGGCGCCGGCTCCAAAGGTGTCGTCGTTGAACTGGTCGATTTCATCTTCCTCCTCGATCAGGCCGTCATCTTCCTCCTCCAGCGTGCAGTCGTCATCCAGGGACTGAAAGCAGAGAGGGAAGCGGAACCAGAACTGGTCAGGTTCTACCCTGGAATGGGTCGGATCCAGTAACCCTTAAAGACCGGTTCTGGTTCTTAGCTTCAACCCAGTCAGCGTCATTTCACAGACTGATTCATCCAGAACCATCACTGATACCGGTTTCAGCCGTCCGGCTGGTTCCGGGTCTTGGACCCGACCACTTCCTGTGGTTCTACCAACCTAACCAGGGTTCCCCGTCAGGCTAAGCATCGTTTATTCTAAAGCTGCGTCATACAGCGACTCGTTTTGGTGCCGTCTCTTTAAATCTAAAGGAGGCCCTTCAGGCTCCGCCCCCTCCATGTCCCAGACTGTTCCACTCCACCCTGATCGGCCATTTTTGTAGTCTGCTGGGGTAAGGAACAACTGGGGCTGCTTCTGAATTAGGGCTGCAACAACGAATGAATAAAATCATCAATTGGCAACGAATTTCATCATCGATTCGTTGTGTCGCGCCATTAATGCGTCACTCGCCATGTGGCGCCGCCGTTTACCTGCAGAGCGTCGTTAACGCTGATTGGCTGCAGAGCGAGGTGGACAAAGCAAAGCAGAGGCGACATTTTCTGATTCAGATTCTGCTTTTTTTTGGTAAATTCTACTGCTGACGACGCAGAGAAGTCCGTAAAAGACACGAGAACGCTGTGTTTCACGAAACCAAAAAAATCAGTAACGTGAGAGATGTGACGTGGCAGGAGAGCTCCACAGCGACCTGAGACAACATGGAGTCACTGATGAGGGTGAACTGAGCTCAACAGCAGGTAAATCGGTACTATATCCGACGTTTTATCCGTTTAAAGGTGAGGGAACACCAACAGCGCTTGGCTCGGCACTGTGAGCGGCTGAAGTCGATCTTCAGGTGCCGCCTTAACATCCGTCTGCCTGGTAGCTCGTCTAACGCGCTGTTAGCTCGCTAGCTGGTTAATGACAGGAGCTCGATTACATGCGCAACTTTCCCTGATGTGATTAAAATGTGTTCGGGTTAAAAGGGAAAAGTGTTCAGAATGCACCGATTTTATGGGCCCAAAGTTAAATAACCCGATCATGACGCGCGTTTACTGGCACCAAGATTTATTCAAAGGAGAAACTCTGATGTTGGCAGAGTTGATGAATTTCCATAAAATAACAGAATTTGCTGGCAGAGTCTGAGTGAAGGTTCTGTTTGGGAGAGAGGAGCAGGACTCTAAACTAACTTTTAAAGAATTCAACAAGAGGGATCATATTTCTCCAATTTTAGCTTCCCTTCATTGGCTTCCTGTTAAATCAAGAATAGAATTTAAAATTCTTCTTCTAACGTATAAAGCCCTTAATAATCAAGCTCCATCATATATCAGAGCTCTGATTACCCCGTATGTTCCTAACAGAGCACTTCGCTCTCAGACTGCAGGTCTGCTGGTGGTTCCTAGAGTCTCTAAAAGTAGAATGGGAGGCAGATCCTTTAGCTATCAGGCTCCTCTCCTGTGGAACCAACTCCCAGTTTTGGTCCGTGAGGCAGACACCCCGTCTACTTTTAAGACTAATCTTAAAACTTTCCTTTTTGACAAAGCTTATAACTAGAGTGGCTCATGTTACTCTGAGCTACCTCTATAGTTTTACTGCTATAGGCTTAGGCTACTGGAGGACATCAGGGCCTATTTTTCTCACTCTACTGATTTCTACTGTTCTCCAGATTTGCATTGCATTACATTGAAAAGACTGTTGTCATTTCAGCTTTTAACTTTTTGTTCTCTCTCTTTTTTCTTCATAGTAGGTACACCTGGTCTGACGTTCTGTTGACTGTGAAATCATCCAGAGAAGACAGATCACCGACTATTACCATCTAATGTAGAACAGATTACTGGATCAATGTGAGCTTCTGTGCTTTTTGTCTCTCTTGTTGTGTCTCTGCTCTGTCTTCTGTAACCCCCAGTGGGTCGAGGCAGATGACCGTTCATACTGAGCCTGGTTCTGGTTCTGCTGGAGGTTTTTTTTTCCCGCTAACGGGTGTTTTTTCTTTCCACTGTCGCTTCATGCTTGCTCAGTATGAGGGATTGCAGCAAAGCCATGTACAATGCAGACGACTCTCCCTGTAGCTCTACGGTTCTCCAGGAGTGAATGCTGCTTGTCGGGACTTTGAAGCAATCAACTGGTTTCCTTATATAGGAAATTTTTGACCAATCTGTATAATCTGACCCAATCTGTATAATATGATTAAACTTAACTTTGTAAAGTGCCTTGAGATGACATGTTTCATGAATTGGCGCTATATAAATAAAATTGAATTGAATTGAATAAAGGAGAGCGACAACAAGAGGCAATAAAGAGGCGTAAAGGTGTGGAGAAGAGAACAAAATATTTTTACAACTGAAGTGATGGAGATCATACAAAAATAATCCCGATTAGTCGACAATAAGGACTGGGTTCCTCAGTCCTAAAACATGACTTTAGGTTAACTGGCTACCATAACCTGCCCTCAGCCGTGTGTGGATGGATGTCTCTGTGTCCAGGGTGTAGCTCAGCTCTCGCCCAATAACCGCTGCCCCTGCAAGGGTAAGTAATAATAATAATAATAATATAATAATAATAACGTGGGTGTAGATGATGGGTGGATGGACCACCAAGGGAGATGTACTCCCTCCCAAATTGTCCTTAAAGGACATTTTCTTACTGCTGCTTATGGAACAGTCAAATCCGCGGTCTGGATCAACGGTGGAACTTTATTTTCCGTTATTTAACCCTGTAGTATACCTGGGGGGTCAGACTGCGGTGCCCAGAGCTGCTGTTCCTCAGGTTCTGTCTGTTTCTGCTCCAACAACAGCTGTAATGATGGCTGAATTACCAGGTTCTGCAAAGGTCTCCTAAAGAACCTTTTTAGTTTACATAAATCCACCAGAACATCTAGAACCTGGAGGACCGGGGTTCCCATGGTGTAGTTGGGTTAGATTATAATGTTATAACCATCTTTTTAGGTCACATTAGAGCATGATGGCCGTATAAATGCTTTATTTAGCTAATGTTGTGTAACTAGCTCTGATTTTGGCTTTTAAACAACCAGAACCAGACAGCTGATAGCTGTCCAGCCTGCAGCACCAGCTAGCTTCTCTGCTAGCACGTTACATCACGCTCCGAACCCCGCGGACGGGCAACCTTCCCCCGGAACCGGTCCCGTTTAATGGCCTCATGACAACCACCAGACTCTGGAGCGTTAAAACGGAGCCCGGCCATCCAACCACCGGTTCATCCTGGACACCGGTGGCGGGGAAGGCGCGCCGTCTCTCCGCTTGAAGCCAGTAGGAAAGCGCGCTGCTTCACAGGCCGCTGATCGCATTGGGAACAAAACAAAAAGGCAACGCGGAACATTTCGGCCCGGAGTCCCCGGAACGCCTCGGTGAGACTCCGGGCCGGCCCTCCAGAACCCGTCCGGAACCGTCGTTCAAGGTTAAAGCTCACCTGAAATCGAAACATCTATCTTGTGGTTGTTGGGAAAACGAGAGCATCGGGAGCGTGGAGGCGCGCAACTGACGCAGCGGGGACGCCGTCACACTTGAACGCGCGTTTGGAGGGGGCGTGAACGAGCACGTGTCTGACGTAGAGCGCTGCGGACTGACGTTGTGGGCGTTACCTCTGCTGGAAAACAAGGAAGAAGGTTGAAAATATGAGGAGAGACAGCGAAACAAAGGGTAAAGCAGCCTAACCGGGCGATTAATGTTAAGAATCCGCTTTTATTTTATAGGTTTATATGTGTTCTTGTATTTTATTCCTTATTTTATGCGTATAAAAGTCAGAATTATTAATTACACTATTATATGATGACAGCAAAACTATACTTTATTGCATCTTTCAAGGTTTAAATGTGTTAGTAAAGATGCCATTTAAAAGAATAACTAATATTTGTCCACTTTGGAAGTATTTATTGAGGATAACAACAGCAAACACCCCGAGCAGATGTATGCTGACTCAGTCTTTTATTTATGCACTTACTTCCTATCAGATCTCCTCGCTGGACTTTTAGACACAGGAAGGGATCTTTCTACAGTTTCTCTGTTACATCAAGTTGTCTCTTGTGCCTTTCTGGGATCCCAGACAGATCCATGATGATTAAATCTGAGCCTCACCTCCCACGTCACTATTTACACGTTGAACCGAGTAAACAGATCACTCTGCTTAAAGGACAACTTAATCTTTTACGCTCATTCTTTCTTGTATTTTGATAAATACACAGTTTAACAGACAAATAACAATAAACAGAGAAGTAGTTATACAGAGGCTTGCTTTCTATGTTAATAAAAGTAGTCACATATTCTTCCAGAATGATGCCAGAAGCTTGATGACGGTTGCAGAGGGTTTGGTGTGGAGGTTCAATTAGCTAAGAGCCATTTAACCAAATTTGTCCATCCGTCCGTCCGTCTTCTTCCTCTTATCCGGGGTCGGGTCGCAGGGGCAGCAGCTTCAGTAGGGAGGCCCAGACGTCCCTCTCCCCGGCCACTTGGGCCAGCTCCTCCGAGGGAATCCCAAGGTGTTCCCAGCAGAGAGACATAGTCCCTCCAGCGTGTCCTGGGTCTTCCTCTGGGCCTCCTCCCGGTGGGACGTGCCCGGAACACCTCACCAGGGAGGCGTCCAGGAGGCATCCTGACCAGATGCCCGAGTCACCTCAACTGGCTCCTCTGGACGTGGAGGAGCAGTGGCTCTACTCTGAGTCCTCCCCGGATGACAGAGCTCCTCACCCTATCTCTAAGGGAGAGCCCAGACACACTATGGAGAAAACTCATTTCAGCCGCTTGTATCCGGGATCTCGTTCTTTCAGTCATGACCCAAAGCTCGTGACCATAGATGAGGGTAGGAACGTAGATCGACCGGTAAATCGAGAGCTTCGCCTTTTGGCTCAGCTCTCTCTTCACCACAACGGATCGGTACAGCGCCCGCTTCACAGCAGACGCTGCACCAATCCGCCTGTCCATCTCCCGCTCCATCTTCCCCTCATTCGTGAACAAGACCCCAAGATACTTGAACTCCTCCACTAGGGGCAGCACATCCTCCCCAACCCGGAGAAGGCACTCTACCCTTTTCCGGTTCAAGACCATGGTCTCAGATTTGGAGGCACTGATTTTCATCCCGGCCACTTCGCACTCGGCTGCGAACCGCTCCAGTGAGAGCTGTAGATCACGCCCTGATGAAGCCAATAGGACCACGTCATCCGCGAATAGCAGAGACGCAATCTTAAGGCCAATGCGGACCAGACTCTGACACCGGTCATACAGAGACCCGACAGCCCTTATTAAAGGGTCCGGTACTCCATACTCCCGGAGAACCCCCCCACAGGATCCCCCGGGGGACACGGTCGAATGCCTTCTCCAGAGCCACAAAGCACATGTAGACTGGTTGGGCAAACTCCCATGCCCCCTCCAGGATCCTGCTGAGGGTGTAGAGCTGGTCCAGTGTTCCACGGCCAGGACGAAAACCACACTGCTCTTCCTGAATCCGAGATTCAACTATCCGATGGACCCTGCTTTCCAGAACCCCAGAATAGACCTTACCAGGGAGGCTTAAGAGTGTGATTCCTCTGTAGCTGGAACACACCCTCCGGTCTCCCTTTTTAAATAGGAGGACCACCACCCCAGTCTGCCAATCCAGGGGAACTGCCCCCGATGTCCACGCAATGCTGCAGAGCCGCGTTAACCAACACCACCCCACAGCATCCAGAGCCTTAAGGTACTCAGGGCGAATCTCATCCACCCCCGGGGCCTTGCCACCGAGGAGCTTTTTAACAACCTCGGCAAGCTCAGCACCAGAGATGGGAGAACCCGACCCAGAGTCCTCAGGCTCTGCTTCCGCAATGGAAGACGTGTTGGTGGGATTAAGGAGGTCTTCGAAGTATTCCGCCCACCGACGCACGACGTCCCGAGTCGAGTTAACCAAATTTGGATTTGGTTAAATTTAGTTCCTATGCTCCACTTATCTGGAACAAACTACAGGAAACTATGAAAGTGCGTAAAGCCTGAGTTCCTTTAAATCAAGTTTAAAAACACATTTGTTTAGGATTGCTTTTGACTGTTCTAGTTAAACTGTTTTACTGAAACATCATTAGTTTAAGTTTGTAGTCCAACTGTTTTTAATGTTTGCTTTTAGTTTCCATTTTCCTGTTTTATTTTGTTTCTACATTTTATTCATACTTGCTTTTATTCTGTTAGGGTTATCTATATAAAGATCTTTGCATTGTCTCTGTACTGAAATGTGCTATATAAATAAATTTGCCTTGCCTATGTAAACATTTAAGCCTGAATGCATAACTTCAACCCACTGTGTGCACAATTATTAGGCAAGTCTTATTTTAGAAAATTATTCGGATTGTTCTTCAATTACAGAGCTCTGAGTTAATCCAATGTGTTAATGAACCTCAAACAGGAACGATTAAAAAAGGAAAAGTGAGGTCTTGGCTTTCTTAGGAGAATATTTACATATCCACAATAATTGGGCAACTATCAATTATTACACAACTAAATGAAAAACAGACATTTTCACATCTCAATTTTTTATTTTCATTTATTTAAGTGAGAATTATTAACAAACAAATCAAAACTTTCCAACAAACATTTAAAAACAAGCCGTCCATCAATAACAGTGATCAGCCTCCACAACAAGTTGATGATCAACTTGTTGTGCAGCCTCAGCCTTTATTCTGGGGTTCTGGCTCCCCTGGCGTCTGCCTCGGTGCTCTGGGGGGAGGGGGGGGGGGTCTTTGGCTCCTCACAACCACTATTGAGCATTTTTCTCATGGATAAACCTCACAGACTAAATCGCACTCTCTCTAACACCTACAGGTAGATCCAGGTGCTTACAGACTCAGTTCTATCCATAAACCCCTGTTATTATCTTCAGCTGTCACTTTCTACATGTCGTATTAAATAATCCTGTATATTCTTCAGTGATGTACCTGTGATACTTTATCAGCTGGTTCTGCTGGTCTTTTTATATCTCTCTTTGCAGGTGTAGAAGCAGACTCAGAGGATGTTATATCGCTCTCTCCTTTTCCTCTCCTCATTTTTTTCACCTTTTCTCCCTTTCAGCATTTTGTCTCATCTTTTTCTCTCCTACCTTCCTGTTTCAGTGTCCATTTAACATGACACAGTCCCAGCATAAAATCTAATAAAGCTTTATGTTTGCGGGTTGTGCGATAATTGGAACAGCTAAATAGGGTCTAAAACATGCAAAACATCAGAAAACAGCAGAGATGTAAGATTCAAACCAGATTTTGATTAGAAACAGACATATTGGTTTGATTTCCTGCTGATTCAGTCGGGTCGGGTGATACCTGAGCAACCTGTGTTGAGTCAGAGATGTGACCCGACTTTTTGAAGTGAACTTTAAATAAATGACATGTCCTTTTATCAGCAATAAAAGAGTCATTATGGTTTATTATACTTACATAATAATAGTTCACGTAACAGAGAAATTTGGTTTAGCACATGTCAAACGGTTCCTTTCTTCCATTGTGTTTGCAGTCTCTGTTGACGTCTCATTGATTTCCAATGGTGTCAGATTCAGTGTTTCAACACGGCCACAGCATACAGGTATATACTGTATATATATATATATATATATATATATATATATATGTATATATATATATATATATATATATATATATATATATATATATATATAAACTTTAGATAAAAGCTAAAAAACAATATGTACAATATGTAGATATAATCTGTACGTACACTCAGTATTTTTACTTGTTTAAATAAAAGCAGGTTATAACAGTGAAGATATTTTGTTTCCCAGCAGAGTAGCTGACTCCTCAGACGTGTTCAGTGTCCATCAGAGAGTCAGCCTGAGGAGAAGCTGCCTCCGCGGCGCCACCTGGAGGTAAAAGTCTAAATTTGTGTCAGGATGTGTGGGTCTGCAGAGATGTTAGCTGACCTCTTCCTGACCCCAGACCTGTTCAGGTTCTGGATGGAGGGAAGGTCCGCCCTGATGATCCCCTCTGCAGACCTGATTGGTCAGTGCAGTTTGGACCGGTTCTGTTTTCAGTGATGGAGGAACACAAACTGAAGGAAGCCAGTGTAGAAGATGACCAGCAGCTCCTGTAGAAGGCGGGACTTCTCACTGCAGGAAGTCCAGTCTCCGCTGGACCTTCTTCTGAGCAACCCTTATGTGTGAGGATGGTCTCAGGTCCAGAGATCCAGGGAGGGATCCACTGCAGACCGAGTGTTGTTGAGGATGGTGAGGGGAAGTTCTCCAGAAGTCCACCATCTTCTTCACAACCTTAGGTCTGGTGGTTCTGACAGCAGCAGTGGACCAGCTGATCCACGGTCTGCATGCAGAGATGCTGCCGTCCTGGTGGAGTCATTTCTGTTCAGAGAGAGGAGGTGTGGGGAGAGAACAGTGCTGACGGTTCTTCAGCAGGAGAAGATGCTCCTCAGCCTCACCTGCTGCTGGTCAGTCCAGAAGCTGATGGTCCACTGACAGGTGGAGGCTGGTACTGGGAGCTTCAGGTGGAGGACGGCTGGTGTTTGTAGGTGTCTTTAGTATTTGGTTGACTGCCTGAAAAATAGTTAAATATTTAATACTTTCTGATTCTTTTAACTTTTTGCTCTCTCTCTTTTATCTTCATAGTAGGTACATCTGGTCTGACGTTCTGTTAACTGTGACATCATCCAGGGAGGACAGATCACCACTATTACCATCTAATGTAGAACAGATTACTGGATCAATGTGTGCTTCTGTGCTTGTTGTCTCTCTTGTTGTGTCTCTGCTCTGTCTTCTCTAAGCCCCAGTGGGTCGAGGCAGATGACCGTTCATACTGAGCCTGGTTCTGGTTCTGCTGGAGTTTTTCCTTCCCGCTAATGGGTGGTTTTTCTTCCCACTGTCGCTTCATGCTTGCTCAGTATGAGGGATTGCTGCAAAGCCATGTACAATGCAGACGTCTCTCCCTGTAGCTCTACGCTTCTCCAGGAGTGAATGCTGCTTGTCGGGACTTTGAAGCAATCAACTGGTTTCCTTATATAGGAACATTTTTTGACCAATCTGTATAATCTGATGGAATTTGACTTTGTAAAGTGCCTTGAGATGACATGTTTCATGAATTGGCGCTATATAAATAAAATTGAATTGAATTGATTCAGGTCGGTTCTTCTGGGTCGGTTAGAGTGAGTTAGACTGACAGATTATCAGGTCCAGCAGTTTGCTGAATGAGATCTTCTCTTAATTCCTGGAATAAAGCGGCATTCTAACCCTGTATTTAATGTTTTTATTGTTTCTATCAGCGAGCACAGGCGTTTGAGTCCATGTTGGTATCGCCATGGTTCTGTGGCGTCTCTGCACCCTGGACCACCTCGACACTTCTGGGTTTGGTCGTCCTTTTCCACGACACGGCCTCCAGCTGCTGTTCTGGTTCTCCAACCACTGCGTGTCCTTTGAGCCGGGCGACTCTGGGGACGTCATGAAGGTTAGTGACGGGCACCTCGGTCCGCCTCCATCGCTGCCAGTGAAGCGATTAGTGGATATGTTTCGTGGGTCTGTTGACGTGATCGGACCGGTTCCCACAGCTGGTCTCAGAGTGTCAGCCGGAGAAAGGGGACTACGGCTTCCACAAGTTCAGGAACATGGAGGAACTTCTGCCCGTTCTGCACAAACCCAAGAAGCACAAGAGCACCAGACAGGTCTGCTTCAGCTCAGATTTTACTCTTTCATGGCCAGTTGACCTAAAATAAAGTCCAGTGATGAGGGACACAGCCTCCCAGGTTGGTTATAACCGGGTTGTGTTGTGCAGCCGTACGTGTGGCTAATAGCATCCAGTAGAGAAACGATGCTGAACACAGAAGCTTCTACTGATGGAGAACCAGAATGATGCTGAAATATGAAGAGACAGGCAAATATCTATATATCCTTTCTTCAGCATTAGTTTCTTTAATCTGAAAAGATCTTAACTGGTCTTCTGAATCTTTTCTCCTACGTAATGTCACCAGTTTTTCACGCGCTGTCCTGTCTGTCCAGCTGGTTTACTTTGTGGTCGGGAATCTGAACACGCAGTCCTACCCGGAGTCGGCGGACCTGCCGCCGTTCGTGAGGGAAAACCACGGGACGGACGGCGGCTCCAACAGCGACCGCGTCATCATCAGTTACCAGGCGAAGACCAGGGCGGTGGACAAGGTGTACGTCACAGAACACGACGACGCCGACGCAGGACGGTTCCGATGCGACGGAACTCACGAGGTCAGTCCAGAACTGATCCGCGTGCTGCAGAACCCGCTGCTGGACCTCAGCTGCTTCCTGGCACAGATGGGTTACTACGAAGATGCAGAGGTGCTTCAGGACAGGGAGGACATGGAGGACATGCAGGACCCATCGGTCCAGATGATGCTCAGCATGATGCAGAACGATCCGTCCGGGTTCTTCTCCGAGGCCTTCAGTCAGCAACTGAACTTTGATCAGTTCAGATTCGACATGAACACAGACGATGGCGGGGCCGTGGTCCACTACACCCCGGTGAAGAAGAAGAAGAAGAAGAAGAAGAAGAGGAGCAACCAGAAACCAAGCCCTCTGGGGGAGATCTACTGGCATTCCAGCCGGCAGCTTCCATGCAGAGGTGAGAGTCCCGGCTGATTTACTCTCAGTCTGTTCTTTCTTCTTCACCGTGATACACAGGAACGTCCTAAAGTTTCTATTTAACGGTCACCTCGTTTGGTTTCTAACGGTCCTTCAGTACTAGGACTCACACTGAGTACGGTGCAGATACAGTGCAGGCACCATGAGGAACCCAAATCCTTAAAATCAGTGTGCATACTCACATCAGCGACGTCCGGCCCGGTTACTGAGGCTGTGCGGCCTGAATTTCACGAACCAAACAGGAAAACATGAGACTAGAACATCCCATGACTATAAAAACCACAAGGTTCTGGTGAATTTCAGAATAAACTCCTGAAAAAAACTTACTTTAAAGGAACAATAAGTAATAAGGACACCTAGTGGTTAAAATAGAAACAACACACAAACATCGCCTTTCATGGAGATCCCCCATTTACTCAACGGTCCGTCGATGCTGTGAGTCTCCACTGAGGTTCTACCTCCACAGGACGGGTCTATGATGATGTTCTGTTCTGGTTCTGGTCCGCTTCTCTTCCTGGCCTCCATGTCTGCAGGCTGCTGCTCATTTACCAACATAAAATACCAAACGCTGCGCTCTGTGCTGGGAACCCTGGGATCTTTCATCTAATTGGCTCAAGAACCAGGAAGTGAACACGGGCAGTTCTGCACAGTACCTCTAGGTTTGAAAGGAGAAAAATGCGACTAAGACGTTGTTGATGGAGAGGATTGATTGTTTATAGGGAATGTTACTTCCATCCTGGGTGAGAAATGAGAATGATTTAGGCTGATTTTACAGTAAATATCTGACTTAGTGCTCCTAAAACTTGACAAATGTAAACAAAACAGCAACCCAGAAACACAAGAAAACAGAAAATTGGTGGATGAAATAGGACCTTTTTGCGCACGGATAACGAGTTTTGCCCTAGAAAATGAAAACTACAGCTGTTTTTTAATCATTAATGAGGGATAGCAACAGAAAGAACCACGTGAACTTTGAGCGCTCTGTCTGCAGCTGGAGCTCAGACCGTAACCTGCACCATAGTCTGTGAGTCTGCCGTTAAACCGGGATCTCCAGCTCTGAACTGCTGCCCTGCAACCGGCTGGATGCACCTCTGCTCCAACACGCCTCTCCCTACGATCATGGTGGTTCTACCTGTGGTGGTTCTAGCTGTGGGTCATTGGTCATTCAGCGCTGTTGGAACAGAGATGCACCATAAAGTTGCTGTGGAGGACCAGAGTTGGAGAGCTCAGCTATGAAGTGATCTTGATCCAAACTCTTACAGTTTTTCCGTGTAATTTAGCTGCTCATTAACTTTTTGATCCACAAACAATTTATCAAGTTTTATCATTTTAATGAATTCTAACTGTGTGAATGTAATGACTAAACACCAAAGTGGACTTTTTTTCCCTAGCCAAAGACTCAGATTTGACTTTTTGTGTCTGTCTGCAGATTTTGATGAAGATTACTGGATAACGTCCAGCAGGGGATATGGATACAGGTATGGAGGTATTTATGGAACTGGTTATGGAGGAGGAAGTGGAGGAGGATTTTCCAGCTTCCTGAAAATCCTCCTGAAAGTCGGAGCGATCTACCTGGCAGCCAAATGTTTCAGCTGGTTAGTAAAGAAGCTGTGGAGCACCAACTGGGATGAGAACCTCCTCCATGCGATCCCAGGAAGGACTTCCAGGTATCCGGGTTGTCTGCACACGCACATCATGCTGGATTATGTTTACTAGACCCATCAGGACCTGAGAAACTCACCGTGCTGATTTTAATGATTCTGAAGTGATTTTAAGATTGAAAACGTATATTTCTATAATTTTATATGTTTTTACGTATTTGTGCTGAGTCTGTAAAATAAAATGTTTTTAAAATGATTTCTTCGTGTAAAGTTCATAAAAACTGAGACCAACAAGTCCTCAAAATGTACGTGCTCCTATTATCCACCCATCCATCCATCCATCCATCCATCCATCCATCCATCCATCCATCCATCCATCCATCCATCCATCCACCCACCCATCCATCCATCCATCCATCCATCCATCCATCCATCCATCCATCCATCCATCCATCCATCCATCCATCCATCCATCCATCCATCCATCCATCCATCCATCCATCAGCGTGTCCTCAGGTGGAGAAGCGACTCCATTGTCTCAGTCAAGGACAGAAAAGAGAAAAAATTCATGAAACATGTCATCTCAAGGCACTTTACAGAGTCAAATTCAATCATATTATACAGATTGGTCAATAATTTCCTAAGTAAGGGAACCAGTTGATTGCTTCAAAGTCTTGAAAAGCAGCAGCAGAGTGAGAAAAATAGACCCTGATGTCCTCCAGCAGCCTAAGCCTATAGCAGCAAAACTATAGAGGTAGCTCAGGGTAACATGAGCCACTCTGACTATAAGCTTTGTCACAAAGGAAGGTTTTAAGATTAGTCTTAAAAGTAGACGGGGTGTCTGCTTCACGGACCAAAACTGGGAGTTGGTTCCACAGGAGAGGAGCCTGATAGCTAAAGGATCTGCCTCCCATTCTACTTTTAGAGACTCTAGGAACCACCAGCAGACCTGCAGTCTGAGAGCGAAGTGCTCTGTTAGGAACATACGGGGTAATCAGAGCTCTGATATATGATGGAGCTTGATTATTAAGGGCTTTATACGTTAGAAGAAGAATTTTAAATTCTATTCTTGATTTAACAGGAAGCCAATGAAGGGAAGCTAAAAGTGGAGAAATATGATCCCTCTTGTTGATTTTCATCAGAACTCTTGCTGCAGCATTTTGGATCAGCTGAAGGCTTTGAACTGCATTTTGTGGACTTCCTGATAGTAAAGAATTACAATAGTCCAGCCTTGAAGTAACAAATGCATGGACTAGTTTTTCAGCATCACTCCTGGACAGAATGTTTCTAATTTTGGCGATATTCCGGAGGTGAAAAAAGGAAACTCTGGAAACCTGTTTAATATGGGATTTAAATGACATGTCTTGGTCGAAAATAACACCAAGATTTTTTACTTTATTACCAGAGACCAAGTTAATGCCATCCAGATTAAGTGATTGGTTAAGAAGTTTATTTTTTGAGGACTCTGGTGCATTATTTAACGTTGGGAGTCCTCTGAAGTGAAATTAACTCTAAGGTGTGTGGTTCTAGATTTAAAGGAACAGAAACTTCCTCAATCAGCTGTTGCTTCATAAATAATCAGATCCTGTCTGAAAACGGAGCGACTGCAGGAAGGAGCAGCTCTGATGGAGCCAGAAGAGATTTACGTTAACTTGGAGGATCTGAATCTGTCCAAACGACCCGACGGCGCCGGTAGGCATGAAGATCCGTTTATATCAAACAGTCCAGCATTTAACTGTAAATTAACTAGTTTAATGCTCATTTCACAGACTTATTAAAAGAGAATACATGTTTTTAATTTTAAAGAAACCCTAAAGCTACAGCTCAGAAATTGAGGATAATGTGAAAAAGTTTAATATTTTTTGTCCCTGATTTCAGAAAGTGAAACTATTTTATAGATTAGTTACACAGAGTGACAGAATTCAAGCCTTTATTTTTAATAATTCTGATGATTCTGGCCACAGAGAATAAAAACCAAACATCCAGAATAAATGCATCAGATTAAATGTTTTCTGTAAAGTCCATTTCTCTGCTCTCAGTACCGGGTCTTCAGGAGGTCAGCCTGTGGTTCTGCTGACGGGTTCTGGAAGCCCAGGTTGCTTTGATAGCAGCCTTGTTGGTTCTGGCGCCTCTCATCATCATCCTGATGATACTCCATAGATTATCTAAAGGGTTCTGGTCAGGCCCGCTTTCAGGCCAATCAAGCTCAGAACCACCGTGGTCACTGGACCAGGTTCTGGTACCTTGGCAGAATGGGTCGGTGCCAGATGGCTGCATTGATTGGACCTCAGAAACAGTGGACCAGAACCAGTGATCTGCTGGAAACTTCACACTGGACCTCAAAGCAACATGGGTGCTCTGTCTCTCCTGTCTTCCTCCAGACTCTGAAGCCTTGATTTCCAAATGAAATGCAGACTTTACTTTCACCTGAAAACAGAACTTTTGGACCATTGAGCAACAGTCTGGTTCTGGTTCTCCTGAACCCGGGTCAGACGCCTGCAGCCCATGTCTCGTATTCGTCTGCGTGTTGCCGCTCTTGAGGCACCGACTCCAGCTCCTCTCCAAGCTGCGGTTCCGCCTGTGGCTGATTCTTCTTCTCATGCCTCAGTTTTTCCTTCCACTCGATTTTCTAACAGAACATAAAATGCTCGGATGCAGAACTTCTTCAGCCCTTTTGAGGCTCGCCCTCCGTGTTCTGGACCTCTGTCTGGTAGACCGTCGGCTCCGTGATGGCACCGCCATCCTGACCCAGACTGAGATCAATTAGAGGCTCAGCAAACATCTGCAGTGTCTGGAGTCAATTAACCAATTAACTAATTAGGGTGGGACACCAGGAGTTTCCAGTATTTAACTTTCTCACAATATCCTAATGTTTTAATCTGACTTCATGAAGACTTTATGAAGGCTTATTTAACTCTTTTGCTTAAAATGATTCTACTTGTGTTTGTCTTTGTTTTTTTTAACTTCTTTGGAAGTTTGTCTTCATAGTTTTATGTTTTTATTTTATTATTGAGTTATGAAACGTGGAGGAACTTCAGGGTCATTCTAAATGTTTTTGCTGAGACTTTTCTCTGAAATGGGGTGAATGTGAAACAAACATGAAGGAGCATGAGGAAGTGAGAGGAGACGCTTCTTCGTCGCTCTGAATCCTCTTCATCACATAAAACCACATTCAGCTGGACTCCAGTTTCACTCTGGTGCTTTCTCACGTTCCCAGGCTCAAAGGGTTGAAATCGATTTAAAAGAGCTGATGTCGTCCAGGACATCGTTGTAAATAAGATTCTCACCCTATGGAGCAAACAAGGAGAGACCTTTGACCATCTAAAGATGGTCTTGTTATGGAAATATATAATCAGTTTTTGGATTAATCATGTATTTCTATTAGGCAGTATTGGGGCCTGCAGGGTCACTGGCGGCTATAAATTCACCCAACCTTCTTGTTGGATACTGAGGCAAGTAAGGGTCACATGATGTTTTATGGTTGGTAAGCTTCATGAATGTTTATGGTTTAAAACTTTACATTGTTTTGGAATATTTATCTCTGTAGACTCCTAGAAACATCTGGCAAATGTATCAAGAAGCAAACTTCTTAGTTGACACTGGAATGCGGATCAGTTTCGTTTGTGGGGAGACAAACACAGATAGAAATTAGTGTGTTTGTATCAAAAGCTCAACCTGAATCCCCCCCCCCCCCCCCCCCCCCAGGTCCAGTTAAAGTCCCAGAACCGCACCTGTGTGTGTTTGTGGTGGCGGGAAAGAAAAGGCTTTTCCTCGCATCACTCCCATCCCTCCGGTTGGTGAGCCCATGATGCCGCTTTGAGCTTCAGAGATGTTTGACCTCCGCTGCTGTCCTCAGTGTGCCTGATGATAAATACGGGTCCTCAGCCCATTTAGGGACCAGTAGAAACAGGAAGTCGTGGTTTACTTGTTAGACGCTCTGATCAACTTATGTAAAGTTTAAAGAACAATCTGCAGTTACCTTTATTTAGAATATATCATTTCTGCAAACCACACATTTGGTTATAAATCACTGTCCTTTATGTTTTTTTTCAAAATCAAAATGTGATACTATGTTCTTGCTACAAAAGACACATTTATTTTAAAGCTTTCCCACATAAATGGGCCTCGGACCGTTCAATAACCACAAACATGACAGAAATAAAGAGACTCATTCCAGAGACCGCTGAGTTCCTGTTCTGCCTGGAAACAATTAAACCCTGAAACCAGTCTGCATAAAGATCCAGGCGACTCCACAGCCTTAATAAAACAAGTTAAATTGGCTAGAAATGGTCAGACATGCTCAGAAACTGATGAAGCTCAGATCCAGGAGAGGAACGCCTCGTTCTTATTTCTTCATGTTTGCCTCCAGGCTAAAGAACGCCTTGGTCTACAGTAATGTTGCGCCGATGCCATTTTTTGGCCCCGATACCGTCTGTTTGAAATTGATGTGTGTGTGTAGATATGAAGAACTGCATACTACTTAGGGTAGTAGAACTTTTTAGGTTACACTTTATTTGAAGGGGTCTACATAAGACTGACATTACACTGTCATAAACATGACATAATACCTGTTATGAATGTTTAGAAATGTTGTCATTAATTGTCATTCGGTAAATTATGACACTATTAAAGCAAAGTTGACATTGTTTAAAATGTCTTTGTTATGACAACTTGACATTAACAGAGACAAGGTTAAGTTTAGGGCTTGCCTTGGGATTAGGTTAAATTAAGGATTTAACAAAGACATTTTAAACAATGTCAAAGAGTCATTTATGTTCATAACAGGTGTTATGTCATGTTTGTGACAGTGTAATGTCAGTCTTATGTACACCCCTTCAAATAAAGTATTACCACTTTTTATTGCCTACCTGGAATGGGTGACAATAGTTGAATAAACTTTTGGCTCTCAAATGCCAAAATAGTGCAACTTTCATGAACTTATATAACATGTATAATACTAGTCAGGGGGAGAGAGAAGGCTGCGTTCAAGTGACATAGAAGCATCAAAATGGTATCGGTGCCTATTTGTTGGTACTTTCTGATACCGATACCACCATTTTAGTGCTGGATCTGAGCCCCGCCTCATACTGGTATCGATATCGGTGCAACACTAGTCTACAGCAGGTGATCTGCAGAAGGAAGATGAAGCTCTGCGCTCCTCTGTCGGGTCTTTGTGGGTTTAACTTTGCACCGTGATGAGAAATGGAAAGGTTTTAACCTCCAGGCTGGAAATCAGTGGAACTTCTGGTCCACAGAGACTTTAGAAAGCACGACGAATGGCAGATTAGATCTACTTTAAATATAGTTTTCATTGAAACTTTAACCTGATTTCTGGAGCATCTCAGAGAGGACCTTTGGTTTGATCTGTGCAGCAGCAGGAGGTAAACCGGTGGAAAGAGTCTCTCTGGCTGTGAGGGAAACCAGAAGCTGCTGGCCTCTTAAAGCGGCCACGCTTGGTCTGGGTCTGCTCAGCTTCCTCCTGCTGACCTCGCTGGTGGCTGTCAGCGTCCTGTGTGAGTATCCACCCTGAGATGATGGCGATGAAGAGGGAGAAGCTCAGATAACATTCATTCTCTTTTCTTTTGTTCGCTAAGATCATCGAGACTTCAGTCAGCTGAGCAGGAACCTGTCCAACCAGACGACAGAGAGGAACCAGCTCCTGATGAGGCACCAGAACCTGACCCATGAGAGGGATCAGTTAGACGTCCGTTTAAAGACGGCAGAGCTTCACGTGGACCACATGAGCAGGAATTCTGGTCAGCATGTATTTATTTATTTATTTAGAGTCAGCTTCTCAGTTAAAGTCCTTCAAGGGAGGCACAGACATGGAAACGGATCAGAGAGTTTATCATTTATCCTGGAGCTAACAGAGAGACAATGAAGAGGATTTCTGGTATTTAGAAGCAGCATTCTGATAAAGCTGAAGGGTTTTAGCCGGATGTTTATGGACTTCCTGTTATTAAAGCATTAAAATGATTTGGCACTGAAAATAAATACATGAACCAGTTTTCCTGCTTCGCTTTGAAACTTCAGATTTATAGTTTAGGGAAGATCCCCTCAGTTTAAAAGCAGAAAATCTAAAGTTTTTAAAGTCATCAAGACATGACTGTAGATGAAGTAATTGATTGGATTCATCAGGATTTATGGATAGATATAGCTGAGTGTCATCAGCATAACAGTGGAAATTAATCCCATGCTGTCTGATAATTTTGCCGATCGGAAGCATGCGACAGACTGGCGACCTGTCCAGGGTGTACCCCGCCTCCCGCCCAGTGAACGCTGGATATAGGCACCAGCAACCCCCGCGACCCCATGAGGGATAAAGCGGTTTGGAAAATGGATGGATGGAAGCATATATATAGTAAAGAGAATTGGTCCAGGGACTGAACCCTGTGGTACTCCACAGGTGACCCTAGAGTTTGAGGAAGATTTATTATTAACATGAACAAACTGGAATCTGTCCGACAGATAAGATTTAAACCAGCCTAATGCTTTTCCCTTAATCCCTACAGTATGCTCAAGTCTTTGTAGGAGAATATTGTGATCAACTGTATCAAATGCTGCACTAAAATCTAGCAGGACAAGTACAGACACAAGTCCATTTAAAACAGCCTAATGCTTTTCCCTTAATCCTTAAGGGTTTAATATTTATTCTGGAGTTAGCAGAGCGACAATGAAGAGGATTTCTGGATAAATAAAGCTGAGTGTCATCAGCGTAACAGTGATTTATTATTAACCTGAACAAAGCGGCCTTGATCCACCTCAGTGGCGTGTCTTGCTGGATGGAGGATGTTTGGCTGCAGCTGTTACCTTCTGTCTTCGTCGAGGAGCATCTGGGAAAGCAGCAGACATCAGTGTTTCATGTACGGAGCAGATCTGGTGATCATCAGCAGCCGGGAAGAAATGGTGAGGTTCTTGAAACAAATAGAAGCAGTTTGGTCTCTGAATGTGAAGCGCTGACGGGAGATTTATATCTTCAGGTGTTTCTGAATGGGCTCGGAGCTCTGAAGTTCTGGATCGGCCTGAGGCAAATGTCCTACATATCTGGATGGAGATGGACTGATGGAAGTTCCCCAGAAACCATGTGGGTGTTTAAAGATCAGCCGGTTCTCCTGTGTTTCTTTGTCTTTGAATAATCCTAGACTTTCTGTGCAGGTACTGGCAGGGACAGGTGGCGCCAGAGAGCCGGTACAGAACCCAGAGCTGTGCAGCTTTTAACAGTTTTTGGCCCTATCAGTGGACCGCCATCAGGTCGTGGAGCACTGAGCTTTGTTCGCAGCAGCTGCAGTGGGTCTGTGAGAAAAAAGCTGCTTGACTTCTATAAGAGAAACTTTTAGACATGGAGCAAAGTTCTGGTTCTGCATCATGCAGATGCTGATTATTAGACTATGTTGTATCATTATGCTTAACAGAATAAAACCTACTTTTTATGGAGAAGTCTGCAGGTGTCAGCGATGTTTTTAAAGGTGGTTTCAGACACAGTTAGACTTTTCTTTAGCAGCTCCTCCACATTTTCTCTGCTCCGTGTGAAAAGAAAACCTGAGCTTCCTGTCAGTGAATCTGGCTGCAGACGCACCAAAGAAGAACGTTGAAGTTTACTGGGTGGATCCTGTTCTGGTGCAACGCGAGGAAGGTCCAAAGCGTCATGAACTCTGACCGGACCCAGGAGATACTGAACAGAACCACTGAAGTGAAACTCCAGATGCAAGCTAAACACAAACCGTCTTCAGGTTTTAACTTCAGTAATTCAACCTGAAGCCGTGTGGGTTCTCTCCAGGTTCTCCATCTGTGTAAGAACGTGAATATGCATGTTAATATAGACTCTCCTGTTGCTATACGTTCTGCTCAACACAAACCCAGAATAATTCACGTTTAAATATCTGCCACGTTGTTCTTCTTCTGCAAATAGTTGTATTATTCTTATGCATCCCTCTGTTATATATTATATTTCTCTACGTTTCCTTAAGTCAGCTGCTTGTTTGTCGACGAGGCAGGAGGTCTTCCTCAGCCCTGGATCAGGCTAAGGATGAAGAGCTGCTGCAGGATCCCACAGAGCTGCTCCACACAGACCTTCAGGGCTCTGGGACCGACACCATCTGGACCTGCAGCCTTGTTCTGGTTCAGTCTCTCCACCTGACCTGGAGACAGCCAGGGGGAAGGAGGAGGAAAATGGAGGAGCAGCATCTTCTGGTTGGCTTTAAGGGGGAGTAAAGGACACAGAGGCGGGAGATAAAATAGAGGCGGGACAGGAAAGCTGTGGGCAGGAGAAGAGGAACTTGCTCCTGAACTGAATCAGGTTAAGTGTGGCACAAAAACTCAACGCCTATAGTTTAAATTTCAAATGAAAGATAAATTAGCATAAACCAACACACTAGAAATGCCATTTAATATAAGCTAAATGTAATGAAATCTTTATACACAAAATTACAGATGAAGGCTCACTCATATTGTTCATCGATCCTTCAATGATCCAGGAAGGACGACCAACACTAGATGGTCTCACATTATCCAGCAGAACCTAAACCTAACGTCTGCATTTCCAGCGTTCTGATTGGACGATCAGAGCTTGGGGCCGTAGGATTTGTGCCCCACGGCTGTCACTGAGAGCGTGCTGGGCATGCTCACTGAGTTTTCAGATGTTCATTGTTTAAACAAATGTTGGTGGGCCGGTCCCAATACCAGGAAGAGGATTTAGTCTGCTGAGTTTGTCAGTTTTCTGACAGACTTAGATATAAAGACACAAATGTTTATAACAATGTTATTGGTAAGGGAATTGGTCTTTTTTACAATATTACTCTATAAAGAACGATCTTGTACTGCTGATTATTGTGAACATAGAGCTCCACAGCGCCATCTGGTGGGGTCTGGCCCGGCTTCCCCCTGTCGCCTCCTTTCTGTCTCTAATGTTGACTGTCAATAATTCCCGTGTCCCTCCCTGAAGGTCCCCGGTGATCCAGGGGTTGTTGTTGGGGAACCCCTGGTTCTGTGGCGATGGTGTTGTCCACGCAGGCGTTTATATCGTTGGTCACACTCTGCCGTGGTCCTGGTGTCCTCTCCATGGTCTGGATCAGAGCCTCCAGGTCTGTAGCCTCCAAACAGCCTCGTTGAGCAGCTGTCTGAGCGTCCCAGAAGCGTCTTCTGGAGAAGACAGAAAGCAATAGGGTGACCACCTGCTAATAAGCCCAAGGGGGGACAAGGGGTATGTTTCTGAGGGACAAAGTGGGACACTGCTTGGCGCGGCGGTGCCCCCACCTCACGGGCAGACTCACTGATAGTGGTTTACACATTTCTAGCACATACCACCTTACATGGTATATTAATAATGCCCTATTCCCATAAACATGTGTAATTGCTGATGTATGCTCATGAATAGGCCAACCAATGTGTATTTCTTTCTAAATAAAGATTCATATTACTTTGAACTATCAATGAACAGATGCACTTCCAATTCCGATTTACTTTAGCTATTTAATTTTATTTATTTTTCATTACAATTTATTCACTTTAAATAAATTATAATTTAAAATTAAAGGATTAACAGGAATTGTAGTTGCTCTACACCACAGGAACTGTAAAAAAGTCTTAACTCACGACTCCAGAGGTTCACAGAACGAGAAGGGGGAGGAAGGATGGTGAACTTGGATGTTGGTAAAGGCAGGCGCAGAAAAAAAACTAAACTGTTCAACATCCTGGGGACACCTTTAGGACTTTGGGGTCACCTTTAGGACTCAAACCTTTTCAAGCCAAAACATGAAGTGGGCAGAATGTTTAGATGTCCACTTATAACATCAGTTTAATCCAAAACATTACAAAACGAACTGACCAGCAATCTAATCACAACGAGCCAACAGCCAGTATGTTTCTGAATCAGATGATTCATCAGCCTACTTCCATAAGGTCGCCGCTGCATGACTGAAGGCTTCCCCTGGAGCCGCAGCACCAGAGCGCTCCGGTCGTCTCGGTAGAGCCGGTTGATGCAGTCAGGATCCAGCAGCGTGAACGTCGGACTAGTTTTGGCTTGAACGGCCATCAGCCTCCATGAATACCAGGTTATCCTTGTTGATATTTATTAACACCGATTCAACTTTTTCACTGCGGAGGTTCGCTTCGGTAAAGTCGCACTGCAGAGCCGCCCGCACGTTATGAGGCCACTTCTTCATGTCATCTTCTCAGTCATGAATAGTTTGAAGCTGTGGCCATAGTTACTTCGTCGTTCGAAAATAAGGTGGATAGAGCGACCAACTTTTTTTGAGAAAGCATCGATTATGCGTGACACGGTCTCAATTTGCGGGACGCATGAATTGAGCTTCAAACGCTGTGCGCGCACGCGCTACGCGGGACGGGTGGTCACCCTAGAAAGCAAACAGGAGACACAGAAAACACAGGAAATAATTTTTTTTTTACCAAAGATAGCTGAATTTAAATATTTAAATTATGAAAAATGTAATGGCATTTGTTGTTTATGTTTAACAGAAAAGTAAAAATCCAGAACTTTCCCTTTATCTTCATCTGAAGGAGCCGAACTCTCTTCAGTCCGTACATGAGCCGGATGACCAAAACATCCATGGTTACCTTAGCAGTTCTCATTTTGCACAGAAACACATGAAAAAAGGAGGATTTCCTCAGATTTCTTTCCTCAGTTCTTCCTATGTATAAACATATATAAACACAGACACACCTTCATACTCATGAACATACATACATATCTATGCCCATACACACATACCTGAAGACAGCCAGGGGGAGTAGTTTGTATTTTTATTTTTTGTCAATAAAAATAAATCTAATAAAAAAGTAATAAAATAATAATAAAAGAAAATAAAAATGTTGACTTTACTGCATTTATCTACATGGGTTTAGGCCTTTTCTGGGTCTGACCGGGTCAGAGCAAAGGTCAACACAGAGACGCTCCAGACTGAATCATGCATAAACACAGATTCATATCTGCGGTATTTCCACATTTAACCAGAGAAAATTCATTAATTTGAACCTTTAAATTACAGAATCCTGATAAAATTTAACAGTTGGACCTTTGTTCTGTCCAGAAAATACTGCTTTTTATTCCTTTATGAACTCAACACGTGATATTTAGTTCACTTTCTTTACTCTTTGCTTCTAGAGATATTATAGATTTTCTAAAAGTCTTTTCCCTCCAAATAGCAACAGAATTACTGCTGTAAGAAGCAAACAATTAAAAATCAGCTCATATCAGCGACGCTGCTGGAAATTTTCAACCACCAGAGGGAGCTCCGCCACTACGTTTATCTTTCACTTTTATTAAAAAATTATTTGTTGTGATCATCAGGATAATCAAACAAGTAGACACAGATGGTAATTTTTAAAATATCAAATATTGAGTTCTCTGAAAGATTGAACGTGAATTCAGCTTTTAGATCCTCTGGATCACATTATTATTTAAAACAAATGTTTTATTAGGATATTATTTTGCTCAATATCCAGCCACAGATCTTTTTGTTTAAAGGCATTCAAGACAGAATCTTAGCAGAACAGAAAAAAAGGATTAAAAGCTGAGGTTTAAATCAAACTAAAGGGAGAAAAGAACGAGAGGGAAGTTGGTCCAATAAAGTTATAGGAAAGGCTGGAGGAAATAAATGAAATAAAGAAAGAAAAAACTAGAACTAATCTCCTGAAGCTAAACTTTGAACTTTGGACCAATCTGATGAGGATCCAGTCCTCATTAATGTCCCGAGTCTCTACAACTTGGTCTCCATGTTTTCCTGAACCGCAGCTATGGGAATAAAATCAGAAGCTTTGTGATCTCCCTGATTTTAAAGCTATTGATGGTCTTAGAAATCACTTCTATAAATTGTGAGTGTTTTTAATTCTGTCTGATGTAACTTTTTAAAAATTTTTTTTATTTATTTTTACGTTGTTTTTTTTACCAGCTCTCTCTTGAAAAGCTGATTATAAATCTCTATGGTGATTATCCTGGTTACATAAATTTTTAATAACAAAATCATCAGAAGTTCTACTTGGAATTTTTTTTTGTATGTTTTTAAGGGTTAAAGGAGAACCAAGCATGGAAATGGAACAATAGAACTCTGCAAGATTATGAAGCACAATCGAGCACAAAGCAGAACATGCTGTCAAATATCCAGAAAATAATAATGTTTTAATTTAGTTCTATTAGAACGGCTCTTGTACAGGAGAAGGAGCTTTCACTTTCACTGGTTTATAAGGAGCGGCTCTGATCAGACGTTAAAATGCGGGAGCCAAGGAATCTCCTGGACTAAGACCATCACAGAAACACCGGCTTTATGCTTACAGTGACTCAAACCTGAAGGTTTATGTGCACAAAGTCGGCCAGTAAAGCTGATTCTGATGCTGGAGAACGTTGTAAAGATGGATGTTTATCAGATAACTAATCAGAACCAGCTTTAATTGCCAGGTATGTTAACACATACAAGGAATTTGACTCTGGATTGTACAATGCTCACGATGTCTTTAATATAACGACACAATAATAAATCAAACCCAGTCTGCAGCATAGAAAACACATGAACACACTATAAACTAGCAAACAGGTTAAAACAATTTATTTAAATTATTCATCACCCGCTTCTTTTTCAGAAAATGGTTAAACCCTCCAAATAGCAACAAAATTACTGCTGTGAGGGGGCATTATTTATTACGCAATAAATACTTAATTATTTATTATGCAATAAATAATTAATTATTTATTATGCGATGAATAATGCATTTGAACAATTACTCACCTAATTAGTAAAAACACCCCAGGGGTCTCTTTGATAAAACATTGTGTAGAATCCGTACTAAAAGTTTACGTACGCCCCAAAAATGTCAGATTTACAAAACCATGCACACCAGCATGTATTTTTCTTTATAGATCACAGCTGTGCCTGAATGTTTGGTACCAGGTTCCCCCTGAAGGTCCACCCCTCCTTACGCCCAGATTCAAGTCTGCGATTTTTCCAGAAATGTAAGTCAGAAACACCCTGCTCTTCCGCTCCTTGGGGGATTGCGTGAAAAAAACATAACCAGTCTATTTTTTATTTTTTATTAAGCATCATTGATACATTATATTATTTCAAAGAGGCACGATACTCATATTTAGATTTTAACCCCCCATCACAAGAACATATTGGACACCAATCCAGTAGGAGTAGATAATTGAAGGCAATACAAAAATAAACAAGAACAGTGAAAAAAAAAAGTTTGTTTTACATACATATATACACACATATGAGCGTACATAACAAGAGCGTATACCTCGGCTGGCCAGCACCGAGGCTGTGCACTGAACCAGACATGGGTTCAATCACAGTCACAGATACAAACACAAGATGACTGCCTGTTGGAGCCTAATAAGAATTAGATTAATTTATTTTTTGCTAAATTATTAATGTTACAGATCTAAGGTTGTGTGAATGGTAGACCTATTGTTTATTTGTTTATGTATTGGTTTTGCTTAGACCCTCCTTCTTGTCAGTTCGCCTCCTGCTGAGATTAACAAGTAGAAGGAGCTGCTGAGGTGGATCTGATTGTTTGGTGAAGGAGTGAGGAGTGCAACAGTTTTTCTACACACACCCATTGATCTTTGTATTTGAAATTTTTGTCAATTTAAGTCAACTCGGAGAATATTTCTGTTATTTTAATAAGTAAAGAAAACACACCTTTTTGAAACAAGAAAAATCTCCGCGAGTGCTTTTTGTTTTGAGTGAGTCGAAAAACCTCTTCCTAAAGACTACTCTGGCAATTTTTGATTTTTTGGAAATTATTTTTATGCAAGAGTAGCCGTAACAGTATTTATATGTGTATGTATATGTATGTATGTATATATATATATATATATATATATATATATATATATATATATATATATATATATATATATATATATATATATATATATATATATATATATTAACTCAATACTTGCTGTAATAAATTGTAAATCTATTTATTCCCAAGGACAACATCAACATCCATACCATCATGGCTGATGTTATGGACAAAACTCATAACTGTAAGCAGAAGAAGCAGTTATCAGCTATTATATAGGTCACAAAATATGTTAGGTCTGTGTAAAGTAATACATAATTGACATTTATATTTTAAACAGGGACCACAGAAGAAACACAGGCCCTCATAAACTGGCGTATTGCCAATGAGGGCTTATTTACCGGCAAGAGGAACTCCTCTAAAACCGGATGGGAGTGAGTAGTTTTGATTTATGTCTGCCTAAATGTCCATCTTCAGCTCTTGTGACACTAAACCTGTTTTTTATTGTATATATTATTGTGTATTCTGGAGCATGTAACAAAAGTAATTTCCCCCTGGGATCATTAAAGTATGTCTGTTCTGTTCTGTTCTTATTCAACTAGTGATTTTGTGAGAGCCTCTGGCCTGGAGGTCACAGCAAAGCAGGCTAAGAAGAAGTGGCACAATTTGGTGCAGAAATAACACCAATGGTAAAATAACAAAACTCCCTGCTTAATATTAGCTCACATTATGTATTATTCACACCACATTATTGGTATTACCACAGAAAACAGTGTTAAAGGATATTGTGCAGATTAACTAAAATGATAAACCATTTTTCAGGAGCTCCGAGACCCACTTACGGGGAAGGGATTTAGGCTGGTGGTGTGACCGCTGCTACCTGGCAGTGGTATGAGCTGCTTGATGCTGCACTCCAGGGGCAGCACGATATCAGTCAGTGAAGTGCGGTAGAGTTCATAGCTGGTGAGGCACTGATGTCATCAGAGTCAGATTTACAAATACATACACTCTACAGAGTAGACTCGTTGCAAAGTGCTGAAGGAGACTGATTGAGCCAAATAAATTCACCAAGATACATGGAAAAATATTGGTTCTTTGATGAGAAAAACAAAAATAAATTATCTGTCATTTGATTGGTAACAGGAACTGCCGGCCTCACCTACAACCCGTTCTTTGCCGTTTATGATCGCCCAGCAGCACGAAAACATGTTATCTGCACACAGTATGATGACCAAAACACAATTCGTAATATACATACATTAAATTATGGAAAATCAGGTCATAACTGTTTGAACAATTGAATTTATGATCTAGAGACAGGAAGATGCATCACAGAATGGAAGTCAGCGCAGTTAACATGGGATTGCGCAATCCCAGGGGAGGCCAAGCTCGCTGCGGCCTCACCGGCTTCGCTATGAAGCGCCACCAAGGATTTACATGAAAAATAGAGAAAAGTCAGTGATTTTGAAGAAAATATGATCAAAATTGATGAAATTAGATGACAATTTAACTCTTTATTACAAATTACTGAATGAATCACTATTTATATTATGTTATCATCATTATATATTTTCTTTCTTTCCATGATGACAGGTGAGGCCTGGCCTTACTTGCCTCCCCTGACTGCACGTCACTGATATCAGTCCTCCCCTGGTTGTGGCCAGCTTGTCTGCCACTGCCGGTGGGGTGGTCACAACCTCAGCCTCTACCCCCTCCCCAACAGCAGAAAGGACAGGGAGGCAGGCCAGGAAGAGAAGCAGCGAGGCCCTGCTTGACTTCTTAAAGGAGCAGGCTGAGAAGGATGAGGAGAGAGAGAGGGCAGCCTTGGTTAGAGAAGAAGCCAGAGAGAGGGAGGCTACTGAAATGGCCAATAAATATTTGGCACTTTTTGAAAAACTTGTTGAAAAGTTATAAATAAAATCTATAAATGTTTTTCCTATCTTAGTGAGTTTATTCTGAGTGAGGGCACAAAGAATTGAGAGGAGAAAGAAAACAATAGTAACAGTATATAACAAAAACCAGACATTTATTTTATACAAATGATTTAACTTTGGAACAGAATCAAAGTTTAACATATTCAACAAATTATTAACAGTTACTAACATATGGTTTAAAAACAAAGAAATAACTTCTATTAACATATACAAATAGAGAACGCCTACAAACATACAATCAAATAGTTGGAATTGAAATGAAATTAATGATTATTTTACGTATTTTTACAGGTAGTGGGGGGAAAAATTAAATGAAGCAGCATGTGAACATCACTACATCTGACCTAGCTAGGTTAGGTTAGATGTAGTCATGTTCACTTAAAAATTCAGCCAGCTCTGCTGGACAAGAAAGCTGGGCAGCCAGTCTGGCTCGGAGGCAGCTTCCAGACAGCTCCCTGTCTTCAGCCGCTGGATGGCCGTCCTCCTCTGGGTCAACCTCCTCCTCCACGTCAACCTGGTCACCTGCCTTGATATAAATATTGTGGAGGATGCAGTAGGCGGCGATGACTGTGGGGGAAACGTCGGGCGGATCTCCAGCGCCCTTAAGATGATCGATCGCCACCGTGTCTTCAGACCACCAAAGGCACGCTCAACAATGTTTCTTGCCTTGGCGTGGTGCCTGTTGTAGCGTGCCTCCACTTGGCCTGTACCAAATATAAAATTAACTTTTAATTTAGGTAATATGCTAATATGTCTCAATGTTCTATCCAATTAATAGAATCTTTGTATCAATTGTGTGTCATTGTTGGCTCTATTTAAGGACAAGAAGGTAAGAGATCTTACTGGCAACTGGCTGGCGATAGGGCGTCAGGAGGGTGATCGGGTACTGGAGGCATGGGTACCCGCCATCGCCGAGTAGAAAAAAGCCCTCAGGTGGGTATAAGGCATTTTTGTACAACGGCGAGCACCGCAGTTGACAACTCTGTGCACCACCCGGCACACAGTGGATAGGGGCATCCCAAAGATGTCAGCTGTTTCCCTATAGGATGCTCCACAGGCCAGCCAGTAGAGGGTCACCAGCACCTCTATCTCCTGTGGCCATCCATGGGCCTTCTGGATGGACAGCAGCTGAAGGAGGAGGACGATGGTGGACCTGTTTAGCCTGAAGGCTGGTTTCAGGTTCCCTTCATTAAAAAATATTTGGAGAATTGGTACCGAGGTGTTTATCCTCACATATGTCGTTGCTTTTTCTTCCTGTAAATAAAAAATGCTAAATGTTACCATAATTGTTTTTTTTAGTTCTCACCTTTTCACACAATAAAATTATACCTGCTTAACATGCAGATTAATATAGTTCTCAATAAATAAAAAGTAAAATGTATAGTGCTGTAAAACTAGTCATATATAGTAAATGTAACAAATGGCTCCCTTATCTGGTATTTTTACCATTTCACTTAAAGAATGAGCTGAACTTACAGCACATAATTTAAAGATTAATCACTGTAAAGGTGGGCAGACATAGAAATGACTCGTCCTTTCTTAATATTCAATGCTGTAAAGGTCAGTAGGTGCAAATGAAATAGCTTAACCCTACTGCCATACTGTTACTAATGTTAAAATTGTGTTTTTATTCATAGAGAAATAGTCACAATTCCAACCTGATCACGTGTTTAATACCATCCTCAATGTTTTTTTTTAAAGATAAAAGTAGAAAACAGGCTGTCAATCTTAAAATGCCTACCAGTTGGAACAGATGGGCGAGCAAAGCCTGCCTTCTGATCCTCCTCTGCCGCATCAATCTCCTTCTGGTTCGGATTTGCCTCCTCAACTGCGTCGCCTGTTGTGCAGCCTGCTGGTAAAGCTGACCAACGGCCACAGCAACAGCAATATCGCGCCTATTGCTGATTTTGTTACTACAAAGTTATGATTTCTTTAAAAGATTTAATCGACACTCCAACTACGAGCAGCACAACTATGGAGTGAATATTGTCTTAAAAAGATTTGAATAAATATAAAAAAGATTTGAATAAATATAAAAGGATATATATACATATACATACATTTATAAATATCCAAGTACAAAATACAAATGTAAAAATGTGACATACAAATAAATAAACAAAATACAAATATAAAAATGTGACATACAAATAAATAAACAAATTTATATAAATAAACGTCTTTGTAAATATATTTTCGAGATTTGAAAATAAATATGCTTGACTTTGTATGTGGAATCTGCATTTGTGAATCTGCTTTTTGCATTTGTGAATCTCTGTTTCGCTTTCATGTCGATGACGTAATTTTGAGACATTCCTACTGAACACAAGATCCACAAATATATACCATTAGATTTGAATGCGAAGACACCCTCCACTGAACAACCAGCAGATGGCAGTGTTGTGCAGCCACAGCTAGTCTGGCAGAGTGGTCCATAGACATCATATACGTAGACGCCCCATTGTATGCTGCCGGTGTAGGTACCAGATCGACTCGGGGTGCCAGATTGACTCGGGGGGCCTGCGCTTCCCGATGACGTCAAAAATATGGCAACTCCACTCAAACAAACTACATTACGCCCGCAGTCTCCATTTGTTACAGATCAATTTTATTTTGTTAATTTACGGTTATTTTCCAGTAACTTAATCGAGGCATGAAAGCTTTTAACATCATTTTGAAATGCTTCTGGGGTAGTCTGACAATTTAATCAGTAATTTTGCCGGATCAAAGTTACATCTTAAGAGAAATTTCCTTCCTCCAATTAAAAAAAAAAAAAAGAGTTGTGAAGGGAAACTAAACCATAAACTCTTTTCATTTTTAATAAAAGTCTGCAGCCATTTTTTATTTTATCACGGCATTCATCACTTTAAAATCAATAACGTTTATTCCTCGTTTTTCTACTGATATTACTCTTTTTTTCTGATCACATGTTTTTTATTATTCCAGATGAAATTGTGACAATATTCTTCCAAAAATTGAGCCAACTGTCAATCTTTTTTGTTTTTTTGTTTTTTGTAAAATGGCTTGAATATTTGTTCTGTCATTTTCAGTGTGGTCCTTGTTAATCATTATACCTAAATGTTTTACCTCATTTTTATAAATTCAAGTGGGTATATTATTTTGAATTGCTAAGATTTCACATTTTTCTATGTTCATCTTTAAGTCTGAAGCTTTTGAGAAAAAGGAAACCGCTAAATTAACTAAATAAAATTGATTCGTTACAAATGCAGACCGCGGGCTCAATGTAGTTTGTTTGAGTGGCGTTGCCATACTGCGACCGCATCGGGAGGCGCAGGGACCATGGAGAATTTCTTCGTAAAATTGTCCGTTTACAAACCGCAATCCCGCTCTCGAATAAAACCTACACCCCGCTATAATTACTTTTATTAAGTTGTCCAGCCCAATCACAATGTTTTGCGTAATTGTGCAAACGTTAAACCAATCATGTATAGTGACGTCATCCAGAGGCGCAGGACCCCGAGTCAATCTGGCACCCCGAGTCGATCTGGTACCTACACCGGCCGCTAGACTGACGTGCCTACAGGGCGGCCATCTTGGGTCAGACCACAGATCAGACATCTGCTGTCAAAATGAATAGGAGGCAGCTCAGATTTAATTTAAATCATATGTTCACAATGCTGGTGACCTTTCAGACAGATTGCACATATTTATTCAGAACAAAAACTATTTAAACTGAAGTCTAACGGGATGATATATATACTCACAGTTATATATTTTCAGTTACATAATATAATAAACAGAAATTATACACACATCTCTCTCTCTCTCTCTATCTATACATATATATATTATACATATATTATACATATACATATATATATATATATATATATATATATATATATATATATATATATATATATATAATATATATATATATATATATATATATGTATATATAATATATAATATATAATATATATATATATATATATATATATATATATATGTATATATATATATATATATATGTCTATGGTCTCGTGTGCTCGTAACACGTCATCAGCCTCAGCCCGCTTGCCCAGAATGCACCGCGGCCGCAGCTTGATTCGAGACAGCGCAGAGCTCACAGCGGTAAGTTAAAAATCCCCTTTTCTGCTGCTGTTGTTCTTCAAAAGTATGTTTTAAAATCGTTTGAGGCGAGAACATTATACTTTTAAGCTTCCCTATGTGGCCTGTTTACAGAGTTAGTGCGTAATTTTAATAAAAAGTCCGACGATGAGCGGAGCAGAGAGACCCGCAGACCTCCGAGGAAAACCGCAGCCAGGGCTGATGTTAGACCGTCTTTAGGACACTTCTGTCGGCCAACTAGTGTGCGTAGTACCGCTGGTTCTGATTTATTTGTTTTGTGTTTATCTGACTGACGTGTGTTGCTTTATTAACTTAATACTTGCTCACCCATCTATTGCCAACTGGTAGGCATTTTAAGATTGACAGCCTATTTCCTACTTTTATCTTTAAACATTGAAGATGGTATTAAACACGTGATCAGGTTGAAATTGTGACTATTTTTCTATAAATAATTAAAATGATAACCCAATTTTAACATTAGTAACAGTATGGTTAAGCTACTTTATTACACCTACTGACCTTCACAGCATTGATCATTAAGAAAGGAAAAAAAAAACACATTTTTATGTCTGCCCACCTTTACAGTGATTAATCTATAAATTATGTGCCGTTAGTTCAGCCCATTTTTTCAGTGAAATGGTAAAAATACCAGAGAAGGGAAGCCATTTGTTACATTTACTATAAAACACTATACATTTTACCTTTTCTTTCCTGAGAACTATAATAATCTGCATGTTAAGCAGGTATAGTTTTATGCTGTGAAAAGGTGAGAATTGAAAAAAACAATTATGGTAACATTTGGCATTTTTTCTTTACAGGAAGAAACAGAAACAAAATATGTGAGGATAAACACCTCTGTACCAACCCTCCAAATATTTTTTAATGAAGGGAACCTGAAACCAGCCTTCTAGCTAAACAGGGCCGCCATTGTCCTCCTCCTTCAGCTGCTGTCCATCAGTAGGTCCATGGATGGCCACAGGAGATAGAGGTGCTGGTGACCCTCTACTGGCTGGCCTGTGGAGCATCCTATAGGGAAACAGCTTGCCAGTAAGATCTCTTACCTTCTTGACCTTAAATAGAGCCAGCAATGACACACAATTGATACATAGATGATATTAATTGAATAGAACATTAAGACATATCAGCATATTACCTAAATTACAAGTTCATTTTATATTTGGTACAGGTCTAGTGGAGGCACGCTACAACAGGCACCACGCCAAGGCTGATTAACATCATTGAGCGTGCCTTTGGTGGTCTGAAGACACGGTGGCGTTTCATCTTCTTAAGGGTGCTGGAGGTCTGCCTGACGTTTGCCCCAAAACTAAACGCTGCCTGCTGCATCCTCCACAATATTAGTATAGAGGCAGGGGACCAGCTGGACGTGGAGGACGAGGAGGTTGACCCAGAGGAGGATGGCCATCCGGCGGCTGAAGACAGGGAGCTGCTCCAGCTGGCTGCATCAGTTCTAGTCATGTACACATGCTGGTTCATCTCATTGTTTTCACTACCTGTAAAAATAAATTAAATAATTATTATTATTAATTTCCATTCCAACTATTTTTAATTCTAAGTTTATAGGCGTTGTCTATTTGTATAAGATCTTAATAGGAGTTATTTATTTGTTTTAAACCATGTTAGTAACTGTTAATCATTTGTTGAATATATTACACCTTCATTCTGTTCCAAAGATAAAACATTTGTATAAAATAAATGTCTGTTATTTTCATATACTATTATTACTATTGTTTTCTTTCCCTCTTTCTCCTCTCAATTATTCGTGTCCTGACTCAGAAGAAACTCACTTAGATAGGAAAAACATTTATAGGTTTTATTTATTTATTAATTTTATATGCTGTAATTTATTCCAGCAAGTATTGAGTTAATAAAGCAACACACGTCAGTCAGATAAACACAAAACAAACACACTTCCTGTATGATTTAGACAGTAGTTTGGGGAGGTTTAAATCTAGAAAGTCTACTATATTAGTTGGGATTTGTAAAACACCTTCAATATGCTTAAATTTATTTCTAATTATAGATTTAAGTTGTTCATATTCTAAGAATATATTTTTACTAATGCCATATTGCATATTTAATTTGGCAAAAGTGATAAACTCGGTTCCGTCAAGTAAATGTTCCAGATATTTAATACCTTTATTCTTCCAGTATGTAAAGTTTATCATATTATTATTTTGTAGGATGTCAGGGTTATTCCAGATGGGTGTATGACTGCATGGGATAAGTGACGACTTTGTCATTTTAAGAAACTCCCACCATGCTGTCAGAGTAGAACTGATATTAATATTTTTATAGAATGTATGCCGTTTTATATTTGAGCTAATAAACGGCAAATCTGAAATCATGATATTATTGCGTATTTTCTGTTCTATGTCTATCCAGGGCTCGTCTAAAGGATTATGTTTTATCCATTTAGAGATGTATTGTAGCCTATTTGCTAAGTAGTAATTATGGAAGTTAGGCAGATCTAGTCCTCCCCTGTCTTTAGTTTTCTGTAGCGTCTTTAAGCTGATACGGGGTGGTTTATCTTTCCAAAGAAATTTAGAGATTGAAGAGTCTAGAGATTTAAACCAGTCAGATGATGGTTTATTGGGGATCATTGAAAATAAATAATTAATTCTAGGTAGGACCTTCATTTTTATTGAAGCTACCCAACCCATAAGTGAAATTGGAAGCGATTTCCATCTATCAAGGTCCTCTTCTATCCTGTTTAAAAGTGGGGTGTGGTTAGATTTTAGTAAATCCCCTAATTTCGACGACACAGTAATACCCAAATATTTAATATTTCCTGATTGCAATTGTACATCTAGGGGGTTCTGGAAAGAGCAATTAATTGACAGTACCGTAGATTTAGACCAGTTTATTGAGTAATCTGATACTTTTGAGAAAGATTCTAGTAATCTAATTACTTGAGAGAGAGAATTATTTGAATGCTGGAGATAAAGTAATACATCATCAGCATAGAGACTAATCTTATGGTCTATTTTCATGCATTTTATACCTTTGACAACACTAGTTTGTCTAATTGTTGCTGCTAGAGGTTCAATAAAAATGGCAAAAAGTGAGGGGGAAAGTGGGCATCCTTGCCTAGTGCCCCTCTGGAGACAAAAGCTGGAAGATGTTTGATTATTTGTCCTGACACAGGCTGTAGGAGAGCTGTATAAAATTTTTAACCAATTTATAAAAAAATTGCCAAAACCAAATTTATGTAGAGTAGCGAGTAAAAAGTTCCAGTTTACTCTATCAAATGCTTTTTCTGCATCTAAAGACAATATATTAGTTTTAATACTTGTACTGAAGGAATAATCTATTAAATTAAGTAATCTGCGTGTGTTTGTGGATGACTGTCTTCCTCTGATGAAATCAGTTTGGTCTGGGTGGATTATGAGAGGAGTTACTTTATCTAATCGTTTTGTAAAAGCTTTACAAATTATTTTAATGTCCACATTAATTAAGGATATGGGACGATAACTGGTGGGAAACATAGGATCTTTGCCTGGCTTAAACAGAAGACTGATGGTGGCAGAATTAATATTAGCTGGAAATCTGCCTTTTTCCTGAATTTCCTGCAACATTGTGTGGAACGTTGGTGCCAGAATATTCCAGAATTCTTTATAAAACTCAGTAGGTAATCCATCTGGACCTGGGGCCTTTTTATTGGGCATGCTTGTTAAAGCTTCCTGAACTTCATCTGTTGTCAGCGGGGAATCCAGTGTGGTTCTTTGGCTGTCTGATAATTTAGGAAGTGTAATTTTATCCAGAAATTGCTAGATGTCATTATCTGATGGATTTATCTGTACTTGTAATGTATTTTTTTAGCAGTTAAATACATGTCGTTGCAGAAAGCCACAGAGAGAGAGAGCAGAAAAGCTGAATGTAGACTCTTCAGGAGCTACATATCTTTGTATTCTCTCAAGCTCCCGTTTTTCAATGCATTCAGTTTTCTCTGTTATCCGTTAAATTTTTTGTACTATTAAATTACAGTATTAGCTGCAGAGATGCTAAACAAGGAAATGGAGGTCCAGTTAACCAATTCCATTTTTATTTATCAGAATGATTTTGTAGTCCAAGCAGAAGGATGCTGGAGCTACCGTATTTTTCGCACTATAAGTCGCAACTTATGCATGTGAGCTTTATGTTGCTCTTTATGTTGCTCTAAAACATCCGTGTCCTACTGTTAGCTTAGCTCATAGCACCGCTATGGTCTAATTTAGGCGTAAATTTAACAACTTTCAGCGTAACGGAATGGGTAAAACCTTCTGGATGGAGCTGCTATTTTACCCCAATCATCCTCCCAGGTATGTTCCACGTTATTCAGCCGGTTGTGGATGCATCTGTGTAATTTAATAAATTGGCTCACCAGATTAAACGTCAGTTTTTAGTTTTGGATTATGTGAAATAAATGTCTAAATAAATGCATATAGTCCGGTGCGATTTATGTTTTTTTCCTCTTTATAACGCATTTTTTTGACCAATGCGACTTATCTACCGGAGCGACTTACAGTCAGAAATATACGGTATATGTATATAGAAGTTATGTGTAGGAGGATTTGAATAGAGCAGGTATTTGTAGCAGCTGCAGGTTTTGCAAAAATGAACTGTCATGATATTTTTCTAGGATGAACCCGGACACAGCGCGCACACACAGAGTTGGATTTTAAGAGAGTTTATTGTACAAGTGGATGATGATTGACATAAGGAACCAGAGTCTAATACCAGGCGGAGTTGTAGGGTGCAGAAGCTGGCCGGCAGGAGTAGTGCGGAGACACTGACCAGGAAGTGATTCTTAGCTGAAGACTGGAGACCAGGACGGAACAGAACACTGGGGAACTAAAGAAGCTAGAGGATACCGGGCAGCTGAAGAGCTAAAGAACACCGGGGAACCAAAGGGCTAGAGAACACCGGGGAACCGAGAGGCTAGGAGAACTCTGGGGAACCGAGAGTCTAGGGAACTCTGGGGAAACGAGAGTCTAGGGAACCCTAAGGGACGAGGAGAGCGAAAGAAAACACCAGGGAGACAAGACAGGCGCACACCAACGCCGGGACTCAACAGACGTACAGACACGCCGGAGCACAACCAATGCGCGGAACGCCAGGGGAAGGAACAGGCGCATGACATCGCCAGAGGGAAGAAACAGGCATACCACAACGCCAAAGGGAAGAAACAGGCGTACCACAACGCCAGAGGGACAAACAGGCGTTCGACAATGCTAGGGCTCAACAGGCATACGAATATGCTGGAGCACAACTAGCGTGCGAAACGTCAAGGGAAGGAACGTGGGGGCGTGAGGGAAACGCCGGGGCGTGAGGGAAACTATATGCCAGGAAACAGAAAAATCTAGAACACCAGGAAACGGAGGGCGTCCTAACACGCCGGGAAACAAGGACAGAGGTGCGCTGGGCAGCGACAGACCGGAAGCGCCAGAGGGCTCAGCCGGCGACATGGAAGCGCCGGAGGGCTCTGGTGGCGACTAAACACCGGGGAAAACAGGAACTAAGAGGATTAGGTGAACAGAACAGAGAAACCAGGGGAAGCCAGAACAAAACAGAAACTACGGAGGGCTAGAGAGAACAAAACTAACCTAACCAGGGCGAACCAAAAATAAAGAACACAGGGGAAGTAAAGAGCGTATGAAAACGCTGCAATAACTCAGGAGTTCTAGAACAAGGAAACCAAGAGAGCCAGAACTAGACTAAATCAAGGGACGTTAAATAGCTCATAACTAGGGAGCTCAGGGACCTTAATGAGTAGGAACCCATACACGTAGATACCAATGGATGAAACAGAAACTAGAGAAATAAATACAGAACTCAGACAGGAACTACAAGGCTAAGACAGGAATTACAGGGTCAAAAAACACAGGTGAACTACAGGGATAAGGAATAACAGGGGAACTAGGAGGCCAAAACAAAAACTAAGGAAGCTCAAACCAACCAAAGCAAAGAGCATGAAACAGCCAATCAGGCTGCGCTGGGAAGGGAGCGAGGCAGGAAAGCTCAGAATGCAGCCTAAAAGCTGCATCCTGAAATGAACGGGCCATATGATGGCGCAGATAGTCCGGTTACTCGGTGCAACAGAGTTCACAGTGACAATGTAAAGTGAATAGTTTCGTATATTGGGGGTAGGGGAGGATTATTGGTAGTTCAGCAGTTTTATGACATGTGGATTCATTCCCTGCTTCATTCCACATGAAGCTGCTTCATGTGGAATGAAGCAGGGAGAACGGTCCATGTTGAAACAATATGTATATGTGTTCAGTCTTTGTTGTCTATAACTTAATTGTTAAGTGGTACAGGAGCATATAGAAATTTGGCAGTGTGTCTGTCCAACCAGTCATACCATCCTGTTAACCACATTCTGATGTTTGTGTGATGACACAGAGGCAACACATCATCTGAAAAACATTCAGCTACCTCTGCACAGCCTACAGCACGATTATCACCTATAGGAGCCCACTCTCTTTCCACTAGTGGGACATTTGTTAATTTGCTCAGTATTTCAGTTTAAACCTGACTCTAAAGCTGTATGTGCAAAAAAACCCCACTTTGACTTCTGAGCTTTCTCTATGCTGGTGGTTTGTGCAGATTGTCCTTGTGGCTATAGATAGCAATGTTTACTCATTGGATCATGTTGGTAAGTGTGAATTACAATTTAAAATTGATAATTCACACCTGACTATAAGTCATAGGATTCGCCAAACTATGAAAAAAAGTGCGACTTATAGTCCGAAAAGTATGGTACATTGTTCATTACACCGTCCCCCAGCAGACTACAAAAATGGCTGAAATAGGTGTAGGTGAACTCTCTACAACTCTCTGGAGGGGAATGAAGTGCCTCCTTTAGATTTAATGCTGCTATTGTTTACTCTCCTAATCACGAGAATACTGGAAGTACATTCTGCTATTATCTGGAAAGGTGTGACCCCTGTTTAATCTTACCATAAAGTGTATTTGTTTTGTTATACTGCTTAAAAAGCTGATTTTTATTACTACATCTTGTCAGGATGCAGCTTGTAGGCTGCATGCTGAGCCTCTCTCCCTCTCTCTCTTTCCTGCGCAGCCTGATTGGTTCCACCTGTCAGGCTGCAATCAACCTCCAACTGCTCCCACCTGGTTCCACCCTTATTTATACTCACCTCAGTCTGTTCTTGCTCGCCGGTCCGTAGTGTTACTCCTGCTCAGTTTCTGCCAGTATCCTGTGTCAGCTCATTTTTTGTTACAGTCAGCCTGAAGACCTTTCTTCAACTGTTTTATTTCAATCCATTGCCTAAGACTCTGCTCAGCTCTGTTTCACTCAAGTTCTCAACTCCTGTCCATGACTCCTGAGCTGTTCCACGTTCTCAAGTTCCAGTAGCTGTTCAGCATGTAAATTATCACCTTCAGCAGGTTCCACTCATTAAGTCAGGACTAAACTGCATCAAAATGTCCCATGTTTTTATATGCAACCATTGTCTTAGTGTGTACAGGATCATCTCAGGAAATGCAAATATTGTGAAAATGTTCGGCACATGTTGTCACTCATTTCAGAAAGCAAAGATGCAAAAACTTCATGTTTCACCAGAATTCTAGAACACATCAACTCCCCAACCTCTCTATGAGCATTAAGCTGATCCCGGTAAGCAACACCAGCGCAGTTACAGGGAGGCTCTGAAGAAAGGACACAATCTGCACAAACCACCAGCATAGAGAAAGCTCAGAAGTCAAAGTGTTTTTTTTGCACATACAGCTTTAGAGTCAGGTTTAAACTGAAATACTGAGCAAATTAACAAATGTCCCACTAGTGGAAAGAGAGTGGGCTCCTATAGGTGATAATCATGCTACAGGCTGTGCAGTGGTAGCTGAATGTTTTTCAGATGATGTGTTGCCTCTGTGTCATCACACAAACATCAGAATGTGGTTAACAGGTTGGTATGACTGGTTGGACAGACACACTGCCAAATTTCAGCAGAACAGGAAGAGCTGTGTGGTTTTGTCAGCTAGAAGATCAGACGTTCTGCAGCAACAAACACGAACCAGGTGAGTTTTTTCAAAACTTTTTATGTTGTTTCGGGGGATTTAAACATTTATTAAAAATGTAACAGCAAAAAATCGAATTAACTTTGCTTCCATCTTCTTTTAAACTGACAGATTTTGATGGGTCACAGAAAATATTTTAACAATAACTGCCTTATACTTGTAATGAGCTTTATCAAGTCTGATGACCCCAAAGTGCTTCACATTGGTCATTTATCCAATCGACTAAAAACCTCAAAGCCTGATAGCGGAGTTTATCTTTTGAGTGATGCCCTTATGCTGCAAAACTATTGAAGAGAGACAAAACAGTGCACAGCAGAGGACAGATTAATGCTTACGCTAATTCAGTTGCCTCTAATTCATTTCAGTTCAATTAAATTTTATTTATATAGCGCCAATTCATAATACATGTCATCTCAAGGCACTTTCCAAAGTCAAATTCAATCAGATTATACAGATTGGTTCAGATTATACCGATTAGCTCAGATTATACAGATTGGTCAGAAAGTTTCCTCTCTAAGGAAACCCAGCAGGTTGCATCAAGTCTCTCCAAGCAGCATTCACTCCTCCTGAAAGAGCGTAGAGCCACAGTGGACAGTCGTCTGCATTGTTGATGGCTTTGCAGCAATCCCTCATACTGAGCATGCATGAAGCGTCAGTGGAGAGGAAAACTCCCCTTTAACAGGGAGGAGAACCTCCAGCAGAACCAGAACCAGGCTCAGTGTGAACGCTCATCTGCCTCGACCCACTGGGGCTTAGAGAAGACAGAGCAGAGACACAGAAAGCTCAGAAGCTCACATTGATCCAGGAGTACTTTCTATGTTAGATGGTAATAGAGGATGATCTGCCTCCCCTGATGATGTCACAGCTAACAGAACACCAGACCTACTATGAAGAGAGAGAAAAATAAAGCCAAACCCTTCTACACTCTATGTAAGCTCTCCCAAAGTGCCCTGATAACATCTAAACATGGATGTCTATGAGGTTTCAAAGCTTCACGTAAAGCCCTCCTCCAAACCTTGGTGATCTGGGACCACAGAGCAACAGCTGTAACCCTGAATCCAGGTTTCAGCATCAACAAGCAGGTCAGTGTTTTTCAGAAGAATTATCTAAAACCAGTCGTGTCTAAACCAGATCTGGAAATGTGTAATAATCCTTGATGTTGTCACACTGGACTGGATCATTGCTGCATGCTGGCATCAGTCCAGCCTCTCTTCACACCTTCAGCTCGTTCAGAAAACCGCTGCTCCTTCTTTAACCCAACAAAGATGTTATTAATGTAACGATGGATCATTGTTTCACAGGGATGTCTGTGAAAGTCCAAGATTTAGGGGAAGGAGACATGCTGGACGTCATGCATCAATGACGTTTATTATCTATAAATCCTGGTAAAAGTGGTTCTCCAGGAGGACGGCTGGTGAATACTGGTAACTTTGGCCCAAAACCCGATTAGAACCCCAGTTTGGTACCAGTTACCGATGAGCTGGCAGAGAGCTGCGCTGCCCTGGAAATATACGGTGTGTGAAAGATGTACTGTGCTGTTCAAACCAGAGGAAACCTGCTGTTGGACCTGGACCACATGTTCATGACTTAGAAATTAAATAGGTTTAAGGTTTCTAAAATTAAGGAAGTAAACAGAATAGATTCTTAATGAAGAACCTTTTGAACCAGCTAAGGGACGGCAGCGTTCTCCTCACTTCTCTGCAGCTGTTAGAACCTCCAACATTTTCTGCTGCAGGTCTAGTCCAGAACATTTTATTTGCTGATACTTGCAGCATGTTCTGGTTCTTGTTCCTGGTTCTCCTCCTCTTGAATGAGGAGCTGCTGAGTCTCTGCAGACCTGCTGCTCCACCCCTGCTCTTTGCTGGTTCCTTGTTGAGCTGCAGCGGTTCTGCCAGCTCGGTTCTTCTCTCGTCTGTCTGCTACGTACAGCAGAACTATGTTCTGTCTGAAGGCTGTGATGAAGCCCACCACCAGGATTTATTTCCTTTATATCGGTGATTTACACAGAAACAGCTCCGCAATAAATATTTCTTTGAAGCGGACTTTATTCTGACTGCATCTGTTGGTGTTTTACAGCCATGATGAGATTCTCTGCTGCTGAGGAACTGAAGAGGAACCTGAGAGGAGTTGTTGGAGGAAACGTCACTTTCCTAGATCCTCTGCTGGAGTTTGGATTTCTTTTAGAAGGAACAAACAACATCGCTATGGTGAAAGAAAAGAATCTTGAGATTTTAGAGGAAAAATACAAAAACAAACTTCACTGGAACAGAAACTCTGGACTCTTTATCATCACAGACCTGCAGAAGAGCGACTCTGGAGTTTATCAAGTCGACTCTAAAGGAGGACGAGCTCTAAGTGTCTCTTATTCTCTGACAGTTTACGGTGAGAAACATTTTCTCTCTAACGTTTTCTAATCAGTAGATTTTAGCTCCAAGTTTCAGTTAAACAGTTTCTCAGGTTTTCTGTCTGCAGCTCAGAATTTACACATAAAGTTTATCTTTGGTGGAGATTTTCCAGAAACAAAACTCACATTTGATTAATTTCAAATCAGAGGTTTATATTTTTATATGTTCATTACATCAGAAAAATGAAGCTAAATATGTGAGAATAGCAGCCCTTCTGTGTCCTGCTCAATATCATTTTAATCCTTTGAACCGTAAAAGCATGAACCCAGAGCTCAGCCTGTCGCCTCATTCAGGAGAAAACAAACCAGAAGCCAGTCATTTAAGTCATTTAGCTAAAATGCTCACATTGTAAGTAATTAAAGAGCAGAAAGACTTGGAAAATAAGTTAAATAACAAAACTGACTTGGTTTGTTTTTAAACATTATTATTCAGTGAGGAGAGTAAAAGATCATATTTCACTCTGGAAACAATGTAAGTCTAAAGTTTCAGAACCAGGAAATCTGGTTATTATTAATGAGGTTTTTACTAAATGGAGTGCAGATCATAAAACTTTTACTGATCAGAAGCTGTCAGAACTTTAAATCCAGATGAACCATTTAGAGTCTGGATCCAAACCAAGGACGATGGTGATAGAAACCAGGAGATGGTTTGGAGGTGAAGGACAGAAGGTGCATGAGGAGCAGCAGGTGATGCAGAAAAAGAGATTCCTGAGATAACTGAAGGCTCATTGGACCCAGAACCTTTGTGCTGAACCACAAAATTTAAATTCATTAAGATGCAAACTATAAAATATTTAAAAAGACAACAGAACATTTTAGGACAGAAAGTTTTTCCTTCATTTTCTGCTAAAACATCCAAACTTTTCCATTTTCCCTGCAGATCCTGCTCCGACTCCTGCAGTAGAAACCCTGACTGTGAGCTCTGACAGCTGCTGGTTGCTCTGTTCTGTGGACAAAGCCACGTCTCTGCTGTGGTACAAAGACCAGGAAGTACAGAACCAGAACAGTTCTGCTTCTTCTTTACCCATCACTGTCCACAAGGAGGACAGAGACTCATCCTACAGATGTGTAGCAGCCAACCCTGCAGAAAACAAAACTCTCCATGTTAACGTGAGGACAGCATGTGGGTTCAATGAGACAGAAAGTGGTGATAACCCTAAGCAAAGAGCCTGTAAGATCAATCACAGACTTTAAAAATTTAATTATATTACTTTGAGATAGTTTCAGGTAAATTTTGTTATTTGATGTGTTTTGCTCTGTGACAGATTTCATCGGAGTTGGTGTCTCTGTGCTGTTAGTTGTATTTGTTGCTGGGATATTCTGGATGATCAAGCAGAGGATCCTGGGTAAAAAACAACCAGTCAGACAAACACAAGGAGGTATTTGTTAATTTTATGTTTACTCTAAGATTAATTTGATATTCATATAAATATTTGAGTCTCAGTTTGTGAAATATTCTGCATTAATCTTTTACTTCAGACGGACGTTTTATTTAGCGTTAACATGGATAAAACATATTATTTTGAGCAGATGCTGGGTTCTGATCCAGGAGCAAACATGCAGGATTTAATGACACCGTTAGCGGGTTTCTGGGACGATGTGAGGTAAATGATCTGGGCCGGTACCACTGACCTGTTTACTGGACAGTTTGAACACTGGATGGTTTTATGGGTCGTTTGTAGGAGATGATGAATCTGATCATCGACCCAAATATCAGGAAACGGACCTCGTTGCTGGTCCACCTGAGCCCACGGGTCATCTTTGGCCTGGTGCTGCAGGTCCACTCCACCACGTCCCACAATGCAACACCAACCTGGGAAGGTGTTTGGGTTAAGCCTGCAGGGTCCACCAGGTACCTGAGTCGGGTCGAGACCGGATCACGTTAGTTTGGAACCGTACCAGTACCGCTTTCTCTAACGGGTCTCGGTGGTTCTGGTCCGGACCGTAGTGAGATCACCGTGTTCACATCGACACAAAGGAACCGCACCAAGGAGGGAAACGGACCAGAGTTAGTTTTAAACGGACTGAACCTCTCAGGTGTGTCGACGTCTGACCTCAGAACATAAAAAGGTCCACCTTGGTCCACAGAACCTTCTCAGAACCCAAAGTTCTCTTTAATAAAGGATAAAAACATGGCTGCTGAGTTTGTTAAACTCCAGGAAATGAAGACCTGCTGTGCTTTGTCTCTTCCAGGGAGGATTGACCGGGCCGGACCAGAACCGTCTCCCTCATGTATGACAGCAGTTAGATATAACTGTCAGACTGATGCTGCGGCTCATTAAACATCAACTTCTCTCAGTTTTATCAGACCAAACTTTAACTTCATGTTCTGGATGTTTCCTCTGACTTTATCCACATTTCTCATCCTGTCATAATAAAATGTTTTTTTTCTGAAAGTGTTTCTTAGATCTTCAGACATTCAGCGAACCACTGAACATTCCTACATTTAATCATCATTTCACTATAAGCAGGAATGTCATGCAGATATTTTTAGGCAATAATTATTTATGATATAGACAGAACTTTCTAAACAAAGTCTTTTTATGGATTTTATCTTCTCATCTTTGTCAAACGTAATTGAATTCAAGCAGAAAATAAATTTTACTGAGGTTTACTGTAATAGTTTTTGTCTCTGGGTCGGTTCTGAAGTTGGCGGTGGTCCATCTGGGTCTAACCTGCTGAGCTGAATAAATGCTGACCTCAGCAGGAAAACTGGGCCTGCAGCGTCACACTGACCTGGTGGTCAATAGAGGGAGCTGCAGGCTGCAATCAAGGATAAATACGCTTGTTTTCAGAGAAATACTTTAATTTCTGTGGGGTTTTTCTGAGGCTGATTAAACAAAGGAAAACATTACAAAGTGGCTGCAGTTTTTCTCCTGAATCAATCTACCTGAGCAGGATTTTTGTGTCCTGAAGAAAAAACAATAATGGAAAAACAGAGCAACACAGACAGAGATTGCTTCGGTAGCCTCACAATAAATAGTTTTTAATGTTGAAAACAACTGAACATCTATATGGTCAATGTAAATTTAAATGTAGGAAGTATTTTCTTTAAAAGTAAAAATTTTTCATTGATTTATGTCCTAGTCGTTTCTAATCCTTTTTTTTTTTACTTAACTATCAAGCAATTTTAATAAAATTAGACATAATATATAACTTCTGTACAATTTCACGTTTCTGGTTTTTATCATTAAATCAATTATGATTTTAAATCAAATTAAACATGCCTGTCATTCTGTCTGCATTGTGTTCTCTTTGTACATTTCCATCCATCAATACAGTGTAAATATTATAAATACGTTTAACATTATATTCTGTATTTTAAGCCCACACATAAAAACTGGTTTCCACACATCGATATTACTGAAAACATCCAATTAGTTTATAAATACTGGGAGGAAGGGAGCTGGAAACAAAGGCAGGGTTAGATTGGTTAATTGGACACAGGTGTGGAGAAGGAGCTGAGAGAGAAACTGAGGAGAGAGAGAGGTGGTGGCAACAGGTGGTGAGAGAAAGGAAGAGAAGAAGGCAGAATGTAACTAAATAAATATATACAACAACGAAGAACTGTGTAACCCATGACAACATGTCTGTTTTTATATTATAGTTGAAAACAAGTCAAATTTCTCACAGTGCTGTCACCAAAAATCTGTTTAAGTAAAGAGAAATATAATATATATTCACATTTCGGGACAATTGGCTTTCAGACATTTCCAACATTGAACAAACACGTGAAATAACTTTATTTCCTCTCTGACAGGGAAGTGGAGGAGATCAAAGCTCGTGGTGTCGACATGCAGAGGGTGAGATGGACTCCAAAAACTGTGAACGTGTGAAAAAATCTGTAGAAAGTGTGATAAATGGTGTTTCTTATTTCTGCTGCGGTTCAGCAACTCTCCACCAGAGGCCATCAGGGTCCACCTGTCCCCCTGATGTCTCCAGCTTTGGTTCATTCTTCATGTGCTGGTTTACGTTCTCATGTTTAAAGTGCTGGGATCCATTATTCCTGCTGTTCCCTCCACCCTCCCTGTGTTTTTCCTCCATTCAGCCTCTACATTTTTTATTTCAGCTCTGGACTAGTCGGTCTCATCACAGATGAGGAAGAGTCAGAGTCCAGACAGTGGAGCCAGAGCTTTGTAGGCTGGTGCTGAGAGAATCATCTCAGGTTAAATGGCAGGAAGATTATGATGTTGCTGAGCGTACTCTTAAGATGCACAACAATGCTGCAAAAACTGTAACAGAACCTTGTACTAAGTTTTGTGGCCCCTTTCCTGATTTCGGGTGCCCCCCCCCAAACTGCATTTCAAGAAAGGTTTGGTCCACCAGCAGGTGGCAGATGCAGATGGAAGATTTTAGTTTTTAATTGGGGCAAAATTATTGCAGAAAAGTTAAAACCCTACAATTGAAAAGATTAAGTTCCACACTAAGTATTCATCTTTTAATAAACACACTTTTGTCATTCTCTTTAATTTCATAGCAACATCTATCTAAAAAGAGTTCAGTTTATTATTGTTAAAGAGGCTAATTAAATTATTCAAAATAATTTGCAAACTGGATGAGCATCTTTTAATACGACAAATGAGCAAAAACCCTTTTTTCCTTTTAAAATTACATAATTTTTTTGGTTTCAAAAAATTGCATTAATTTTTTGGCTCTTTGACTCTAAAATTTAGCCCACGTAACAAAAAGTTCGGACACCCTTGCTCTATTGGGTGAGGACTCTTCAGCTAAAGTGGAAGTGTGTCAGTGGTCACCAAGATCAGTGCTGTCAGAATAGTGCAGTCAGTAAGGAAGCAGGAAAAGGAGCCTGTATGCTTCCTCTCACAGCTAATTTAGCATAGGAACCTCTTAATGTCCCTTACTGGTGCTAAGGAATCTCACAATCCTTTGCGTGACATGACGTATAAGCACAGCCCACCTCTCAGAAATTAATGAAAATGTCTGGAGAGAAGAGAGCGGCACTTTATAGATCTTTTTCAGAAGGCTGTAGGCCCACATCTGACTCCATCATCCACGAGCGTTTCCATCACATAATGACGTCAGAGTTAAAGGCTGTCCAAAAACGGCACAGCAGTCCGGAGCTCCTTTAATCCCTCTGATAGAGTTCTGGCTGTTGACCTTATGAAAGGTCAAGGAACAGCAGCTAATTTCCACAATATGCTGTTTACATTGTGTATGGCACTAAATGACACATGCATGATCAGATTTACTCCAGACTTCATATTGATGAATTCTGTCAACCCACAAACAGCTTCATTGGATCACATTAGAATTTGGATCAACAGCGCCCCCTAGAATACTTAAACAGTTATATCTCCCTGATACGTCATAAAATTCTCATCAAATGTGGTGTGCTTTATTGTGGATAACTACTCAACAGATTGGTGTAGTGAGGTGACGTCATCACCTTAGACGAGAATGAAATTTAAATGAAACTTCAAGCTGGAAGACTCCCCCCACCCCCTTACACCTACATCCACTGATTGCCTTGTCAAGCGTTTTTATGCCAGTTAATCTGCGTCAAGTCCTCATCCAACCATCCCACAAGATTTTGCTTAAAAGCCGCTCCACCCATGGATTCTTCTGCTCTTCAGCTGAACTTCAACCCTCCTCCACTCCATCTTTTCCTTCATGTTCAAAAGCTTCACCTAACCACTTCTCCCCTACGGCCTCCACCACCAGTGTCTGGACGTCAGGGGAAGATTTCACTAATCCTAATCCTAAAATGAACATCCGGGCTCAGACATTCACAGCTTTCTCAACTTCTGCCGAGGTCCGAGCACTAAACTATTACAATTCATGTCAATAAATCTCACTAATTGCCTCTTTTTGTGTGTGTGAGTTGTATGTGTTAAATTAAGTCTGGTGCTGTAAAAGTTTGTTCCACAATATTTTTCTTATCGGAAAGCATCAGTGCAGAAGTGAATATAGGACAGCACAGATGAAGTATAACCCTCCAGATTAGCACCCTCTTTAAACACCCTGCAGTCTGTGTGTTCAAAGCAGTCCTTGAAAGCTGAACAGGCCTGAACACGGGTCTGGTTCTGGTGATCAGGGATTTGTAGGCAGGGATCAGGTCCACAGAGATGTGATCCAATTATTCAAATTGAGAAGCTGCTGCAGCAGCTGATACGATCCTGGAATGTTGCAGTTAACCTGGTATAATATATTGTTTTCTTTAGTTGGAAACATTATGGACTAATCATATGGGGAGCACAGCTCACAGACTCTTTCAAGGATGAAGAAATGCTACCAGAACCTGTGTGCCCTTGTCCATCTTCAGGAAACTCTTGACGGTCCAGCTCTTCAGCGAGCATCTCCTATGCTGTACTTCTCTAACCCTTCTACTTTTATCTCTTTCTGAACTTCTCTCTATTCTTGCTCTATTTCTACATGATCACTTGTGACAGAACCTGTCTACTGGTTCTCCTTCTGAGTAGCTCATTCTTAGCTTCAATATTAACTGCATTGTTATATCCTCATTTGCAAAGTTGCTTTGGACAAAACTGTCTGCTAAATGAATTAACATTAACAAACATTGAAACACAAAAATAATTAATTTATCTTAGATTAGGAGTAGATTTTCACATTGTTTCACCTCTGGCGTATGATCAGTGTTTAATACATGTTCTAGAGAGTTTTATATTTTCTATGGTGAAAGTAGGGTTAAGGTGAGCTGCATGCTGCAGAGCACGTGGCTGGAGGATGTGGTTGGTTTCTGATGAAACTAACCACAGCTAAATAAAATATAGCAGTTTGACGTCTCTATCCTGTGCTGGCAATGGTGCAGATCACACCTGGGTTAAGGTGCCATTAGTCAACTCGAGCACGCTTCAATTCTCACCATCTCTGTGTACCTTCAGAAGAAACAGGAAGAACTGTAGTTTTCCGATAAACAACTTTCTGATTTTCTTTTCTATGAAAATAAGTGGGGGGGTTGGTGCATGTAGAGCGATCTTGTCAGAGCGAGATGTGAAAAACGTTGGTGGGAGGTGTGAACGAGCGCTTCACAAACCTATAGTAGAAGCTGTCATGGTCATCCTCCATCAGGAAATCTACCTACACAGACCAATATCGTCTTTTTGATTCTCACCACCCACTGGAACACAAACTTTCATCAGAACCTGCCACCATTGAGCTGATTATGTACCCACCAGGACCGAAGGGAAGAACAAGGAACAGAAACCTCAGTGTCTGTCGTTGTTTCCTGCGTCTGTAAATCCTTATTAGACGTTCGTTTGTCTTATCCACGTCCCAAAAGCCGACTCTGTTTAACCATAACATCCTGAATGTTACGGGCGCCGCCATTTTGATTTGCTTTGTCCCGCCTTCAATCCCAGTGAGCAGTAGTACCGCAGATTATCACTAGGAGGCGAGGAGCAACCAAGGATAGCTTGGTTAACTGATCCAAGCTCGGACTGGTCTCGGCTCGGCTCGGTTTAACAAGGGTAGTGTAAATGGGGCTTAAGTCTCCCCCTATCTACTGCTTTCTGTGTCAGATATTTAGTTATTCCTCTGCCTCTTTTAGTGATAATGGTACTTGTAATAAATGTAGTGTTTTTGTAGCTTTGGAGGCGAGGGTGTCAGAGTTGGAGACCTGGCTCCATGCTATGGAAAAACCAGCTGATAGCCCCTTTGCTAGCCCAGAGCCACATAGAGTAACTTTATGTAGTGGTCCTCCAGAAGCACCCGAGCAGCCGGGTAACCAGGCCGGCTGGGTGACGGTTCGTAGGAAGCATAGCTCTAGATTCCAGCCCCCAGGTCACCACCAACCGGTCAACGTTTCTAACAGGTTTTCCCCACTCAGCGACACACCCGCTGAGAAGCCGACCCTGATTATTGGGAGCTCAATAGTCAGAAATGTGGCACTAAAGACACCAGGGACCATAGTTAAATGCCTGCCAGGGGCAAGAATGGACGACATCGAATCCTACCTGAAACTGCTGGCTAAGGATAAGCATAAATACAGTAAGATTGTAACTGCAACTGTGACCATAACTGTAATATTTAATGTGCAATAACCAGGGTGCAATAATCTATTTAATACACTGTCCTACAACCCGTGCAATAATCCTGATGTAGTGACTTCTGCTGCTATCAACACTTGAACATAAGTCAGTATGTATGTATGTATGTACAAATGTATACAATGTATATGCACTTACATACGCGTAGGTGCGTATGTAAGTAGGCGCATAGATATATGTATATATTTAAGTATATAGATATGTTTATATATATATATATATACATATATATATATATATATATATATATATATATATATATATATATATATATATATATATATATATATATAGACCACTAAGAATGTAAATGAGACATTTACATTCCTATTTCCTTTTTTGTATTTTTTGTTTTTGGTATTCTTTTGATCCATTGTAGATATGAAGATTCACTGTATATAACTGAATGCACCTTCCCTACTCTGCACCTTCTTGTATGAGCCGATGTGACGAGTGAATTTCTCCATTGTGAGATCAATAAAGACTATCTTATCTTATCTTATTCAAGCTGCCGGTAATGACACCCAGTCACGCCGATCGGAGGTCACTAAAGTTGGTGTTGCTTCGGTGTGTGAGTTTGCTAAAACAATGTCGGACTCCGTAATTTTCTCTGGTCCCCTGCCTGATCTGACCAGTGATGACATGTTTAGCCGCATGTCGTCAATCAACCGCTGGTTGTCTAGGTGGTGTCCTGAAAACAACGTGGTATTAGTTCTCCTAAATGCTGACAACCTAGGGTCCAGACCAGGAAGCAGAGCCGTAGTTTAACACACCTCTCTGCAGCTTCTGTACTGTTACCCACCCATTACCCCATTGAGACGCTGTCTTTCCCACGGCCAAAACTTAACAGATCAAAAACTGATCTAAAAGGAACAAATCATTAAAATCTAATAAAAATCAATACGGCTCACCTTGAACCAAAACATAAAACAATTAAATGTGGTCTATTAAATATAAGGTCTCTCCCTCAAAAGACTTAGTTAGTTAATGAATTCTGATAATCAAATTGATTTATTTTGTCTCACAGAAACCTGGCTACAAGAGGACTACATTAGTATAATTAAGTCAACTCCGTCCAATTGTTTAAATTTCCACGTGGGAAGAGGAGGAGGATTAGCAACCATCTTTCAGTCTGATTTATTAATTAGTCCCAGGCCAATTAATAACTACAGTTCTTTTGAACATTTAACCCTCAGTTTCCCTCATCCAAACTGCAAAGCAATAAAACCTCTTCTGTTTGTTGTTTTGTATCATCCACCAGGCCCTTACACTCAGTTTTTGGATCAGTTGTCAGACTTCTTATCTGATTTGGTGATAAACACTGACAAAGTTATTATAATGTGAGATTTTAACATGCATGTTGACACAGAATGTGATAACCTTAGTGCCTTTAAAACTATCCTAGATTCAATTGGTTTTGCTCAAAATGTGCATAAACCGATACACTCTTGGCTCCATACTTTAGACCTTGTGCTGACGTATGGCATTGATTGTGAAGAATTAACAATATTTCCTCACAACCCTGTCCTATCTGACAATTTTTTGAAGCAGCTCTGGTGAAGGTCACTAATGATATTCTCATGGCCTCAGATAATGGACTTGTGTCTGTACTTGTCCTGTTAGATCTCAGTGCTGCATTTGATACAGTTGATCACAATATTCTCCTACAAAGACTTGAGCATACTGTAGGGATTAAGGGGAAAGCATTAGGCTGGTTTAAATCTTATCTGTCGGACAGATTCCAGTTTGTTCAAGTTAATAATAAATCTTCCTCAAACTCTAGGGTCACCTGTGGAGTACCACAGGGTTCAGTCCTTGGACCAATTCTCTTTACTATATATATGCTTCCGATCGGCAAAATTATCAGACAGCATGGGATTAATTTCCACTGTTATGCTGATGACACTCAGCTATATCTATCCATAAATCCTGATGAATCCAATCAATTACTTCGACTGCAGTCATGTCTTGATGACATCAAAAGCTGGATGACTTTAAATTTCCTGCATTTAAATTCTGACAAGACAGAAGTTGTAATCTTTGGACCAGAGTCCTCAAAAAATAAACTTCTTAATCAATCACTTAATCTGGATGGCATTAACTTGGCCTCTGGTAATAAAGTAAAAAAATCTTGGTGTTATTTTTGACCCAGACATGTCATTTAAATCCCGTATTAAACAGGTTTCCAGAGTTTACTTTTTTCACCTCAGGAATATCGCCAAAATTAGAAACATTCTGTCCAGGAGTGATGCTGAAAAACTAGTCCATGGATTTGTTACTTCAAGGCAAGGAAAGGCACATTTATTTGTATAGCACAGGGGTTTTCAATAGGCCATATAACCCTTTGAACTAGGCCATAGTTCAAAGGGTTATAAATCAACATCTCTGTGTTTTTTTTGTTACAGAAATGTTTAATCCCACTTGGCCCTGTGGCTTGTTTTTTCTCTGGTAGCTTAGAGCGAATATTGTTGACATACCTTTGATTGTTGTCGTGTTCCTCCTGGGTCTCATCTTGGAGTGGAGCAAATCTATCTAGTAACGAAATTCCAACATTTCCAGCAGGTTTACACCTATCAGTTGTTGGGAGAACAGCCTGTTGTTGTTTCACGTTTCTTGGGACATCTCTCTGTAGTCTCGGCCAGTTTTCTTTGTCTAGGCGTGGGGTTCGTTGATACTTTGGTCTTGCACCCAGAGTGGTCCAGGGATTCTCATTTTCCTCAGGGAACTGTTTGTTCACTGAGTTGCTGGGCTGGTGGTCACCGTTCAGAATCACAGGCAGGGTTGTTTCATTTCCATACGTGGCGTTTACATCATAATTCACTTCGAGTTGTCGGATTTTCAGCTCCATAACGGCTATTTTCTGTAGAATCGTGTCAAAGTCCTCTGTGTTAAAGTGAGGCATCTTTTGAACAGGGTGGTTCTTCTCCATATCCACTTCATGTTTAATTCTTTCCATACGAGCGTGTTTCCTGAGAACTGAGGAGTTCCTGTTTGCGGTAAGGCGTATTGTGTCACTTCCTGTTGTTGCTGTGTGAACGACGGTTTTTGCTCCAGGCTCTCTCACTTTTTATCTTTAAACCTCTTTGCTGTAACATCTGTTTCCAAACATAAGCACTTTTAAAACATTTTCTGTGGCTGCTCATCACGTTTGGGAACTCCTCGTGTTTCATACGGTTTGTTCTTTGGCGCGATAACAGGGCGCTAGCCTAGCGTTAGCCAAGCCATAGCCTCATAATGGCTTCTCCGTCTCTGACTAAGTCTCCTATCTGCTGCTCTCTGTGTCAGATGTTCAGTTATTCCTCTGCATTTGTTACTTCAAGGCTGGACTATTGTAATTCTTTACTATCAGGAAGTCCACAAAATGCAGTTCGAAGCCTTCAGCTGATCTAAAATGCTGCAGCAAGAGTTCTGATGAAAATCAACAAGCGGGATCATATTTCTCCAATTTTAGCTTCCCTTCATTGGCTTCCTGTTAAATCAAGAATAGAATTTAAAATTCTTCTTCTAACGTATAAATCCCTTAATAATCAAGCTCCATCATATATCAGAGCTCTGATTACCCCGTATGTTCCTAACAGAGCACTTCGCTCTCAGACTGCAGGTCTGCTGGTGGTTCCTAGAGTCTCTAAAAGTAGAATGGGAGGCAGATCCTTTAGCTATCAGGCTCCTCTCCTGTGGAACCAACTCCCAGTTTTGGTCCGTGAGGCAGACACCCCGTCTACTTTTAAGACTAATCTTAAAACTTTCCTTTTTGACAAAGCTTATAACTAGAGTGGCTCATGTTACTCTGAGCTACCTCTATAGTTATGCTGCTATAGGCTTAGGCTGCTGGAGGACATCAGGATCTAATTTTCTCACTCTATAGAGTTCTACTGTTCTTCAATTATGCACTACGTGTTGTCATTTCTGCTTTAACTTTCTGTTCTCTCTCTTTTATCTTCATAGTAGGTACACCTGGTCTGGCGTTCTGTTAACTGTGACATCATCCAGAGAAGACGGCTCACCCGCTATTACCATCTAATGTAGAACAGATTACTGGATTAATGTGTGCTTCTGTGCTTTTTTATCTGTCTTGTTGTGTCTCTGCTCTGTCTTCTGTAACCCCAGTCGGTCAAGGCAGATGACCGTTCATACTGAGCCCGGTTCTGCCGGAGGTTTTCCTTCCCGTTAATGGGGAGTTTTTCTTCCCACTGTCGCTTCATGCTTGCTCAGTATGAGGGATTGCTGCAAAGCCATGTACAATGCAGACGACTCTCCCTGTAGCTCTACGCTTCTCCAGGAGTGAATGCTGCTTGTCGGGACTTTGATGCAATCAACTGGTTTTCTTATATAGGAACATTTTTGACCAATCTGTATAATCTGACCCAATCTGTATAATATGATTGAACTTGACTTTGTAAAGTGCCTTGAGATGACATGTTTCATGATTTGGCGCTATATAAATAAAATTGAATTGAATTGAATTGAACTGACTCCTCTGGGGTGTTAAGATGCATCTTGTGTGGATTAGCTGAAAACTAAAATAGTCCACAAGGGAGGAAAAAATCTAAATCAAAAATAAATAAAATAATATAAATAAAATAACTAAATCCAACTTTCTGTAGTTTTGACTTAGAGTTAAAAAGGAGATAAAAAGGGAAAGGCAGAAAAATGCAAGCAAGCAGGGAGCAGAGAAAAAAGCATCCGAGCAGGCAGAGAGGCGGAGAGCAGTCCATGTATTGACTTGGCAAACACATTTGCCCTTTGGCTGAAAACTGGAGAGATATTTTTCCATTCACTTCTAGAAGTCGCCAGCCACGTTGCACCAGACTGCCACAGGGATTTGCTCTATCACCAGGTATTTTTAATCAGGTTTTGAAAAGTGTTTTACAGACATGTCCTCTGCCGAGAAACACCACCCTTATTCAGTACTTGGATGACCTGCCGCTGGCTTCCCCTACTGCCGAGATCTGTCTTCAGGCCACGGAGCTAGTTCTGAGACACCCCCATCAACATGGTTCTAAGGTCAGTAAGGATAAATTGCAAGTAGTTGTTCTAGAAACAGGTCTCTTTCCATGGCCGTGTTATCTCAGCAGGAACAACCAGCATGTCCTCAGCCATAAGCAGAGCATTTTAACACAACCTAAACCGTTGCGTGTGAAAGACATGCAGTCTTTTTTGGGACTAACTGGTTACGGGCGTAACTACATTCCCGGGTACACTGATCTCACACAACCTTTGAGGGACCTCGTGAAGACGCAAGGTATGAGAGAACTAAATAATGTTTTGATTTGGACTCTGGAAGTGGAGGAAGTATTTGTTCTGCTAGACTAGCATCTGCAAGTCTGAGAGAAGAATTCAGTATGGAGAGGATCAAACAGTTGCAGAGCAGAGCAGCCCCAGAGGAGAAGAATATGTGGAGGCTCAGAGGAGCGTCAGAGCAGGAAGGATGTTGGAGGGGGCCAGATGGGAGACTAGTGTTTCCTCCAGGACTGAAACGGGAGCTTTTTTCTGAAGCAGACGGGGTAGGACATGTGGGTGTCAGACAGATGTTGGAGAACTTGAAGAAGTGGTGGCATCCATTCATGACGGACATGGTGAAATATTTTGCAAAAAGTTGTGGTCAATTTAACCCAAAGAAGACTTTGACACCTTTACAGGGAAAATTTCCTTTTATCACAACCCCTGGGAAGGAAGTTGTTATTGATTACACAGACATGGTGACCTCTGTCAGAGGCTTTAAGTATTTGCTGGTGTGTGTGGATGCTTTTACGGGGTGGCCAGAGGCCTGGCCTGCTAAAAGAGAGGACAGCAAAACAGTGATAAAATGCCTCATTAACCATTACATTCCTAAGCACGGGTTCCCTGAAAAGATAAGGACTGACAATGGAACCCACTTCAAGAATCAGGACCTGCTACGAGTGGAGTCCAGTTTAGGACTCAAGCACAGGTTTGGTAGGGTCTATCATCCCCAGTCACAGGGGAAGGTGGAAAGGACACAGAGTATATTTTTAAAGAGTTTATTGAGAAGATGAGTAGTGGCCAACAACCAACCCCAACTGGTTTTTTTTTTGCTTAAAGCTAAGCTAACAGCTACATTTCTTCTTTTGCTGTGCTCTCTGCTGGATGAAATAATGTTGCTGTGACAACCAATCCAGTTCTCCCCCAAATACCAGGTAAATCCAGCAACAAATGAACAGGACCTGCAGTTATCTGTTAGGTATGCTTAGCAGGGATTATTATATTTATTATATTTTTATATTTAAAACATGAAACAATACTTCAATTAAATACCTTTTATAATGAGGATTTCTTGAGCTCTTAAGGACAAGATTATTCTCTGCAATAATTTCTAGTTCTTAAAGTTGAATGTACATCGTCTAATTCCTGGTTCGATAAACTGGTCCTGAAAAGCCACACCTACATTACCATCTGCATTTTCTCGCTGGCACAGCTAGAGGTGGTCCTATACCAGGAATTTTGGTATCGATACAATACCAAGTACAAACAGGATCAGTATCGGCAATATTAATACCAATACTTTTTAAAATATTCAAACATGCTCTATCATGAAATTTGACCTTTTCGTCTTTTTGTGATTTTTTTCTAATCTATTGTATTTTTACCTCCTTTATGTTAATAGCAGGGCAAATCAAATTAATTTCCATCCATCCATTTTCTGTCACACTTGTCCCTTGTGGGGTCACGAGGGGTGCTGGTGTCTATCTCCAGCATTCACTGAGCGAGAGGCGGGATTCACCTGGACAGGTCACCAGTCTGTCGCAGGGTGTAAATTAATTTATAGAGCACAATTCATACACAGGGTAATTCAAAGTGCTATGCAATTCCATAAAATTTATAGAAATAGATAAAATCATAAATCAATAAAACATAATCATTCTCAAATTACATTAAAAGTTATATGTCTTTATAAATTTCATATTTGTATGGCTTTGTAAATATTCCTTGGAGTTAAAATGGGTGGTTTTTCTTCCCACTGTCGCTTCATGCTTGCTCAGTATGAGGGATTGCAGCAAAGCCATGTACAATGCAGACGACTCTCCCTGTGGCTCTACGGTTCCCCAGGAGTGAATGCTGCTTGTCAAGACTTTGATGCAATCAACTGGTTTCCTTATATAGGACATTTTGACCAATCTGTATAATCTGACCCAATCTGTATAATATGATTGAACTTGATTTTGTAAAGTGCCTTGAGATGACATGTTTCATGATTTGGCGCTATATAAATAAAATTGAATTGAATTGAATTGAATTAAAATTTTCAGTTCATGTTTTTTCTAATCCTCCTCTTATGATATCATATCTTTCAATCATTATGCAATTTTGTTTGTGTTGTGTGCACTTAGCTGTTGCTTTAATTCGTATAAATTTCCCCATCGTGGGATAAATAAAGAATTATCTAATGTTAGTTTATCTTTTTAATGGGATAAATGTACTGGGTTCTTTAATTACACTTTCTGAGTCGGCTATAGTGACATATGATATATAATATCGACTTTGAAATTTAGCATGAACTGCTGCTGAGGATGACCATTCTTCTCAACCTGGATGTTCTCTGGAGGACTGAAACGCCTCAGTGACGTCTGTCTGAGGGTCTGTCAGGCAATGAACGAATGAGTTTCGTCTCCTCTCTCCGTTTCTGCAGCTCAAGGATTTTCATGTACTTGTGCTGCTCTAATGATTTTGAGAGGTATGTGGTAATGTTTTAGCCACGCAAATGACGGAGATGAAGCCCACGTCTTCACCCCATTTCATTTTATTCAACAACGCCAAACCCTTCTCTGCACATGTGCAAAACAGTTCTGACAGAAACAGTCCATCTGAGAATCATCGAACTCTCAATGAGCTGTAAATTGTGTACTCAGTGTTAACACTTCTTGTACCATATTAATGTTTTTAAATGGCAGAATAACAAAAATTTTAACTGTGAAATATGAATAATTTCACCTCGTTCACTATATTAATTATCAATAGTTTTAAACTGTTTACTTTACCCTGCATTTGAAACACTTTTAAAATGTTAAATTATCTGTCAGCAGCAGTACTGCTGTCTTTGTCTGGAGAGTAGAGAGAGAGCTGAGTGGGCAGAGCCTCAACACGGTGCAGGGAGGAGGAGCAGCAGTCTATGGGGCTAAAATAGTAGCTTTAACATTTGCAAATGTGTGTGGAGAGTTGTGTGTCTGTATCTCGATTTGTGCGTGTGCAGTGGGATTTGAAAATGTGTAAATAAATCTGTAAATGTGTGAGGAGATTTGTGTGTCTGTACAACTATCTGCAAATGTGTAAAACTACTTGTGTGTAATCCGTTTTGCAAAAAATCCACAAATCTGTATTCAGATCTGCAAATGTGTACAGAGATTTGCAAATGTGTAAAAAATCCACAAATCTGTATTCAGATCTGCAAATGTGTACAGAGATTTGCAAACGTGTAAAAAATCCACAAATCTGTATTCAGATCTGCAAATGTGTAGATCAATCTGTAAGCACACACAGAAACACTTGTGTCTGAAGTATTTTCGCTTCAAGACCCAGAAATACAGACAAATCATTGGTTACAAGTCAAGCGGTTTTTCGGTTGGTTCTCTTTACACACGTGATTTTTGCTACCCTTCTGCCGGGTGAGATGCAAAAATGCGTAGAAGGATTTGTATCTGTATTTTTTCGATTTGTGTCTCCTTGGGAAGACTCGCAGGCTCACATGTTGCCCTGAGCGCAGGCTCACAGGCACACAGGCTGCCTCTTCCGGCTGTGGGAGGTCACGTGACTTTCAAGGATTGAACCAAAGCGTTTTGCTACCAGACGGCTGACAAGGCAACTTGTTATAACTATATAACTTTCTCCCTTTAACGGCAAAAGTTTCTTGTTTTAATGAGAGACTTATCTTGCTAAAACGACATAATTGTCTCCTCATAACAACGCAAACATAACCCGGCATCAGCTCGCGGCATATTTGACTGTCATGGAGAAGAGGAGAGACGGAGGGGCGCCTTTTATTTCTTTTTAAAAAGTCGTCATTTGTCGGAGGAATGTATTTCTGCACTGAGGAGTGAAAAGGTAAGTCATGCATATACAGCAAGTCCTCTACTTGAAATTTTATCAATTTGGCAGTTATTTATATTTAACAACTATGCTCTGGATACACTTGTATCACTGTAGTACAGTCTCTGGCTCTGTTTACACGGTGAAAACAGGTTTGCGTTGCCTTTGTACTCTCCATTTACACACTACAAGGTTTAACTGTTGCTTAGGGGCACTTTCAGCTATAGCTGTGGGTTTATTTACAACAGTTTGCAGCCGAATCAGTCCTCTGCCAGCCGCTTTCTTCTTCTGGGCAAATTGACGCGGAGCTTCAAAAATCACAGCGCTACTAGTGGTGCGGCATGGGAATTACACCGTTTAAGTACTCTGTAAACAGGGCCTGTGACTGCAAATGTACCTATGCCTTTATGTATTTGAAATAAATATAATTAAAATAAAATTTAATTCGACACTCGTAAGGCTAATTAAAAGTATGTGTATTCTACACAATGAAAGTGAGGATAGATAAAGCTACATTTATCCGTATTTTATTGTGTCAAAACAAAGTGATGAATACAGAGCTTTCTAATGTGACAATTCACAAGCCAGTGAAGGACAGCTATTTATATCAGATCCATTAATAAACCCAGTCAACTACTGTTTTATGCTTTAATAAGGAGAAAAGCAAAAACTGATAATCGATTATCATTGCTGCAAATTCAAAAGTTAATATCAGAATTTATCAATGAAAGCTCCTGGCAGCAAGGCACGACTGTTCTCAGTTTATTAGTTGTTGCATTTGTTTTTTATGATGTCTTTAAACTTACTCAGAAAAGAAAACAAATCTTAATCAACATTGTTGCATTGCAGTCTAGGTTTGAGCAATTTAACATTGATCCAGTCTAACCTTTAATCACAATTTTAAACAGCAGCTATTCTCCTTCTGATGGGAATTCTGTAAAAGTACTTTTTAAAATTCCCATAAACAAAAACATTAAGGTAGGAAGACCAGGATTAAGATAGCGACATTAAAAATACAGCCAGAAAATCATGAATGTTCTCTTTTACATCTTAGAATGCCGGTGCATTTGATCTGACACTCAAAATTTAAATACTTAAAAACTTTGAATTTGGAATATTTAGCTTCTCACATTTAGCATAAGTAATGTGCTCAATTTTTAGAAAGAATAAATTATGTTATTTTTTACCTTTTGTTTAAAATAAAAAAACTTGAAAAAACGATAAATTGTCTGCTGTGTTTACAGGTTGGCATCTCTAAAGCTGAATAAATGGATGGTAGCTGTCCAAAAGTTACTGCTGGATATTTTCTTCCAGCAGTAACAGAGGGGGTACCACAGCCAGAATTCATATTGACATGGAGACAGAGAATAGTACAATGAAAGACATTCAAAGATTTTTGCGTCTTGATGACAGCTATCCTGAAAACTACTTCATTGTGGGATCCAGCACCCACAGCCAGCTCATCAACAACTGGTGGGATTTCTTAAGGAAACGTCGTGCACAGTACTGGATGAACCTTTTTTGGTGAACAAGATCATCTCAAACAGGTTTCTAAGCAAGCGGCAGAAACTTGCACAGTCCAACGTCTTCAGAGGACCGTTTACATGTGATGAGACAGTTCTAACTATCATACCTTCTGATGACGGAAAACTTTCTTAATGCACCGTCCACACATGATGAAACAATGGAGTTATGCTTATTTTTAAGAGCTTATATACGCACAAACCTGTGACACGTGTGACATTTTCTTGTAAAAAAGAGTTTGTGGAGCAAATGACCTTGTGAGCCTGTCCAGAATGAACCTGTCACTTTCCCACACAGTCAGAAATAGGCAGCTGCAGACCCCACAACCAATAAAGGACAAGCAGTCAAAGAAATACAGATGGAGGAATAAAAAACAGACCTCTGTTTTCACTGACTCCCATGTACTTAAATGTTTCATCATGATGTACATAATTTTTTGAATTTTGGTAACAGGTTTTATATTTTGTGTGATTCTTGTTGTGTGTGACAGCAAATATACACTACTAAATATATTAGGACAATAACAAGAAATTTAACTTCACATTTGTCTTGTAATCTGTCATGTAGGACAAAAAATGTTTAAATGACATGTTCTGTAAACCCCACCACTGCTCCTCATATTCAAGACATACTTTTTATATTTATAACAGCAAGACTCTTATAGTTCTCTGTTACTGAACACTGAGACCCAAGTTATGCACTGTTTGACAATGATGATATGGTCAAATGAGATGAAAAATAAAGTGCCTATGCTTATGTGCAACATGAAAACTTTTAATGAATCTTTGGTAAAAACTCATTACAAAATGAAGTGTTATGGTTTGTGATCAAACCAACTCATTCTTCCTTAGAAACATAACATTATATTGCAATGTTACATCAACTCACAGAAGAACATACATTAAAAGTACCTTTAACAAGTTCTCTGAAAGATCCTTTTAAAAGGAAGTTCTCTACCTCCAGAAAATGACCTACCTAGAACATGATCTATTTGTATTAAAAAGATGAATACATGGATCTCAAAATTGAACATGAGAAAATCCTTTTACATGTTGCTTCTCTGAACTGTGGGCCGGCTGATAACATCAAGGACAATGGCCTTGGGAGAGTGTTCACGGAGAAAAACACTTTCGCCCATACACACACGCATAACTGATACTCATAAAAACTGATGAATTACACTCACGCGACAGGTCTCAAATGTTTACCTTCTGCATACATGTTGTCTTGTGTTTATTTGTGCTTGTGCTTTTTGTGCTATGAGGTTTTTTTTTGTCGGTTGTTTAACACTTTATTTGTGAGAGCGTAAATTGTCTAGCATCTGTCTTTTTTTCTCCCTCCCTTTCCTGGATGTTGTTGCTATCTTCCGTCCTTCAGTTTCCTGATGGCGCCGCGAACGGCTGCCACGGTGTGTTGGTGCGCTGTCTGCACCATCATCACCAAGTCAAATTCCTTGTATGTGCAAACCTACTTGGCGATTAAACTTGATTCTGATTCTGATTCTGACATATGAAAAAAGTCATTGTTAGAAATTTGGGCACTATTGCGCTTAAAGCATTTATCTATTTTACAATCAACTTTAAAGAATATAAAAGAAAAATAATGCCCTATGGAAAGAAAAGTAAGTACAGTTTAAACACATGCTTCAATTTTTTTTACCTTAAAGAAGCTTAATAGCAACAGCAATAATTTCACTTCAAAAACTTGTATTTCACAATGTTGTTGGAGTAATCTTTTTAATCAGTATTTTTGCTCTATATCTTTGTCAGCAAAAACAAAAGCTAACTGACTCTATTGTGGCTCACTTCCATATGTTCTTGAAAACATATTGAAAACACATTTTGAGTCAAATGGTAAACTTTCTTTTTAAATATATTACATAGTGATATTACCTGAAACCAAAAACATTTTAGATCAAATTGGACTTTTTCCTTGGAACTGGAAGCAATATCTCTGGGTGGCAATTCTGTCAGCATAGGTGGGAATATAGATGGCCAAGCTCTCATCATCCATGCTTGCTATAGGTGATATGTCAGTCTACAAGCACAATGAAATTATGGTTAATATAAAAACCGTAAAAAACTAAAAAGACTGTTTTAAGCACATGATTATTAATCTTTACAGCAGAATTTATGATTAAATGCATGACATGTTTTTAAAAATATTAAGCTGCTTATCCTTATCTCTATCTCATTAACATCCATGTAGAACTTTTGCAGTCACAGGCCCTGTTTACAGAGTACTTAAACGGTGCAATTCCCATGCCGCACCACTAGTAGCGCTGTGATTTCTGAAGCTCCGCGTCCAATTGCCCAGAAGAAGAAAACAGCGGCTGGCGGAGGAATGTTTCTGTAACGTTCTGTTGTGGTTCAGGTTATTTTCTTTCAGTTTAGCCACTTTTCTGTCTTTGGTTTTATTTCTGTTTTCTTGTTTTGGATTGGATTTATCCATAGTCGGTTTTAGTCTTTAGTAGTTTTTATTTCAGCTAGTGTCTGTGTCTTGCTTTGTACCTTAGGTTTATTAGTCTGTATGCTCCCTTTATCACCTCCACCTGTTTTTGTTAATTAGCCCCGCCTTGCTCTCCTGTTCTGTTGCCTATTTAAGTCCGCCTTCGTTTTTGCTTAGTTGCCGGTAGATCTCATCTCGTCCCTGTCCGCTACCTCGTGGTAAGAGCTTTGCAGCCTCTGTTTTTTGTTATCTGTCCGTTGCCCTGTATGACCTGTCCTGTCTTTTGAGTCTGTCCCAGCCTTTGCCTTTTTGTCCCTGGAGGATCTGTCATCTATGCCAATAAATACCCTTTTTGTTAGCATCAGCTCCGTGTTTGGCTTAACTTTGGATTCACCACAGCAAATCATTACAGTATCTACCGGCCAAAATGAATCCAAAGCCAACACGTCCTCTCCGTACCGGAGGAGCTATGCTAGTCCAGACCTGCGCTCCAATCACCTCTCGCAGCCACTCACCGCCGTTCAAGCCGGATCCGGACTTTTTCCTGGAGGTTGACGCGGAGGTGATCCAGGAGCTCCGTCCGGACCTTTTTCTGGAGTTGGTCCCATTTCCTTCTCCTGGCGATGAGGCGCATGAATCACCGCTGGCGTCGGCGGTCCCTTCCCGTCAGGAGGAATCAGTTTCTCCGCCAAGCCCATCATCCCGCCGCCGGAGAAAAAGACGGCGGCTTGTTGACCACTCCGCCAGCCGTTCTAAGCAGCCATCAGCTGAGCCTGGTCAGCCTCGAACGGTCGCTGCTGCTAAGCCCTTGCCGGTTGCCCCGTCATCTCCTTCCGCTGTTTCCTGTTCAGCAGACCGGGGTCTTCCACTTCCCTGTCCGACTCCGCCCACAGCTCCTCCTAGTGGCGCTGCAGAAGCTGTTCACAAGGATTTGGAGGACAAAATAAGGACTTTTGCACCCCTCATAAAACGCCTTAGAGAAGCCCTTTTTTGCCACTATTCCGAGGAGCTGGAGAGAAAATTAAAAGAGGTTGAGGGGCATTACAGATCTGCCCTCCAGGCTTTCTATAGCCGACCCAAACCTGTCTCCGAGGGTCTGGCCGACGCCTCGGCTCCTGAGTCTGTCTCCGTGGGTCCGGCCGACGCCTCGGCTCCTGAGTCTGTCACCGAGGGACCGGCCGACGCCTCGGCTCCTGAGTCTGTCACCGAGGGACCGGCCGACGCCTCGGTTCCTGAGTCTGTCACCGAGGGACCGGCCGACGCCTCGGCTCCTGAGTCTGTCCCCGAGGGTCTGGCCGACGCCTCGGCTCCTGAGTCTGTCCCCGAGGGTCTGGCCGACGCCTCGGCTCCTGAGTCTGTCCCCGAGGGTCTGGCCGACGCCTCGGCTCCTGAGTCTGTCCCCGAGGGTCTGACCGACGCCTCGGCTCCTGAGTCTGTCCCCGAGGGTCTGGCCGACGCCTCGGCTCCTGAGTCTGTCCCCGAGGGTCTGGCCGACGCCTCGGCTCCTGAGTCTGTCCCCAAGGGTCTGGCCGACGCCTCGGCTCCTGAGTTTGTCCCCGAGGGTCTGAGCGACGCCTCGGCTCCTGTCAAGTCACCAGAGGGGGTCCAGGAGGATCTGCCTCTGCCCAAGTCCTGTGAGAGGGGTCAGGAGGACCTGCGACGTTGGAACCCAGAGGGGTCCGTCGCGGACCTGCGACGTTGGAACCCAGAGGGGTCCGTCGCGGACCTGCGACGTTGGAACCCAGAGGGGTCCGTCGCAGACCTGCGACGTGGGAACCCAGGGGGATCCTTCGCAGACCTGCGACGTGGGAACCCAGGGGGATCCTTCGCTCTTCGGGCACCCAGGACCTCAGAAGGGGATTCAACATCCGGGACCCCCTGGAGATTTTGAGCCTCTCAGAGTTGTGTGCAAGCCAAGACCTCTTATTACCCTCATGGACAGCCAACTTTGGGAGAGACTTTATTGGATTTCGCTTTCAGAGACCCTCCAGATGCTGGTCTTAAGACTTCTGGTTTCCAAGGGTCTGACTTTAGCTCCTGAAGCCTGTAGCCCGGGGCCTCCTGAAGCCTGTAGCCCAGGGCCTCCTGAAGCCTGTAGCCCGGGGCCTCCTGAAGCCTGTAGTCAGGCTCCCACCTTAGCAGCCTGTAGCCAGGCTCCCACCTTAGCAGCCTGTAGCCAGGCTCCCACCTTAGCAGCCTGTAGCCAGGCTCCCACCTTAGCAGCCTTTAGCCAGGCTCCCACCTTAGCAGCCTGTAGCCAGGCTCCCACCTTAGCAGCCTGTAGCCAGGCTCCCACCTTAGCAGCCTGTAGCCAGGCTCCCACCTTAGCAGCCTGTAGCCAGGCTCCCACCTTAGCAGCCTGTAGCCAGGCTCCCACCTTAGCAGCCTGTAGCCAGGCTCCCATCTTAGCAGCCTGTAGCCAGGCTCCCCCTTCAGTCGCCTGTAGCCAGGCTCCCCCTTCAGCCGCCTGTAGCCAGGTTCCCCCTTCAGCCGCCTGTAGCCAGGTTCCCCCTTCAGCCGCCTGTAGCCAGGCTCCCCCTTCAGCCGCCTGTAGCCAGGCTCCCCTTTCAGCCGCCTGTAGCCAGGCTCCCTCTTTAGTCACCTGTAGCCAGGCTCCTTTTTCAGTCGCCTGTAGCCAGGCTCCTTTTTCAGTCGCCTGTAGCCAGGCTCCTTTTTTAGTCGCCTGTAGCCAGGCTCCTTTTTCAGTCGCCTGTAGCCAGGCTCCTTCTTTAGTCGCCTGTAGCCAGGCTCTCTCTTCAGTCGCCTGCAGCCAGGCTCCCTCTTTAGTCGCCTGTAGTCAGGCTCCTTTTTCAGTCGCCTGTAGCCAGGCTTCTTCCTCAGTCGCCTGTAGCCAGGCTTCTTCCTCAGTCGCCTGTAGCCAGGTTCCTTTTTTAGTCGCCTGTAGCCAGGCTCCTTCCTCAGTCGCCTGTAGCCAGGCTCCTTTTTCAGTCGCCTGTAGCCAGGCTCCTTCTTTAGTCGCCTGTAGCCAGGCTCTCTCTTCAGTCGCCTGTAGCCAGGCTCTCTCTTCAGTCACCTGTAACCAGGCTCCCTCTTCAGTCGCCTGTAGCCAGGCTCCTTCTTTAGTCGCCTGTAGCCAGGCTCCTTCTTTAGTCGCCTGTAGCCAGGCTCCTTCTTTAGTCGCCTGTAGCCAGGCTCCTTCTTTAGTCGCCTGTAGCCAGGCTCTCTCTTCAGTCGCCTGCAGCCAGGCTCCCTCTTTAGTCGCCTGTAGTCAGGCTCCTTTTTCAGTCGCCTGTAGCCAGGCTTCTTCCTCAGTCGCCTGTAGCCAGGCTTCTTCCTCAGTCGCCTCTAGCCAGGCTTCTTCCTCGGTCGCCTGTACCCAGGCTCTTTCTTCAGTCGCCTGTAGCCAGGCTCCTTCGTTATTCGCCTGTAGCCAGGCTCCTTCGTCAGTCGCCTGTAACCAGGCGCCGCCGCCTGAAGTCAGTAACCAGGCGCCGCCGCCTGTAGTCAGTAACCAGGCGCCGCCGCTTGTAGTCAGTAACCAGGCGCCGCCGCTTGTAGTCAGTAACCAGGCGCCGCCGCCTGTAGTCAGTAACCAGGCGCCGCCGCCTGTAGTCAGTAACCAGGCGCCCCTTTCCCCAGCCGTTAGTCCGGCGCCCTCCTCAATCTGTAGTCCGGCGCCTTCCGTATCCTTTAGTCCGCCGTCAGGTTCTATTCTCTCCCTCTTCAGGCCCCGCCAACGGTCTCTGAGGGTCCTGCTCCGCCGCCGGCCTCCTGTCGCTCAGTTCCGCCGACGGCCTCCGGAGAACCGGTCACGCCTGGGCCGTCTGCCGGAGAACCGGTCACGCCTGGGCCGTCTGCCGGAGAATCGGTCACGCCTGGGCCGTCTGCCGGAGAATCGGTCACGCCTGGGCCGTCTGCCGGAGAATCGGTCACGCCTGGGCCGTCCGCCGGAGAACCTGTCATGTCTGGGCCATCCGCCGGGACGACCGCCGGAGAACCTGTCACGTCTGGGCCGTCCGCCGGGACGACCGCCGGAGAACCTGTCACGTCTGGGCCGTCCGCCGGGGCGACCGCCGGAGAACCTGTCACGTCTGGGCCGTCCGCCGGGACGATCGCCGGAGAACCTGTCACGTCTGGGCCTTCCGCCGGGACGTCCGCCGGAGAACCTATCACGCCGGGGCCGTCCTCCAGGAAGTCCATCAGACTCTTGCTTTTTCTGAGAGACTGTTTGTTATGATCCACCCTTTGAGGGTTGTTTTTTGTTGAGAGACTGTATTTTTGATTTTGCTTTCCTTTTTCAGATTCTGACCCTCCAGCCTGTAACCCCCTCCACCCGCCCGGTCGGACTTTCTTTGTTTGTTTTCTTGGTACTTTTTGAGTCGGTTACGGGCGTCTAGTATCCGCCCTTGAGGGAGGGGCTCTGTAACGTTCTGTTGTGGTTCAGGTTATTTTCTTTCAGTTTAGCCACTTTTCTGTCTTTGGTTTTATTTCTGTTTTCTTGTTTTGGATTGGATTTATCCTTAGTCGGTTTTAGTCTTTAGTAGTTTTTATTTCAGCTAGTGTCTGTGTCTTGCTTTGTACCTTAGGTTTATTAGTCTGTATGCTCCCTTTATAACCTCCACCTGTTTTTGTTAATTAGCCCCGCCTTGCTCTCCTGTTCTGTTGCCTATTTAAGTCCGCCTTCGTTTTTGCTTAGTTGCCGGTAGATCTCATCTCGTCCCTGTCCGCTACCTCGTGGTAAGAGCTTTGCAGCCTCTGTTTTTTGTTATCTGTCCGTTGCCCTGTATGACCTGTCCTGTCTTTTGAGTCTGTCCCAGCCTTTGCCTTTTTGTCCCTGGAGGATCTGTCATCTATGCCAATAAATACCCTTTTTGTTAGCATCAGCTCCGTGTTTGGCTTAACTTTGGATTCACCACAGCAAATCATTACAGTTTCGGCTGCAAACTGTTGTAAATAAACCCACAGCTATAGCTGAAAGTCCCCCTAAGCACCAGTTAAACCTTGTAGTGTGTAAATGGAGAGTACAAAGGCAACGCAAACCTGTTTTCACCGTGTAAACAGAGCCAGAGACTGTACTCAGGCATGGACTGGTAATCGGGCGTACCGGGCATTTTCCCGGTGGGCCGACGTGCTGTTTGGGCCGGCAGACCCGACGTGTATATTAATATGTATTATTATTATTTTATATATCTGCCTCGTTATATTTGCATAATGCATGAAGAAAAATAAAATCAGCAGCGCAAGAGTCTGTTCCGATCATCCGGCCCTTACCACAGGCTACTGCAGCCCATTGGTTATCATCCCTGACAGTCTAAAGGGCTAGGCCAATCATAAAGTAGAAAAACACCTTCACGCTCCATGTGGAACTTTGTGCAGCGGTGTTCACAGTAGTAATGGATAAGAAACGCAAGGGAGGCGCAGAGAAACTGCACGAAAAAAAGAAACGAGTTCTTCAAACGGATGCTGCGAAATGTGTCAAACTGACTGACATGTTCCCAACAGCAGGCCTTCATCTGCTCCGGTGTCTGGTGTAAAATATGGTGGTGGTTGTAGTCAGTGACGTGCGGTAGGGTTCATAGCTGGTGAGGCACTGACGTCATCAGAGTCAGATTTACAAATATATACACTCTACAGAGTAGACTCGTTGCAAAGTGCTGAAGGAGACTGATTGAGCCAAATAAATTCACCAAGATACATGGAAAAATATTGATTCTTTGATGAAAAAAAAATTGTCATTTGACTGGTAACAGTTTATGAGTTATGATGGATTTCTGCATTTGTAACACATTCTAAAACTATAACCCACATTACGCACATTTTATCACAAAAACAAAACATGAATAAGTATCGCTGTCTTACCTCTACTTATAATTTAAGTCCCTGTGGCGCTCTTTCTGAACAAAAATATCATCATTTTCCGGTAAAAGTTCTCTTTATCTTTTTCAGTTTTAAAAGTCTCTCAGTCTCAGTGGAGCTCACTGCCAGGGAGGAAAGCCTTCCCTGATCAGTCCTGTTCCAGCTGTATGTTTAGAGTCTTTTTAGTGCTTTACTTGTTTAGCAAAACTCGCTAATAAAACATCAATAACTTGTTTTGACTCTACTACAGGGGTCACTAATTAAAAATCAGCGGGGTCCGAATAACAAAAATCAACAACCGGTAAAGGTCCGAACACATTTTTAATTACAATCCGTTACTTCACATAGTATTTAACACTGAAATAAAATGTTTATGCATCCACCTTATGCATTAACTTTTTAAACAAAAAATAACATAAAAATAGAACGTTTTTCTACTTTAAAATCCAAAGTGCTTTTTGATTTTGATTTTTTTTTCTAAAAAGTAGCCAGCAGCAGCAAACTGACTGACACAGCTCATTGGCTAATTTGCATCACGTGCAGCCCATATTTTCCCGGAGCCGTGGACATCATGCCGCATTAGTTGCTTATTGTGCAAAGTCAACTTTAACCAAATCTGGTACTTTTAAAATATCCATTGAAAATTCCTGTAGCTCTGCCACCTTTCAGCTTTAAAGCCTTTGCGTCATCCTGGACAGCCTCTCCATCACTTTCCACATCCACATCATCATCTGGGTTACTTTCATCTCTGCAGCATCAAGTTCTTCCTTCACACTGTTGACAAACTGGTCCACAGTCCACTTTACAATCCCAGCTCCCTTTCCTCTCTGTCCTCCAGAAACCCTCCATAAACTGCAGCTAGTACAAAGACAGCAGCTTCATCATTACATCATCTACTTCACACCTGTACATCAACTCCACTGGCTCCCTGTCAGTGGCGTGCACAGACATTTTGGGGGGCGGGTGCTCAGGAGGGGGGGGGAGGGCACTTTTTACCACACGTGGAACACTTAATTATAAAAAAAATAATAATAAAATACACACGCATGTTGAATGAAATTTGACTTTTATTTGTAACATTCACTAAATGTGAGTTTTCAATGGAAAAAAGTCACACCACCAACAGAACAGACTAAAGCGTACTACTTTAAAGCAGCGTCCTCCTTGGTGCCATGTCTTTAAAGATGTTGACCTCGCTGTGGTTTACCTCAATGTCTTTTTCAATGGCAAGCAGAAGAAGGTCAGAGAGCCTTTCTTCTCCACACAGGCTTCTTAGTTTAGTTTTGATGATTTTCAGCTTGGAAAATGATCTTTCAACTGAAGCTGTCATCATTGGTAATGTTGCATATATTTGGATCATTTTGACAAAGGCAGGAAAGATCAGCTGGCCATTGTTTTCCCTCATTATTGAACATATTTATTGTAGGTTCTTTGAAGTAAAGCTGGAGTGGAAGACCTTTAGTTCTGTCTTAAGCTGCTCCTCATCTTCTCCATAGAAGATGCAGGCGACCGCGCGAGTTCACGTGACAAAGGAAGAGAGATAGGCTGGTCGGGTGTGCACAAGGAGGTGGCTCATTTCGGGGCACTGTTTCAGTCGTTTTTAATGGCTCAGGTTTTCACAAGATAATTTCAAAACCAACCTCAGTAAGATCTTAATAATATTCAGGGCAGTCAAACTTTTCTTACAGTAGCAGGCTACACACTACCAGGTAGGAGGGTGCAATATATATATATATATATATATATATATATATATATATATATATATATATATATATACTTCAGACTGAACAGTGGCTCTGTGACTACTGTAAAAAACAAATAGCAATAGTGTAGTCGGTGTTGCCAAATTAGGCAGGTTTCCAACCAATTAGGCTTTTGAACACATTGAGCTGGAAAAAAATAGCTTATGGGCAGATTGTAAAAAATTTCGGAAGCTTTTCATAACATTTGTTGGGCTTTTAGAAAGAATTCCTAACAAAATATATCAAAATAGTCATTATTTATTTTTTAAATATGTTGAATCTGTCGATCTGACATCGTCAATGAAAATTAGTTATAATGAATAATATTGATTGTTATAATAAAACAAGAAAATAATAATGGTCAATCAAGTGTTTGGTCAATGTAAACGCCCAAGAGGGGTTGAGTTCTACTTATCAACTTAAAAATATTTCATGACTGCGTGTAAGAGAAATGTTTAATTGAGCTATACTGAGAGAAATTAAGTTCATATTAAAGGTAGATTTACAACTCATGTTGGGAAGCTATTTATAATTTATTTTTTCTGGGTGAAATATCCTGATTGTTAAAGAGATCTTGTGTTATTTGGTTGTCTGATTGTACATTTTGTTTGGAGCCCATATGCGCAGTTTTTTTTTCTTTGCTTCAGCTCAGTTGTGTGCTAATGGCATGTTCTTATGTGTTTAATAGTTTTTTCTTTTAACATGAGAGAGTTTGAGATTTGGACTTGTTTTTTCTTTTAAGTTGGGCAGGTTTTATGCTGGTTTGGGTTACTGGAAACTAACAGTGACATAGGGTAACCTGTAGCGCTGTGTCTTAACTCAAAAGTCCAGCATAAGCTACATGCTAATAAACATGAGCGCTGGTGTCAGGCTGAACACTGACTGAAGTAACAATTCTGACTAGAACAGGTTCTGTAATTACAGCAGCTATGAGAACAAGGGTCAGAACAAAGCAGAGTTCCCTTCTACCTGCAAGTAACTCAAATCTCTTCAGTTTGGCAGTTTTAGTGCTTGGTTCTGCTCCTTGTGCTACTAGCTGTCCCCTACCTAACCCTGCTAGCTGTCCTAGCTCACCCTGCTAGCTGTCCTAGCTAACCCTCCTAGCGTGAATGTTTACTCCAGTTTAGACTTCAGCGCTGACATTTCAAACAGAAATTAATAGCGCTCCTTCCAGCTCGCTCTCTGCTTTGTTGTCACTTCTTGTAATTGTTTGGTAATCAGACCAAATTTCCATCCCGCTCTACCGACACCAACGGTGACCACAGCCGAACTGCGGCGGCGACTGAAGGCTATAACTCAGTGGTGTCCCGCCCCTCTCCAGCTGTGATTGGCTAGCATGTTGCCTTCAGTCGTTGATTTGATTGGTTAAATTGTATGATTGACACATCAAAGATAGTACTAAAAGGACGATGGCCACTCCGAGGTAAAAAAAAAAAAAAAAAAAAGAAGACTGCTTCCAGTCCAGGGTCTGCTCCGCGCTCACCCAGAAGGCACCAATATCGCTCCATTATATAATCAGGGAAATGTTGACCGGCTACTTTTGACTGCCCTGAATATTAATAATAATAATAAAAAATAAATAAAAAAAAACGAGTTTCAAAAGGGCATTTTCGTTGATAAAGGGCAAACTTCCTAGTGCTTTAGCACCACCTAGTGTCTATGTATGCACGCCCCTGCTCCCTGTCACATTCAATATAAATTAATCTTATGATCATACAAGGCAAACACAGCCTTGGAAATGCAGGACACATCACCAACACTATAATGACATAATACATTTTAATTTGACACAGATTGCACATGACAATAATCAGTCTCTGCTTTGCCCGTTATTGTTCACCAATTAATGATTACAGTTTATAAAAAGGCATGATTTAACTTTTTTGAAGTTTAATAATATGGTTATATTTTAGCCCAGTGACTGGAGACCTGTCCAGGATGAACCCTGTGTCCGCGCTCCACTTTAACTTCATAAAAAAACTCTCTCAGAATCGCCTTTCTCTGGCCTCACCCAGTTAGAACCCGTTCTCCAGTCTATGCTGCAGCTGCAGTTTATTTATTTTATCTTTTTGATGTAGTTTTCTTAACATTCTGTAAGCATCAAAATCCTTGTCATTTTATTTAGTGTCCTGGAGCGCAGCAGCTCATCAGGTGATCACTGCTGCATACCGACAGCAGATACAGCTCTGCCTTCTTTGTTTCAGAACAGCGCAGGTTTTTTTTATTACTTTTTCCCAATCGAACTCAGTCAAATGCCGACTTTTCTTCTTCAAGGGTCATGCTAAATTAGCCTGAGCTAGCGCGTTACTCTTCTTTGTGTTTAAATAAAACATAACAGCGAATCACGTGGAGATTCCTGGTTGGTCGCCGCGTTTATCAGCGAGGGAATAAACGCTGACAGACGACTTGGCCACAGGTGGAAATAATTCATTAATTAACTGCTGGAGCAGATTGAAACGCTTACCGAGGGAAGTTGTTGTCAGCTGCTGAACTTTCTGACCTGCTTGTTCATAAATCCAAAGAAACCTTTGACCACCGCTACTTTCATTCATACCATCTGTGGCCAGTTTAAAATGCTCTCCCAAAGGTTAAAATGATTAAACACCGATAAACCTCACACTGGCAATGTCCGCTTTGCAAAGACCCGCCCTACTCTCTTTCTGATTGGCTAATGTCCCGCCTCTGCCAGGTTTGATTGGTTGAGAGCAGCTTCAGTGTAAAACCTTGAAAAAAAAGTGTAGACAGGGCTTTTTGCGCTCAATTTCCAAATGACGTAAATCCGTCGCAGCGACGGAGAACTTTAACCCCTGAGTTAGACACTGTCGTCAGACAACATGCAGTAATTTATAAATGTTTTAAATCAGGTTGGGTCCGGATTAGGTAGCAGGTGGGTCCGGACCGTGGTCCGCTAATCCGTGACCTCTGCTCTACTATTTGGGGATCACTAGCGGTGCTCCTTGATCGCCCCCTGCCTAGCGGCCAAGGAACTGCCGGCCTCACCTACAACCAGTTCTTTGCTGTTTATGATCGGCCAGCACCACGAAAACATGTTACCTGCACACAGTTTGATGACCAAAACACAATTCGTAATCACATATATTAAATTGTGGAAAATCAGTTCATAACTGTTTGAACAATTGAATTTATGATCTAGAGACAGGAAGATGCATCACAGAATGGAAGTCAGCGCAGTTAACATGGGATTGCGCAATCCCAGGGGAGGCCAAGCTCGCTGCGGCCTCACCGGCTTCGCTATGAAGCGCCACCAAGGATTTACATGAAAAATAGAGAAAAGTCTGCGATTTTAAAGAAAATATGATCAAAAATTAGGAAATTAGATAAATAAAATACTTATTACAAATGACTGAGTAAATCAAAATGTATATTATGTTATTATATATTTTCTTTCTTTCCATGATGACAAGTGAGGCGTGATAATATGTGTGATTGACCGTGACACCTCTCTTTCTCTCTCTCTCTCTGATCTAAGAATAGTTGCTGTGCTGTGGTGGAGTTTACATTTTACAGTGTTAATAAATTAAGATTTTGGAAGTATTTTAAGTGTCCACTCTCACTAATTTCCATTAACCTGGCCTCAAGGTATTGCACAGTTGGTATTGCACAGTTGGTATACACATTCAGTACACAAAAAAAATGTGGTGGGCCAGTCTAATCCAAAATGCCAGGGCCGATTTTTTGTCCCAGTCCACCCCTGCATAAAGGTGAAATACAAAGATAACAAATGTTTTGGGTTTGAGTTCAGCTTCCCCCAGTGCAAGGCTCTTAGCTCCAAGCTGGTCTGGGTATATGTGTATGAATGTGGCTACAGTGTAGAAGGCTTTGAGCTGACAGTATGTCCTCACAGAAAATCCTATTAGACTGTTGATAGCAGCGTCTGCTAAGCCTCCAGTCAAATGTAAAAACATCAACATCAGTGACGGACTGGACGTCTGGCATTTGGGCAGATGCCAGAAGGGCCGCGGGCCGTTTGGGCCGGCCAATCACAAGGCGGCCTGGTCGTCGGGTGTGCAGTGCAGGGTTTCCCGCAGCGCTGTCTTGGCGAGGCGGCCGCTTCCGCACAAAACTTGCCCCCCCCTCCCCCCCGCTCGGCGCAAAACTTGTCGTCGCCTCAAACACTCCCCAACCCCTCCCCCCCGCTCGGTCGGTGAAACTGCCAGGGCCGTTTTTTAGTCCCAGTCCGTCACTGATCAACATCAATGTCAACTTCTGCCTTTTGAACATCAGCTCGCTCACAAATAAAGGTCATCTCATCCAAGATGTCCTTGTTGACAAAAATATTGACTTCCTTTGTTTGACTGAGACCTGGCAACAACCCAAAGACTACTCTCGGCTCAATGACACCACTGGGGGTTGTTTACCTTTCCCACACACGTGAGACTCGCCATGGAGGCGATCTCGCAATAATTCCCGCCTCTCACATCCTCAGAACTTTGATTCCAGATCCTTCTTCCACCCCTGATGAGCTGCTTCTAAATAAAATAACTGTTTAAAAATATAACGATCTTGATGAAGTGAAAACTCGGTCCATTACCTTCTCCCATACTGCCCCCTGGTTCACCCCTGAACTCCATTCCAGTAAAGCTTGAACGACTCCATAGGGAAACTGGTCTGGCAATCTCTAAAGAAATGTACAAACCTCAAATAGCACAGTATAAGGAACGAATTGCTCAAACTAAATCCAGTTATTCTGACTTGATCCGTTCTAACGGAGCTTCCTCCAGGACCTTGTTTTCACCGTCTCTACCACAGCACTGAAACTGCTCTCATAAAGTCACCATTGACCTCCAGATGGAGCTGACTCTGGTTTACTTTCTATTCTCATTCTTCTGGACCTGATTGCTCCCTTTGATGCAGTTTCTCTCTCCATCCTTCTCCACAGATTATCTTCAGTTGGCATCACACACTTCTTGGCTGGTTTTACGCTTACCTTTCTGGCTGCACTCAGTTCATTCAACTTAAGTCCTTTAGTTCCCATCCATCCCCTGTGACAACCGGTGTATCCCAAGGCTCTGTCCTGACCCCTACTTTTTATTACCTTATTCCCCTTGGCAATATCTTCCTGAAATTTAACATCTATTTTCACTGCTACACAGCTGACACAGCTCTATTTATCTAGTTAGCCAAATTCTATACTCATACCCTCTTCCCTCACCTCCTGCCTATCCAAAATAAAATCTTGGTTCACCTTTTTAAAACTTATCTGTAATATAAGTTGACAATTTCTCTCTCTAAGTTGACGACTCCACAGTCTCCCCTCCACCTCGGCTCAAGAGTCTGGGTTTCATCTTTGGTAGCACTTTATCCTTCACCTCTCACATCAATAACATCACTTAGTTTTACATTATATTTTGTATTATTATATTTACATGCAGTTGAAGAGAAAGCAGTACTACTTACAGTACAGTATTGTGCCCTAAGCTCCAACATTTTTATAACAGCAAATAAATCATATGATTTATTCTAAAGGTCATTATTCCTTTATTTTCCTAATAGAATGATATATAGCTGTTTTTCATCACTACATCATATATATATACACTACCGTTCAAAAGTTTGGGGTCACATTGAAATGTCCTTATTTTTGAAGGAAAAGCACTGTACTTTTCAATGAAGATAACTTTAAACTAGTCTTAACTTTAAAGAAATACACTCTATACATTGCTAATGTGGTAAATGACTATTCTAGCTGCAAATGTCTGGTTTTTGGTGCAATATCTACATAGATGTATAGAGGCCCATTTCCAGCAACTATCACTCCAGTGTTCTAATGGTACAATGTGTTTGCTCATTGGCTCAGAAGGCTAATTGATGATTAGAAAACCCTTGTGCAATCATGTTCACACATCTGAAAACAGTTTAGCTCGTTACAGAAGCTACAAAACTGACCTTCCTTTCAGCAGATTGAGTTTCTGGAGCATCACATTTGTGGGGTCAATTAAACGCTCAAAATGGCCAGAAAAAGAGAACTTTCATCTGAAACTCGACAGTCTATTCTTGTTCTTAGAAATGAAGGCTATTCCATGCGAGAAATTGCTAAGAAATTGAAGATTTCCTACAACGGTGTGTACTACTCCCTTCAGAGGACAGCACAAACAGGCTCTAACCTGAGTAGAAAAAGAAGTGGGAGCCCGTGTTGCACAACTGAGCAAGAAGATAAGTACATTAGAGTCTCTAGTTTGAGAAACAGACGCCTCACAGGTCCCCAACTGGCATCTTCATTAAATAGTACCCGCAAAACACCAGTGTCAACATCTACAGTGAAGAGGCAGCTGCAGGATTCTGGGCTTCACGGCAGAGTGGCAAAGAAAAAGCCATATCTGAGACTAGCCAATAAAAGAAAAAGATTAAGATGGGCAAAAGAACACAGACATTGGACAGAGGAAGACTGGAAAAGAGTGTTGTGGACGGATGAATCCAAGTTTGAGGTGTTTGGATCACAAAGAAGAACGCTTGTGAGACGCAGAACAAATGAAAAGATGCTGGAAGAATGCCTGACGCCATCTGTTAAGCATGGTGGAGGTAATGTGATGGTCTGGGGATGCTTTGGTGCTGGTAAGGTGGGAGATTTGTACAGGGTAAAAGGGATTCTGGATAAGGAAGGCTATCACTCCATTTTGCAACGCCATGCCATACCCAGTGGACAGCGCTTGATTGGAACCAATTTCATCCTACAACAGGACAATGACCCTAAACACACCTCCAAATTGTGCAAGAACTATTTAGAGCAGAAGCAGGCCACTGGTATTCTATCGGTAATGGAGTGGCCAGCGCAGTCACCAGATCTGAACCCCATTGAGCTGTTGTGGGAGCAGCTTGACCGTATGGTACGCAAGAAGTGCCCATCCAACCAATCCAACTTGTGGGAGCTGCTTCTGGAAGCGTGGGGTGCAATTTCTCCAGATTACCTCAACAAATTAACAGCTAGAATGCCAAAGGTCTGCAATGCTGGAATTGCTGCAAATGGAGGATTCTTTGACGAAAGCAAAGTTTGATGTAAAAAAAATCTTATTTCAAATACAAATCATTATTTCTAACCTTGTCAATGTCTTGACTCTATTTTCTATTCATTTCACAACGTATGGTGGTGAATAAGTGTGACTTTTCATGGAAAACACAAAATTGTTTGGGTGACCCCAAACTTTTCAACGGTAGTGTATATATATATATATATATATATATATATATATATATATATATATATATACACACACACACATATATATATGTATATATATGTATATATATATTCTAAATAACAAATGGACACTATCTCTCTATGCCTATACTCTTATATCTCTTTCTATTTCTATATCTCTACTTATAATGTTGAAGGACCCTGTCATTTTCCCTGTCATTAGAATCCAATTGACAGCCTTGGACTTTAAATCTATAAGGGAAATTATAAATTAAAGATTGGTGTTGATTTTGTGGATTTTGTCTTTGTTGTTTAACATTTGTTTTGTATAAGTCATATTAAATATCACTTATCTAGAAGGATTAAGCTTATGAATTCTACCATAAAGGTGAAATATTTGCGGGTCTTCAGGTAAGCACATGTATAGGTCTCTGTAATATACAGAAAATGTGTACAAATTCACAGGAGTTATGATGAGAGGAATAAATACAGAAAAAACTGTCTAGATTAATTTATTCCCATGTTTTGGGAGGGGATACTGAAATATTAGGTTCTCCATTGATAGTCATATAAACATCTTTTTCTATTTTTCAAACCAAGGGAATATGTTCTCATACTTTAGGGACTCTTTGATAGAGGAATATGTAAATAACTTAAATAATACATTTGCTAAAGCTGATTACACAAAGCACAACATTAACGATCACAAATTAGCCACCAGAATTGTCACTAATCCAGTATTGTGTTTTACATTAGAATCCATGCTTTACCAGAATAATGAGCTACACTCTCATTCTTTCAGGAAGCTGTTTTTGTGTCCAGCAGAATGAGCTTCCATCCTTTCATCAATCATAAAAAGTTATAAAGAAAAGTGATGTGTTAGCAAACAGTGTTTGATGGCTGATATCCGTCAGGTTGAAATGAACATGACTCAAGTGAAGACTTTGATTCTGTTGGCGATTAAAAAAATTACACAACCATGTAAAAAAAACACCACAAGACCAAGTTTACATTTTTTATTGTTTTTTTAAGTAAAAGATTAAAAATTTACCAAAGAATCAACATGACATGTGTTGTTTTACCAACAGGTCGAAGAGAAATCCTGAGAAGACTGTAGGATTTGCCTCTCTGACATCCTGGTGCTGTTTCCAGGACGACCGCCCCAAGATGGCGGCCGTAATTCATGCGCAGTGACAGTCAATGTGGGATCTACTCTTATATATTTCTGTTTCTCATGCTCTACTCCCAGACTCTGAGACTCTCTCCCTCCAGACATTGACAAAAAGCTTTTCCCACTTCAAGTCTAAACACATCTGACACATGAATGCCTACTTACTGTGATTGACTGTTCATTTGAACTTTTTGTGTGTTTTTATCATGACTTAGTGTTGTTACTCTCTGGAATTTTTACATTGTCATCGAGTGCTCTGAAAGTTGCTCTTAAATAAAAAGTGTTATTATTATTATTAAAGTGCTATATAAACTCCATTTACCAACAACATAAACATAATTTACCTCCAAAGATCCCTCACTGTCAAGCATTAAAAGGACACTTCCTGCTGAAAAAGTAACAATTAAACCACTTCTTGTTCCAACACTTATTCATTTTCTTACCACAATCACCCTTGTTCAAGTTATGGCTTTAAACTTAAATTTCAACATGTCTGTTAATAACTGAGAACAAAGATTGGCTACGCCATTCGCCAACCAGGAAGGAGCCCAGCCTCATTTAGACCTTGTAATGTTAATGTGTTAGTGCTCCCTTTAAGCATTTTGGGGTGTGATAGAAAAATAAACAAATTTGAAAAAGAAACAAAGTGTTGAATGGTGAGTGAAATATATTTCAGCTCATTGATTATGATTTTTTTTTGTGAGACAGACCAGAATTTGTACGTAACCTGATATTGTTCTCTGACCGATTACATCATTTTTAAATATTAAACCATCAGCTGTTATGATTAGTTACTCTTTACTTGAGTAGCCTTCTTACCGAATACTTTTCTACTCTTGCTTGAGTAATTTCTTGGTTGGCAATGTTTTACTTAAGTAAAATAATGTTGAAGTAGTGATACTCTTACTGGGGTGCAATCTTTGGCTCCTCCACCCTCTTCTGGTTCTGGTGTAATACTTTATCATTATATGAGATGCTGAGGTTTGGGTTTTTCTGAGCTGTAAAACAGAATTATAAAGGTCAACAGAAAAAAACACCTGAAATATCAAGCAGGCAAAATAAGTCTGAAACAGGTTTAGCTTTTTCTGAATTTCAATATTTCTAAAGGAGTTACTGACCTAAAATCCTCACCAGATGTTTGCAACAACCCAGAGGATCCACAAATGGAAAGAAATTAAAGCAAACCAGACAATAAATGAAGTCAAGGGTAGAAAATCGAAATGACACAGGAAACAGAATTAAAACCAGGTTTTGAAGGCAGAAACATTTTATTGACAACAAAAAAACAGATTTTGCTGAAGCAGAAACTGAGCTTCAACTTTCCTGGTTCTTCTGCCTCAGTTAATAAAAGACCGACTCAGCAGCGATGGAGCAGTGAGAAAGATCCACTGGGTTCTGCCTGATCCACTTTCGCCAGTTATCAGGCCGGAACCAGGTTCTGAGAAAGAAACAGACGAGTCAATTTATTTTAAATCAAATCTTTATATACTTTAAAAGATTTAATATTGGAAACAAATATAAATTAGTGAACACAAATGTCTCAATGAGCTCAGCAGATAGCAAATAACTTTAAAATAATAAAGGTTGTGTACAAATAAGAAGCCTGGTTCTGCTGAGATGTTCAGAAAGTCCAGCTTGAGCTCTGCTCTCTGCTCTGGTGAAGGAGATGAGCGTTAAGGTTAAGATCTCACATTTTATGAAACTATTTTCTAAACTTTATGAAGTTACCCTTTGAAGTTTGACTTTGTAAAGTACATGAGATGACATGTGCCGTGAATTAGTGTTATATAAATAAAAATAAACTGAATTGAATCCTGACATCAAACATATGACGCCATTGCTTCTTTGTGGACAAACAGCGCCCTCCAGTGTCCACATTGGGACCTTGCAGAAGGACTTTTCTCAGGACTGAAGATCATTTTTTTATTATTATTTTTACCTTCAAGTGGCAGCTGCGACTTGTTTTTCCACCATACAGGAAGCCCCTTCAATGAAAAGCTGTAAATAGTGGCTGAAGCAAAGCTCTGGTGGCGCTGAGGCTGTCTGTCTCTGCTGGGGACCAGGATCCGCGCAGGCGAGTGCTAAGCCCCGCCCACAAATGTGCGCGTCGTTCTGGAATTCTGGCGAACTGCTTTGATCTCTGTGACGCATGAATCGACGTCACAACGACAGCACACAGTCGAGTTCAATAATTCTACTCAAAAGTTTGCATTTGTTTGCAACTGAAGGAGCAGCAGGTCGTGTTTTCACCTCTCAGGAGCTTTGAGCAGAACCAGTGACTGATCCAGCACCATGAGATCAGAGCAGAACCACGTCATCACCACAGAAACTGTGAAACCAGCGCTCGACTACCTGTTCAGGGATCTCCTGCCAGAGCAGTGGATATGTTTGGCGACAGGAACCCCAGACCAGAGCATAAGCTGCACCCTGGCTGAGGTTCTGGGGGACACCGTGGAGCTGTTCCTGGCGTCCGTTCTGGACAGAATCCAGCATGAAGAACTCACCACTGAGGTCGTGGAGGCTGTCGTGGGAAACATCGTGCCCAGAGCCTTAGCACAAGCTCTGGAGATCGAAGGCGAGGTCTCCTCTCAGAGCAGCGGGTGTTTAAACTGGTTAATCGTCAAACATGTGATGGAGCGAGTCAAGTGGAAGCTCTGCTCTGACAGCGAGGATCCTTCCGAGAATTACAATCAGAAGATGACTGACATGTACAGAACAACCCTACTGGTTCAAGAAGCCACCATTGTGATTAAGGAACTGCTTTCTTCGGTGGGCAAACCTCAGCAGGGGAGCAAGAAAATAGCTATCGTCAACCCGCAGCCAACGGACAAAGACGGTGTCCGCTCTGTGGGCGGTAAGCCCGACGGTGGAAAACCAGACTCCTCCCGTCGGACTGAGCGGCTCACAGATGGCGAGAACCAAACCAAGAACCAGGACAAAACTGCTGCTCCACCTACCTGGCTGACATCTAAGGTCAGAGGCCTGAAACGGCAGATTAAGAGGTTTTTCAGAAAGTATTACTGCAAACATTCAGCGAAGGTCGCTCCTGCAAACTTTCCAGAAACCACGGAGACTTCAGGGACCAAAAAGGAGCCGTCACAAAACACCCAGGTGGAAGGTCAGGAAAGGTCTGCATGTACCTCTCCTGGAGAACCACTTCCTCCTGTGAACAAAGATTCAAACGTTACATCTGAAGAAGAACATACTCCTGTCGACGAGGATGCAAACGTTACTTATGTAGAGACATTTATACCTGAGGAGGATGTTTTAGAGGTCACCTCTGTACCAGAGTTTGTAGCAGAGGACCAGCCGGCTGAAGTGCCCCAGGAACAAAAGCTACAACCTGAGCCGCGGTTCTACCAAAGCACACCTGTGGAGGACTTCATCCCTGAAGACGAGGCTTCACAGGTCACATCTGCCTCGGTGGAGAAAGGTGCTGAATCTGGAGAGGAGTCAGCAGATCTAAGACCGCCTGGTGTTTGTCCCGTGGTTGTTGAGACCGTTGCGCCTCAGGCTCCTGCTGCATCAGATTTCCTAACATATAAAGAAACACAGCAGCAGGTTGCAGACGTAAACGATGAAGGGAAGAAAGCTTCAGTGAGCATGCTGGTACACGGCTTGATTGTTCAGGCAAATAAAACATCAGTTAGTCGCTGCTCTCCTAAAAACCTTCAAGCCGCACACGGACGGCTCCTAGAGAAAATCTGGGCTCAAGTTCAGGGGAAAGAAATTCGTGTTGACCCAGAAAGAACATTAAAGCACAGCAAGAAGATTTACACCCTCATCTGTAACTTGACCAGGTGTCCCAGGGAACTTGTTGGAGTTTTACTGCTTTTAGAAGATGAAACGTTTGAACAAGCAGTCGTGTTCTCTTTTCTGCAGCATCTCACGAGGCCTGCGGAGAAACCTTGCTTCCTCCTGCGGTTTTTCTCAGCCATGCGTGAAGCTTTTAGGCAAAAAGGGACAGGATGTGAGAACCCTGCAGTTGGAGCTGGGCAGTCTAAGACATCAGAGGCTGTGGACAACGGTAGTAGAAACTATGATGCAGATGATGAAGCATTGTCAGATACGGAGAAGGATTCAGCCTCCGTCAAGAGTGAGGACACTAACTGTGGTCCAGTCAGAGCTGGCGCCACATCGGCAGAAAGCGGGGAGTCTAAGATGTCCGAGTTTGGGGGAAATGGTAGCAGAGACTATGAGGCAGAGGATGAAGCCTCCTCAGACTCTGAGCAGGATTCAGCCTCCGTCATCACCACTGCAACAGCTGATGGCAGACAGGACAAGAACCACCAAGAGACCGCAGAGGGAAAGGAAAGACAGGCTGCTGTGAAGACACTCATCAGTGACCTGATGATATGGATTACTGACAAATCTGACCAGAGCTACACTAAGGAGCAGTGTGATGCCATCTGTGACCGTCTGTTCCAGAAACTCTGGGTAGAAGTTAAGGATAGTCTCGATAGCTTGTCTCCAGAGAAGATTGAAAATCTGGATGAAGCCATATTCGAGGACATCTGTAAGAAGTGGGTAAACCCAAAGAGTCTCCTAATGCACCTGAATCTAGGGCGGTACCGGGCTGAGAAAATTGTTTTGTCTTCTTTCAAAAAGCATCTCCGGAATCCATCCAAGACGCTTAGGTGGATCAAGGATCTCTTCAACAATCTCCGGGAGACCGTCCAGCGCTGGCCCACCGGGGTTTGCATGGTGTTTTAGATCAACGTCAGACATTAATTTCCTTCACTCACGTAGAAACATTCCTGTTGGCTGAAGGAATATCTCTTCCTTTGAAAAGAGGAAACGTTACTTTTTTGATCAGTTGGTGTGAAAACCCAGGTTTTAATTTTACAACTTTAGTTCATTTCTCATTAGCATTGAAACATCACATATAAAGCTGTGATGATTGTGGAGTTTGTTCTTGTCTTGCATACATGGGTTTTCTCCGGGTGCTCGGGTTTGCCCTCAAACCAAAAACAACAACAGCAAAAAAACAGACAAAACAAAAAAGGATGCAGTTATAGAATAATCACAAGGCTTTTTAAGACCAAAAGGCCTCATGGGGACCAGCATGTGGTCCTGATGCAGGGGACCAACAGTGTGGGCTGGGACTAAGGTGTGGGTGGGGTTACTACGCCTTCAGGGGTAAATTCCAGGTAGCTGAGCCAGTGCCTGATAAGCAACAATACTTTGGGTCTGGCTAGGAATAACTATTAATGATTGTCAGAGGTAATTATCAAAAAAAATGTATTCAAAATTACCAAGTTGGGGCACCACCTGGTTAGTAACACCAAACTGAACTACTGAGTAAAAATAATCAAACTACACTAATAAACTACATAAAATAGAATTAATACTTAATAATTCTTAATTCTAATTTTATAATATTGATCATTAAAAGATAATAAAAAATTAATAACATTTATAAAAATGAAGAACAGCAATTGCTTGGGTTCAAACAAACAGTTCACAATGGGAAAAAGGAAAATGAAATATTTGGCCATCAGATGATGTCACAGGCGTGATGACGTCACAGGCGTGATGATGTCACATAAGGAAGTAAAAGAGGTTTGTGGCCCTCTGATGGGTCAGGCTCCATCAAAGACTCCTATAGACCCAGGACTCCTCAGCCAAAGCTGAAATGTGTCAGCGCTCTCCATGATCAGAGTGTCTGAATAGTTCTTAGTGTTGACACAATGAAAGGTCAAGGGTCAGGAGCTAGGCGCTGTTCTTAAGGGTATTTAGATGGAGCCTCGGTTTTAGAACAGATTATATCAATCAGGGAAAGACTGGTTCACACAGCAGGATTTTTAGACAGATTTTTATTCCTATCCCCTTCCAAGAGGCACCGACTATTCGCGTGTTTTTTTAAATAATCTTAAGAGATTTTCTTGCCGTGTGTTAAGAGCGATCGGTAGAGGGGTGGAACGTTGGGACCACTCTGACCTCAAATCGGGGATATTGAACATGTTGGATTGTCTTGCCCTGATATCCTAGCGTGTATGGTGTCCCCCGAGGACAAACGAACACGCAGCCTGTGGAACGTGACGTTAGCCAATCAGAGAGCGAGGTGAGGGAAACCCCGAGAGTAGAAAATTGGTGTGACTGGTGCGTACGGTGTTGGCTGTTCCTGATGTTCTGCTCTGAATGGGACAATTTTAATCTCGTCTCATTATGAAGCCGGGTGAGCCTGAGCTGAAACACTAAAGCCTCGTTTACGCTGCATAGAACTCCAGCTTCCTGAAACGATCAGAGTTTAAGGAAGCTTTACTTTTCCCATCAGCTGACCAAGCTTCCAGCCTTTTAGATCAGTGAACCCGCTGGAGATACCTTGACAGGGCTACAAATCACCCCCCACCCGGAAAAAAATGCAGATGGGAGTTTTGCTTACTGAAAGATGTTCTGAGGGCAGAAACTAATGGGATTGGTTCAATCAGGCAACCAATCAGAACAGAGGAGAGGCGCGCCTTACTAATTTAAAGTTAGTGAGAGAAGCAAGCGGTTGTTACTGTTTATTTTCATGGTCGCAATTCTCGCTTAGCTATAAGAATCTCGGCCGAGGGAGAAAGACGAGACGCCGGCCGCGCAGCACGGCAGACTGCCCGGCCCGCACCCCCCGCGAGCGGAGGCGTATGGAAACAGACGGCCAGCGCGTTGCGCGGACCGGAACGCTTGCCCTTTCCCAACCCCCCCCCTCCCCCCCGCAGGCCGACATCCGGGTCCCGCAGGTCCCGGGCCGGGCGGAGGTCGCTTCGGGGACGCCCGCTCCCCTCCCTCCCAGGGCGCCCCCTCGTAGCTCTGCTTGAACAGCAGGATGCACTCACGAAAACCTCACGACGGCCGACTGAATTTCAAACATGTTTGATTTTCACCGACCGTCCTCCCCCCTCCTCCCCCCCTCTACGATCAAGCTGAAATTCGGCCCGATTCAAAAACATGCTCGCACGACTGAAGAATCGGCCCGAAAAGGGCAAAAACTCGTACAGTGTAGGCTACGCCCGGCTTTACAATGAGAGAAAACTCTGGTCGCTCTGGTTAGGCTAGGTTAGAGAATTATAGATCTAAAATGAAAATGGCTATGTGGTGTCTGTTATTAACACAGGGCAAAGTGTTTTGGACATGCTAAAATGATTTACGACACAATGTAGGCCTATACATTTTCACCGGACTAGCCTGAAGTAAGCTAGCAGCAGAGTAACCTAAATCATAATTTGTCCGAGGGCAGTCTCTCGCTAACTTCAAATTAGTTAGGCGCGCCTCTCCTCTGTTCTGATTGGTTGCCTGATTGAACCAATCCCATTAGTTTCTGCCCTCAGAACATCTTTCAGTAAGCAAAACTCCCATCTGCGAAAAAAATGGAAAAAATTCTCAGAAATAGGTTTATTAAATGTGTAAATCAGACATTAAAGCACACCCGTTGTCTGTATTAAAATAACTTTTTAAAGAGTAAATTTGATTGCCGTTTTAAAGGTTGTACTCAATTCAATTCAATTTTATTTATATGGCGCCAATTCATGAAACATGTCATCTCAAAGCACTTTACAAAGTCAAATTCAATCAGATTATACAGATTGGTCAAAAATTTCCTATATAAGGGAACCAGTTGATTGCTTCAAAGTCCCGACAAGCAGCATTCACTCCTGGAGAAGCGTAGAGCTACAGGGAGAGTCGTCTGCATTGTCCATGGCTTTGCAGCAATCCCTCATACTGAGCATGCATGAAGCGACAGTGGGAAGAAAAACCACCCATTAACGGGAAGGAAAAACCTCCAGCAGAACCAGAACCAGGCTCAGTATGAACGGTCATCTGCCTCGACCCACTGGGGCTTAGAGAAGACAGAGCAGAGACACAAGACAGACAAAAAAGCACAGAAGCTCACATTGATCCAGTAATCTGTTCTACATTAGATGGTAATAGTGGTGATCTGTCTTCCCTGGATGATGTCACAGCTAACAGAACGTCAGACCAGGAGCAAAAAGTTAAAAGCTGAAATGACAACAGTCATTTCAATGCAAAACTGGAGAACAGCAGAAATCAGCAGAGTGAGAGAAATAGATCCTGACGTCCTCCAGTAGCCTAAGCCTATAGCAGCATAACTATAGAGGTAGCTCAGGGTAACATGAGCCACTCTGACTATAAGCTTTGTTGAAAAGGAAAGTTTTAAGATTAGTCTTTGTGGAATGTATTAACTTTGATTCATTTTGTAGTACACATTTATGAAGGTATAACATGCTTTTAATGTGCAATATATTTGCTTTGAGGCCTGTCTGTTTATTAGAAGAATAGAATGTGAAAGATTAAGGTTAAATGAGCTGTGTACGAGCAAAAGTATCAGGAGAGAGTTTCAAGGCCAGTCCTAGGCAGTGGGAAAGAACAGAAACTCCGGTTCACATGCAGCTGGAGGAAACAACGAAAAGATAGTTATTAGGGAGGAAGATAGCAATAAGATGTGTGCTCCATTCATTGTGTGACCTTGTATAATCTATGTTCTAACTTTAATAAAACGAGCCTGAGCTGGGAGTTGGGCAGAGTTGCTGCCCGGAGGGGCTGAAAGGTGCATCTCTCACTTTGCAAAGGTGAAACTGAATTATGCGTCCATGGCTGAGTTTTTGATTTAAGTCCTGCACACGAATTAACGAACCCGGGGAAGCACAGACGGCTTCAACAATTTGGGGGCTCGGTCCGGGATTCGGGGTGACAGGCAGAATTGGACTTCAGGTGGGATCGAAAGGACGAGGGACACTGGCTGGCCACAACAAAACAAGGTAGGCAGAACCTGAATCTGCATTTTCGGCTTAGAAAAATAGTCTAAATTAAGTGTCCCAAGTCTCAGTAGAACTAAATCTGCTAAATTAATGCTTTGGAGTGCCTTGGAGCAGTACTGAAAAAGTGTGGTTCAGAAATGTATTGAGAATTTTGAAAAAAAGAGAGAAAAGAAAAGAGAACGAGACCAGGCAAAAATAGTTCTGACATAAAATAACAGAAATAGAGGAAGACCTGTGAGTTCAGAAATCTAAAGGTGTTTCTCGAGCGTGGCGGCTCACTGTGGTTCTCGACGGGGAACTGCATTTTTGCTGGGTTTGAGTCCCGAGAAGTTGATAAATCTCGAATTCTACATAAAAGGTTGAGCGAGATCAGGCAATACACATTGAATGGATGCGGAGATAACAGAGTGACTCTGTGAAGCTCCGATTACAGACGAAATAAAGTTCTGATATAACATAACAGAACTAAGAACAGAGTAAAATATAAGTTGTGCGGATAACACAACAAGAGAAAGTCCTGTGAGCTTTAAATCTTTTTTTTAAGGATCCGTGACCTGACGTAGAAACAGCTGGACACACACACACCCAGCGAGAATCGGACAGGGAATAAAGATAAAGATAAAATGAATGAGCTGTGAAGCTGAACACACAATCAGCTATTACAGACTAATTTATTAGGAAACAGTGTGAATGGTGTGAGCGTGACTGGGGAAGACGCCGAGCGCGAGCGATTCCCATGGCGGCGGGGTTTGCATGAGCCATAATATTAAACAGCAGGACCCACTCTGATAAAATTAAACATTTAGCTACATGGGTAAAATAATACAATTCAGGTTTAAGAGTTGACTTAACAAACAGAAAATAGCTAAAATTCCAGGAAGCTATAATTAATAAATCGGGAAATCTAAAGGGGAACTACAGAGCAACACTCTAGTTGTTTAGAACAAGGAGGTTTCGTATATAAGAAAAGAGAGAGACATCTCGCAGAACACTACGCGCCAGCTGTCTGTCTGTCTTGTACAACATATTGTGTCTGTGGAAATTAGATCATTTTGTTTGAGTGAGTGGGGGAGAGACTGCTTGGATCCACGGAGATTGATGTCTGTGCGCAAATGGGTTTTTGTGTGTATGTGTGTGTAGATTTGTGCGTATGACTGAAGCGTAAGAGATTTACGGTATATTTGATCAGGATATTAGTGAAAATAAATAGAATTGTGCAGCATGGATATCAATGGGATGACAGATCGATGTATTTGTGGCTTTTTTTTTTGGCGCAGCAAAGCGTTCTGAGTGCAATCAGCAGTTAGTCGAGGCAGTTGCATTGAAAAAAAAAACAAAAAAAACCCGGAACTATAGAAGCGCAGCGTTTCGCGGGGGAATCATTTTAGTAACGGACCGGATAAGATGATTCTCTCGGCTAGTGGGGGAAAATGACTAAAAAAACCGTGAAATGTAATGAGATAAAAGATGACAGGCGAGTGGCGAGATGTTGAACCTTGTGTCTGCGGAGGCGCGGCGCCGGACAGCCGGTAAATTGAGCGGTTACGGCGGTGCGGGGCAATTTTGCCAGCTAAACCTCCCAGTGAAGTGACAGAGGCGCATTGATAGCATAATATTTCGGCAAAAATATATTTCGGCAATCTAAACTTTTCAAACATGATCAGTGAAAAATACTGTTAAAAGGAAAGAAATGTGTGTGTGTTTTGTTCATCTAATTATCTTGTTGTATGTGTTATTGGTGTGAAAACTCTGTTCGTTTTTGGAAAATAATCCAGATTAAAATCCTAGAAAACCACGGTTTCAAAAAGTGTTTATTTGCGCTGAATGTCTGCAGCATTCAAAACAAATGCACTTTGGAGACTTCCATTAAACAGAAAAGGTTTAACTAAACGGTTGTAAGAAAAGAAAAAAGAGACTTAAGAATTAATAATATAGAAGTTTGTCTAGCCCAAATTAAATTTAAACACGTAGATATTAACATAACTTCAATAAATATATCTCAGGATTGTTACAAATGATTGAAACTGGGGATAAAGGTTTTTGTTTTGTGTTATTTGGGTGCCTAATTATGGAGTACAGTTAACCAGAGCCGTGGGCAAAGTATTCAGTTACACTATTAATGCAAGAAGCTTGTATTTGACAATGGATTCAGACAGCTGTAAAAATAATAGAGTAGGGTCTTTTTAGATTGTAATGTCATAACTTTATTAACTTGGCAAACAGCATATGGGGAGATTATATGAGAGAAGTGGAGCTGGATGGAATATGTGTAGGGGAGACTTTTTGCACTGAGCTGAGGCGAACCTCGGGGGGACAGTTTGACCTAAAGCAGGACAATAGATATGATAAACAAAACTGACCATGATGTAAACATCTGAATGTGTTGGGCGGAGAGTTAACGGTTCCTGGTGACACCCCCAGGAACAACACATTAGAAACACCCACTAACCTTGCGCGTCATCTGTTGCTACACCTACAGCCCCAACATGGCTAAAAACAGCCAGGATTGGTCACTGATAGTTGATATGTCCCGCCTGCTGCTCAGGGCGTGGCCCTCCCCTCTAGGGACAGACTTGATGTCTCTGCATTTGACAAAATAAGGAACCGCTCAGGAATATGTGTTTGAGAAAGAGAGTAAATAATAAATGAACAATAAAACTTATATCTGTGTTTAGGGGTTAAAAACAAAAAAGAAATATTTCAGCATGAAATATTTATTTATTCACACATTTGTATATACATTGTGTAAACATCAGGGCGTAATAATTTGTGATTTAGCTCATTATTGGCTATAGTTTATCATTTTAGGGCACCAGAATGTTGCCATTCCGATTCTGAAAAGTACCTAAAAAGAAAAATTTTTTTTGTATAAGCATAATTTTAACTCGTGTGGTTTATTGCAAAAGTGCATATTAAAATTCCCAAATGAGCTTTTATACTTTCAGAAATAAAAGAGTTAGAATACAAGATTAATTGAAATTAAAATTTTAATAATTTGAAAGCCCTAATTTGAATATAATACACTGGACTTAAATCTGATCTAAGGTTGATCTAAGGAAAGCAGGAATTAGCTCACTAACAACTTCTGATAATTGTAGGTCTAGGAATCACCAGTTAGCAGAACTAAAAGTTAAAAGTTAAAATGGAACTTACAGATGTTTGGTAAAAGTACAACCCGGTGAATTAGATAGATTTTATCAGTCCTAGGTCTAATCATGCATCAGTTTTACAGTTATCCTCAGATGGAGTTGCTGATGTTTAAGAATTTATGAAGAATGTTACTGGTTTAAATTGTTTTACTACAGAAGTTAAACTTTGCAGAGCGACAGAATTGAACAGGAACAAAAAAAAGGATTTGGAAAAATTAAAGGGCAGATCCCAAAGGATATCTTTAATGTAAACACATTCTCTAAATTAGATAATTTGACTAAAGGCACACATGATTGTGTGCCCTATTCTGCTGCAAATTATATTGAAAATGATGCTTCAATGTTCCACATGCCAGATGTGACTTTGTTTTCTTTACTAATTTCTTACTTGGAAGATGGAGTTATAAAACATTCTCCCTTAACACCCCGGCAGTGGTTCTTAATTTGACTGGGACCCACAACAGCGATGAATTATTCAGAGAAATGATCTTAAAAGGTGTGTCCTCTTCAGTATTACGTTATAGATCTGATTGTGATTATGCTCGCTGGGACAGAACATTTGGTACATCATTTTCCAATGTGGCTCAGGATGGGGAGAGGAAGAGTAAATAAAAAAAAAAAAAGTATTACAAGGTCTATTATTTAAATTGCAATTACAGGGAACAAAACAGAAAGTGAGTAAAATAAAAAGTGAACACGTGATGTCTCAGCAGTTGGATCTTCAACCCTGAAGGTGTCACCTCAGTTTAATTAACTCCAAGGAGGAGGCCTGCCTATTGCCTCCTTTTCTCTATTCTTTATTTATTTACAGGTCTGTTGGTTGCTGAACGTGGAAGCAGATGGCTTGGTGGTCAGTGTGGCGTCGAGTATTGAACCCAGGGCGTGATGGATGAGTGTTTGGAGCTGATATGGTGGACATGTTAAAGCACCCATCGACATACAATCATGCTGGACCAGCAGGTCAGCCTGGTATGAAGAAACCAAGTCCTGACATGACCTCACCTCCACAAGGTCAGTACCCCTGCAAGGGGATAACTCGTCTGATGACACACCCCTGAGCATGGCCAGCTGCATGACCACTGCAGACTCCGAGCTGTCAGCGGAAAAGACTGCATGAACTTTTGGTGGACACTGGAGCCACGTATGGGCCTCTGAGTTGTGGACTAAGACTGTCACTGAATATGATACTGAGAGAAGAAACAGTGTCTGCCGTTGTGATCTGAGGGGGAGAAAGCATTGCTAGCATCTATGGAGGACTGTGAACACAGCCTGCTACAACTGGTGTTCTCTCCAACTATGGAAGATGCAACGTCTGGCTTCCTGCTCTTCTTCCCACCTGACCCGCCACACGTCACTCTGTTCTACGACAGCAGCCGCACAGACTGGTATCATGATTCTTTAAGGTAAAAACACAGACAGTCATTCTAGAAATATGTATGTGGCACCTGAGCGTTTGGCAGCTGCTACTGCTGAACAATTTATAACGATATATGATGTCGGATGAAACGATTTCACACATTTCTCTTTCTCTCCATGTTGAGCACCAGAAAGAAGTAGGGGCGTGGTTAAACATTCCCTTCAGGCAACTGATTGGGCTCCTACCAGCGTGCAGGTTTGTTGTTTTAAAATATACTCATACCTTTTAAATTGTCTGTGATGTAACTGATAAGTTTATTTCAAACATGAGTTTGAAGTGTTACCATGGCCGGGAACGTACTGATCATCATTAAGCAGCAGAAGGTCCACAGAGGTGGGAATACTTTCATGTGTTCCACTTACATTTAAGGTTAGTAAAGATAAAATAGCAATTTGCCAGGGAACGTGTCTTTCCTGGGCTGTGTTATTTTCCGCAGGAACAACCAATGTGTCCTCCAATAACAAGCAAAGCGTTCTAACAAACCCAAACTACAGCGCGTGGAAGACACATTATAGTTTTGGGACTAAATGGCTGCTGTCACAACTACATGGTGGGTACGTTGATCTCACGCAACCTTTGAGGGACCTCGGGAAAATATCAGGTATGATAAAATTGAATAAGATTTGGATTTGATTCAGGATTCGAGGAAATTTTTTATTTTTTTTCTTCCTACTTCACCAAAGATTACCCTATGCAGTTGATTTGACTCTTATTGACGGCTTCTTATGTAATGATGGGTGTGGAGCAGAACCCGATATTCTGCGGAACACAGTTAATCCTTTAAACTGGATTTAATGGAAGACAGGTGAACATAAACAGGATCCAAATAGAGGTAAGGCAGACATCCAAACAAGCTGGACGGGAACTGGCGAACAGACTGGGCAGAATAAATAGAAACAGGTAATCCAAAACAGAATCAAGGTGCCGGGGCTCTTACCAAAACAGAGAGAGTAACCGAGGAGGAACAGGAGCACGGGCGTGTGAGTGTGACGGACCAACAAATAACTGAGGAGCAAGTGAGGCTTAAATAAACAGGCGAACAGGTGAGCAGAGGGAACTAATTAACCATAGGACGGTGGAAGCAAAAAAGATGCTGACAGAAGAATAAACCTAAGACTAACACAAAGCACAGAACACAGATAAGGACTAATACAAAGACCGGAAAACTTAAAACCATACACTGACTAAACAGGAACTTAAAACAAGACAGAACCTACAAAAGAAATAAAACCAGAGGCAGGAGAGAACTAACTTCACCAAACAATAAACCTAGACCAAAACAGAACGTTACATTTTACTGCTGTTTCTGGAATAAAACTAGTTTGATTCCAAAAGGGGGATGTACATATCAGTAAATGTTAGATAAAATAGAAAAACATAAAATAGAAAAACAGGGTGCAGGATTTTTGACATGAGAATGGCATCTATTGAAGAGGAACTGAGAGAGGAACTAGAAAAAGCTGTTCCTGCGTAACAGCGACTAAGAAAGCTAATCTGCAGAATGATTGAGCAGAAGATCCAGAAAACATTGAAATCAGATTTGAAGAATTAAAAAAATAATAATAATTATTAAGAATTTAAAGGGATTTGAAGAATTTGAAAAACGTGAAGAAATTGGGAAATTTTTCAAATTTTTTTTTGAAGGAATTTGAAGATTAAGAACAATTAGAAGAATGGGTAGAATTTGAAGGAATTCGAAGTAATTTGCATTGATTCCAATGGGAACAGCCAAAAAATTGCACAAAAAGTGAAATATTTTAAAAAGTGTAAAAGTTAGCATAACCATGAGATATAGCAGGCATGCCGGGAACGAGCCGAACATTTTGACACCAAAATTTTTGAAATTGGTTGAAGTATGCTGGAGTAGTTGGACGCCGACGGAATAATAATAATAAAGAAAAACAGGAAAACAATAAGTGAGAATGTTGTATAGCATTCTCAAGAGAGAATAGCATTCTCACTGATTAATTACAAGAAGAGACTTAGACTTAAACTTAGACTTATTGTCATTTTGTATACACAGAGTGCATACAGAACGAAATTTCGTTTTTCACACAGCTCAGAAATATTGCAGTAACTCTACAGGATACCTTGCGGTGAATTACAGTACAGGATAAAGTGCAGTGATAAATCACAGTCACTTACAGGATAAATTTCAATTGACTTCCGGATAAAGTGCAGCAGTGAATAGTAGGCAGTTGAAATGTAAACAATGTAAACCAAATGTAAACAAATATGCAGTAAGGTGCAGCAGTGATTTAAAAGTAGACAGTTGCATTGTACACAGTTTTTCAGTACGTTTCCGGGTAAGGTGCAGCAGCAATTTTGCAGGATACGATACAATGTGCAAATGTGCAAATCAGCGAATCTAGTGTGGTACACAGTTTTTATACTTCAGCAGTTCAGCAGTTCAACAGTCTGATGGCAGCAGGGAAAAAGCTTTTGCAGAACCTAGTGGACCTGCAGCGGATGCTGCGGAACCTCTTTCCAGAGGGCAGCAGGGAGAATAGTCTATGGTGGGGGTGTGAGGGGTCCCTGATGATGTTACGGGCTCGGGACACACAGCGCTGCGATGAAATGTCTTTAATGGAGGGAAGAGGAGCCCCGATGATCCCTTCTGCTGTCCTCACCACTCTCCTCACGTTCTTCCAGTCGGAGGCACTGCAGCCTCCACACCACACAGAGAGACAGCTGGTCAGAATACTCTCTATGGTGCTTCTGTAGAAGGTCGTGAGGATGGGCGGGGGCAGGTGGGCTCTCCTCATCCTCCGCAGAAAGTACAGTCGCTTTTGTGCCCTCTTCACCAGTGACGCGGTGTTCACAGTCCAGGTGAGGTTGTCCGTGATGTGCACCCCGAGGAACTTGGTGCTGCTGACCACCTCCACCGCTGAGTTGTTGATGAGCAGTGGAGCATGGTGAGGCCGGTTTTTCCTGAAGTGGACGATGATCTCCTTCGTCTTCTCCACGTTCAGGATCAGGCTGTTGTCTCTGCACCAGCCCACCAGCTGCTCCACCTCCTCTCTGTAGTCCTGGTCGTTGTCGTCTCTGATCAGGCCCACCACCGTTGTGTCGTCTGCAAACTTCACGATGTGATTGGTGGTGAACCTGGGGACGCAGTCGTGTGTCATCAGGGTGAACAGCAGGGGGCTCAGGACGCAGCCCTGAGGGGAGCCCGTGCTGAGGGTGATGACATCAGAGGTGTTCTGACCGACCCGGACTGACTGAGGTCTGTTGGTGAGGAAGTCTAGCAGCCAGTTTCGTAGGGGTGTGTTGAAGCCCAGATGCTCCAGTTTTCCCACCAGATGTTGTGGGATGATGGTGTTGAACGCTGAACTGAAGTCCAGGAACAGCATCCGCACGTGCGTGTTCTTCTCCTCCAGGTGTGCCAGGCTCAGATGAAGAGCGGAGGAGATGGCGTCCTCAGTGGAGCGGTTCCGTCGGTAGGCAAACTAGAACGGGTCGAGTGTTGGGGGGAGACTGGAGACGATGTGTTCCTTTACCAGCCTTTCAAAGCACTTCATCATGATGGGAGTCAGTGCAACAGGCCGGTAGTCGTTGAAACAGGTGACTTGAGGTTTCTTTGGCACCGGAATGATGGAGGCAGACTTGAAGCATGCTGGCACTATGGCTTGGTCCAGCGAGGTGTTAAAAATGTCTGTGAGGACACCAGCCAGCTGACCTGCACACTCCTTGATCACCCGCCCAGGTATGTTGTCAGGACCTGGGGCCTTCCGCGGGTTGACTCTCCTCAGAGTCTTCCACACGTCGGCTGTGTCAAGGCAGAGCATCTCCTCTTCCTGATGGGGAACAGCTTTCACTGCTGGAGTGCTGTTTAGTGCCTCAAACCTCCCAAAGAAGTTATTTAGTCCATTGAGGAAGTCAGCATCGACTTCACCCACAGGGGGGGAGGGCGTGTTGTATTCAGTGATCGCCCGGATGCCTTTCCACATGCTCCTGGTGTTGCTGGCGTCATGGAAAAGCTCCTGGATTTTCTGACTGTGGTTCCGCTTTGCTAACCTGATGGCACGGTTCAGGTTGGCTCTCGCTGTCCTCAGTGCTTCCTTGTCACCAGACTTGAAGGCTGAGTTCCGCTTTTAGCGCTTGACGGACCTCCACAGTAATCCAGGGTCGTTGGTTGCCTCAGGTGATGATGGTCTTAGTGGTGCTGACGTCCTCAATGCATTTGTTGATGTAGGCTGACACATTCATGGCGTACTCATCAATGTTGATCTTGTCCTCATAAGTTGCAGCAGCTTTGAACATGTTCCAGTCAGAGCACTCAAAACAGTCCTGGAGCGCCTCCATTGCTCCCTCAGTCCACACTCTCACCTGCCTCGCTGCAGGTTTAGCTCTGATCAGCAGGGGCCTGTATGCTGGGAATAGCATCACAGAAAGGTGGTCTGAAGAGCCCAGGTGGGGGCGGGGGGCTGCTCTGAATGCTCCTTTTATATTTGTGTAGACTAAGTCTAGAGTGTTCTCTCCCCGAGTTGCAAAATCCACGTGTTGGTAGAAATGAGGGAGAACAGTTTTCATATTTGCCTGGTTAAAATCCCCAGCAATGATGAAAACACCCTCTGTGTGTGCAGATTGCAGCTCAGAGATAGTCCGATAGAGAACACCCATAGCATCTTTAGTATTAGCGCTGGGAGGGACGTAAACCGCTGCGATGATAACAACAGTAAACTCTCTAGGCAGATAAAAAGGTCTGCAGCTAATAATCATAAGCTCAATGTCCGGAGAGCAGAGACTTGTGACTAATCTAGCATTTTTACACCAGGAGTTATTGGTGTAAACGCAGAGTCCTCCTCCTCGGGTCTTACCGCAGAGTTCTGTTTGTCGGCGCGGAAAGTAGCTAGCCCCTCCAGGCTAACGGCGTTGTCCGGGATTGATGAGGTGAGCCATGTTTCGGTCAGAATGAGAGCGCAGCAGTCTCTAAACTCCCTCTTTGCAGAGAGCTCGAGTTGTAAGTGGTCCATTTTGTTGTCCAGTGAGCGAACGTTGGAAAGCCAGAAGGATGGTAGCGGCGGTCTGAATGGGTTAGCCTTTAGCCTCGCTGCTAAGCCTCCTCGGCAACCGCGCTTCTTCGGCCGGCTACACCGCTTCCGCGTCGCTCTCCTCCGGTGTGAGCTGCTCGTCGAGGCCGCCGCTTCACAGGCCTCCGGGGCTGGTCTCCGTAGGATGCCACAGTCACGTAAGCAGTCGAGCGTGGTATTTAAAAGTCCAGAAACACAACTTGATCGTAACTCCAACAGGCGCTCGCGGTCAAGTACTGATCGGCTGGGTAGATGAGTGGTTTCCAGCGAGTTTGGCGGCATTTTTATGCAAAAGGTCCGCGAGTTGGTACAGGAGCTGTGTTCGGCTGCTGCCGCCAGGGGCGCCGCCGGAAGTTCGGCGGAAGAGTGTAGGTGGAGCAGAGCAGCTTCAGAGCTGCGTTAGAGTAGAACGGGTGCTGTAAAACGACCTGATGGTGTTTCCTCCAGGATTAAAACAGGAACTTTTTCTGAAGCACCCGGAGTAGAACATCTGGGGTTATAGAGGTTACAGCAATGTCGTGTGTAAAGTTGTGTGTGTGCGATGTGTGGTCATTTTAATCCAAGGAAGATTCGGACATCGTTATAGGAAAAATTTACTTTGATTTCAAACCACAATTAACTAACTTTTGATTCCACAGACACGGTGATCCACATCCGAGGTTTAAAGTGTTTGTGTGTGCGTGGATTCTTTTACAGGACGACCAGAGGCCTGTGAAAGGAGAGAACAGAGAAACTATGATAAAATGTCTCATTAACTATTACATTTCTAAAAATAGGTTTCCTGACAGGATGAAGATAGAACAATAAAAGGTGGTAAGGATTAATTAGTATCTGAAAAAATAATTGGCTGAAATCTGTGCACAGACTAAATTGATATGGGGTAAAGTTTTGTTTCTTGTTGGAGTGTTCAGTTAATTTCATCACAGGATGCATTCTCTGACTGGTAGGAGTTTTTCGGGGTGCGACGTTAACCTCCCAGGATTCACAGGTAGCACACGAAATTTAACATCTAAAGATTATTGTGTAGTTTCAGATTATATTGGAGATTCCTAAGGAATGTGAAGGAGGGTCCACAAACCCCCAGACCTCGGCTGAGTGCGCGCTAAGGTCAACGAAGAACAGAGGTGGGGGTTGTGATTTAGGGTGCTCTGACCAGAGTGCGGAGCCGTGAGGTCCCACCACAGGGTGCCAAAGGAAACACCGAGACCAGTGCAGAACCAGAGTGGGAACTCCTGAACGTCATCAAAAGAAAGTGGTCAGAACCAAGGTGGACCGGCCCGTACCAGATGGTGGAACACACTTCGCACGCAGTCAGGCTCAAAGGAAAAGGCGACACCTGGTACCATTGGAGTCAGTGTGCAGCCACTGAGGAACCTCAGCGCTCTCAAACATCAGGTGCGCCAGGATTTACAGGATAACACCACAACGCAGTGAAAAGGAGCCTACCGGTGAATCCTCTACTCAACCACGGTCATAATAAAACCCGTAGAGAGATTCAGTGAGCATAAGCTCACTCACAAAAATTGAGGAAAGGAGACAGAGCAGAAGAACAAAGAAGAAGAGGCGGAAGCACGGTCAACTTCCGACCAGAAAAGACAGTAGCATCAGTGCTACAAGGGGGACAGAAGAGGCGGAAGAAGTGGTTTTTCCCTGACCACAGGGTGTTGGAGCAACTCTCACACCCAGAGGGAAGAGGAAAACCAAAAGAGACTCAGAAAACAAAAAACACAAAAAAATGTCTTTACCTTTGTGTTTTTGCATGTCTTGTTGCAATTTGTGTGTTTCTCCACAGGTGTTTTTCCACAGGGGCACTAAAATAGCATAAAGCAGGTGGGCAGGAAGAATTGTGACCAAACCCCCTAAGGGTTGGGTAGCAGGAGGTTTATTATTGTCAGTTGCTTTTGCGACCTTCCATTCTAAACATGTCCAGCTGATCCACCTAAAAAGACCACAAAACGCGCCATTACAGCAGCATCCAATGACTGGTGCTTAAAACAATATGGTGGAGTGGAATTAAATTACACTCTGGGGCGACAACTACCTTTCAGGTCGACCTATGTGATATTATAAAGTGCGGTAGTAAAAATAATTATGACAGTGGAGCAGATAATTTAAAACAAGATGAGTTGGCAGACACCCCTTCTGCATTTCACTTCAGATTTTCCTGTACACAATTAACAAAACACACATTAGAAACTAACACATCGGCGGATGCGCTTAGGAGAAAATTTTCAGATTAAAAGCAATGAGGACTGCTATTATTAAGCCCCTAGGATGTTAATTGTTTTAAGTCAGAGCTGTTATTAGTGAGCGATAAGAGGGTCAAACGCATTCGGACAAGAGGTTCTGGTCTGGAAACAAAGATGGTAGAAGCTCGCTAATGTGAGGGTTTTTCTTTTACTTTTCTAACAAAGTTTTCCTTTAAATCATCTAATACATATATAGATATGTTTTGGGGTTTATTGACCGCACAAGGGGTTTTAATAAGATTCAAATAGGTACCTTTAAGATACAATTAGCTTTGCACCATACATGCGTGAGAAGAAATAGGGGACACCGCTAAAAGAAATTCATTTTGCACCAAAATGTAAATTTACGTGATGAAAGCATAGAGCAGCTTAAGAAATTACTTAAATGGCTACATCTGGATTCTACTATTATTGTGGTGACCATAGGCAGTAATAAAAGCATTAGAAGGATTGCGCACGCTCTCAGAAACCATGCACAAGCACTCCGGAATCTCTAACCCGTTCGAGGAGTGGATGACTAGTCAGTTTGGCAAGTGAAAAAGTCTGATCATCTCTTTTTATCTCTCTTGCAGTGTTTGTAGCAATATTGATTACATGTTGTTGTCGTTGCATTTCATGCATTTGCTCATTGACAGTCCGCCTCATATCCTCCACCATTGAGGAACGGGACCCCAGAGTCATGATGCCTTTGTTAGTTGCAGCACCTGAGGAGGAGAACGAGGACACTGGGTTTGAGCTGATGCATGTATAAGGTTTAACCTGAAGTATTACTGTTGTTTGGGAATGTATGTGTTTTTTCTTTTACTACTTATTGTCGTTACAATACAATCAAGTATTTATCATAGGTGTCATGACGAACCAGTAAATTTAGGGTTTTCTACTGCAATAGTTTATGGGTGAACTCTTAAAAGAGTTCAAAAGGGGGAATTGTGGAATGTATTAACTGATTCATTTTGTAGTACACATTTATGAAGGTATAACATGCTTTTAATGTGCAATATATTTGCTTTGAGGCCTGTCTGTTTATTAGAAGAATAGAATGTGAAAGATTAAGGTTAAATGAGCTGTGTACGAGCAAAAGTATCAGGAGAGAGTTTCAAGGCCAGTCCTAGGCAGTGGGAAAGAACAGAAACTCCGGTTCACATGCAGCTGGAGGAAACAACGAAAAGATAGTTATTAGGGAGGAAGATAGCAATAAGAGGTGTGCTCCATTCATTGTGTGACCTTGTATAATCTATGTTCTAACTTTAATAAAACGAGCCTGAGCTGGGAGTTGGGCAGAGTTGCTGCCCGGAGGGGCTGAAAGGTGCATCTCTCACTTTGCAAAGGTGAAACTGAATTATGCGTCCATGGCTGAGTTTTTGATTTAAGTCCTGCACACGAATTAACGAACCCGGGGAAGCACAGACGGCTTCAACATCTTAAAAGTAGACGGGGTGTCTGCCTCACGGACCAAAACTGGGAGTTGGTTCCACAGGAGAGGAGCCTGATAGCTAAAGGATCTGCCTCCCATTCTACTTTAGAGACTCTAGGAACCACCAGCAGACCTGCAGTCTGAGAGCGAAGTGCTCTGTTAGGAACATACGGGGTAATCAGAGCTCTGATATATGATGGAGCTTGATTATTAAGGGCTTTATACGTTAGAAGAAGAATTTTAAATTCTATTCATGATTTAACAGGAAGCCAATGAAGGGAAGCTAAAATAGGAGAAATATGATCCCTCTTGTTGATTTTCATCAGAACTCTTGCTGCAGCATTTTGGATCAGATGAAGGCTTTGAACTGCATTTTGTGGACTTCCTGATAGTAAAGAATTACAATAGTCCAGCCTTGAAGTAACAAATGCATGGACTAGTTTTTCAGCATCGCTCCTGGAGAGAATGTTTCTAATTTTGGCGATATTCCTGAGGTGAAAAAAGGAAACTCTGGAAACCTGTTTAATATGGGATTTAAATGACATGTCTTGATCAAAAATAACACCAAGATTTTTTACTTTACTACCAGAGGCCAAGTTAATGCCATCCAGATTAAGTGATTGATTAAGAAGTTTATTTTTTGAGGACTCTGGTCCAAAGATTACAACTTCTGTCTTGTCAGAATTTAGATGCAGGAAATATAAAGTCATCCAGCTTTTGATGTCATCAAGACATGACTGCAGTCGAAGTGATTGATTGGATTTATCAGGATTTATGGATAAATATAGCTGAGTGTCATCAGCATAACAGTGTAAATTAATCCCATGCTGTCTGATAATTTTGCCGATCGGAAGCATATATATAGTAAAGAGAATTGGTCCAAGGACTGAACCCTGTGGTACTCCACAGGTGACCCTAGAGTTTGAGGAAGATTTATTATTAACATGAACAAACTGGAATCTGTCCGACAGATAAGATTTAAACCAGCCTAATGCTTTCCCCTTAATCCCTACAGTATGTTCAAGTCTTTGTAGGAGAATATTGTGATCAACTGTATCAAATGCAGCACTGAGATCTAACAGGACAAGTACAGACACAAGTCCATTATCTGAGGCCATGAGAATATCATTGGTGACCTTCACCAGAGCTGTTTCAGTGCTATGATGAGCTCTGAAGCCTGACTGAAACTCCTCAAGTAGGTCATTAATTTGTAAATGTTCACAAAGTTGATTAGTTTTAGTTTTAGTTTTATTGAAAGGATCCACATTAGCTACAGCTATGCTGCAGCTATTCTTCCTGAGGTCCTGAAAAAATATATACACTAAAAACAAAACAAAGAATACAACAAATAATTGAAAGAAAAAGAAAATACACAAACACATACACAGATACATATATAACATATATACATATTAACGTACATATGTACCCTCATGGCGGCTTGAAATATGACAAATATAAAACACATTCTACACTTACACCTGTTAACACACCTACACATATACATTAATATTCGCACACATATATAAATAAATATAAACATTCAGTTATATTATTTTGATAAATACTGTTTTACATATAATTTAAATATATTGACATTATTAGCAAGCAGGATATGTTTTGGCAGATTATTGCATTCTTTCATCCCTCTAAACACAACAGTATTTTTATGGCATTTGTTCTTACTATGGGTAAAGTGAAATTACCTTTAGTTGCATGTCTAGTACTGTACTAGTACACTAAAAGAAAGATGCTTGAACAAAACAGAAGGAAATTTGGAATTAGAAATATTTCTTATGAAAACTAACAATGAATACAACAATCTATCTTTGACCTACAACCAATTAAGATCTTTGTGCATTAATATTATATTTCTCCTGTAGCTACACCTGAGTACTACACAAGCAGCTCTATTCTGTATAAGTTGTATTTTATTCATATATTCCCCAGTGGAATTTGACCAAACTGCTACAATATGTTTTTATTAATATTATTCTGACCAGTATTTGTCTAATTAAGTTTATGTTTGTTATTTTGTTCGTTTGATGTGTCAGCAGTGGTCTGATCAGCCACTATTTAAGTTTCCCTCATGTCTTGTTTGCTAGGCAAGGCAAATTTATTTATATAGCACAATTCAGTACAAGGACAATGCAAAGGGCTTTACATGATTAAAAAATAAATAAAAACAGATTAAAACCAAGTTGGAAACAATGTAGAAAGATTGGAACAACATAAAAATGGGATAGTGGAAACTAAAAGCAAATATTAATGATTTTAAAAACAGTTGAACTACAAATTTAAAATATTATTGTTTCAGTAAAACAGTTTAACTGTTGAAGGCAGTACTGAACAAATGAGTTTTTAATCTTGATTTAAAGGAACTCAGGCTTTCAGCACTTTTCCAGTTTTCTGGGAGTTTGTTCCAGATCAGTGGAGCATAGGAACTAAATGCTGCTTCTCCATGTCTGGTTCTGGTTCTGGTTCTGGTTCTGCAGAGCAGGCTGGAGCCAGAAGACCTGAGTGGTCTGGAGGGTTGATGCCCTGATAACAAGTCTGTGATGTATTTAGGTGCTAATTCAGGGATTTATAGACTAACAGAAGGATTTTAAAGTCTATTCTCTGAGATACTGGGAGCCAGTGGAAGGACTTCAGAACCGGGTCCATGTTCTCTACGTTCTTAGTCTTAGTGAGGACTTCAGAACCGGGTCAATGTTCTCTACGTTCTTAGTCTTAGTGAGGACTTCAGAACCGGATCCACGTTCTCTACGTTCTTAGTCTTAGTGAAAGGACTTCAGAACCGGGTCCATGTTCTCTACGTTCTTAGTCTTAGTGGAAGGACTTCAGAACCGGGTCCATGTTCTCTACGTTCTTAGTCTTAGTGAGGACTTCAGAACCGTGTCCATGTTCTCTACGTTCTTAGTCTTAGTGAGGACTTCAGAACCGTGTCCATGTTCTCTACGTTCTTAGTCTTAGTGAGGACTTCAGAACCGGGTCCATGTTCTCTACGTTCTTAGTCTTAGTGGAAGGACTTCAGAACCGGGTCCATGTTCTCTACATTCTTAGTCTTAGTGGAAGGACTTCAGAACCGGGTCCATGTTCTCTACGTTCTTAGTCTTAGTGAAAGGACTTCAGAACCGGGTCCATGTTCTCTACGTTCTTAGTCTCAGTTAGGACTTCAGAACCGGTCCATATTCTCTACATTCTTAGTCTCAGTGGAAGGACTTCAGAACCGGGTCTATGTTCTCTACGTTCTTAGTCTCAGTGGAAGGACTTCAGAACCGGGTCCATGTTCTCTACGTTCTTAGTCTTAGTGTGGACTTCAGAACCGGGTCCATGTTCTCTACGTTCTTAGTCTCAGTGGAAGGACTTCAGAACCGGGTCTATGTTCTCTACGTTCTTAGTCTCAGTGGAAGGACTTCAGAACCGGGTCCATGTTCTCTACGTTCTTAGTCTCAGTGGAAGGACTTCAGAACCGGGTCTATGTTCTCTACGTTCTTAGTCTCAGTGGAAGGACTTCAGAACCGGGTCCATGTTCTCTACGTTCTTAGTCTTAGTGTGGACTTCAGAACCGGGTCCATGTTCTCTATGTTCTTAGTCTTAGTGTGGACTTCAGAACCGGGTCCATGTTCTCTACGTTCTTAGTCTTAGTGAGGACTTCAGAACCGGGTCCATGTTCTCTACGTTCTTAGTCTTAGTGTGGACTTCAGAACCGGGTCCATGTTCTCTACGTTCTTAGTCTTAGTGAGGACTTCAGAACCGGGTCCATGTTCTCTACGTTCTTAGTCTCAGTGAGGACTTCAGAACCGGGTCCATGTTCTCTACGTTCTTAGTCTCAGTGAGGACTTCAGAACCGGATCCATGTTCTCTACGTTCTTAGTCTCAGTGAGGACTTCAGAACCGGGTCCACGTTCTCTACGTTCTTAGTCTTAGTGAGGACTTCAGAACCGGGTCCACGTTCTCTACGTTCTTAGTCTTAGTGAGGACTTCAGAACCGGATCCACGTTCTCTACGTTCTTAGTCTTAGTGAGGACTTCAGAACCGGGTCCACGTTCTCTACGTTCTTAGTCTCAGTGAGGACTTCAGAACCGGGTCCACGTTCTCTACGTTCTTAGTCTCAGTGAGGACTTCAGAACCGGGTCCATGTTCTCTACGTTCTTAGTCTCAGTGAGGACTTCAGAACCGGGTCCATGTTCTCTACTTTCTTAGTCTCAGTGAGGACTTCAGAACCGGGTCCATGTTCTCTACGTTCTTAGTCTTAGTCAGGACTTCAGAACCGGGTCCATGGTCTCTACGTTCTTAGTCTTAGTGAGGACATCAGAACCGGGTCCATGTTCTCTACGTTCTTAGTCATAGTGAGGACTTCAGAACCGGGTCCATGTTCTCTACGTTCTTAATCTTAGTGGAAGGACTTCAGAAGCGGGTCAATGTTCTCTACGTTCTTAGTCTTAGTGAGGACTTCAGAACCGGGTCCATGTTCTCTACGTTCTTAGTCTTAGTGGAAGGACTTCAGAACCGGGTCCATGTTCTCTACGTTCTTAGTCTTAGTGGAAGGACTTCAGAACCGGGTCCATGTTCTCTACGTTCTTAGTCTTAGTGAGGACTTCAGAACCGGGTCCATGTTCTCTACGTTCTTAGTCTTAGTGGAAGGACTTCAGAACCGGGTCCATGTTCTCTACGTTCTTAGTCTTAGTGGAAGGACTTCAGAACCGGGTCCATGTTCTCTACGTTCTTAGTCTTAGTGAGGACTTCAGAACCGGGTCCATGTTCTCTACGTTCTTAGTCTTAGTGAGGACTTCAGAACCGGGTCCATGTTCTCTACGTTCTTAGTCTTAGTGGAAGGACTTCAGAACCGGGTCCATGTTCTCTACGTTCTTAGTCTTAGTGAAAGGACTTCAGAACCGGGTCCATGTTCTTTACGTTCTTAGTCTCAGTGGAAGGACTTCAGAACCGGGTCCATGTTCTCTACGTTCTTAGTCTCAGTGGAAGGACTTCAGAACCGGGTCCATGTTCTCTACGTTCTTAGTCTTAGTGGAAGGACTTCAGAACCGGGTCCATGTTCTCTACGTTCTTAGTCTTAGTGGAAGGACTTCAGAACCGGGTCCATGTTCTCTATGTTCTTAGTCTTAGTGGAAGGACTTCAGAACCGGGTCCATGTTCTCTACGTTCTTAGTCTTAGTGAGGACTTCAGAACCGGGTCCATGTTCTCTACGTTCTTAGTCTCAGTGAGGACTTCAGAATCGGGTCCATGTTCTCTACGTTCTTAGTCTCAGTGAGGACTTCAGAACCGGATCCATGTTCTCTACGTTCTTAGTCTCAGTGAGGACTTCAGAACCGGGTCCACGTTCTCTACGTTCTTAGTCTTAGTGAGGACTTCAGAACCGGGTCCACGTTCTCTACGTTCTTAGTCTTAGTGAGGACTTCAGAACCGGATCCACGTTCTCTACGTTCTTAGTCTTAGTGAGGACTTCAGAACCGGGTCCACGTTCTCTACGTTCTTAGTCTCAGTGAGGACTTCAGAACCGGGTCCATGTTCTCTACGTTCTTAGTCTTAGTCAGGACTTCAGAACCGGGTCCATGGTCTCTACGTTCTTAGTCTTAGTGAGGACATCAGAACCGTGTCCATGTTCTCTACGTTCTTAGTCATAGTGAGGACTTCAGAACCGGGTCCATGTTCTCTACGTTCTTAATCTTAGTGGAAGGACTTCAGAAGCGGGTCAATGTTCTCTACGTTCTTAGTCTTAGTGAGGACTTCAGAACCGGGTCCATGTTCTCTACGTTCTTAGTCTTAGTGGAAGGACTTCAGAACCGGGTCCATGTTCTCTACGTTCTTAGTCTTAGTGGAAGGACTTCAGAACCGGGTCCATGTTCTCTACGTTCTTAGTCTTAGTGAGGACTTCAGAACCGGGTCCATGTTCTCTACGTTCTTAGTCTTAGTGGAAGGACTTCAGAACCGGGTCCATGTTCTCTACGTTCTTAGTCTTAGTGGAAGGACTTCAGAACCGGGTCCATGTTCTCTACGTTCTTAGTCTTAGTGAGGACTTCAGAACCGGGTCCATGTTCTCTACGTTCTTAGTCTTAGTGAGGACTTCAGAACCGGGTCCATGTTCTCTACGTTCTTAGTCTTAGTGGAAGGACTTCAGAACCGGGTCCATGTTCTCTACGTTCTTAGTCTTAGTGAAAGGACTTCAGAACCGGGTCCATGTTCTTTACGTTCTTAGTCTCAGTGGAAGGACTTCAGAACCGGGTACATGTTCTCTACGTTCTTAGTCTCAGTGGAAGGACTTCAGAACCGGGTCCATGTTCTCTACGTTCTTAGTCTTAGTGTGGACTTCAGAACCGGGTCCATGTTCTCTACGTTCTTAGTCTTAGTGGAAGGACTTCAGAACCGGGTCCATGTTCTCTACGTTCTTAGTCTTAGTGAGGACGCGGGCAGCAGCGTTCTGGATCAGCTGCAGCTGTCTGATCCTCTTTTTAGGCAGACCTGTGAAAACACCGTTGCAGTGATCAGTTCTACTAAAGATAAACATGGATTAATTTCTCCAGATCCTGCTGAGACATCAGTCCTTTAATTCTGGAAATGTTCTCCAGGTTCTAGAAGGTCCACTTTGTCTTTAGATGGAGGTTCAGGTCTGAGTCCATCACTACTCCCAGGTTTCAGGCCTGATCAGTGGTTCCTAGCTGAAGCAGCTGAAGCTGTGAGCTAACTCAGTTTAGTTTTTATTCAATAGAAGAACATTTTGTCTCATCCTGCATTGATTTCTTCTATTTCCTCAGAGCTTGAACTGGTTCATAGTCACCTGGTGACATGGTGATGTAGAGCTGTGTGTCGTCTGCATAGCGATTGAGATGGGCCTGTAGTTCTGCAGAAGTAGTTTTTTTTAAATGGGGCATTTCTCAAATGACATCAAATTACTAAATTTAGCAGCCATCTTGAAAAAAAAAGAAAAAGAGAAGAGGTGAAGAGATAAAAGGGAGAGAATGATAAAACGTCCTCCGTCTGCTCCATCACCTGGAAAGAGATACAAAAAGAACAGCACAACCAACAGACATAAAGCAACAGATACAATCGAGTAACACCTTGATGCCATTGCTAAATCATATGTATTATTATTTAAGCTGACATGTGTAAAGTGATACCTGAAAAAGGAAAGTGAAAGAAAAAGAAGAATAAATTAAAGCCGCAAGCGGCGTCGATCGGCCCTCGCAGCCAAGCGCCGCTCCGGCCTATTGGCCACCGCGGGGGTTCGCGCACCGCCGGCCGCCAGCCACCGCAGAAACTGTCACGCATTTTCCCCGCCCGTCCGCCGGGAGATTCCCACGAACGCATTCGGCAGCGCTCCCCCACGACTCACAACAAATCTGGTGTAGATCGGTCGATGCAGCGAGGATATACAGCCGTTGAATATTGATATTGCATTTGGCCACTGGGCCGGACAAAATCGTTCGGTGGGCCGGATCCAGCCCGCGGGCCATACGTTTGACACCCCTGGTTTAAACATTAGTATACCAATTTAATCAAAGGTATCTTACTACCTGTTAATCCAGCTTCATGTGAAAAGTTAACAAAACCTTTTTAGTTATTTAAAGTTAATTGTTATTTCATGTGTTTAAGGGTTTTGTTTCTTGCATTAAGACAGCTTTTATGAAAGTTTGACAGTTAAATTGGTGGATACACACCCAAAAGTAATAATGTAAAAGTAACACTTTAGCAATATTCCACGTGTATGTTGTGTACCAACTTTCGTAATTCTATCTTAAAGCATGGCTTGGGGCTGATCATTTAAAATATTCTAGGGGGCGCTATAGAAAAATTAGGTCACGCCAACCAAAGTTTGTTATGGATTCCTGTCGGGGGTGGAAAAGGATGCATCCAAGGGAGTTTTAAGCAGCTCGACCCAAAAATGTGGAATTCAGAGCCAAACGTATGGCAGCGGCGTTTGAGGTGACTTCACCACACCACCACGCCGCCCTGCTCCATCGAATCCCCTTTGGGCTGGAATCCAAAACACCAACATGTCTTCTGTCTCTGGATACATTTTCATGTTGATTAGCTCAGAGGGGTAACATAGCGACCGTTTACAGCAAAACATGACATTTCCTGTTGTCAGGGGGCGTGGCCTAAGTGATGTCATCATTTGACCATTGGATATGATAGAAGACCTGATGATGATCAATCACAGATAGTTTGATGCCTCTGTGTGTTTCTGTGTAGGAGATATAACTGTTTTATTTTTTGTGGCGAGTAGGTGAACTTTGACCCCTGCTAACGCCCCTTCAACAAGCTCAAAAACTCACTGTTTTGATAACTTTTAATTGGCCATGCCTTATGATCAGACTGACCGAGTTTCAAGCCGCTCGCTTGAAATTCCTAGGAGGAGTTCGATCAAATACCAATGCTGTAAACGTCAAAAATGGGGTCAAAATCAGACCTTCAATCTAAAATGGCCGACTTCCTGTGATATTTGCACTATGACATTAATTGTAAATTCTGAGCGTCTTGGTGAGCTCTACTACTGTACCAAATCTCATGTCTCTACGATGAAGTAAATGAATAGCAAAGGGTCCTTTGAAAATTGCGAGGTGGCGCCGTTGAGGCATTAGGTCACGCCCACCAAAGTTTGTTATGGATTCCTGTCGGGGGCTAGATAAGGATGCATCCAAGTGAGTTTTAAGCAGCTCGGCCCAGAAATGTGGAATTCAGAGCCAAACGTATGGCAGCGGCGTTTGAGGTGACTTCACCACGCCGCCACGCCCCCCTGCTCCATCGAATCCACTTGGGGCTGGAATCCACAACACACCAACATGTCTTCTGTCTCTGGACACAGTTTCATGTTGATTAGCTCAGAGGGGTAACATAGCGACCGTTTACAGCAAAACATGACACTTCCTGTTGTCAGGGGGCGTGGCCTAAGTGATGTCATCATTTGACCATTGGATATTAAAGAAGACCCAATGATGATCAATCACAGAAGGTTTGGTGCCTCTGTGTGTTTCTGTGTAGGAGATATAACAGTTTTATTTTTTGTGGCGAGTAGGTGAACTTTGACCCCTGCTAACGCCCCTTCAACATGCTCAAAAACTCACCGTTTTGATAACTTTTAATTGGCCATGCCTTATGATCAGACTGACCGAGTTTCAAGTCGCTCGCTCAAAATCCCTAGGAGGAGTTCGATCAAATACCAATGCTGTAAACGTCAAAAATGGGGTCAAAATCAGACCTTCAATCTAAAATGGCCGACTTCCTGTGATATTTGCACTATGACATTAATTATAAATTCTGAACGTCTTGGTGAGCTCTACAACTGTACCAAATTTCACGTCTCTACGATGAAGTAAGTGAATAGCAAAGGGTCCTTTGAAAATTGCTAGGTGGCGCCATTGAGGCATTTTCCGTTAGATTTTTGTGATGACCTTAAAATATAAAATTTTTAAACAGTCTTCATGCATCTGCCAAGTTTGGTGAGTTTTTGAATATGATAAAGCCCCCAAAAAGGCCCCTCTTTAGGGGGAAGAGGGCAGAATAAAAATAATAATAATAATAATAATTAAAACCGCAAGCGGTGATGATCGGCCCTCGCAGCCAAGCGCCGCTCTGGCCTATGGGCCACCGCTAGGGTACGCGCACCTCCCGCCGCCAGCCACCGCAGAAGCTGTCATGCATTTTCCTCACCCGTCTAACATGCAATACACACGTACGCGTTGGGCAGCGCTCCCCCACGACTCACAAAAAACCTGGTGCAGATCGGTCGATGCACCGAGGAGACACAGCCGTTGAATAATGAAAATGCATTTGGCCACCGGGCCGGACTAAATCGTTCGGCGGGCCAGATCCGGCCCACAGGCCGTACGTTTGACACCCCTGGTTTAAACACTAGTATACAAATTTAATTAAAGGTATCTTACTAGCTGTTAATCCAGCTTCATGTGAAAAGTTAACAAAACCTTTTTAGTTATTTAAAGTTAATTAATTCATGTGTTTAAGGGTTTCGTTTCTTGCATTAAGACAGCTGTTATGAAAGTTTGACAGTTAAATTGGTGGATACACACCCAAAAGTAATAATGTAAAAGTAACACTTTAGCAATTGGAATATTGCTAAAGTAACACGTTAGCAATATTCCACATGTGTATGTTGTGTACAAACTTTAGTAATTTCTAATAGACCACTTCACTCTCAGAAAGCAGGTCTGCTGGTGGTTCCTAAAGTCTGTAAAACCAGAATGGTAGGCAGATCCTTTAGCTATCATGCTTCTCTCCAGTGGAACCAACTCCCAGTTTTGGTCCGTGACGCAGACACCCTGTCTACTTTTAAGACTAATCCTTAAACTTTCCTTTTTCCATCCATCCATCGTCTTCCGCTTATCCGGGGTCAGGTCGCGGGTGTAGCAGCTTCAAGAGGGAGGCCCAGACCTTCCTCTCCCCAGCCACTTGGGCCACTTCCTCCGGGGGAATCCCAAAGCGTTCCCAGGCCAGCAGAGTCTCTCCAGCGTGTCCTGGGTCTTCCCCTGGGCCTCCTCCCGGTGGGACGTGCCCAGAACACCTCACCAGGGATGCGTCCAGGAGGCATCCTAACCAGATGCCCGAGCCACCTCAACTGGCTCCTCTCAATGTGAAGGAGCAGCGGCTCTACTCTGAGTCCTCCCCGGATGACTGATCTCCTCACCCTATCTCTAAGGGAGAGCCCAGACACACTATGGAGAAATCTCATTTTGGCCGCTTGTGTCCGGGATCTCGTTCTTTCGGTCACGACCCAAAGCTCGTGACCATAGATGAGGGTAGGAACGTAGATCGACTGGTAAATCGAGAGCTTGGCCTTTTGGCTCAGCTCTCTCTTCACCACAACGGATCGGTACAGCGCCCGCTTCACAGCAGACGCCGCACCAATCCGCCTGTCGATCTCCCGCTCCATCTTCCCCTCATTCGTGAACAAGACCCCAAGATACTTGAACTTCTCCACTAGAAGCTGGCTCTTGGGACTTTCCTTTTTTAAAAAGCTTATAGTTAGAGTGGCTCATGTTACCCTGAGCTACCTCTATAGTTATGCTGCTATACGTTTAGGCTACTGCAGGACATCAGGGTCTATTGTTCTTCAATTTTGAATGACTGTTGTCATTTCAGCTTTTAACTTTTTGATTTTTCTTTTTTCTTCATAGTAGGCACACCTGGTCTGGCGTTCTGTTAGCTGTGGCATCATCCAGGGAAGACAGATCACCCGCTACTACCATCTAATGTAGAACTTCTGTGCTTTTTTGTCTGTCTTGTTGTGTCTCTGCTCTGTCTTCTGTAACCCCCAGTCTGTCGAGGCAGATGACCGTTCATACTGAGCCCGTTTCTGCTGGAGGTTTTTCCTTCCCGTTAATGGGGAGTTTTCTTTCCTGCTGTCGCTTCATGCTTGCTCAGTAGGTAGGATTGCTGCAAAGCTATGGACAATGCAGACGACTCTCCCTGTGGCTCTACGCTTCTTCAAGAGAGAATGCTACTTGTCAAGACTTTGATGCAATGAACTGGTTCCCTTATATAGGAATTTTTTTGACCAATGTGTATAATCTGACCCAATCTGTATAATCTGATTGATTTTGACGTTGTAAAGTGCCTTGAGATGACATATTTCATGAATTGGCGCTATATAAATAACATTGAATTGCATCATCTCTTCAGACCAAGTAAACTATCACATTTTTTGAGACAGTTATCTCATTTTAAAGATATAATCATCTAACGTTATTACTCTTAGCTAGTTAAAGCTCCATAATAATATTAGACCAGGTTTTAGTTCCACTCTTTTATTATGCACATCTAGGCTACCTATAAATATAAAGTATGGCATGCCAAAAAACATTTTAAACAAAAGGCAATTTTAGTAATGGCCTTGCGATTTTATATCTAAGCATTAAAAATGATAATATTTCACAAATTTTCACAGCAAGATGGAAATAACGACTATCCAACATTTTAAGATTTTGTAAAAACTTTTTTCCTTTTTTACCTACCTTTTGAAATTAATACTTGTTTCTACTTCTCCAAAATTATACTTCAAGAAAACTATTGTGCTGTCCTGGGGCCATATGCAGCTGGACAGCTAGGACAAAAGTTCCCCACACAAAGCTTCCTTTTCTTGCGTTGTCTGAATAACCTTTGTTCCCAAATCTGGCTTTAAACATTCTTTTTGTAAAAAGACGAATATTTTTCCAAGGCAGAAGCGTGTAGAACAAATTCAACTTCAACGTTAGCAGTTTCCCTAGCTTCATAGCTGAAAAGCAGCTTTTAACGGGAGCAAAATACGTCAAAGATCTTTTTTTAAGGTGAGAGCACTCACTATCTCACGTAATTCACATAGAGATCTAACAAAGTTGTGATGTCTCACTCTGATTAAATATGAACCCAAAACTTTTCTAACTATTTTTGCCTTGGATTTCCTCTGACAAAGAATTAATATCTTATTTATGTAATGTATTCACGAAATGAATTCCTTGCTGTCTTAACAAAAGGCAGAACAACTATAATGTTACTTTCTATAATTATTACAGGCTCTGCTGAGATGTCAAATTCTGGAGAATGCTTAGACACCCTGACACACAAATATGGATTAACTTCATTTCATGTGCACTCGTGAACTTGTTTTAGTTGATTTAGTTTTCTTGATGTACTGTAGAGCGTGATGAGGTCTGTTGTGGTATTGTGTGCACTGGATTGAGGGGACAGTTGGTGTTGTCTGTCAAACCCAATCTTCTTAAGCTGCAAATTCAGTAAAGTTACCATATATATATATATATATATATATATATATATATATATATATATATATATATATATATATATATATATATATTTATATATATATATATATATATATATATATATATAAAAAACGGTTGCAGTTACAGCTCAAACGTCGTAACAACACTTCTAAATCTGAGTCTGACGCACAATTTCAAATACAAACACGATGCAGTTTGACTTTTGTCCGATGACGAGCGAGCGAGCGAGCGAGAGAGAACTGGTAAAGCAGCACATAGTAACAATAAGTCTAGCGCGCCATAAAGATGTTATTAATCAGGGAAATCTTTCTGATTGTTTCACAGCGGTTACCTGCAGCGGGTAAACACGCCCACGACAACACACTTAGGCTCCACGCAGCCCGTTTCTATCGGAATATGCGCCAAAACTGCCTCTTTAAAATGAACTGCACGGTGCAGTCTGCGCCTGTCTGAATTGCAATGTGAAGTTTTACACATCTATGCGTGAGCATAATCAAAAATTCCCCCCAGGAGCAGCGTTTTTTTTTTCCCCAGGACCCGCGGTAACGACAGCGGTGTTCTTACGATGGAGTATTAGGGCCACACATGAAGAGAAAAAATAATTTTGCCATGACGAGATTAAACTGGTGCAGATCAGTTGATGCAGCGATGCATTTGGCCACCGGAGGCAGTGGCGACCCACCAGCTTAAAATCTATGTATTGATGTCTATGTATGTATTTTAATCATCTTAAAAATGGTCTTATAGCTTAAAAGATCATCCTGTTTTGGTTGGTTTTGTAGCCGAATAGAAGAGATGTTCTCAAAGCATTAAATAAGCCTTTTGACTTTTAAAAATGTTGTGCTTTTAAGGTAATTTTAAGTAACTTTTTATTAAATTTATCAATATCCTATGGAAGTCTGGACATATGGCAGTGGCGTTTCAGGTGACTTTGCCACGCCACCACGCCGCCCTGCTCCATCGAATCCAGTTGATCTTGTAGCCGAATAGAAGAGATGTTCTCAAAGCATTAAATAAGCCTTTTGACTTTTAAAAATGTTGTCCTTTTAAGGTAATTTTAAGTTACTTTTTATTAAATTTGTCAATATCCTATGGAAGTCTGGACATATGGCAGCGGCGTTTCAGGTGACTTTGCCACGCCACCATGCCACTCTGCTACATGAAATCCAGTTGGGCCTGGAATCCACAACACAGCAACATGTCTTCTGTCTGTGGACACAGTTTCATGTTGATTAGCTCAGAGGGGTAACATAGCGACTGCTAACAATAAAACATGACACTTCCTGTTGTCAGGGGGCGTGGACTAAGTGATGTCATCATTTGACCATTGGATATTGTAGAAGACCCGATGATGATCAATCACAGAAAGTTTGGTGCCTCTGTGTGTTTCTGTGTAGGAGATATAGCGGTTTTTCCTGTTGTCAGGGGGCGTGGCCTAAGTGATGTCATCATTTGACCATTGGATATTGTAGAAGACCCGATGATGATCAATCACAGAAAGTTTGGTGCTTCTGTGTGTTTTTGTGTAGGAGATATAACAGTTTTTCCTGTTGTCAGGGGGCGTGGCCTAAGTGATGTCATCATTTGACCATTGGATATTGTAGAAGACCCGATGATGATCAATCACAGAAAGTTTGGTGCTTCTGTGTGTTTTTGTGTAGGAGATATAACAGTTTTTCCTGTTGTCAGGGGGCGTGGCCTAAGTGATGTCATCATTTGACCATTGGATATTGTAGAAGACCCGATGATGATCAATCACAGAAAGTTTGGTGCCTCTGTGTGTTTCTGTGTAGGAGATATAACAGTTTTTCCTGTTGTCAGGGGGCGTGGCCTAAGTGATGTCATCATTTGACCATTGGATATTGTAGAAGACCTAGTGGTGATCAACTACTGAAAGTTTGGTGGCTCTGTGAGTTTTTGTATATGAAATATAACAGTTTTGTGTTTCATGGCGAGTAGGTGAACTTTGACCCCCGCTCACGCCCCTTCAGCATGCTCAAAAACTCACCGTTTTGATAACCTTTAATTGGCCATGCCTTATGATCAGACTGCCCGAGTTTCAAGCCGCTCGCTCAAAATCTCTAGGAGGAGTTCCATCAAATACCAATGCTGTAAACGTCAAAAATGGGGTCAAAATCAGACCTTCAATCTAAAATGGCCGACTTCCTGTGATATTTACACTATGACATTAATTGTAAATTCTGAGCGTCTTGGTGAGCTCTACCACTGTACCAAATCTCATGTCTCTACGATGAAGTAAGTGAATAGCAAAGGGTCCTTTGAAAATTGCTAGGTGGCGCCGTTGAGGCATTAGGTCACGCCCACCAAAGTTTGTTATGGATTCCTGTTGGGGGGTGGATAAGGATGCATCCAAGTGAGTTTTAAGCAGCTCGGCCCAAAAATATGGAATTCAGAGCCAAACGTATGGCAGCGGCGTTTGAGGTGACTTCACCACGCCGCCACGCTCTCCTGCTCCATCGAATCCACTTGGGGCTGGAATCCACAATACATCAACATGTCTTCTGTCTCTGGACTCAGTTTCATGTTGATTAGCTCAGAGGGGTAACATAGCGACCGTTTACAGCAAAACATGACACTTCCTGTTGTCAGGGGGCGTGGCCTAAGTGATGTCATAATTTGACCATTGGATATTAAAGAAGACCCAATGATGATCAATCACAGAAAGTTTGGTGCCTCTATGTGTTTCTGTGTAGGAGATATAACAGTTTTATTTTTTGTGGCGAGTAGGTGAACTTTGACCCCTGCTAACACCCCTTCAACATGCTCAAAAACTCACCGTTTTGATAACTTTTAATTGGCCATGCCTTATGATCAGACTGACCAAGTTTCAAGTCGCTCGCTCAAAATCTCTAGGAGGAGTTCGATCAAATACCAATGCTGTAAACGTCAAAAATCGGGTCAAAATCAGACCTTCAATCTAAAATGGCCGACTTCCTGTGATATTTGCACTATGACATTAATTGTAAATTCTGAGCGTCTTGGTGAGCTCTACCACTGTACCAAATCTCATGTCTCTACGATGAAGTAAGTGAATAGCAAAGGGTCCTTTGAAAATTGCTAGGTGGCGCCATTGAGGCATTTTTCTTTAGATTTTTATGAGGACCTTAAAATACAAAATTTTTAAACAGTCTTCATGCGTCCGCCAAGTTTGGTGAGTTTTTGAATATGATAAAGCCCCCAAAAAGGCCCCTCTTTAGGGGGGCAGAATAAAAATAATAATAATTAAAGCCGCAAGCGGCGTCGATCGGCCCTCGCAGCCAAGCGCCGCTCCGGCCTATTGGCCACCGCGGGGGTTCGCGCACCGCCGGCCGCCAGCCACCGCAGAAACTGTCAAGCATTTTCCCCCCCCGTCCGCCGGAAGATTCCCACGAACGCATTCGGCAGCGCTCCCCCACGACTCACAACAAATCTGGTGTAGATCGGTCGATGCAGCGAGGATATACAGCCGTTGAATATTGATATTGCATTTGGCCACTGGGCCGGACAAAATCGTTCGGTGGGCCGGATCCGGCCCGTGGGCCATACGTTTTGACACCCCTGGTTTAAACATTAGTATACCAATTTAATCAAAGGTATCTTACTACCTGTTAATCCAGCTTCATGTGAAAAGTTAACAAAACCTTTTTAGTTATTTAAAGTTAATTGTTATTTCATGTGTTTAAGGGTTTTGTTTCTTGCATTAAGACAGCTTTTATGAAAGTTTGACAGTTAAATTGGTGGATACACACCCAAAAGTAATAATGTAAAAGTAACACTTTAGCAATATTCCACATGTGTATGTTGTGTACCAACTTTCGTAATTCTATCTTAAAGCATGGCTTGGGGCTGATCATTTAAAATATTCTAGGGGGCGCTATAGAAAAATTAGGTCACGCCAACCAAAGTTTGTTATGGATTCCTGTCGGGGGTGGAAAAGGATGCATCCAAGGGAGTTTTAAGCAGCTCGACCAAAAAATGTGGAATTCAGAGCCAAACGTATGGCAGCGGCGTTTGAGGTGACTTCACCACGCCACCACGCCGCCCTGCTCCATCGAATCCACTTGGGGCTGGAATCCACAACACACCAACATGTCTTCTGTCTCTGGATACATTTTCATGTTGATTAGCTCAGAGGGGTAACATAGCGACCGTTTACAGCAAAACATGACATTTCCTGTTGTCAGGGGGCGTGGCCTAAGTGATGTCATCATTTGACCATTGGATATGATAGAAGACCTGATGATGATCAATCACAGATAGTTTGGTGCCTCTGTGTGTTTCTGTGTAGGAGATATAACTGTTTTATTTTTTGTGGCGAGTAGGTGAACTTTGACCCCTGCTAACGCCCCTTCAACAAGCTCAAAAACTCACTGTTTTGATAACTTTTAATTGGCCATGCCTTATGATCAGACTGACCGAGTTTCAAGCCGCTCGCTCGAAATCCCTAGGAGGAGTTCGATCAAATACCAATGCCGTAAACGTCAAAAATGGGGTCAAAATCAGACCTTCAATCTAAAATGGCCGACTTCCTGTGATATTTGCACTATGACATTAATTGTAAATTCTGAGCGTCTTGGTGAGCTCTACTACTGTACCAAATCTCATGTCTCTACGATGAAGTAAGTGAATAGCAAAGGGTCCTTTGAAAATTGCGAGGTGGCGCCGTTGAGGCATTAGGTCACGCCCACCAAAGTTTGTTATGGATTCCTGTCGGGGGCTAGATAAGGATGCATCCAAGTGAGTTTTAAGCAGCTCGGCCCAAAAATGTGGAATTCAGAGCCAAACGTATGGCAGCGGCGTTTGAGGTGACTTCACCACGCCGCCACGCCCCCCTGCTCCATCGAATCCACTTGGGGCTGGAATCCACAACCCACCAACATGTCTTCTGTCTCTGAACACAGTTTCATGTTGATTAGCTCAGAGGGGTAACATAGCGACCGTTTACAGCAAAACATGACACTTCCTGTTGTCAGGGGGCGTGGCCTAAGTGATGTCATCATTTGACCATTGGATATTAAAGAAGACCCAATGATGATCAATCACAGAAAGTTTGGTGCCTCTGTGTGTTTCTGTGTAGGAGATATAACAGTTTTTTTTTGTGGCGAGTAGGTGAACTTTGACCCCTGCTAACGCCCCTTCGACATGCTCAAAAACTCACCGTTTTGATAACTTTTAATTGGCCATGCCTTATGATCAGATTGACCGAGTTTCAAGTCGCTCGCTCAAAATCCCTAGGAGGAGTTCGATCAAATACCAATGCTGTAAATGTCAAAAATGGGGTCAAAATCAGACCTTCAATCTAAAATGGCCGACTTCCTGTGATATTTGCACTATGACATTAATTATAAATTCTGAACGTCTTGGTGCGCTCTACAACTGTACCAAATTTCACGTCTCTACGATGAAGTAAGTGAATAGCAAAGGGTCCTTTGAAAATTGCTAGGTGGCGCCGTTGAGGCATTTTCCGTTAGATTTTTGTGATGACCTTAAAATATAAAATTTTTAAACAGTCTTCATGCATCTGCCAAGTTTGGTGAGTTTTTGAATATGATAAAGCCCCCAAAAAGGCCCCTCTTTAGGGGGGCAGAATAAAAATAATAATAATTAAAACCGCAAGCGGTGATGATCGGCCCTCGCAGCCAAGCGCCGCTCTGGCCTAAGGGCCACCGCTAGGGTACGCGCACCTCCCGCCGCCAGCCACCGCAGAAGCTGTCATGCATTTTCCTCACCCGTCTACCATGCCATACACACGTATGCGTTGGGCAGCGCTCCCCCACGACTCACAAAAAATCTGGTGCAGATCGGTCGATGCACCGAGGAGACACAGCCGTTGAATAATAAAAATGCATTTGGCCACCGGGCCGGACTAAATCGTTCGGCGGGCCAGATCCGGCCCGCAGGCCGTACGTTTGACACCCCTGGTTTAAACATTAGTATACCAACTTAATCAAAGGTATCTTACTAGCTGTTAATCCAGCTTCATGTGAAAAGTTAACAAAACCTTTTTAGTTATTTAAAGTTAATTATTTCATGTGTTTAAGGGTTTCGTTTCTTGCATTAAGACAGCTTTTATGAAAGTTTGACAGTTAAATTGGTGGATACACACCCAAAAGTAATAATGTAAAAGTAACACTTTGGCAATTGGAAAATTGCTAAAGTAACACGTTAGCAATATTCCACATGTGTATGTTGTGTACAAACTTTAGTAATTTCTAACAGACCACTTCACTCTCAGAAAGCAGGTCTGCTAGTGGTTCCTAAAGTCTGTAAAACCAGAATGGTAGGCAGATCCTTTAGTTATCAGGCTCCTCTCCAGTGGAACAAACTCCCAGTTTTGGTCCGTGACGCAGACACCCTGTCTACTTTTAAGACTAATCCTAAAACTTTCCTTTTTCCATCCATCCATCGTCTTCCACTTATCCGGGGTCAGGTCGCAGGGGCAGCTTCAAGAGGGAGCCCCAGACCTTCCTCTCCCCAGCCACTTGGGCCACTTCCTCCGGGGGAATCCCAAAGCGTTCCCAGGCCAGCATAGTCTCTCCAGCGTGTCCTGGGTCTTCCTCTGGGCCTCCTCCCGGTGGGACGTGCCAAGAACACCTCATCAGGGAGGCGTCCAGGAGGCATCCTAACCAGATGCCCGATCCACCTCAACTGGCTCCTCTCAATGTGGAGGAGCAGCGGCTCTACTCTGAGTCCTCCCCGGATGACTGAGCTCCTCACCCTATCTCTAAGGGAGAGCCCAGACACACTATGGAGAAAACTCATTTTGGCCGCTTGTATCCGGGATTTCGTTCTTTCGGTCACGACCCAAAGCTCGTGACCATAGATGAGGGTAGGAACGTAGATCGACTGGTAAATCGAGAGCTTGGCCTTTTGGCTCAGCTCTCTCTTCACCACAACGGATCGGTACAGCGCACGCTTCACAGCAGACGTCGCACCAATCCGCCTGTCGATCTCCCGCTCCATCTTCCCCTCATTCGTGAACAAGACCCCAAGATACTTGAACTCCTCCACTAGAAGCTGGCTCTTGGGACTTTCCTTTTTGACAAAGATTATAGTTAGAGTGGTTCATGTTACCCCGAGCTACCTCTATAGTTATGCTGCTATAGGCTTAGGCTGCTGGAGGACATCAGGGTCTATTGTTCTTCAATTTTGCATGACTGTTGTCATTTCAGCTTTTACCTTTTTGTTTTTTCTATTTTTTCTTCATAGTAGGTACACCTGGTCTGGCGTTCTGTTAGCTGTGACATCATTCAGGGAAGACAGATCACCTGCTATTACCATCTAATGTAAAACACATTACTGGATCAATGTGTGCTTCTGTGCTTTTTTGTCTGTCTTGTTGTGTCTCTTCTCTCTCTTTTGTAACCCCCAGTCGGTCAAGGCAGATTACCGTTCATACTGAGCCCGGTTCGGCTGGAGGTTTTTCCTTCCTGTTAATGGGGAGTTTTTCCTTCTGCTGTCACTTCATGCTTGATCAGTATGAGGGATTGCTGCTAAGCCATGTACAATGCAAACGACTCTCCCTGTGGCTCTACGCTTCTTCAGGAGTCAATGCTGCTTGTTACGACTTTGATGAAATCAACTGGTTCCCTTATATAGGAATTTCTTTTACCAATCTGGATAATCTGACTTAATATGTATAATCTGATTGATTTTGACATTGTAAACTGCCTTTAGATGACATGCAGGCCGGCAGACCCGACATGTATATTAATATGTATTATTATTATTAATATTATTATTATTTTATATATCTGCCTCGTTATATTTGCATAATGCATGAAGAAAAATATCAGCAGCGCAAGAGTCTGTTCCGATCATCCAGCCCTTACCACAGGCTACTGCAGCCCATTGGTTATCATCCCTGACAGTCTAAAGGGCTAGGCCAATCATAAAGTAGAAAAACACCTTCACGCTCCATGTGGAACTTTGTGCAGCGGTGTTCACAGTAGTAATGGATAAGAAACGCAAGGGAGGCGCAGAGAAACTGCACGAAAAAAAGAAACGAGTTCTTCAAACGGATGCTGCGAAATGTGTCAAACTGACTGACATGTTCCCAACAGCAGGCCCTTCATCTGCTCCGGTGTCTGGTGTAAAATATGGTGGTGGTTGTAGTCAGTGACGTGCGGTAGAGAGTGACACGGGAGTGGATTTTCACTCCTGTCCCGTCCCACTCCCACTGATAAAAATTGTGTCCCGTCCCAATCCCGGGCCAGAGTAGAAAAAAAAATCCTGTCCCGTCCCGCTCCTGGTAAAATTACTCCCACTCCCATCCCGCTCCCACTCAGAATGACTCCCGCTCCTGCCCTACTCCCATTCTTGTTGTCTTCATTAAGTTTTCTGGAAATACATTAAACCTGAATGTCTATGAAGGGTCAGTTAAGTTCCTGTTTTAGCTGTAGTAAAGGCCAGTTAAAGTGAAAGGAATAATAATAAATAAATAAATAAAGTAACAAACACGGAAACAGACCATGCCTATCTTAGTTGAATAAACAAAATGTACAATGTTGCTTTTTACTAATTCATTAAGTAATTGTTTCACATGAACAATGAAGTTACTTTTACATTTCAAATTGCTGAAACTAAAGAATAATGCACCGAGAAAGAGATCTATACTCAGTTAAGAAAAAAGTGCATAAAGGCATTACTGTCACAATTTAGATAATGTACCGAAGTGGTTCAAAAACTCAGTTTAGTAAAACAAAAAATTACAAAAAAGTTGAATATCATTCAAACATATTAGTATTTTTCCATTTGCAATAAAATATCCACAAACTAATTAGGGTTTACTATCAGAACCAATACATTCATTGAACATTAAACACATTCTTAGACAGATCTGTCAACTTTTATCAAAAGTTAAAAGTGAGATTATGTTAATTTTCGGGGATGATGCGGAGCTGGAGGCGGAGCTAACTGGACCCAGGAACAGCCGGTCCAGTCGGCTCCGTCTCATTTTTACCCGACCAGACATGGAAGTACATGTTTTACTTTTGTTAAATAGTGAAACAGAAGTGTTAACACATTGTTCAGTTATTGGGTTAAAACAGAAAAAAACACAACTGTTCAGACAATACTAAATAAAATAATAAAGTAGTTTTAAGTTATTGGCCGTATTATTACACTGTTGCACATTGGGAAATTAGTCCAGGAAACACGTTTTACAAGCAGGTACTGAGTGTTAACACCGTGACATTCAACTCTCCTCAAGTTTGTTAATATTTGCAACTTTACAGTTGCGCTGTGAGTTTAATAAATAAGTCCTTACTTTTGACTTTGCGTTGCCGATCCAACTTTTCCAGGTTGAGTTCGCCACTAGCGGTTGATCCCCCCCCCCCCCCCCACTCCCATTCTGTTTTTTGAGCGCTGGCGGAAAAAATAAACCGGATGCACTGTTGGCTTCTGGGTCGTGTAGTTCTTTGACCAGCATTATAGTTTCGGTTTCTTGGAAAAAAACTACAAAATGGCGGCGGCGAACCTACATTTTTGATTTTCTATTTTATTTAATCTTTTGGCTTCGATCCTAGTTAATTGTACCTGTTGTTGGTTTACTCCCGCTCCCGTCTGCTCCCGTTTATATTTAATCCTGTACCGTCCCAATCACGTGATATTTACTGATGTTGACTCCCATCCCGCGGGATTCCCGTGGGAATCACGTGACCCGCGGGATTCCCGAAAAAATGTCAGTCTCTAACGTGCGGTAGGGTTCATGGCTGGTGAGGCACTGACGTCATCAGAGTCAGATTTACAAATATATACACTCTACAGAGTAGACTCGTTGCAAAGTGCTGAAGGAGACTGATTGAGCCAAATAAATTCACCAAGATACATGGAAAAATATTGGTTCTTTGATGAAAAAAATTGTCATTTGATTGGTAACAGTTTATGAGTTATGATGGATTTCTGCATTTGTAACACATTCTAAAACTATAACCCACATTACGCAGATTTTATCACAAAAACAAAACATGAATAAGTATCGCTGTCTTACCTCTACTTATAATTTAAGTCCCTGTGGCGCTCTTTCTGAACAAAAATATCATCATTTTCCGGTAAAAGTTCTCTTTATCTTCTTCAGTTTTAAAAGTCTCTCAGTCTCAATGGAGCTCACTGCCAGGGAGGAAAGCCTTCCCTGATCAGTCCTGTTCCAGCTGTATGTTTAGTCTTTTTAGTGCTTTACTTGTTTAGCAAAACTCGCTAATAAAACATCAATAACTTGTTTTGACTCTACTATTTGGGGATCACGAGCGGTGCCCCTTGAGCGCCCCCTGCCTAGTGGCCAAGGAACTGCTGGCCTCACCTACAACCACTTCTTTGCTGTTTATGATCGGCCAGCACCACGAAAACATGTTATCTGCACACAGTTTGATGACCAAAACACAATTCGTAATCCACATATATTAAATTGTGGAAAATCAGTTCATAACTGTTTGAACAATTGAATTTATGATCTAGAGACAGGAAGATGCATTCACAGAATGGAAGTCAGCGCAGTTACCATGGGATTGCGCAATCCCAGGGTAGGCCAAGCTCGCTGCGGCCTCACCGGCTTCGCTATCAAGCGCCACCAAGGATTTACATGAAAAATAGCGAAAAGTCTGCGATTTTAAAGAAAATATGATCAAAAATTAGGAAATTAGATAAATAAAATACTTATTACAAATGACTGAGTAAATCAAAATTTATATTATGTTATTATATATTTTCTTTCTTTCCATGATGACAAGTGAGGCATTTCTCTGGTTCATTTTGTCATTGGCATCCTTTTTTACACAGTGAGTGCACATTAGTCCAATGTTACCCTACAGTATCTGGAAGACTGAATAGATCTGATGAGCAACTTACAATAACTTCTTATAATGATGTAACGTGATAATATGTGTGATTGACCGTGACACCTCTCTTTCTCTCTCTCTCTCTCTGATCTAAGAATAGTTGCTGTGCTGTGGTGGAGTTTACATTTTACAGTGTTAATAAATTAAGATTTTGGAAGTATTTTAAGTGTCCACTCTCACTAATTTCCATTATCCTGACTTCAAGGTATTGCACAGTTGGTATTGCACAGTTGGTATACACATTCAGTACACAAAAAAAATGTGGTGGGCCAGTCTAATCCAAAATGCCAGGGCCAATTTTTTGTCCCAATCCACCCCTGATGACATGTTTCATGATTTGGCGTTATATAAATAAAAACTGAAATGTATTGAACAAGAGTTTGTCAGTTTTCAAGCAGGATTTGTATATCTGTTCAACTTAAATATACAAGGAAACCAAAGAGTTAAGATCACTTACTTACCAAGAGAAATTCCTTTGGGGTTTATTTGTGGTCTCTTGCTGCCCCCTGCTGGACAAGTATGATCAAATACATATGCTTTACATGTCAACTTGGTATCAAAATTCAGATTTCAATCTAAAATGGCTTACTTCCTGTGATACTTGCAGTATGACATTAATTGTAAATTCTGAGCGTCTTGCTGAGATCTACAACTGTACAAAATTTCATTACTCTACGATGAAGTAAGTGAATACCAAAGGGTCCTTTGAAATTTGCTTGGTGGCGCTATAGAGAAACTAAGTCCTGCTCACTAAAGTTTGTTAAGGATTCCTGTTGGGGGGTGGATAAGGATGCATCCAAATGAGTTTTAAGCAGCTCGGCCCAAAAATGTGGAATTCAGAGCCAAACGTATGGCAGCGGCGTTTGAGGTGACTTCACCACGCCGCCACGCTCTCCTGCTCCATCGAATCGACTTGGGGCTGGAATCCACAACACAACAACATGTTTTCTGTCTCTGGACACAGTTTCATGTTGATTAGCTCAGAGGGGTAACATAGCGACCGTTTACAGCAAAACATGACACTTCCTGTTGTCAGGGGGTGTGGCCTAAGTGATGTCATCATTTGACCATTGGATATTATAGGAGACCTGATGATGATTAATCACAGAAAGTTTGGTGCCTCTGTGTGTTTCTGTGTAGGAGATATAACACTTTTATTTTTTGTGGCGAATAGGTGAACTTTGACCCCTGCCAACGCCCCTTCAGCATGCTCAAAAACTCACCGTTTTGATAACTTTTGATTGGCCATGCCTTATGATCAGACTGCCCGAGTTTCAAGCCGATCGCTCAAAATCTCTAGGAGGAGATCCATCAAATAGCAATGCTATAAACGTCAAAAATTGGGTCAAAATCAGACTTTAAGTCTAAAATGGCCAACTTCCTGTGATATTTGCACTATGACATTAATTGTAAATTCTGAGCGTCTTGTTGAGCTCTACAACTGTACCAAATTTCATGTCTCTACGACGAAGTAAGTGAATAGCAAAGGGTCCTTTGAAAATTTCTAGGTGGCGCCGTTGAGGCATTTTTCTTTAGATTTTTGTGACGACCTTAAAATACAAAATTTTTAAACAGTCACCATGCATCTGCCAAGTTTGGTGAGTTTTTGAAAATGAGAAAGCCCCCAAAAAGGCCCCTCTTTAGGGGGGCAGAATAATAATAATAATAATAATAATTAACACTACAGATACAATAGGCCTTCGCAGCGCTTAGCTGCTCGGGCCTAATTAAAGCCGCAAGCGGCGTCGATCGGCCCTCGCAGCCAAGCGCCGCTCCGGCCTATTGGCCACCGCGGGGGTTCGCGCACCGCCGGCCGCCAGCCACCGCAGAAACTGTCACGCATTTTCCCCGCCCGTCCGCCGGGAGATTCCCACGAACGCATTCGGCAGCGCTCCCCCACGACTCACAACAAATCTGGTGTAGATCGGTCGATGCAGCGAGGATATACAGCCGTTGAATATTGATATTGCATTTGGTCACTGGGCCGGACAAAATCGTTCGGTGGGCCGGATCCGGCCCGCGGGCCATACGTTTGACACCCCTGGTTTAAACATTAGTATACCAATTTAATCAAAGGTATCTTACTACCTGTTAATCCAGCTTCATGTGAAAAGTTAACAAAACCTTTTTAGTTATTTAAAGTTAATTGTTATTTCATGTGTTTAAGGGTTTTGTTTCTTGCATTAAGACAGCTTTTATGAAAGTTTGACAGTTAAATTGGTGGATACACACCCAAAAGTAATAATGTAAAAGTAACACTTTAGCAATATTCCACATGTGTATGTTGTGTACCAACTTTCGTAATTCTATCTTAAAGCATGGCTTGGGGCTGATCATTTAAAATATTCTAGGGGGCGCTATAGAAAAATTAGGTCACGCCAACCACAGTTTGTTATGGATTCCTGTCGGGGGTGGAAAAGGATGCATCCAAGGGAGTTTTAAGCAGCTCGACCCAAAATTGTGGAATTCAGAGCCAAACGTATGGCAGCGGCGTTTGAGGTGACTTCACCACACCACCACGCCGCCCTGCTCCATCGAATCCACTTGGGGCTGGAATCCAAAACACCAACATGTCTTCTGTCTCTGGATACATTTTCATGTTGATTAGCTCAGAGGGGTAACATAGCGACCGTTTACAGCAAAACATGACATTTCCTGTTGTCAGGGGGCGTGGCCTAAGTGATGTCATCATTTGACCATTGGATATGATAGAAGACCTGATGATGATCAATCACAGATAGTTTGGTGCCTCTGTGTGTTTCTGTGTAGGAGATATAACTGTTTTATTTTTTGTGGCGAGTAGGTGAATTTTTGACCCCTGCTAACGCCCCTTCAACAAGCTCAAAAACTCACTGTTTTGATAACTTTTAATTGGCCATGCCTTATGATCAGACTGACCGAGTTTCAAGCCGCTCGCTCGAAATCCCTAGGAGGAGTTCGATCAAATACCAATGCTGTAAACGTCAAAAATGGGGTCAAAATCAGACCTTCAATCTAAAATGGCCGACTTCCTGTGATATTTGCACTATGACATTAATTGTAAATTCTGAGCGTCTTGGTGAGCTCTACTACTGTACCAAATCTCATGTCTCTACGATGAAGTAAGTGAATAGCAAAGGGTCCTTTGAAAATTTCGAGGTGGCGCCGTTGAGGCATTAGGTCACGCCCACCAAAGTTTGTTATGGATTCCTGTCGGGGGCTAGATAAGGATGCATCCAAGTGACTTTTAAGCAGCTCGGCCCAGAAATGTGGAATTCAGAGCCAAACGTATGGCAGCGGCGTTTGAGGTGACTTCACCACGCCGCCACGCCCCCCTGCTCCATCGAATCCACTTGGGGCTGGAATCCACAACACACCAACATGTCTTCTGTCTCTGGACACAGTTTCACGTTGATTAGCTCAGAGGGGTAACATAGCGACCGTTTACAGCAAAACATGACACTTCCTGTTGTCAGGGGGCGTGGCCTAAGTGATGTCATCATTTGACCATCGGATATTAAAGAAGACCCAATGATGATCAATCACAGAAGGTTTGGTGCCTCTGTGTGTTTCTGTGTAGGAGATATAACAGTTTTATTTTTTGTGGCGAGTAGGTGAACTTTGACCCCTGCTAACGCCCCTTCAACATGCTCAAAAACTCACCGTTTTGATAACTTTTAATTGGCCATGCCTTATGATCAGACTGACCGAGTTTCAAGTCGCTCGCTCAAAATCCCTAGGAGGAGTTCGATCAAATACCAATGCTGTAAACGTCAAAAATGGGGTCAAAATCAGACCTTCAATCTAAAATGGCCGACTTCCTGTGATATTTGCACTATGACATTAATTATAAATTCTGAACGTCTTGGTGAGCTCTACAACTGTACCAAATTTCACGTCTCTACGATGAAGTAAGTGAATAGCAAAGGGTCCTTTGAAAATTGCTAGGTGGCGCCGTTGAGGCATTTTCCGTTAGATTTTTGTGATGACCTTAAAATATAAAATTTTTAAACAGTCTTCATGCATCTGCCAAGTTTGGTGAGTTTTTGAATATGATAAAGCCCCCAAAAAGGCCCCTCTTTAGGGGGGCAGAATAAAAATAATAATAATAATAATAATTAAAACCGCAAGCGGTGATGATCGGCCCTCGCAGCCAAGCGCCGCTCTGGCCTATGGGCCACCGCTAGGGTACGCGCACCTCCTGCCGCCAGCCACCGCAGAAGCTGTCATGCATTTTCCTCACCCGTCTACCATGCAATACACACGTATGCGTTGGGCAGCGCTCCCCCACGACTCACAAAAAATCTGGTGCAGTTCGGTCGATGCACCGAGGAGACACAGCCGTTGAATAATGAAAATGCATTTGGCCACCGGGCCGGACTAAATCGTTCGGCGGGCCAGATCCGGCCCGCAGGCCGTACGTTTGACACCCCAGGTTTAAACATTAGTATACCAACTTAATCAAAGGTATCTTACTAGGTGTTAATCCAGCTTCATGTGAAAAGTTAACAATACCTTTTTAGTTATTTAAAGTTAATTATTTCATGTGTTTAAGGGTTTCGTTTCTTGCATTAAGACAGCTTTTATGAAAGTTTGACAGTTAAATTGGTGGATACACACCCAAAAGTAATAATGTAAAAGTAACACTTTAGCAATTGGAATATTGCTAAAGTAACACGTTAGCAATATTCCACATGTGTATGTTGTGTGAAAACTTTAATAATTTCTAACAGACCACTTCACTCTCAGAAAGCAGGTCTGTTGGTGGTTCCTAAAGTCTGTAAAACCAGAATGGTAGGCAGATCCTTTAGCTATCATGCGCCTCTCCAGTGGAACCAACTCCCAGTTTTGGTCCGTGACGCAGACACCCTGTCTACTTTTAAGACTAATCCTAAAACTTTCCTTTTTCCATCCATCCATCGTCTTCCGCTTATCCGGGGTCAGGTCGCGGGTGTAGCAGCTTCAAGAGGGAGGCCCAGACCTTCCTCTCCCCAGCCACTTGGGCCACTTCCTCCGGGGGAATCCCAAAGCGCTCCCAGGCGAGCAGAGTCTCTCCAGCGTGTCCTGGGTCTTCCCCTGGGCCTCCTCCCGGTGGGACGTGCCCGGAACACCTCACCAGGGAGGCGTCCAGGAGGCATCCTGACCAGATGCCCGAGTCACCTCAACTGGCTCCTCTCGACGTGGAGGAGCAGCGGCTCTACTCTGAGTCCTCCCCGGATGACTGAGCTCCTCACCCTATCTCTAAGGGAGAGCCCAGACACACTATGGAGAAAACTCATTTTGGCCACTTGTATCCGGGATCTCGTTCTTTCGGTCACGACCCAAAGCTCGTGACCATAGATGAGGGTAGGAACGTAGATCGACCGGTAAATCGAGAGCTTGGCCTTTTGGCTCAGCTCTCTCTTCACCACAACGGATCGGTACAGCGCCCGCTTCACAGCAGACGTTGCACCAATCCGCCTGTCGATCTCCCGCTCCATCTTCCCCTCATCTCTGAACAAGACCCCAAGATACTTGAACTCCTCCACTAGAAGCTGGCTCTTGGGACTTTCCTTTTTGACAAAGCTTATAGTTAGAGTGGTTCATGTTACCCTGAGCTACCTCTATAGTTATGCTGCTATAGGCTTAGGCTGCTGGAGGACATCAGGGTCTATTGTTCTTCAATTTTGCATGACTGTTGTCATTTCAGCTTTTAACTTTCTGTTCTCTCTCTTTTATCTTCATAGTAGGTACACCTGGTCTGGCGTTCTGTTAGCTGTGACATCATCCAGGGAAGACAGATCACCTGTTATTACCATCTAATGTAAAACAGATTACTGGATCAATGTGTGCTTCTGTGCTTTTTTGTCTGTCTTGTTGTGTCTCTTCTCTCTCTTTTGTAACCCCCAGTCGGTCAAGGCAGATTACCGTTCATACTGAGCCCGGTTCTGATGGAGGTTTTTCCTTCCTGTTAATGGGGAGTTTTTTCTTCTGCTGTCACTTAATGCTTGATAAGTATGAGGGATTGCTGCAAAGCCATGTACAATGCAAACGACTCTCCCTGTGGCTCTACGCTTCTTCAGGAGTGAATGCTGCTTGTTACGACTTTGATGCAATCAACTGGTTCCCTTATATAGGAATTTCTTTTACCAATCTGGATAATCTGACTTAATATGTATAATCTGATTGATTTTGACATTGTAAACTGCCTTTAGATGACATGCAGGCATGGACTGGTAATCGGGCGTACCGGGCATTTTCCCGGTGGGCCGACGTGCTGTTTGGGCCGGCAGACCCGACATGTATATAAATATGTATTATTATTATTATTATTAATAATTATTTTATATATCTGCCTCGTTATATTTGCATAATGCATGAAGAAAAATAAAATCAGCAGCGCAAGAGTCTGTTCCGATCATCCGGCCCTTACCACAGGCTATTGCAGCCCATTGGTTATCATAAAGTAGAAAAACACCTTCACGCTCCATGTGGAATTTTGTGCAGCGGTGTTCACAGTAGTAATGGGAGGCGCAGAGAAACTGCACGAAAAAAAGAAACGAGTTCTTCAAACGGACGCTGCGAAATGTGTCAAACTCACTGACATGTTCCCTACAGCAGGCCTTCATCTGCTCCGGTGTCTGATGTAAAATATGGTGGTGGTGGTCAGTGACGTGCGGTAGGGTTCATAGCTGGTGAAGCACTGACGTCATCAGAGTCAGATTTACAAATATATACACACTCTACAGAGTAGACTCGTTGCAAAGTGCTGAAGGAGACTGATTGAGCCAAATAAATTCACCAAGATACATGGAAAAATATTGGTTCTTTGATGAAAAAAAAAATTGTCATTTGATTGGTAACAGTTTATGAGTTATGATGGATTTCTGCATTTGTAACACATTCTAAAACTATAACCCACATTACGCACATTTTATCACAAAAACAAAACATGAATAAGTATCGCTGTCTTACCTCTACTTATAATTTAAGTCCCTGTGGCGCTCTTTCTGAACAAAAATATCATCATTTTCCGGTAAAAGTTCTCTTTATCTTCTTCAGTTTTAAAAGTCTCTCAGTCTCAATGGAGCTCACTGCCAGGGAGGAAAGCCTTCCCTGATCAGTCCTGTTCCAGCTGGATGTTTAGAGTCTTTTTAGTGCTTTACTTGTTTAGCAAAACTCGCTAATAAAACATCAATAACTTGTTTTGACTCTACTATTTGGGGATCACGAGCGGTGCCCCTTGAGCGCCCCCTGCCTAGCGGCCAAGGAACTTCCGGCCTCACCTACAACCAGTTCTTTGCTGTTTATGATCGGCCAGCACCACGAAAACATGTTATCTGCACACAGTTTGATGACCAAAACACAATTCGTAATCCACATATATTAAATTGTGGAAAATCAGTTCATAACTGTTTGAACAATTGAATTTATGATCTAGAGACAGGAAGATGCATTCACAGAATGGAAGTCAGCGCAGTTAACATGGGATTGCGCAATCCCAGGGGAGGCCAAGCTCGCTGCGGCCTCACCGGTTTTGCTATGAAGCGCCACCAAGGATTTACATGAAAAATAGCAAAAAGTCTGCGATTTTAAAGAAAATATGATCAAAAATGAGGAAATTAGATAAATAAAATACTTATTACAAATGACTGAGTAAATCAAAATTTATATTATGTTATTATATATTTTCTTTCTTTCCATGATGACAAGTGAGGCATTTCTCTGGTTCATTTTGTCATTGGCATCCTTTTTTACACAGTGAGTGCACATTAGTCCAATGTTACCCTACAGTATCTGGAAGACTGAATAGATCTGATGAGCAACTTACAATAACTTCTTATAATGATGTAACGTGATAATATGTGTGATTGACCGTGACACCTCTCTTTCTCTCTCTCTCTCTGATCTAAGAATTGTTGCTGTGCTGTGGTGGAGTTTACATTTTACAGTGTTAATAAATTAAGATTTTGGAAGTATTTTAAGTGTCCACTCTCACTAATTTCCATTAACCTGGCCTCAAGGTATTGCACAGTTGGTATTGCAAAGTTGGTATACACATTCAGTACACAAAAAAAATGTGGTGGGCCAGTCTAATCCAAAATGCCAGGGCCGATTTTTTTGTCCCTGATGACATGTTTTATGATTTGGCGTTATATAAATAAAAACTGAAATGTATTGAACAAGAGTAAGTTTGTCAGTTTTCAAGCAGGATTTGTATATCTGTTCAACTTAAATATATAAATATAAGGAAACCAAAGAGTTAAGATCACTTACTTACCAAGAGAAATTCCTTTGGGGTTTATTTGTGGTCTCTTGCTGCCCCCTGCTGGACAAGTATGATCAAATACATATGCTTTACATGTCAACTTGGTATCAAAATTCAGATTTCAATCTAAAATGGCTTACTTCCTGTGATACTTGCAGTATGACATTAATTGTAAATTCTGAGCGTCTTGCTGAGATCTACAACTGTACAAAATTTCATTACTCTACGATGAAGTAAGTGAATACCAAAGGGTCCTTTGAAATTTGCTTGGTGGCGCTATAGAGAAACTAAGTCCTGCTCACTAAAGTTTGTTAAGGATTCCTGTTGGGGGGTGGATAAGGATGCATCCAAATGAGTTTTAAGCAGCTCGGCCCAAAACTGTGGAATTCAGAGCCAAACGTATGACAGCAGCGTTTGAGGTGAATATGCCACGCCGCCACGCCCCCCTGCTCCATCCAATCCAGTTGAGCCTGAAATCCACAACATACCAACATGTGTTCTGTCTGTGGACACAGTTTCATGTTGATTAGCTCAGAGGGGTAACATAGCGACCGCTTACAACAAAACATGACACTTCCTGTTGTCAGGGGGCGTGGCCTAATCAATGTCATCATTTGACCATTGGATATTATAGGAGACCTGATGGTGATCAATTACTGAAAGTTTGATGCCTCTGTGTGTTTCTGTGTAGGAGATATAACAGTTTTATTTTTTGTGGCGAGTAGGTGAACTTTGACCCCTGCTAATGCCCCTTCAACAAGCTCAAAAACTCACCGTTTTGATAACTTTTAATTGGCCATGCCTTATGATCAGACTGCCCGAGTTTCAAGCCGCTCGCTAAAAATCTCTAGGAGGAGATCCATCAAATACCAATGCTATAAACGTCAAAAATGGGGTCAAAATCAGACATTCAATCTAAAATGGCCAACTTCCTGTGATATTTAGACTATGACATTAATTGTAAATTCTGAGCGTCTTGGTGAGCTCTACCACTGTACCAAATCTCATGTCTCTACGATGAAGTAAGTGAATAGCAAAGGGTCCTTTGAAAATTGCTAAGTGGCGCCGTTGAGGCATTAGGTCACGCCCACCAAAATTTCTTATGGATTCCTGTTGGGGGGTGGATAAGGATGCATCCAAGTGAGTTTTATGCAGCTCGGCCCAAAAATGTGGAATTCAGAGCCAAACGTATGGCAGCGGCGTTTGAGGTGACTTCACCACGCCGCCACGCTCTCCTGCTCCATCGAATCGACTTGGGGCTGGAATCCACAACACAACAACATGTCTTCTGTCTCTGGACACAGTTTCATGTTGATTAGCTCAGAGGGGTAACATAGCGACCGTTTACAACAAAACATGACACTTCCTGTTGTCAGGGGGTGTGGCTTAAGTGATGTCATCATTTGACCATTGGATATTATAGGAGACCTGATGATGATTAATCACAGAAAGTTTGGTGCCTCTGTGTGTTATTGTGTAGGAGATATAACACTTTTATTTTTTGTGGCGAATAGGTGAACTTTGACCCCTGCCAACGCCCCTTCAGCATGCTCAAAAACTCACCGTTTTGATAACTTTTGATTGGCCATGCCTTATGATCAGACTGCCCGAGTTTCAAGCCGATCGCTCGATAGCTCTAGGAGGAGTTAGATCTTATACCGATGCTGTAACTGTCAAAATTGAGGTCAAAATCAGACTTTCAATCTAAAATGGCCGACTTCCTGTGATATTTACACTATGACATTAATTGTAAATTCTGAGCGTCTTATTGAGCTCTACAACTGTACCAAATCTCATGTCTCTACGACGAAATAAGTGAATAGCAAAGGGTCCTTTGAAAATTTCTAGGTGGCGCCGTTGAGGCATTTTTCTTTAGATTTTTGTGACGACCTTAAAATACAAAATTTTTAAACAGTCACCATGCATCTGCAAAGTTTGGTGAGTTTTTGAAAATGACAAAGCCCCCAAAAAGGCCCCTCTTTAGGGGGGCAGAATAATAATAATAATAATAATAATAATTAACACTACAGATACAATAGGCCTTCGCTTGATGAAAAAAAAATTGTCATTTGATTGGTAACAGTTTATGAGTTATGATGGATTTCTGCATTTGTAACACATTCTAAAACTATAACCCACATTACGCACATTTTATCACAAAAACAAAACATGAATAAGTATCGCTGTCTTACCTCTACTTATAATTTAAGTCCCTGTGGCGCTCTTTCTGAACAAAAATATCATCATTTTCCGGTAAAAGTTCTCTTTATCTTCTTCAGTTTTAAAAGTCTCTCAGTCTCAATGGAGCTCACTGCCAGGGAGGAAAGCCTTCCCTGATCAGTCCTGTTCCAGCTGGATGTTTAGAGTCTTTTTAGTGCTTTACTTGTTTAGCAAAACTCGCTAATAAAACATCAATAACTTGTTTTGACTCTACTATTTGGGGATCACGAGCGGTGCCCCTTGAGCGCCCCCTGCCTAGCGGCCAAGGAACTGCCGGCCTCACCTACAACCAGTTCTTTGCTGTTTATGATCGGCCAGCACCACGAAAACATGTTATCTGCACACAGTTTGATGACCAAAACACAATTCGTAATCCACATATATTAAATTGTGGAAAATCAGTTCATAACTGTTTGAACAATTGAATTTATGATCTAGAGACAGGAAGATGCATTCACAGAATGGAAGTCAGCGCAGTTAACATGGGATTGCGCAATCCCAGGGGAGGCCAAGCTCGCTGCGGCCTCACCGGTTTTGCTATGAAGCGCCACCAAGGATTTACATGAAAAATAGCGAAAAGTCTGCGATATTAAAGAAAATATGATCAAAAATTAGGAAATTAGATAAATAAAATACTTATTACAAATGACTGAGTAAATCAAAATTTATATTATGTTATTATATATTTTCTTTCTTTCCATGATGACAAGTGAGGCATTTCTCTGGTTCATTTTGTCATTGGCATCCTTTTTTACACAGTGAGTGCACATTAGTCCAATGTTACCCTACAGTATCTGGAAGACTGAATAGATCTGATGAGCAACTTACAATAACTTCTTATAATGATGTAACGTGATAATATGTGTGATTGACCGTGACACCTCTCTTTCTCTCTCTCTCTCTGATCTAAGAATTGTTGCTGTGCTGTGGTGGAGTTTACATTTTACAGTGTTAATAAATTAAGATTTTGGAAGTATTTTAAGTGTCCACTCTCACTAATTTCCATTAACCTGGCCTCAAGGTATTGCACAGTTGGTATTGCAAAGTTGGTATACACATTCAGTACACAAAAAAAATGTGGTGGGCCAGTCTAATCCAAAATGCCAGGGCCGATTTTTTTGTCCCTGATGACATGTTTTATGATTTGGCGTTATATAAATAAAAACTGAAATGTATTGAACAAGAGTAAGTTTGTCAGTTTTCAAGCAGGATTTGTATATCTGTTCAACTTAAATATATAAATATAAGGAAACCAAAGAGTTAAGATCACTTACTTACCAAGAGAAATTCCTTTGGGGTTTATTTGTGGTCTCTTGCTGCCCCCTGCTGGACAAGTATGATCAAATACATATGCTTTACATGTCAACTTGGTATCAAAATTCAGATTTCAATCTAAAATGGCTTACTTCCTGTGATACTTGCAGTATGACATTAATTGTAAATTCTGAGCGTCTTGCTGAGATCTACAACTGTACAAAATTTCATTACTCTACGATGAAGTAAGTGAATACCAAAGGGTCCTTTGAAATTTGCTTGGTGGCGCTATAGAGAAACTAAGTCCTGCTCACTAAAGTTTGTTAAGGATTCCTGTTGGGGGGTGGATAAGGATGCATCCAAATGAGTTTTAAGCAGCTCGGCCCAAAACTGTGGAATTCAGAGCCAAACGTATGACAGCAGCGTTTGAGGTGAATATGCCACGCCGCCACGCCCCCCTGCTCCATCCAATCCAGTTGAGCCTGAAATCCACAACATACCAACATGTGTTCTGTCTGTGGACACAGTTTCATGTTGATTAGCTCAGAGGGGTAACATAGCGACCGCTTACAACAAAACATGACACTTCCTGTTGTCAGGGGGCGTGGCCTAATCAATGTCATCATTTGACCATTGGATATTATAGGAGACCTGATGGTGATCAATTACTGAAAGTTTGATGCCTCTGTGTGTTTCTGTGTAGGAGATATAACAGTTTTATTTTTTGTGGCGAGTAGGTGAACTTTGACCCCTGCTAATGCCCCTTCAACAAGCTCAAAAACTCACCGTTTTGATAACTTTTAATTGGCCATGCCTTATGATCAGACTGCCCGAGTTTCAAGCCGCTCGCTAAAAATCTCTAGGAGGAGATCCATCAAATACCAATGCTATAAACGTCAAAAATGGGGTCAAAATCAGACATTCAATCTAAAATGGCCAACTTCCTGTGATATTTAGACTATGACATTAATTGTAAATTCTGAGCGTCTTGGTGAGCTCTACCACTGTACCAAATCTCATGTCTCTACGATGAAGTAAGTGAATAGCAAAGGGTCCTTTGAAAATTGCTAAGTGGCGCCGTTGAGGCATTAGGTCACGCCCACCAAAATTTCTTATGGATTCCTGTTGGGGGGTGGATAAGGATGCATCCAAGTGAGTTTTATGCAGCTCGGCCCAAAAATGTGGAATTCAGAGCCAAACGTATGGCAGCGGCGTTTGAGGTGACTTCACCACGCCGCCACGCTCTCCTGCTCCATCGAATCGACTTGGGGCTGGAATCCACAACACAACAACATGTCTTCTGTCTCTGGACACAGTTTCATGTTGATTAGCTCAGAGGGGTAACATAGCGACCGTTTACAGCAAAACATGACACTTCCTGTTGTCAGGGGGTGTGGCCTAAGTGATGTCATCATTTGACCATTGGATATTATAGGAGACCTGATGATGATTAATCACAGAAAGTTTGGTGCCTCTGTGTGTTATTGTGTAGGAGATATAACACTTTTATTTTTTGTGGCGAATAGGTGAACTTTGACCCCTGCCAACGCCCCTTCAGCATGCTCAAAAACTCACCGTTTTGATAACTTTTGATTGGCCATGCCTTATGATCAGACTGCCCGAGTTTCAAGCCGATCGCTCGATATCTCTAGGAGGAGTTAGATCTTATACCGATGCTGTAACTGTCAAAATTGAGGTCAAAATCAGACTTTCAATCTAAAATGGCCGACTTCCTGTGATATTTACACTATGACATTAATTGTAAATTCTGAGCGTCTTATTGAGCTCTACAACTGTACCAAATCTCATGTCTCTACGACGAAATAAGTGAATAGCAAAGGGTCCTTTGAAAATTTCTAGGTGGCGCCGTTGAGGCATTTTTCTTTAGATTTTTGTGACGACCTTAAAATACAAAATTTTTAAACAGTCACCATGCATCTGCAAAGTTTGGTGAGTTTTTGAAAATGACAAAGCCCCCAAAAAGGCCCCTCTTTAGGGGGGCAGAATAATAATAATAATTAAAACCGCAAGCGGTGATGATCGGCCCTCGCAGCAAAGCGCCGCTCTGGCCTATTGGCCACCGCTGGGATTTGCGCACCGCCGGCTGCCCGCCACCGCAGATGCTGTCACGCATTTTGCCCGCCCGTCCACTGGGCGATTCACACGAACGTGTTCGGCAGCGCTCCGCCACGACTCACAAAAAATCTGGTGCAGATCGCTCGATGCAGCGAGGAGACACAGCCGTTGAATAATGAAAATGCATTTGGCCACCGGACCGGACTAAATCGTTCGGCGGGCCAGATCCGGCCCGCAGGCCGTACGTTTGACACCCCTGGTTTAAACACTAGTATACAAATTTAATCAAAGGTATTTTACTAGCTGTTAATCCAGCTTCATGTGAAAAGTTAACAAAACCTTTTTAGTCATTTAAAGTTAATTATTTCATGTGCTTAAGGGTTTCGTTTCTTGCATTAAGACAGCTTTTATGAAAGTTTGACAGTTAAATTGGTGGATACACACCCAAAAGTAATAATGTAAAAGTAACACTTTAGCAATTGAAATATTGCTAAAGTAACACGTTAGCAATATTCCACATGTGTATGTTGTGTACAAACTTTAGTAATTTCTAACAGACCACTTCACTCTCAGAAAGCAGGTCTGCTGGTGGTTCCTAAAGTCTGTAAAACCAGAATGGGAGGCAGATCCTTTAGCTATCATGCTCCTCTCCAGTGGAACCATCTCCCAGTTTTGGTCCGTGAGGCAGACACCCTGTCTACTTTTAAGACTAATCCTAAAACTTTCCTTTTTCCATCCATCCATCGTCTTCCGCTTATCCGGGGTCGGGTCGCGGGTGTAGCAGCTTCAAGAGGGAGGCCCAGACCTTCCTCTCCCCAGCCACTTGGGCTACTTCCTCCGGGGGAATCCCTAAGTGTTCCCAGGCGAGCATAGTCTCTCCAGCGTGTCCTGGGTCTTCCCCTGGGCCTCCTCCCGGTGGGACGTGCCCAGAACACCTCACCAGGGAGGCGTCCAGGAGGCATCCTGACCAGATGCCCGAGCCACCTCAACTGGCTCCTCTCAATGTGAAGGAGCAGCGGCTCTACTCTGAGTCCTCCCCGGATGACTGAGCTCCTCCTTCGCCTTTTGGCTCAGCTCTCTCTTCACCACAACGGATCGGTACAGCGCCCGCTTCACAGCAGACGCCGCACCAATCCGCCTGTCGATCTCCTGCTCCATCTTCCCCTCATTCGTGAAAAAGACCCAAAGATACTTGAACTCCTCCACTAGAAGCTGGCTCTTGGGACTTTCCTTTTTGACAAAGCTTATAGTTAGAGTGGCTCATGTTACGCTGATCTACCTTTATAGTTATGCTGCTATAGGCTTAGGCTGCTGGAGGACATCAGGGTCTATTGTTCTTCATTTTTGCATGACTGTTGTCATTTCAGCTTTTAACTTTTTGTTTTTTCTATTTTTTCTTCATAGTAGGTACACCTGGTCTGGCGTTCTGTTAGCTGTGACATCATCCAGGGAAGACAGATCACCTATTATTACCATCTAATGTCAAACAGATTACTGGATCAATGTGTGCTTCTGTGCTTTTTTGTCTGTCATGTTGTGTCTCTTCTCTCTCTTTTGTAACCCCCAGTCGGTCGAGGCAGATTACCGTTCATACTGAGCCCGGTTCTGCTGGAGGTTTTTCCTTCCTGTTAATGGGGAGTTTTTCCTTCTGCTGTCACTTCATGCTTGATCAGTATGAGGGATTGCTGCAAAGCCATGTACAATGCAGACGACTCTCCCTGTAGCTCTACCCTTCTTCAGGAGTGAATGCCGCTTGCTACGACTTTGATGCAATCAACTGGTTCCCTTATATAGGAATTTCTTTTACCAATCTGGATAATCTGACTTAATATGTATAATCTGATTGATTTTGACTTTGTAAACTGCCTTTAGATGACATGCAGGCATGGACTGGTAATCGGGCGTACCGGGCATTTTCCCGGTGGGCCGACGTGCTGTTTGGGCCGGCAGACCCGACATGTATATTAATAATATGTATTATTATTATTTTATATATCTGCCTCGTTATATTTGCATAATGCATGAATAAAAATAAAATCAGCAGCGCAAGAGTCTGTTCCGATCATCCGGCCCTTACCACAGGCTACTGCAGCCCATTGGTTATCATCCCTGACAGTCTAAAGGGCTAGGCCAATCATAAAGTAGAAAAAACACCTTCACGCTCCATGTGGAACTTTGTGCAGCGGTGTTCCCAGTAGTAATGGATAAGAAACGCAAGGGAGGCGCAGAGAAACTGCACGAAAAAAAGAAACGAGTTCTTCAAACGGACGCTGCGAAATGTGTCAAACTGACTGACATGTTCCCAACAGCAGGCCTTCATCTGCTCCGGTGTCTGATGTAAAATATGGTGGTGGTGGTTGTAGTCAGTGACGTGCGGTAGGGTTCATAGCTGGTGAGGCACTGACGTCATCAGAGTCAGATTTACAAATATATACACTTTACAGAGTAGACTCATTGCAAAGTGCTGAAGGAGACTGATTGAGCCAAATAAATTCACCAAGATACATGGAAAAATATTGGTTCTTTGATGAAAAAAAATTTGTCATTTGATTGGTAACAGTTTATGAGTTATGATGGATTTCTGCATTTGTAACACATTCTAAAACTATAACCCACATTACGCACATTTTATCACAAAAACAAAACATGAATAAGTATCGCTGTCTTACCTCTACTTATAATTTAAGTCCCTGTGGCGCTCTTTCTGAACAAAAATATCATCATTTTCCGGTAAAAGTTCTCTTTATCTTCTTCAGTTTTAAAAGTCTCTCAGTCTCAATGGAGCTCACTGCCAGGGAGGAAAGCCTTCCCTGATCAGTCCTGTTCCAGCTGTATGTTTAGAGTCTTTTTAGTGCTTTACTTGTTTAGCAAAACTCGCTAATAAAACATCAATAACTTGTTTTGACTCTACTATTTGGGGATCACGAGCGGTGCCCCTTGAGCGCCCCCTGCCTAGTGGCCAAGGAACTGCCGGCCTCACCTACAACCAGTTCTTTGCTGTTTATGATCGGCCAGCACCACGAAAACATGTTATCTGCACACAGTTTGATGACCAAAACACAATTCGTAATCCACATATATTAAATTGTGGAACATCAGTTCATAACTGTTTGAACAATTGAATCTATGATCTAGAGACAGGAAGATGCATTCACAGAATGGAAGTCAGCGCAGTTAACATGGGATTGCGCAATCCCAGGGGAGGCCAAGCCACTGAGCTATATAATACACTGGAGTGCTGATTTTGCCGAAAAACTGAAGTCACTGGCCGCCATCTTGCTCCTCCCTACTCTCACAGAATCCCATAGGATTTGGTTGCAACAACAAGCAGTTTTCTGGCTCAGTGAAAACGTTTCACAGGTAATTCTACAGTCAGTGGATGTACTAACACTATCAACTACTACAAAATTAGGTGCTGAAATATTTTACATGTTATTCATATTATATATATATATATATATATATGTATATATAAGTATGTGTATATGTATATATTTATATATATGTATACACATATGTAAATATATGTTTTTGTATATTGTTATTTATATATTTATAAATGTTAAACATGTATATTTAAATAAATAAAATGCAAAATATTTCAGCACATGACTTTCTCAGTACTTGATATTTTTAGAACATAACATAAAACTATATGGCATTTGACATTTTAAAAGTTTTAAGCTCCCCCTGAACATGAGAAAATCCTCGTTATTCCATGCTGTAGCGCACATATTCCTTAGTTACTGGGGGGAAATAGGGAGTACCAATATGGCGGCTGGTGGCTTCAAAGCGACTCGTTCTAACAGACGGTGATTAGCACTCCAGTGTATTATATAGCTCAGTGGGCCAAGCTCGCTGCGGCCTCACCGGCTTCGCTATGAAGCGCCACCAAGGATTTACATGAAAAATAGCGAAAAGTCTGCGATTTTAAAGAAAGTATGATCAAAAATTAGGAAATTAGATAAATAAAATACTTATTACAAATGACTGAGTAAATCAAAATTTATATTATGTTATTATATATTTTCTTTCTTTCCATGATGACAAGTGAGGCATTTCTCTGGTTCATTTTGTCACTGGCATCCTTTTTTACACAGTGAGTGCACATTAGTCCAATGTTACCCTACAGTATCTGGAAGACTGAATAGATCTGATGAGCAACTTACAATAACTTCTTATAATGATGTAACATGATAATATGTGTGATTGACCGTGACACCTCTCTTTCTCTCTCTCTCTCTCTGATCTAAGAATAGTTGCTGTGCTGTGGTGGAGTTTACATTTTACAGTGTTAATAAATTAAGATTTTGGAAGTATTTTAAGTGTCCACTCTCACTAATCCAAAATGCCAGGGCCGATTTTTTTCTCCCAGTCCACCCCTGATGACATGTTTCATGATTTGGCGCTATATAAATAAAAACTGAAATGTATTGAAGAAGAGTAAGTTTGTCAGTTTTCAAGCAGGATTTGTATATCTGTTCAACTTAAATACATAAGGAAACCAAAGAGTTAAGATCACTTACTTACCAAGAGAAATTCCTTTGGGGTTTATTTGTGGTCTCTTGCTGCCCCCTGCTGGACAAGTTTGATCAAATACAAATGCTTTACATGTCAACATGGTGTCAAAATTCAGATTTCAATCTAAAATGGCTTACTTCCTGTGATACTTGCACTATGACATTAATTGTAAATTCTGAGCGTCTTGCTGAGATCTACAACTGTACAAAATTTCATTACTCTACGATGAACTAAGTGAATAGCAAAGGGTCCTTTGAAAATTGCTTGGTGGCGCTATAGAGAAACTAAGTCCTGCTCACTAAAGTTTGTTATGGATTCCTGTTGGGGGGTGGATAAGGATGCATCCAAATGAGTTTTAGGCAGCTCGGCCCAAAAATGTGGAATTCAGAGCCAAACGTATGGCAGCGGCGTTTGAGGTGACTTCACCACGCCGCCACGCTCTCCTGCTCCATCGAATCCACTTGGGCCTGAAATCCACAACACATCAACATGTGTTCTGTCTGTGGACACAGTTTCATGTTGATTAGCTCAGAGGGGTAACATAGCGACCGCTTACAACAAAACATGACACTTCCTGTTGTCAGGGGGCGTGGCCTAAGCAATGTCATCATTTGACCATTGGATATTATAGGAGACCTGATGGTGATCAATTACTGAAAGTTTGGTGCATCTGTCTGTTTCTGTGTAGGAGATATAACACTTTTATATTTTGTGGCAAATAGGTGAACTTTGACCCCTGCCAACACCCCTCCAGCATGCTCAAAAACTCACCGTTTTGATAACTTTTGATTGGCCATGCCTTATGATCAGACTGCCCGAGTTTCAAGCCGATCGCTCGATATCTCTAGGAGGAGTTAGATCTTATACCAATGCTGTAACTGTCAAAATTGAGGTCAAAATCAGACTTTCAGTCTAAAATGGCCAACTTCCTGTGATACTTGCACTATGACATTAATTGTAAATTCTGAGCGTCTTGGTGAGCTCTACCACTGTACCAAATCTCATGTCTCTACGATGAAGTAAGTGAATAGCGAAGGGTCCTTTGAAAATTGCTAGGTGGCGCCGTTGAGGCATTTTTCTTTTGATTTTTGTAACGACCTTAAAATACAAAATTTTTAAACAGTCACCATGCATCTGCAAAGTTTGGTGAGTTTTTGAGTATGATAAAGCCCCCAAAAAGGCCCCTCTTTAGGGGGGCAGAATAATAAGAATTAAAACCGCAAGCGGTGATGATCGGCCCTCGCAGCCAAGCGCCGCTCTGGCCTAAGGGCCACCGCTAGGGTACGCGCACCTCCCGCCGCCAGCCACCGCAGAAGCTGTCATGCATTTTCCTCACCCGTCTACCATGCAATACACACGTATGCGTTGGGCAGCGCTCCCCCACGACTCACAAAAAATCTGGTGCAGATCGGTCGATGCACCGAGGAGACACAGCCGTTGAATAATAAAAATGCATTTGGCCACCGGGCCGGACTAAATCGTTCGGCGGGCCAGATCCGGCCCGCAGGCCGTACGTTTGACACCCCTGGTTTAAACATTAGTATACCAACTTAATCAAAGGTATCTTACTAGCTGTTAATCCAGCTTCATGTGAAAAGTTAACAAAACCTTTTTAGTTATTTAAAGTTAATTATTTCATGTGTTTAAGGGTTTCGTTTCTTGCATTAAGACAGCTTTTATGAAAGTTTGACAGTTAAATTGGTGGATACACACCCAAAAGTAATAATGTAAAAGTAACACTTTGGCAATTGGAAAATTGCTAAAGTAACACGTTAGCAATATTCCACATGTGTATGTTGTGTACAAACTTTAGTAATTTCTAACAGACCACTTCACTCTCAGAAAGCAGGTCTGCTAGTGGTTCCTAAAGTCTGTAAAACCAGAATGGTAGGCAGATCCTTTAGTTATCAGGCTCCTCTCCAGTGGAACAAACTCCCAGTTTTGGTCCGTGACGCAGACACCCTGTCTACTTTTAAGACTAATCCTAAAACTTTCCTTTTTCCATCCATCCATCGTCTTCCACTTATCCGGGGTCAGGTCGCAGGGGCAGCTTCAAGAGGGAGCCCCAGACCTTCCTCTCCCCAGCCACTTGGGCCACTTCCTCCGGGGGAATCCCAAAGCGTTCCCAGGCCAGCATAGTCTCTCCAGCGTGTCCTGGGTCTTCCTCTGGGCCTCCTCCCGGTGGGACGTGCCCAGAACACCTCATCAGGGAGGCGTCCAGGAGGCATCCTAACCAGATGCCCGATCCACCTCAACTGGCTCCTCTCAATGTGGAGGAGCAGCGGCTCTACTCTGAGTCCTCCCCGGATGACTGAGCTCCTCACCCTATCTCTAAGGGAGAGCCCAGACACACTATGGAGAAAACTCATTTTGGCCGCTTGTATCCGGGATTTCGTTCTTTCGGTCACGACCCAAAGCTCGTGACCATAGATGAGGGTAGGAACGTAGATCGACAGGTAAATCGAGAGCTTGGCCTTTTGGCTCAGCTCTCTCTTCACCACAACGGATCGCTACAGCGCCCGCTTCACAGCAGACGTCGCACCAATCCGCCTGTCGATCTCCCGCTCCATCTTCCCCTCATTCGTGAACAAGACCCCAAGATACTTGAACTCCTCCACTAGAAGCTGGCTCTTGGGACTTTCCTTTTTGACAAAGATTATAGTTAGAGTGGTTCATGTTACCCCGAGCTACCTCTATAGTTATGCTGCTATAGGCTTAGGCTGCTGGAGGACATCAGGGTCTATTGTTCTTCAATTTTGCATGACTGTTGTCATTTCAGCTTTTACCTTTTTGTTTTTTCTATTTTTTCTTCATAGTAGGTACACCTGGTCTGGCGTTCTGTTAGCTGTGACATCATTCAGGGAAGACAGATCACCTGCTATTACCATCTAATGTAAAACACATTACTGGATCAATGTGTGCTTCTGTGCTTTTTTGTCTGTCTTGTTGTGTCTCTTCTCTCTCTTTTGTAACCCCCAGTCGGTCAAGGCAGATTACCGTTCATACTGAGCCCGGTTCGGCTGGAGGTTTTTCCTTCCTGTTAATGGGGAGTTTTTCCTTCTGCTGTCACTTCATGCTTGATCAGTATGAGGGATTGCTGCTAAGCCATGTACAATGCAAACGACTCTCCCTGTGGCTCTACGCTTCTTCAGGAGTCAATGCTGCTTGTTACGACTTTGATGAAATCAACTGGTTCCCTTATATGGGAATTTCTTTTACCAATCTGGATAATCTGACTTAATATGTATAATCTGATTGATTTTGACATTGTAAACTGCCTTTAGATGACATGCAGGCCGGCAGACCCGACATGTATATTAATAATATGTATTATTATTATTAATATTATTATTATTTTATATATCTGCCTCGTTATATTTGCATAATGCATGAAGAAAAATTTCAGCAGCGCAAGAGTCTGTTCCGATCATCCAGCCCTTACCACAGGCTACTGCAGCCCATTGGTTATCATCCCTGACAGTCTAAAGGGCTAGGCCAATCATAAAGTAGAAAAACACCTTCACGCTCCATGTGGAACTTTGTGCAGCGGTGTTCACAGTAGTAATGGATAAGAAACGCAAGGGAGGCGCAGAGAAACTGCACGAAAAAAAGAAACGAGTTCTTCAAACGGATGCTGCGAAATGTGTCAAACTGACTGACATGTTCCCAACAGCAGGCCCTTCATCTGCTCCGGTGTCTGATGTAAAATATGGTGGTGGTTGTAGTCAGTGACGTGCGGTAGGGTTCATGGCTGGTGAGGCACTGACGTCATCAGAGTCAGATTTACAAATATATACACTCTACAGAGTAGACTCGTTGCAAAGTGCTGAAGGAGACTGATTGAGCCAAATAAATTCACCAAGATACATGGAAAAATATTGGTTCTTTGATGAAAAAAATTGTCATTTGATTGGTAACAGTTTATGAGTTATGATGGATTTCTGCATTTGTAACACATTCTAAAACTATAACCCACATTATGCACATTTTATCACAAAAACAAAACATGAATAAGTATCGCTGTCTTACCTCTACTTATAATTTAAGTCCCTGTGGCGCTCTTTCTGAACAAAAATATCATCATTTTCCGGTAAAAGTTCTCTTTATCTTCTTCAGTTTTAAAAGTCTCTCAGTCTCAATGGAGCTCACTGCCAGGGAGGAAAGCCTTCCCTGATCAGTCCTGTTCCAGCTGTATGTTTAGTCTTTTTAGTGCTTTACTTGTTTAGCAAAACTCGCTAATAAAACATCAATAACTTGTTTTGACTCTACTATTTGGGGATCACGAGCGGTGCCCCTTGAGCGCCCCCTGCCTAGTGGCCAAGGAACTGCTGGCCTCACCTACAACCAGTTCTTTGCTGTTTATGATCGGCCAGCACCACGAAAACATGTTCTCTGCACACAGTTTGATGACCAAAACACAATTCGTAATCCACATATATTAAATTGTGGAAAATCAGTTCATAACTGTTTGAACAATTGAATTTATGATCTAGAGACAGGAAGATGCATTCACAGAATGGAAGTCAGCGCAGTTACCATGGGATTGCGCAATCCCAGGGTAGGCCAAGCTTGCTGCGGCCTCACCGGCTTCGCTATGAAGCGCCACCAAGGATTTACATGAAAAATAGCGAAAAGTCTGCGATTTTAAAGAAAATATGATCAAAAATTAGGAAATTAGATAAATAAAATACTTATTACAAATGTCTGAGTAAATCAAAATTTATATTATGTTATTATATATTTTCTTTCTTTCCATGATGACAAGTGAGGCATTTCTCTGGTTCATTTTGTCATTGGCATCCTTTTTTACACAGTGAGTGCACATTAGTCCAATGTTACCCTACAGTATCTGGAAGACTGAATAGATCTGATGAGCAACTTACAATAACTTCTTATAATGATATAACGTGATAATATGTGTGATTGACCGTGACACCTCTCTTTCTCTCTCTCTCTCTCTGATCTAAGAATAGTTGCTGTGCTGTGGTGGAGTTTACATTTTACAGTGTTAATAAATTAAGATTTTGGAAGTATTTTAAGTGTCCACTCTCACTAATTTCCATTATCCTGACTTCAAGGTATTGCACAGTTGGTATTGCACAGTTGGTATACACATTCAGTACACAAAAAAAATGTGGTGGGCCAGTCTAATCCAAAATGCCAGGGCCAATTTTTTGTCCCAATCCACCCCTGATGACATGTTTCATGATTTGGCGCTATATAAATAAAAACTGAAATGTATTGAACAAGAGTTTGTCAGTTTTCAAGCAGGATTTGTATATCTGTTCAACTTAAATATACAAGGAAACCAAAGAGTTAAGATCACTTACTTACCAAGAGAAATTCCTTTGGGGTTTATTTGTGGTCTCTTGCTGCCCCCTGCTGGACAAGTATGATCAAATACATATGCTTTACATGTCAAGTTGGTATCAAAATTCAGATTTCAATCTAAAATGGCTTACTTCCTGTGATACTTGCAGTATGACATTAATTGTAAATTCTGAGCGTCTTGCTGAGATCTACAACTGTACAAAATTTCATTACTCTACGATGAAGTAAGTGAATACCAAAGGGTCCTTTGAAATTTGCTTGGTGGCGCTATAGAGAAACTAAGTCCTGCTCACTAAAGTTTGTTAAGGATTCCTGTTGGGGGGTGGATAAGGATGCATCCAAATGAGTTTTAAGCAGCTCGGCCCAAAACTGTGGAATTCAGAGGCAAACGTATGACAGCAGCGTTTGAGGTGAATATGCCACGCCGCCACGCCCCCCTGCTCCATCCAATCCAGTTGAGCCTGAAATCCACAACATACCAACATGTGTTCTGTCTGTGGACACAGTTTCATGTTGATTAGCTCAGAGGGGTAACATAGCGACCGCTTACAACAAAACATGACACTTCCTGTTGTCAGGGGGCGTGGCCTAAGCAATGTCATCATTTGACCATTGGATATTATAGGAGACCTGATGGTGATCAATCACTGAAAGTTTGATGCCTCTGTGTGTTTCTGTGTAGGAGATATAACAGTTTTATTTTTTGTGGCGAGTAGGTGAACTTTAACCCTTGCTAATGCCCCTTCAACAAGCTCAAAAACTCACCGTTTTGATAACTTTTAATTGGCCATGCCTTATGATCAGACTGCCCGAGTTTCAAGCCGCTCGCTAAAAATCTCTAGGAGGAGATCCATCAAATACCAATGCTATAAACTTCAAAAATGGGGTCAAAATCAGACATTCAATCTAAAATGGCCGACTTCCTGTGATATTTACACTATGACATTAATTGTAAATTCTGAGCGTCTTGGTGAGCTCTACCACTGTACCAAATCTCATGTCTCTACGATGAAGTAAGTGAATAGCAAAGGGTCCTTTGAAAATTGCTAAGTGGCGCCGTTGAGGCATTAGGTCACGCCCACCAAAATTTGTTATGGATTCCTCTTGGGGGGTGGATAAGGATGCATCCAAGTGAGTTTTATGCAGCTCGGCCCAAAAATGTGGAATTCAGAGCCAAACGTATGGCAGCGGCGTTTGAGGTGACTTCACCACGCCGCCACGCTCTCCTGCTCCATCGAATCGACTTGGGGCTGGAATCCACAACACAACAACATGTTTTCTGTCTCTGGACACAGTTTCATGTTGATTAGCTCAGAGGGGTAACATAGCGACCGTTTACAGCAAAACATGACACTTCCTGTTGTCAGGGGGTGTGGCCTAAGTGATGTCATCATTTGACTATTGGATATTATAGGAGACCTGATGATGATTAATCACAGAAAGTTTGGTGCCTCTGTGTGTTTCTGTGTAGGAGATATAACACTTTTATTTTTTGTGGCGAATAGGTGAACTTTGACCCCTGCCAACGCCCCTTCAGCATGCTCAAAAACTCACCGTTTTGATAACTTTTGATTGGCCATGCCTTATGATCAGACTGCCCGAGTTTCAAGCCGATCGCTCAAAATCTCTAGGAGGAGATCCATCAAATACCAATATTATAAACGTCAAAAATTGGGTCAAAATCAGACTTTAAGTCTAAAATGGCCAACTTCCTGTGATATTTGCACTATGACATTAATTGTAAATTCTGAGCGTCTTGTTGAGCTCTACAACTGTACCAAATTTCATGTTTCTACGACGAAGTAAGTGAATAGCAAAGGGTCCTTTGAAAATTTCTAGGTGGCGCCGTTGAGGCATTTTTCTTTAGATTTTTGTGACGACCTTAAAATACAAAATTTTTAAACAGTCACCATGCATCTGCCAAGTTTGGTGAGTTTTTGAAAATGAGAAAGCCCCCAAAAAGGCCCCTCTTTAGGGGGGCAGAATAATAATAATAATAATAATAATAATAATAATAATAATTAACACTACAGATACAATAGGCCTTCGCAGCGCTTAGCTGCTCGGGCCTAATAATAATAATTAACACTACAGATACAATAGGCCTTCGCAGCGCTTAGCTGCTCGGGCCTAATAATAAGAAACAACACAGAAACAATAGGCCTTCGCAGCGCTTCGCTGCTCGGGCCTAATTAAAACCGCAAGCGGTGATGATCGGCCCTCGCAGCCAAGCGCCGCTCTGGCCTATGGGCCACCGCTAGGGTACGCGCACCTCCCGCCACCAGCCACCGCAGAAGCTGTCATGCATTTTCCTCACCCGTCTACCATGCAATACACACGTATGCGTTGGGCAGCGCTCCCCCACGACTCACAAAAAATCTGGTGCAGTTCGGTCGATGCACCGAGGAGACACAGCCGTTGAATAATGAAAATGCATTTGGCCACCGGGCCGGACTAAATCGTTCGGCGGGCCAGATCCGGCCCGCAGGCCGTACGTTTGACACCCCTGGTTTAAACATTAGTATACCTATTTAATTAAAGGTATCTTACTAGCTGTTGATCCAGCTTCATGTGAAAAGTTAACAAAACCTTTTTAGTTATTTAAAGTTAATTATTTCATGTGTTTAAGGGTTTCGTTTCTTGCATTAAGACAGCTTTTATGAAAGTTTGACAGTTAAATTGGTGGATACACACCCAAAAGTAATAATGTAAAAGTGACACTTTAGCAATTGGAATATTGCTAAAGTAACACGTTAGCAATATTCCACATGTGTATGTTGTGTACAAACTTTAGTAATTTCTAACAGACCACTTCACTCTCAGAAAGCAGGTCTGCTGGTGGTTCCTAAAGTCTGTAAAACCAGAATGATTGGCAGATCCTTTAGCTATCATGCTCCTCTCCAGTGGAACCAACTCCCAGTTTTGGTCCGTGACGCAGACACCCTGTCTACTTTTAAGACTAATCCTAAAACTTTCCTTTTTCCATCCATCCATCGTCTTCCGCTTATCCGGGGTCAGGTCGCGGGTGTAGCAGCTTCAAGAGGGAGCCCCAGACCTTCCTCTCCCCAGCAACTTGGGCCACTTCCTCCGGGGGAATCCCAAAGCGTTCCCAGGCGAGCAGAGTCTCTCCAGCGTGTCCTGGGTCTTCCCCTGGGCCTCCTCCCGGTGGGACGTGCCCGGAACACCTCATCAGGGAGGCGTCCAGGAGGCATCCTAACCAGATGCCCGAGTCACCTCAACTGGCTCCTCTCGACGTGGAGGAGCAGCGGCTCTACTCTGAGTCCTCCCCGGATGACTGAGCTCCTCACCCTATCTCTAAGGGAGAGCCCAGACACACTACGGAGAAAACTCATTTTGGCCGCTTGTATCCGGGATTTCGTTCTTTCGGTCACGACCCAAAGCTCGTGACCATAGATGAGGGTAGGAACGTAGATCGACCGGTAAATCGAGAGCTTGGCCTTTTGGCTCAGCTCTCTCTTCACCACAACGGATCGGTACAGCGCCCGCTTCACAGCAGACGTTGCACCAATCCGCCTGTCGATCTCCCGCTCCATCTTCCCCTCATCTCTGAACAAGACCCCAAGATACTTGAACTCCTCCACTAGAAGCTGGCTCTTGGGACTTTCCTTTTTGACAAAGCTTATAGTTAGAGTGGTTCATGTTACCCTGAGCTACCTCTATAGTTATGCTGCTATAGGCTTAGGCTGCTGGAGGACATCAGGGTCTATTGTTCTTCAATTTTGCTTGACTGTTGTCATTTCAGCTTTTAACTTTTTGTTTTTTCTATTTTTTCTTCATAGTAGGTACACCTGGTCTGGCGTTCTGTTAGCTGTGACATCATCCAGGGAAGACAGATAACCTGTTATTACCATCTAATGTAAAACAGATTACTGGATCAATGTGTGCTTCTGTGCTTTTTTGTCTGTCTTGTTGTGTCTCTTCTCTCTCTTTTGTAACCCCCAGTCGGTCAAGGCAGATTACCGTTCATACTGAGCCCGGTTCTGATGGAGGTTTTTCCTTCCTGTTAATGGGGAGTTTTTCCTTCCACTGTCACTTCATGCTTGATCAGTATGAGGGATTGCTGCAAAGCCATGTACAATGCAAACGACTCTCCCTGTAGCTCTACGCTTCTTCAGGAGTGAATGCTGCTTGTTACGACTTTGATGCAATCAACTGGTTCCCTTATATAGGAATTTATTTTACCAATCTGGATAATCTGACTTAATATGTATAATCTGATTGATTTTGACACTGTAAACTGCCTTTAGATGACATGCAGGCATGGACTGGTAATCGGGCGTACCCGGCATTTTCCTGGTGGGCCGGCAGACCCGACATGTATATTAATAATATGTATTATTATTATTATTATTATTTTATATATATGCCTCGTTATATTTGCATAATGCATGAAGAAAAATAAAATCAGCAGCGCAAGAGTCTGTTCCGATCATCCGGCCCTTACCACAGGCTACTGCAGCCCATTGGTTATCATCCCTGACAGTCTAAAGGGCTAGGCCAATCTTAAAGTAGAAAAACACCTTCACGCTCCATGTGGAACTTTGTGCAGCGGTGTTCACAGTAGTAATGGATAAGAAACGCAAGGGAGACGCAGAGAAACTGCACGAAAAAAAGAAACGAGTTCTTCAAACGGATGCTGCGAAATGTGTAAAACTGACTGACATGTTCCCAACAGCAGGCCTTCATCTGCTCCGGTGTCTGATGTAAAATATAGTGGTGGTGGGTTTAGTCAGTGATGTGCGGTAGGGTTCATAGCTGGTGAGGCACTGACGTCATCAGAGTCAGATTTACAAATATATACACTCTACAGAGTAGACTCGTTGCAAAGTGCTGAAGGAGACTGATTGAGCCAAATTAATTCACCAAGATACATGGAAAAATATTGGTTCTTTGATGAAAATAAAATTGTCATTTGATTGGTAACAGTTTATGAGTTATGATGGATTTCTGCATTTGTAACACATTTTAAAACTATAACCCACATTAAGCACATTTCATTACAGAAACAAAACATGAATAATTATCGCTGTCTTACCTCTACTTATAATTTAAGTCTCTGCGGCGCTCTTTCTGAACAAAAATATCATCATTTTCCGGTAAAAGTTCCCTTTATCTTCTTCAGTTTTAAAAGTCTCTCTCTGTCTCAGTGGAGCTCACTGCCAGGGAGGAAAGCCTTCCCTGATCAGTCCTGTTCCAGCTGTATGTTTAGAGTCTTTTTAGTGCTTTACTTGTTTAGCAAAACTCGCTAATAAAACATCAATAACTTGTTTTGACTCTACTATTTGGGGATCACGAGCGGTGCCCCTTGAGCGCCCCCTGCCTAGCGGCCAAGGAACTGCCGGCCACACCTACAACCAGTTCTTTGCTGTTTATGATCGGCCAGCACCACGAAAACATGTTCTCTGCACACAGTTTGATGACCAAAACACAATTCGTAATCCACATATATTAAATTGTGGAAAATCAGTTCATAACTGTTTGAACAATTGAATTTATGATCTAGAGACAGGAAGATGCATTCACAGAATGGAAGTCAGCGCAGTTAACATGGGATTGCGCAATCCCAGGGGAGGCCAAGCTCGCTGCGGCCTCACCGGCTTTGCTATGAAGCGCCACCAAGGATTTACATGAAAAATAGCAAAAAGTCTGCGATTTTAAAGAAAATATGATCAAAAATTAGCAAATTAGATAAATAAAATACTTATTACAAATGACTGAGTAAATCAAAATTTATATTATGTTATTATATATGTTCTTTCTTTCCATGATGACAAGTGAGGCATTTCTCTGGTTCATTTTGTCATTGGCATCCTTTTTTACACAGTGAGTGCACATTAGTCCAATGTTACCCTACAGTATCTGGAAGACTGAATAGATCTGATGAGCAACTTACAATAACTTCTTATAATGATGTAACGTGATAATATGTGTGATTGACCGTGACACCTCTCTTTCTCTCTCTCTCTCTGATCTAAGAATTGTTGCTGTGCTGTGGTGGAGTTTACATTTTACAGTGTTAATAAATTAAGATTTTGGAAGTATTTTAAGTGTCCACTCTCACTAATTTCCATTAACCTGGCCTCAAGGTATTGCACAGTTGTTATTGCAAAGTTGGTATACACATTCAGTACACAAAAAAATGTGGTGGGCCAGTCTAATCCAAAATGCCAGGGCCATTTTTTTGTCCCAGTCCACCCCTGATGACATGTTTTATGATTTGGCGTTATATAAATAAAAACTGAAATGTATTGAACAAGAGTAAGTTTGTCAGTTTTCAAGCAGGATTTGTATATCTGTTCAACTTAAATATATAAGGAAACCAAAGAGTTAAGATCACTTACTTACCAAGAGAAATTCCTTTGGGGTTTATTTGTGGTCTCTTGCTGCCCCCTGCTGGACAAGTATGATCAAATACATATGCTTTACATGTCAACTTGGTATCAAAATTCAGATTTCAATCTAAAATGGCTTACTTCCTGTGATACTTGCACTATGACATTAATTGTAAATTCTGAGCGTCTTGCTGAGATCTACAACTGTACAAAATTTCATTACTCTACGATGAAGTAAGTGAATACCAAAGGGTCCTTTGAAATTTGCTTGGTGGCGCTATAGAGAAACTAAGTCCTGCTCACTAAAGTTTGTTAAGGATTCCTGTTGGGGGGTGGATAAGGATGCATCCAAATGAGTTTTAAGCAGCTCGGCCCAAAACTGTGGAATTCAGAGGCAAACGTATGACAGCAGCGTTTGAGGTGAATATGCCACGCCGCCACGCCCCCCTGCTCCATCCAATCCAGTTGAGCCTGAAATCCACAACATACCAACATGTGTTCTGTCTGTGGACACAGTTTCATGTTGATTAGCTCAGAGGGGTAACATAGCGACCGCTTACAACAAAACATGACACTTCCTGTTGTCAGGGGGCGTGGCCTAAGCAATGTCATCATTTGACCATTGGATATTATAGGAGACCTGATGGTGATCAATTACTGAAAGTTTGATGCCTCTGTGTGTTTCTGTGTAGGAGATATAACAGTTTTATTTTTTGTGGCGAGTAGGTGAACTTTGACCCCTGCCAACGCCCCTTCAGCATGCTCAAAAACTCACCGTTTTGATAACTTTTGATTGGCCATGCCTTATGATCAGACTGCCCGAGTTTCAAGCCGATCGCTCGATATCTCTAGGAGGAGTTAGATCTTATACCGATGCTGTAACTGTCAAAATTGAGGTCAAAATCAGACTTTCAATCTAAAATGGCCGACTTCCTGTGATATTTACACTATGACATTAATTGTAAATTCTGAGCGTCTTGGTGAGCTCTACAACTGTACCAAATTTCATGTCTCTACGACGAAGTAAGTGAATAGCAAAGGGTCCTTTGAAAATTTCTAGGTGGCGCCGTTGAGGCATTTTTCTTTAGATTTTTGTGACGACCTTAAAATACAAAATTTTTAAACAGTCACCATGCATCTGCAAAGTTTGGTGAGTTTTTGAAAATGAGAAAGCCCCCAAAAAGGCCCCTCTTTAGGGGGGCAGAATAATAAGAATTAACACTACAGATACAATAGGCCTTCGCAGCGCTTAGCTGCTCGGGCCTAATAAGAAACAACACAGAAACAATAGGCCTTCGCAGCGCTTCGCTGCTCGGGCCTAATAATAAGAAACAACACAGAAACAATAGGCCTTCGCAGCGCTTCGCTGCTCGGGCCTAATAAGAAACAACACAGAAACAATAGGCCTTCGCAGCGCTTCGCTGCTCGGGCCTAATTAATTAATTACAGGCTTTTCTGTATAGAAGTGAACACTTAGTACCTGGAACCCTGCACCTGTGGGAGTTTGTGAGAGTGCACTAGTTTAGGTGACAATTATCCAGAAGGAAATATATTGATAGTGGTTGTGGAGAACCGAAGGCCCGCCTTCCCCCGAGCACAGAGGCAGCAGTCAGAGGACCCATAACCCCGGACTCCCAAAGGGGCCCCCAAAGCAGGGCGCCCAAGAGGGGCCATCACAGGAAATCTGTAACCTCCCCCCCCCCAAGGAAAGAGGAGAGACGACCCCGAGGAAATCCCCCAGCCACCGCAATGCCGACGCCCCCAAGAGCCGCGGGGATGAGCCCGTGGGCTCCGCCAGCAGCCAGCCCCGCTGAAGTGGTCCCGGCCATGGTTGAAATGAACCTCCTGGGACGTCGTCATCTTCCAAAATGATTAGTATTGCGGTTGTTACCCATATAATCTTCTTGTCTGACCAGCCGGGAAACTGGCTGTCTTGGGAAAAATGTGACGTCATTTGAGAACCGCCCCATTGTTCTTTTTCAGCAGTGGTTTGATAATTGCTGTTTTTAGGGACTGCGGGAAAACACCTGACAGAAAGAATGTGTTTATGATCTGAGTCAAATCAGACGCTATGACAGAAAAAATGTTCTTAAAGAAAGCTGTGGGTAGAACATCAAGGCAGCAGGAGGAGGAACTTAGCTAGTGAACGATTTTCTCTAAGCTTTTGTGGTTTATTTGGCTGAACTGAGACATTTTGTCAAGATACATTGTAGGTCAGTTTGTGCTGGAATTCTTTGTGTTACTATCTGGGTTGAAGTCTGTTAAGGTACCCTCTGTTTTGGGCCCGAGTTTTCATATTTTTGAATTTCTTTTGCTTTATTGTAACAATTTAAGGCTGAAATTATTCAACGTGTCTCTGGCTGGTTCGTCAGATGGTGATAGAGGATGATCTGCCCCCCCTGGATGATGTCACAGTTAACAGAACATCAGACCAGGTGTACCTTCTATGATGGCTCTACCACTCGCAAAGGGATTGATACCAAAACCCTCAGACTGATACAAACTTTTGAATCTTCATCTTTTTAAGTTTTTATCTTTAAAAATATAAATGTTTGTTTAAAAAAAAAAAAAAACACTGTAACCCTTGTACATCGCCTGTTTGTTTGTCTTTTATGCGTAGTCCTAGCCGGAGTGGCCGAAAAGAAATTTCACCACGGTAACACGCGGTGACAATAAAGCATCTTTAAAAAGTGTAAGCCATATTGAATATGCCTGCACCCACTGAGGAAAAAAGGTGTCATGTGCATCGTGGGAATGATCAACTTCCTGGGTAAATCTATTCTTAATTGTACCTCCAAGACAGCATGCCTCAGGGAGCTGCTACAGCCCAAAATATGAGAGAGGGAAAAAAAATCAAGGAAAGTCAGTCCTAACGTTCTTTGATCCATAAAAACACACAAAAATGTTGACAGACGGAGACAAATGGCAACCTGTATCATATGAATCTAGATCAATGATGGAGACCGAGCAACGCTGCGTTTGGGAGTGAAAGTTTGCCAGTTATGTGTTTTGTTGTGGAAGGTTTTAATGAGTGTGGATTACCAACCTTTACTGCAGGGAGGATCACAACAGGGCGTTTCACCAGATGGAGACCGTGAGAAGGTCGACCAGACTGAGGAAAGCTCAGAGGGACCCAGAGAGCAGGTGTGAACTGTTAGTGGTTGAAATTTCTAAAACAATAATAATTAGCCCAGAATAACAATTGTTGATACTTGTTATAATGTTTCAATGACTGTTTAAGTTGTGCAAGAAGAGCCATAAGATGTCTGAGCGCTTGTGACTCGTTTAGTTCACTCAGGGAAATATAAGCTTTACACTTATTATACAATTATTTTTATTTTAATTATGCTAAGACATTTGGTTGCACAGAAAAGTGCAAAACAGTGAAGTTTGTTGCATTATTTGACTTTTCAAAGTGACAGTATTAATAAGAGGTGTGTTTAATATAACACTGACCTGTTTAGAAGGGATGTAACCATAGTAACTATTAATAAAGCTGCCTGCAGGGGGCGCTCAGAAACAAAGGAACAAACCGGATTTACAGAGCAGGGACCCTAGACCCTTATGATTAAAACTGATACCGGAGCTAAAGAGATGAAAAATAAAACAGCATGAAGGTCTGTTTACACCAAAATCATCACATAACCTTAATTTATTAAAAACAGAATCATATTAACTTATGGAAAGTAGATGATTAAAACAAAACATTTAAAGAGGAATAAAGCTCTAATATTAACCATAATTGACTGTATTTTACTCACTGGATGTCTTACTACAGGAGCTTTTAGCAACAACCATGTAAAGCTGTCTGTGTATTCAACTGCTGCATTTAATGCTCTGAAAAATAAAATAAAAAGTAAACAAAGTGAAAAGGAGCTGCAGCCAGAAATCAGCAACTCTGCTCCACTTTTATTTTGATTCTGGTTCTAAGCAGGAGCTGCTACATTAATTTTCATCATGACAACTTTCATTTTGTCTTTTCCTGACAGATTTAAACTGGATTTTAATTCAGCCTGCAGGGTGGAGGCAGCTCTCAGTCTGGCACCAGAGGGTCCGACCTTCAAACACAGCTCTCCTAATGTTCCTGCGTGACCCGCTTTGTTGTGGAAACTTCTGCCCAGCTCTGTTTGTTCTGCCAGCAAAGCCATGAGGTTCGGATGTGGGAGTGAGACTGGATTTAATGAGGCTTCATATGAAGCTGTGCAGAAGATGGGAGTGTTGCTCAACAGACTTTAATCACATTACAGACTCAACTGGTCAATGATTTCTTAATATTAACCCTTTATTCTTTTATTAGTTTAAGTTTCACATGTTTAAGAACATGTCCCCATTAACCCCATTAAACTGAAAAACTGACCCTGGTTCAGATCGTTGTGCCTCATTTAAAGGTTGATAACTGGAAATTAAATAAAAAGTGTATGATTTCTGGCTTATGGGTCAATATGTTTTGAATTTTGTTTTATATGTTTAATGAAAATGGAAGATGTGTTGATCTGATCTGACAGCATGTCTCTTCTAACTGCAGGAGAAAAGCACCAAACAGCAATGGTGTCTATAGACAATTTTCTGCCCACTTCTGACAGATTTGTCCATGTTGGACAAATCTGTCAGTTTTAAGTTTAAGCAATTCTAATTTAATAAACTGTTTACTTTTAATTTTGTTTATTTTATTTTATGAATGTTTTTGTTTTATTTTGTAATTTCCTTTAGAACCAGAAACGGTTTATTTTGAAGGACATGTTCACAAGAAACGTGTAAAATGTATTCCAATTGAATAATTTTTAGTCCAAGTGGGACCAAATGTAATCTGTTTCTGAGAAAATGTTCCTCAATTTGAGTAAATTTTACTCCGACATATTTACTATGTGTATAATTATTTGTAGGTTTCCTGCTTTCTTATGAAATCTGGACTCTGGATGACTTCAAAAAGCAGCTAAAGACATTTTTATTCCAAAAAGCTTTCAGTTAGACTTGATCTTTGTGATGTGCATTTATAATTGTGCTGTTTATAACTTGTATTGTGTACTGTTGTACATCCTGTTGTGAAGCACTTTGTGACATCCTGTCTGTGAAAATGTGTTATAAAAATAGATTTCACTTACTTAGGCTGAAGGTAAAGAAGACAACCATGAAGGGAAATAACTGAGTGAATTTAGAAGGTAAAGAATAGAAAAATAAAAAAGGAACAAGGTCAAAAAGGAGAAACAAGATTTTGCATGACAGTAAAAGTACAGAATGTCATTTAAGTAACATTGAAAACTGTGAAAATTTAGTTTGACACTCTAGCTCTACTTAAAATGTTTAAATAAAGGAAACTACCTATAACCAATCAGTAAGGCTCATCTTTATATGTTACCTTTGCCTTAGGGAGTAAAAATGTTGGCTTTGTTGAAGATGTTTTTGCCTCAGCCATGGTAAGAACAATGATACGGACTTTAAGATGCAACACAGTGGCTTTGGAACGCGTTAAAAGGGTTTTTATAGGTTGAATATTTGGGCTCTGCTTATTCGGTGGGAGGTTCTGTGGGTCAGATCCATTGCAGGCAGTCTGCAGCAGCCTTCCTGACCACTACCACACACCGTGGTTCAATCAGTGGCTGTGGTAGAAAAAAGCTGTAATCGGATGGAGCCAAGTGGAACCGGTTCTAGCAGAACCTACGGTAAACGGGCTTCAGTCTCCAGCTCCAGGTCAGCCTTTGTCGCTCTCACCCCAAACAACCAAAGGTGGTTACTGAACAGATGCTAAATGTTTCTGGTTAAATTATGCAGTTGACGTTGTGGTGGAACCAGCGTCTCGTTGGTTAATGACTCTGTGCAACCTGCTGGGTTTCTGTAGACAGACAAGCTAACCAACCATTCTGGATGATCTGACAGAGCTGAGCCTGTAAAGAGCGTCCAGACAACATGTAGAGAAGTGGATCTGTAGACCTAAAGCTGAACTGACTTCTCCTCCTTTCCCAGCCGTGTCTCCTTCTACAGATCCCTCCTTTTTTAACCTCCTTTTTACAGCTGGAGCCTCACAATAAGTTGATGACATCAGCTGTTCACCGTCTGATCTTTCTGATGCAGTTCTGCTGAGGTTCTCCTGCACAGGGTCCAGCCTTTCTGTAGAGGAGTGAAGTTACTGTTCATGAGCCCATGATATCCCTGACATGTCTGATTCCTGCATGATTCTTGGTTTTCTGCAGGTTAAGCTGAACACGGAGTTTTCTGCTACAGGCTTGGCTGCCTGAGGGACCCAATCTGTATCTCAGCTGTGATGTTTTTCTGTCTGACAAGCCGTTACTTGTTCATAAGTCTGAGAAAACCCACAGAATATTTCCCCACCCTGGTGTCACCGCCCGCTCTGACTGGAGTTCCAGCTCGTTTCTCTGCCTGCTGCTTGTCCAGGCAGGTTGTTGCTGTGACTAAAGCTGCTGCAGCTGGAGCCAGAAGATCAGATAAAGTAAATCATCCAGGATAATTTGACGTTTCTGCTGTTATACAAAACATGTCAGATCAGAATCTCTTAAAGGACGGCAGACGTTCCTTATAAATGATGCAAACATTCCGATCAGTTATGCAGGATGCGTTCCAACACATCGGCATCCTGGAGTTTCTCTTCAACTTTTTACAGTTTTTTTCATTCCTTTTATCAGTCAGTCTGTGTTTATTAAATATAAAAGCACGTGTTGCGTGTTGTTAAACTGTACAGTATTATTTTTCTTGTGCTGTAAATTTGCCCTCACTCTATAGTCTCTCAGCCTTACTTTCTGTTTTTAGATTTTCCACCCCTGTGAGTCTGCTTGCTTCAACATGTCCGTCACGTCCTGCTGGTCAGCCTGGATTTCCCCACTGAGTTAAAATAAAGGATGTTTCTATTTAATCTTGGAAGGTGATTTCCTTCTGACATCAGCTGCTGTTTTCTTTCTTCCCATCACTTCAGACTAATAAACTCATCAGAACGGTTTCTCTTTATGATGTTTAAACAGTTGAAGCTGCTGTGATAAAGTAGTTAAACAGCCACCAAACTCCAGAGCAGACAAATTGATTCCCTGGAACAGAAACTGATGAATAAGGACCGCGGCACATCATCCATCCAGCCATCTGTCTGATCATCCATCTTCATCGGTTTTGACTCATCCATGTTTACCTCCGGGGAGGTGATGAGTAACCTGACGCTGCCCAGGTGGCTTTCGTTCCACTAGAGATGTATTTCAGAAGGAGAAGCCTTATCAAAAGTCTGTGCATATGATTGGATAAACCACTTGTCCGTCATTTTTACTGACGTGCTTCTTCAGCCTCTCACAGTGAAACCAACTCGTGACGCTGATGCGAGCGCCACACAGGAAGCCAAAACAGAACAGCCACCATGTTGGATATAGCGCGATGTCGGTAAATAACAAATGTCAGTGTTCTTTTAAAGAATTACCCGTATTTCTCGGACCATAAATCGCACCGGATTATAAGGCTGCCCATATCACGCCGCCCCTCCGTGAACATACATACTACCTCATACATACTACGGTTTTTAAGTACAGGATCGTGGACTTTTGACCACAGCAAAATTGTTTTTATGCAGGTTAAAGCCAGGCTATAAGCGCTGAGCAGCTCTCCTCTGTCTCTGCCATGGAAAACGAGTCTGCTCTGCTCACAGAGGGAGAGAGAGGGAGGGACAGTTTAAAATGAACTAAAAACAGCGAAAACATCCAGCCAAGATTTTAACCTTTGATATCTGTTGTGTGCAGATATGTTCCACTAACTTAGTAAACCCTTTACGATGACTTTTCAGCCATGACGGACCTTGACGAACATGATCCAGTCAGAAATCACAGACTGTCTGGCCCAGTAACAACGCAGCAGCCAGTCTCGCCTGTCAGTGAGTCTCTGCCGCTCCTGATAAGTCCGAGCAGAATTAAAATCGGCTCATAATCCTGATGAGCTGCACAGATGAAATTTGGAGGTGGACTTTCACTCCTAAAATTCTCTTAAAACAACTTTTTTAGATAAATTAAGGTTATAAAATTGATAGGTTTGTAAGCTGCTCATCTCCTCACTCCCCCTTGTGGCGGACAGTTTTTCTTACTGCACCACATCCCCGTCCCCTCAACAAGCCCAAAGGAAGCAGATAATTACTGGGTGGGTTGGGGGACCAAAGCTCCGGGAAAGTAAGGCGGCAGTAAATTCTCTGTGGAGCTACATCCATCTGGTGATAGGTTAGATGGTGAGGGTGGTGGTCGAGGACAGAGATATTGATCTTAAGGAGGATCCTGAAGGAATCGGGGGATTTGGATCTGTCTTTAGATAAAGTGTCATCAGAATAGCAATAGAAGGAGATCTCAACCAACTGAACCCGACTAATGACGCGGCCCAGAGGAAGCATGTAAAAAAATGTAGCCCACTGGTAATTTCCATTCTCTAAATACAGACTGAAGTGGGAGGCAGTAAATAAATGTCTCTTCTAAAGTTTCCCATCACTACATAAAAACTGCATTTCCTCCTTAGTAGCAAACATTTGTGGTGAACAACCAAGAACTCTTGAGAAGTCTAATTAAGTGAAGTAAATTATAAACGGGGCATAAAGTTGCTGCATCTCTACTTGGAGGAAATACATTTTTATCTGAAGTTAAATAAAGGTTTGTGGCTCCAGCAGAAAGACCACAACTCTGAGCTCACTGCACGATTCTCTGATGAAACTTCATCAACAAAATGCATTTATTAGCCACAGCAGTTTGACCTGAGATTTTAATTTAAGGCAATATTGTATGAAAAGTTAAGTGAAACAGGACCTCAGAGGCAAACCTTTGCCTAATGTGACGTTTATAATTATCTGGGTGAGGGTAGATAACCACCAGTATCAGCAACCCCACCCTGCAGGCGTTGGTTGTTAGTCAAAGAAGAAATGCAAATATGGGCTCCAGCAGAGAAAACCTGAGCTGCTGTTATATCGAACAATGCCCGGAGGAACTAGAACAAACAATGAAGGGACCCAGAGAACATCTGAAGAACCGATCAGAACCAGGAAAAATGTTGGGACAACAAGGAAATGGAGGATAAAATAACAGGATCTGCTAAAATGCATCTGGATGTGACCAGAACAAGACGAGTAAAACAACTGGAGCACAGAAACAAAGAGGAAATGCCAACGGCTCAAATGACAAAATTATTAAAAAGAGGCGTAAAACAGCACATAATTAAAGGGCCATAGTAATATTCTCGTGTTGGACTGGTTGTTGCCACCAATCTTTGGACCCTTAGAAACTGCAAACCTTGTGGTAAAAACATTTTCACTGTATAAATCTATATTCCAGCATTTTCCCACTGATTAAACTGGATGAACTGCAAGTTCCTCTTGCAGATATTGCTGCCATCGTACTGGAACAGACCTCAACTTTATAATAAATGGCAAACATGTAATGTTCACAGCTACTGCTGTGATTATTTAGCTGTTTTTGGTTGCTGTAGTCATTCTCAGCATTCTGGACGGTTCCTACCAAATCCCCTGATTGCATGCACCTGTTACTGCCCTGATCTCTGACTGCCTCTCAGCCCAGCCTGCCTGTCCCTCTGCTCGTTGGATATTTGGACCAGGAATTGTACTCTGGATACAGCTGCTGGTTTTCCCCATTTGTCCCTCTGCCTGTCCCCGATAATCTGTGTATGACCTTGGGCTGTCTCAGTATTTCGACACATCGTCTGTCCCTTTAAGGAGTAAAGATTCCTCATTGGATTCAACGCTTGTTACGGATCCAATTAAGGTTAGTGTCTACTCAGAAGCACTCAGTCTTCTCCTGTAAAACTAACCGGTCTCTCTCCCCTGCAGTGCTGCCAGTCCTGTTTCTAGAAGCTCCCCACTTCGGCTACACCTTCTTCTTTAAAAAAACTTTTTAAACTTGTGTTGTGTGAAATATTTGGTCCAATTCTTGATATCATTACAAAACAGTTTAATTGACGGTCTGAACTAGAGTAAGTGAGCGCGATTGTGCCACCTACTGGCCAGGAGGAGTTAAACATGTTGCTATCTCCTTTAAATAATTTCTCTGGTCATACAGCACTTGGCTCATATCCATGCTCCATGCGGTCTTTCTCAAAACCTCGCCTGTGTAACCTGAGAGGGTCAGATCCATCCTCAATGAGTCACATGACCTAGAGCGCCGCTTTACGGCAGTCTGAGCTACACTTAAACACGAGAGCTAACCTTACCTTGCTTCAACTTTTCTCATCCTCGAGTCAAAGTTTGTCAGGGCCGAGTGAAGCAAAAAGAGGAAAACTATGTGTGAGGAGGCAAAATGGAGAAACGAGATGTGGATCGCTCTAGAGGAAAAACCAGAGTGGGTCTTGCAAAAGAATTTGCTCCGAGTTTGAAAGAACAGTTTGGATGCAAGACCCATTCTCTTTTTGCATCATTATTATACTGGTAAGTTAACTTTTAGTCTGTTGTATGCAGAATATCTAATTATATAAAACAATTTCTGAGTATATATGTTTCAGCATTGTAGGAGCTAAATACAAAGCTACCAGGCCACATACAATATTAATGTGACTCCAACCTAGAAACACAACAACGTATGACACTTACTCTTCTCTGATGTAGGATTTAAACTAGAGGGGTGAATGTGGCCTCGTCTTTATAAGTAACTCCATGACTTCTGAACCTGCTGGTCCAAACTTCTCTGCTATCAGACTAAAACCATGGAGGAAAGCTGTTTAATTTAGCGACAGTGCAGTACTGTCAGTGACCTTCAGGTGCGCTAAACCTGGAAGTTACAGGCCCCTAGTGGTCAACAGTTAGGCAGTGTTGCTTCAATAAAACACTTCCAACAGAGGTTTAGAGGGACTGGATGGGGTGGCAGGTTTTAAGCTTAAAAGGAATTTGCTCAAAATGGCCATTTGTCAGTCTAGTCAATCTATTGCTGTCTAATAAAATTCTTCTTCTAACGTATAAAGCCCTTAATAATCAAGCTCCATCATATATCAGAGCTCTGATTACCCCGTATGTTCCTAACAGAGCACTTCGCTCTCAGACTGCAGGTCTGCTGGTGGTTCCTAGAGTCTCTAAAAGTAGAATGGGAGGCAGATCCTTTAGCTATCAGGCTCTTCTCCTGTGGAACCAACTCCCAGTTTTGGTCCGTGAGGCAGACACCCCGTCTACTTTTAAGACTAATCTTAAAACTTTCCTTTTTGACAAAGCTTATAACTAGAGTGGCTCATGTTACTCTGAGCTATCTCTATAGTTGTGCTGCTATAGGCTTAGGCTACTGGAGGACATCAGGGTCTAATTCTCTCACTCTGCTGAGTTCTACTACTGCTCTCCAGTTTTGCATTGCTTGTCGTCATTTCAGCTTTTAACTTTCTGTTCTCTCTCTTTTTCTTCATAGTAGGTACACCTGGTCTGACGTTCTGTTAACTGTGACATCATCCAGAGAAGACAGATCACCGACTATTACTATCTAATGTAGAACACATTACTGGATCAACGTGTGTTTCTGTGCTTTTTTGTCTCTCTTCTTGTGTCTCTGCTCTGTCTTCTGTAACCCCCAGTGGGTCGAGGCAGATGACCGTTCATACTGAGCCTGGTTCTGGTTCTGCTGGAGGTTTTTCCTTCCACTGTCGCTTCATGCTTGCTCAGTATGAGGGATTGCTGCAAAGCCATGGACAATGCAGACGACTCTCCCTGTAGCTCTACGCTTCTCCAGGAGTGAATGCTGCTTGTCGGGACTTTGATGCAATCAACTGGTTCCCTTATATAGGAACATTTTGACCAATCTGTATAATCTGATTGAATTTGACTTTGTAAAGTGCCTTGAGATGACATGTTTCATGAATTGGCGCTATATAAATAAAATTAAATTGAATTAAATTAATAGAAAACTAGATTTGGTCAAATAACATCAGAACATTCCAGGTATTTAAGTCCCTGTTGATTTTTTTTCTTTAAATTGGGCCTTATTTTAAAATTTCAACCAGTTTATTTTAAAAAGGTTTGGTTTTAATGTTTTTACAGCAAAAATTAATTTTAGGTTTTTCATGTCATATCAGGGATGTGTTGCTACTTCTGCCATCAGCAGAAACCAGAACTATTTCTGCTTCATAGCTGCTGCCACACGTTTCTCATCACACCGCCAATGATCCGGTTATATCAGCAACAAGATTAGATTCAGTACAATTCCGCATATTGGGAGGCAACATAATGCAATACAATATTAAATTACATTATCATGAAGAAAAACATATGCAGCCCAATTAATATATTTTTAAATAATAAAAAAAAAATGTTCACAAGAAAGCTTTGAATTTTTATTTATGTAATGAAATGATGGGCCCCAGCTGCCTAAACCCAGGTTCAGAACATCTACAGGAAGAAATGTCTGCTTTAAACATGCTGCACCCCTTCATGACTCCCCTAACCCACATCTTTGGTAGCTCAAGGATTTCTCAGCTGCTTTGAGTGAAAATGTGGTTGTTCAAAACCAACATATGAAATGCTGTCATGTAAATAATAAATGACCTGTCAGATAGGACACAAGACAAAGTACAATAATACAGTTAATAAAAAAAGTGAAATGTTTACAGGTGTGTACAAACAGTCATTATTAAACTGTACTTTAAGCTATAATATTTCTACAACAGTGATTGCTGAAGTTTATATAAAGCTGCTATGAAACAGTGAGTTGTAGCAGAAACGTCAGCCTAAACAGGGTCTGTCTGGGTTTGGATGCTCCAGTTTAGCGTAGACTGTCGTCAGATCGGCGCGATCACTGGTTCCTGATGACTCTGGAATATTCTCCCCCTGAGGAAGGTAAAGAACACAGGAACCAGGTCAGGATAACAGCAGGAACCAGGCTCCTCTCTGCAGATCGCTGCGTCAGGACCAGGATGTTTGGTTCTGTGGTTCTAACAGCTTAAAGAGAGCAGCTGGCTGACACATTCAGAGGCTAAAAACAAAATATCTCCTCGGTTCAGCAGTTTAAAACAAGGAAAGTGCTTTGTGTTTGGACCAAAGGCTGATTTTCTCCAACAGGAACTCTGAGTTTCTCTCTGGACGCTAAAACAAACCCAACAGCTGCAGCACATTCACCTCTGCTGTTATAAGCAATGTTTTCAGCCCACAGCCATCTTTTAGTTACATGAACCTGCAGGCTGTGACCTCCAGACTATTATCCATGTCAGGATCACCTGTTTAATGTAAACAGAATCTAAATGTGCGGTACGTTTTAATATTATATTATAACCCTGCATGTTATCAACACCATCTGTCCCTGAGGCTTCACCTGCTTCCTGTTTGCAGCTGCTAGCTTTTTTATTGCCGTCTGTTTGATTCCAGGAAACAGGAACAGGTGAGCCACGCCTGACCACCTGGAGAAACATGAACCCTGCAGGGTGGCAGACTCTGTGGGATCAGATTATCTCTGTCTTTGTATGGAAACTGCTTCTCTGTGCTGGTATTAAATGTCTCGCTGCTCTTTGTCTCCAGCGCCTCAGATGTGGTCGACTTCTCCTTTTCTACCAGGACTGCTTCAAACCTTTTTCCATGATACTCAGCCACTGAAATCAGCCTGAAATCTGCAGGTTTAAACTCTTTAATGTGGAAGGACATTAATTATAGACCAGTTCATTTTTATTGTTTTGATTCGGGTTTTTCGCGCATGCGCGTCGGACTGGTTGGCAAAAGACGAACACAATGGCGGACGCAAACAGAGAAACTGACGAGTTCTCCACATATTTTTCTTCTTTAGATAACGTATCACAAGATCGTTTTAAGACTAAGTTGATGGTTGATGGTATCAGATCGCCAGATCCACACAGCAAAAACCTGAAGGGACGGAGCGAGTCTGTGAAATGCTGCCAAGCGTTCAGTACCGCGACATATACAGCTACCTTATAAACACGCAGGCCAGTACACACGAGAGAGCACGAAAGCCATGAAACCACTGGACGGCTACAATTATCTTATATCTGACACCAGCAACGCCCGCGACGCCATGAGGGATTAAGCGGGTCAGAACATGGATGGATGGATGGATGGATGTTCAGACATGTGTAACATACGAACGCGGAGTCGGACAGGAAGACCCGCCCGGTAGGTTAAAAAAAACATAGTTCACTACGGATTATTTTGGTGTTTTTGTCTTGTTAAAATGGGTGGGGGTGTCGGCGACATTGCAGCGTAAACACAGAAGTACTAGCGCCCGTGAACGGGGGCGTAATGCAGCTGCTGCATTACGCCCCTGTTAATTATCCATTTCTTTCTTCTTTCTTTGTCCTTCAGGAAACGAAAGAAACGTACATCCAACGATTTGGAATGCCTCTGTGTGCAACCGGGAGCACAACAAGTCGTAGGCATTGCTTAGAATCCAAAAGTAAACTAACTAAAAGTACGCTCTAAATCACCCGTTTTGTCATGTAGTAGACGAGAACAGCTCTGTTTTTGCCAACCACCGTGACCCGGATGTAGCGCTGACGTCACGCGTGAACTGGTCTATAAGGTATTAAACTAGCTGCAGTTGGCTTTAAAGACTCAGTGGAACATTTAAGCCTGTCAGTTTCCATGTCCACATAGTAGCTGAGGTCCCAACAGGAACATTTAATAAAAGCATGACTGCAGCTCCAACCAGTTCTCCAGTTTTAGAAAGTTTAAAACACTTTTTGCCCTTTTCATTTAAAGTTTTATGGCCATGGAGGCCTTAAACAAGCATCAAACTGGTTAAACAGAACATATATGTTTGCTCAGTGACGTCTCCACCACTGGTAAACAATGACTTAACCTTTAGAGAGGAGAGAGCAAACATCACTGTATCCTGGTAACACTATTATCTTTATCTGCACGTACCTGACTGTGTCTGTTATCCTTGAAAAGAATTGGCGTATACTGGACTTCGTCCTCTTTTATGGTGTCTGCAGGAATACAAGTGAATGTTGCTGTTAAAAACAATTTCTAAAAAAGAAAAAAACAAATGAGCTCTAGTGTGAGCCACCAGAACTGACAAAGACTCCTGGATAGGTGTCGAAACGTTTTCAGAAAGAACCGAGCAAAGGTCCCGTTGCCTCCGATTTAAGCCTTGCTGTTGCAATGACCCATAAAACTGAGAATCTGCAACATGAATAAAATAAGATTATTTTCAGCAATGAATAAAGGAGCAGGATGTGAATGGTTAGTACTTGTAAAGCACTTTAACTGGTCCGACCACCTCAAAGTTGTTCCAGAATCGATGAGAAACTTAAAATGCTGAACTAGTCTTCTCTAAAGAAAGTTTTATCTGGAAACAGAGAACAAGCGGAGGCTGAGCAGTGAGCCTTGTGGAACTCCAGAGGTCAGAGGGGAAGAAAACAAAAACATGATGAATTTTTTATCTTAAGGAACTTTTCGTTTTCAACTCAGTAAAAGTTGTAATTTGTTCTTGAGCAAAAACAACCTGATGTTCTCTGCTCAATATTTAAATTAGTCAAGGAGTGTTTCACAACTTTCTAAAATGTTCTTGTAGATACATTTTGGATTTTTAGAACTAATATAATTTGTCAAATTATGTTTATAGTGTATTTAATGACCAAGTAAAATGTTCAAAACTGAAGGAAAGTGTAGAATTGCAGTGTTTCATGTCAGCTAATGTTCCTGCATTATCAAGAGAGGAACCCAGCATGTATAAATGGCTTCAGTGAGGAAACCAACACATAAAAATACATGAATCAGTCCAGCTGTTCAAACGGAGGCAGAGAGGCTTGCAGATTTATAGTTAATGTCAAAATGATAAATGAGCCAAAGAATATTCTTATACAGAACCAGAAGCTCAGTGTTTCATGTTGATTTATTCAGCTCTGAACAGCAATGATCTGCTGGTAAAGTTTCATTACTGGAATATGGTTCATTTTTAATTCACATCCTACATCTGATTAAGAGAACTGCCTGAGAAAATCAGAGTACCAAGCCACACATTTCCTGAACTGGTTTCCAGTTTCAACCAGTTTGAACAAATGTCCACAATCACCATGGTCTCTGTCATTTCCTGCAAGATTAAAAACAGGAAATCTGCTGCTCTGTTATTTCCTTTTGCTGCTGCTTCTGTTTCACATTCAGACAGAATATTATTCAAAGTTTAATTTAGTTTCTGACTGCAGGGATGGATATGCATTAACTGGCACCATGTATCAATCAGCTGTAGATAAATAATAATAATAATAAATCAGAACCAAAAGCATCTCTGATGGAGGAGTCACTGTGGAAAATCTGATGCAGCTGCTAAATCTGATCTTTCCATTCAGGCATTTATTCAACCCTTTATCACCAGTTTGTTAGGGTCACTGGAGGCTTACATTTAACTTTAATGATGTTTTAGATTCAAAGCAACATTACTGAATTTAAGGAGTGAGGAGTGGCCTTCCTTTGAGTCTGAGCATTACTGGCTGTTTATTGTGAAAGTCTTAATTGTGAGGTTATCTTTGAACTTGGCAGAAGGCGGACTGTTTATGGACCAGTCTGCAGATAACTTCATTTTAAATGTTCCCCCAAAGATCTGGAAATTCCCATAAGCACTTCTAATAACTCGTAACAAAATGCTAATTAGTCCAAAAAACTTCTTTTTCATTAAATTGGCACCTGGTGTTATTTTTAACCATTTAATTCCCATATTAAACAGTTTTCAGGGTTTCCTTTTTTCACCTCCAGGATATCATCAACATTAGAAACATTCTGTCCAGGATTTATTCTGAAATACAGTCCATGCGTTTGTTACTTCAAGGCTGGACTATTGTAATTCTGGATTACTGATCTTGGGATATATGGATAATTTTTCTTTTCTCAGTCGTCACACACTTTACCAGAACTTCCTTGAGGCCAACCAAAAGTTTCTCTCCATAGCCATAGTTTCTGCTAATTTCCAACATGCTTGAGTTTTAGTTTCTACAACCACAGAAGTCCTTCTGGCGGTCTGCATCAGGACTCCCAGATGCAGGTACCAGATCAGCGCTGCTGAGCCTCCTAAGGTAACTCACCAACAAATTTGACAAAATCTGGCTAAGAATCACCACATGTAAGAAGGACAGCTGTTTAGCAATCTTTACAGAGATGTGGTTGGATGGAAATAAACCCGACTGGGATGACATGCTGGCTCTGAAGCTCCACAGCCTGGATTCTCCACACCTCTCTGCTCCTGGATCAGTGACTACCTCACCAACAGACCCAGGTGGTGAGGATGGGGAACATCTGCTCCCCTGATCCTCAGGAGCACCACAGGGCTGTGTCCTCAGCCCAGCTCTCTTCACCCTTTTCTCCCAGGACTGTTCTACTGTCCACCCCACAGACACAGTGGAGAAGTTTGTGGATGACTCCACTGTAGTGGGTCTCATCTCCACCAATGATGAGTCCCACTACAGGGAGGAGGTCAGCAATCTGACACAGTGGAGCTCCAGGAACAACCTGATCCTGAACACCAGTCAGACCAAGGAGGTCATAACAGTGTTATGCACTGTTTTCCCCTCTCTCATCAGGTAAACGCTTCAGAAGCTTCAAAGCCAAAACAAATAAACTCAGAAAACGCTTTTTCCCAAGAGCTGTGAGGGCAATCGCCCTCTGATGGAGACTGCAGTCCAAAGCTTTAAAATCCCCCCACTGTTACTAACCATCATACTTTATAGTCACCTTATTGTTACTGCCTACTGCACACCATCATCTCTGAATATCTAAATGCTCATTGTGGTAAATGAAGCCTCAGATCATCATTGCACAAAAGCACCTTATTACCTCATTATCTGTTATCTGACTCATGAAGGACAACTAGTTCATACAAACCTTTGAATCATCCTTTTATTTTTTTTATCTATGTTGAAGGAAAAAAAAATTGAACCCTTGTTCATTGACTGATTGGTTGTCTGTTTGCCTTCATTGTGTGTGCTCTGTACCAGAGTGGCTAAAAAGGAAATTTCACTTCAGTGACAATAAAGACTCTTTCAATCCTTTGAAATTATGCAGCACAGCTCGCCAGGAGCAGGAGAAGAAAACACAACCTAGAAACAAGGAAGAAATTAGCTTCCGTAAACTGAAAAACATTTTTTTTAGATGAAAGCAAAATCCACAGAATATTTGAAGATAATTATATGTAGAATTACAACAATTTAAAACAAGTCCCCAAGTAAAAAAAACAAGCAAATTAACTACTGTGATAAAAGCTGCTGGTTTGCTTCCATGTAGGTGAAAAACTGCTCCAAACTAAACTGAAGATGAGGTTGAATGTGCAATCGGATATATAGCGAACAATAAATGCAGAAAGAATTCTCTCTCTTCTGTCTCTCTCCGAGGTCGGTCGTGTCTTTTCTCTCCTCTGCAGCTTTTCACCCCCCTCCCCCTCCTGCTGCTATGTCTTGTCTTTCTCAGCACTTTTCTCATATCAACTGAACTCTGAAAAACATGGATCTGGTAAGCTGGTCTCTCAATACTATTGATACATTTTTTCGACGGGTAGGCAACCAAAGGGGGACCCGTCCGGTCCTGACTTGACTTATTTTGTGAGATACACCCTATATTCCTGGAGGAAAACGGTGTGTCTTTCGACTTTGTCATTCCTGGACGTTTGAAACTTTTACATTTGGATTAAGGATACTTGGATCTCTACTTATTGTTTTTTGTGGATTTTTGAAGTATCAGCAAATACAGCGGATGTCGGCAGCCATTTTGGCCTTGATCAGGCTGCCGGCTGCAAACAACGCGCTCACTATGGCTGTGAACGGACAAACCTGGAAGGTAAAGGAGCAGAGCCGAAAGCTGGATGTGCTGGAACACAGACTGGCTTTGGTGGTTGAACTCATGGGTTTGATGGGATAAAATCTGGAAGTGTAGCGCGGAAAAGCCCAATAAATTCGGAAAATTGGATATACCATTTGGAGCCAGCAAAAGACTAAAAGCTGACAGTAAAGGCAGTGCAGCTTGCCCACATAACAAATAACGTATTTGGATTTCGCCATCCCTATCTCTACTCCTGGATTGTTATGGCGAGAATGCTCAGAAAAGCTCCCGGCTTCCCCCCTCCCCCGCGGCACCTGCGGATGCTTTCTGAACTGTTTGCCGGCTGATAACATCAAGGACCATGGCCTCTGGAGAGTGTTCACGGAAATATAAATACTTTCATCCAAACACACTCACATAACTGATACTCATAAAACTGATGAATTTACGTACACCGACGGGCCTCAGATGTTTACCTTTCTGCATATTTGTGTCTTTTGTTATTTGTGCTTTTCGTGCTATGAGGGTTTTTTTGTCGGTTGTTTGACTCTTTATTTGTGAGAGCGTAAATTGTCAAACATCTGTCTTTTTTTTCTCCCTCCCTTTCCCCAATGTTGTTGTTTCTTCCTTCAACAGATAAGGGCAGCGCCTTGTGGACAGTTTTTGTCCTTGGCTGCACGGCCTCAGTGAACCGTCTCCCCTCTGAAATGTTTGTGATGTTATGTTATGCTGATGGTACTGAAACAGCAATTTCCCTCTGGGATTATTAAAGTATGTCTGATTCTGATTATGAATAAATCAGAGCAGCCAAATGCTGCTGTTCAGGCAGAAATAATCAGAGTGATTTAGATAATTTAAATACATTGTTGCTTGCTGTGGAAACCCCCATCTGTTCACCTGGTGAAACAGCAGCTCAAAGGAGCAGGATCATATGATGTAAAGCACCAATAAACCTTCCAGGAAGAATCTAATGACTCTATTCATTTCTGCTGACTGAATCTGAGACTTCAGTGGAAATCCCAGAGAGCACCGACTGTAAGGTGAGCTTCTGCTTCCCGGTGCAGGAAGTCTTACTTAAGGTGTTCTCATCAATATCTGCCTCTTTCACCACCAGCTTAAAGAAACCTGATAGAAATCAATTATCTCAGCTTATTTAGATGGGGACACACGTCTGCTGGTCTCTGCTGAGTGAGATGTTGAGGAACACCAGGTAGAACATGAGGAACATGCTGCAGGGTTATTATTGTGCTCTGTCACCCGATCTGTACCAGAACCACAATCATTTGCATTTTTAGATCATTAGATCTTTAGTTTTTCTTGCTTTTTAATTATTTTATCTTATTTTGGTGATTCCTTTTACATTTTGTTGTAATTGTGTGAATATTGCATGATTTAAAGGCAATAACAAAAATAGAGAAAAAAATGGTTAAATCCTGCTCTGAGCATGCGCCATGAACACGTCACACGGCGAACATTTTAATTTGTTTGAATATTTGATTTTCTGTGTACTTAACTGTCGTAGTTTGAATTTCTGTTTTAATTTAGGTTCTGTTTTGGTATCTTTCTGGTTTTGTTTCTGTTATAGTTTATATTCTGTCTCAGTCTCTGATTTAAGTTCTGTGAGGATCTTGGGACTGATGCCTGGTCTGATCACTCACTCCACACACCTGCCCAGCTCCACCCCTTCTGCCATCAACTCTCATCTTATCCACCTGCATCTGCTAGCATATAACCAGCCTTCATATCAGTCATCAGTGCCAGATCATTCAAGCCAATTGGTGAGTTTTTTGTCCAGCGTTCTCTGTCCTGACCTGTCAATATTACCCGATTGCCTGTTTTTCCTGCCTGATTTCGACTGCCAACTTGATGCCTGACCCCTGTCATTTTCCTTGCTTGTTTGTGTACTGAACCGGACCTGTTTCTTGACCACTAGGCTTGGATTTTGCTCTGGACTGTTCTGCATTTCTGTTTTACCGATTTTCGAATAAGGACTGTATATGACCACGAACTCTGTCTTCCCATGCTAGTATCTCATACCAGTCTGTCATCCCGGTTCCACCCTGAACCTGTTCCTAATAAACTGTCTTAATCTTACCCGCTTGTCTGGCCTGAATACTGGGTCCTCTGTCTTGTTCCTGACACTTAACTACGCACTCCAACAGTGTTGATCAAAGGATGGATCCGTTTGCACTCTTTCGTCACCTACAGTTATGTTTTTGTACGAAATAAACGATGTGGCTACTTTAACGAGGTCTTCTACTGTCTTCGATCGGTCCACCAGAGGGCGCATTCACAGCAGAAATACGTAACACTTCTAGGTTTAGTAAACAATTTTGTACTACAATATGTTTTCGTACAAAATAATGATGGTTGTCATCAAGGGAATTATAGCATGTTGTAGGAAAGTATGGAAATCCTTTCCCCCCCCCCCCAGTCCTGTTTAAACTAATGAAGCTAATTTAACGGTGAAACAGAAGTTATTCTGTGCGTAAAGAAGCTAATGGTTCAGATCGGGTACATGCTTTGTTGAAGGTACGGTGCTGTGTTCCACAATCTTGGATCAGGACCAGTGATACGGGCTAATTTTTCTGCTGTTCAGGTGCTCCAGGTGAATTAAAAGACTTTCACCTACCACAAATAATACTATTCAATTAACACCTTATAAGTACCTCAGAATAATTAGGTTTTTACATGTTGATGCTCAACAAAACGTCCGTCTGAAGGGAAAGATTAATGCAAAATCTTTCACACACAGACTCAGATTTTATAATTTGTTATACATTTTATACTAAAATTATCAAATTAATGAATTCATCATAGAAAAAAATAAAATTAACAAATACCTGCCTTGTCTGACTGGTTGTTTTTCACCCAGGTACTTCTGCTTGATCATCCAGAATGCCCCAGCAACTAATACAACTAACAGCACTGAGACGCCAACTCCGATTAAATCTGTCACAGAACAAAACACAACAATTAACACAATTTACTAGAAACTATCTCAAAATAATATAATTTGATTTTTAAAGTCTGTGATTCATCTTACATGCTCTTTGCTTAGGGTTATCACCACTTTCTGTCTCGTTGAACCCACATGCTGTCTTCACGTTAACATGGAGAGTCTTGTTTTCTGCAGGGTTGGCTGCTACACATCTGTAGGATGAGTCTCTGTCCTCTTTGTGGACAGTGATGGGTAAAGAGGAAGCAGAACTGTTCTGGTTCTGTACTTCCTGGTCTTTGTACCACAGCAGAGACGTGGCTTTGTCCACAGAACAGAGCAACCAGCAGCTGTCAGAGCTCACAGTCAGGGTTTCTACTGCAGGAGTCGGAGCAGGATCTGCAGGGAAAGTCAAACCAGCACAGTTAAGCATTTTATTAAAAAAAGTCACCAGAGACAGAATAATCTCAGTTTTCTGAGGATCTGTGTGTTTTAAATTCTTATTTCCTCCCAGTAAAGCTTTATTTCACAGATTTCCCTCTATTTACTTCCTGTTTGCTAAAGGATGCATTTTAAGTTTTTATAGATTTACCATAAATATGTCGGCCCACTTTCATCTAGAGGAGCTTCCATCTCGCTGTCCTCCAACAAAAGATCCTCAGGTTTACTTTGTAGATTTTAATCTGAGTATGCCATTTTAATAACTGTACAATATTTAGTTTTTATGCTGGGAATTGTGTTACTGTACATTGATATTTTCATTTTATTTATTTATTTTGCCTTTGTGTGAATCTACATGCTTGTATTTGGTTTTCACTTAGCTACTGGTACACCTGTATTTCCTCACTGTGACACAATGAAGGATGTTTCTGCTATAATTCCAGATGGTCTTATATGTCTGGTTAACCAAACACAAGAACAAAGCCTCTGCAGAGGCAGGATCCACTATCTGGAACAAGTGCAGATAAAGAATTCTCAAACTCTAACAATTTTAAAAGCAACAACTCAAACCTTTATTTTTTTTATTTAATTCTAGTGGAGGTGTGACATCCTGATATAACCATGTTGTGTTTATTCTGTTTTTGTTACTACATACAATTCACTTTACTATTGCTTTTATAATAAATTTCATTTTTCAACTCATTTCTTGTGTTATTGTTTTAGTGGTAAATATTTCTTGACTTCCTGCGACGGACTGGTGACCTGTCCAGGGTGTACAGTCTGATCTCACCCAATGACAGCTGGAGATAGGCACCATCACCCCTCGTGACCCAACAAGAGATAGGCGTGTTAGAAAATGGATGGATATTTCTTGACTTGTTTCACGTTGCTCTACAGCAGTTTGGTCCATCATGCTTTTAAACGGATGTTAACAAGAACAAGAAGAAACAACTCTGCCTGGACATTAGAGAAAGTCTGTGACCCAGAGAGATTAAATCTGATTCCTTTTTAGTGATGTCCACACTAGGGTGACCAGATGTCCTGATTTGGGCTGCACTGTCCCCCATTTTAACTGTTGTCCCACAAACTGAAACAATGTCCCACTTTTGACCAGGGCAGATTCAGAAAAGTTATAAAATTATTCCACATGTGCTTTTATGAAACAAAGAAAGCAGAGCTGCAGTTATCGTCAATTCATTTTCCATCACATTTCCGTCCGTCCGTCCGTCTTCTTCCTCTTATCCGGGGTCGGGTCGCGGGGGTAGCAGCTTCAGTAGGGAGGCCCAGACGTCCCTCTCCCCGGCCACTTGGGCCAGCTCCTCCGGGGGAATCCCAAGGCGTTCCCAGCAGAGAGACATAGTCCCTCCAGCATGTCCTGGGTCTTCCCCTGGGCCTCCTCCCGGTGGGACGTGCCCGGAACACCTCACCAGGGAGGCGTCCAGGAGGCATCCTAACCAGATGCCCGAGCCACCTCAACTGGCTCCTCTGGACGTGGAGGAGCAGCGGCTCTACTCTGAGTCCTCCCCGGATGACTGAGCTCCTCACCCTATCTCTAAGGGAGAGCCCAGACACACTACGGAGAAAACTCATTTCAGCCGCTTGTATCCGGGATCTCCTTCTTTCGGTCACGACCCAAAGCTCGTGACCATAGATGAGGGTAGGAACGTAGATCGACCGGTAAATCGAGAGCTTCGCCTTTTGGCTCAGCTCTCTCTTCACCACAACGGATCGGTACAGCGATCACATTTCATGTTAGTTAATATCCCATATACCCAATTAAAGGTTTTTGTTGTGACAGACCAACACCAACTAGTCCATGATTGTCAAACCTGAGGAAAAAGATACCATATTTTTTAGACTATAAGGCACACCGGATTATAAGGTGCACCATGAATTTACGTGTCTATGTCTTTGTCCACAAATAAGACGCACCGGATTTTAAGGCGCATTAATCATTTTTCCCAAATGTGTAATATCACTCTGCCCTTCCAGAAGGGTGACCAGATGCCCCAGATTTCCGGGGATAGACCCTGTTTTGGATGACCTGTCCCCGGCAAAAGCACACACCTTTCCCGCCCCCCGTCGGCATTGCAGTTCAGACAAAACAAACCAAGCCCTAAGCAGAGATTCTGTGCTTAACAAAATCAGAGTTTTCATTAGAGAAATCAGATCTGGTCACCTTAACGAGGAAATACTCTGGTTGCGTAACATAAGCTGCGCGGCTTACGGTGTGTTTTTAAAAGCGTAAATTTACACCAGACGCTGCAAAGTACGCAGTTGCTTGATTCTGTGGAGGGAAGAACTTTCGTCATGGATAAGTAATTAAAGAAAGACAATTTATCAGTAATATGTAGGTAAGGTATTAAAATATCAGTAATATATCCTCTGGTTTGTTCACCTCTGATTATAAATCACATATTTTAGTTTGTTAATTTGTCACAACTACATCATCCATGGTGCTTTATTTTCAATTTTGGGATACTTTCAGAAGTGAACTTTGACACAGGATGTTGTTTTCCTGTTTCTTCCCCGCCAAACATTAGAACTTAAATCTAATTTAGCCATCGCGTTATGCTTCAGGTGTCCATTTATTAACTGATTAAAATGAAAAGCTAAGCTAAGCGTAGGACGCTCGTATGATGCTTTGCTGCGCTTTGCAACGCCTCTGGTGTTTTTCCTCCTTAACATTGTTCTCTCCTGAGAGTAGCTGGACTACACTGCCCTGTTTCTAACATAAGGCCAAAATAAACTTATATGAATTAACTTACTAGGTTTATTGTTGCTAGCGCGTACTCCAGGCTGCCTTACATGAATGCACTTCTGGTTCAGACATTACAGTCAGGCAGTCTGGTAGACAGCTCAGGGGTCCTATCAGGTAGTGATAGTAATGTACTGTAATGCTCCTAATATCCATTGAGCGGAACGGCTGCCTTGCTAACCGAAGTCATAACTTAAACATTTTAACTGATTTTTGAGCGCATTGTACCACATAAAATCAGTCAGTAAGCACAACGGTGATCATAGATAAAGAGCACCATCAATGTTTGAGAAGATTTAAGGATTTTAAATGCGCCTTATAGTACATACAGTATGTTTTTAACTTTTTTGCACATACACTGCCATGATGGTGTACAAGACTCCTGGATGTGAGCCTGATATACAGTAAATATTGTATGTATCTGGGTGAATTTAAACCACAACCATGATCTAAGGGGAGTGGTGGCCTAGTGGTTAGAGCAGCTTGCACTCAGAGAAGGATGCAAGTACCCGGTTCAATCCCCACTGCCTGCACTCTGGGCCCCTGAGCAAGACCCTTAACCCCTGATGCTCCCCGGGCGCCACACATGGCAGCCCACTGCTCCCCAAGGGGATGGGTTAAGATGCAGAGAACACATTTCGTTGTAATGTATGTTTCAATGACAATAAAAGATGATATCTAAGAAATTGTCTCATTCGCCTCTCATCTTTATCCCAAATGCTCATTAAGCAAACTCTCTGATTCAGAACCAGTTTAGGCCAGAATTTTCATCAAGATCTGGGGTTGGATTCATGGAAACCATCAATCATCACAATGTAACAATACACCTCTCCCCTGTATTCTGCTTCATTTAAGGCAAAACGGTAAAAGTCTGATTTTCTCCAGATTTGTCCAATGTCAGATCGAAATAAATCTTTCTGCCAAATTCTGGAACAAATATTTTTGTAAAAATATATTACTCCAAACCATATTTAAAATATTTAGATTATTAATATTAAAACCATTTTTAAAGACAACCCAAATGTTGAGGTTGGTTTGATGCCTTATTGTTGTACAGAGCTGCAAAGCACCTGAGGAACAGTCCCGTCCCGCAGGTCCAATTACAGAGCAGGCTGTGTTACCTGTGTAAAGCCCCATATGTTCACCTGGTGAAACAGCAGCTCAAAGGAGCAGGATCGTATAATGAAAACCACCAATAAACCCTTCCAGAGAGCATTTAGTGGGGAGTGATTAACTAATGATTCAGCTCTATTTAGTCCTGCTGACTGGATCTGAAACGTTTACTCAGAGATGACTTGGAAATCCCAGAGAGCACCGGCTGTAAGGTGAGCTGCTGTTTCCAATGCAGGAAGTCTTACTCAAGGTGTTCTCATCAATATCTGCCTCTCTTAGTGCCTGAGTCGGCTGTCAATCAAAATTCAGCAGCATCCCACCCTTCATGAGCCGCTGCACGCCAGGACGCTTGTGAAAATAAAATGACCTGGATTTTGATGCATACAGATTATTAAGGAAACTAGGCCAAAGAAAAGAAACTGCAGCTACAACATAGACTAGAGAACAGTTTCTTACCGGGTGAGGCCAGAGAGCTTTTTATGAAGTTACCAAATTTTTCTATTTTATATGGAGGGGAGTAACACCGTACAAGCGAGTCGCACAAGAAACAAACAGCTGAAAAATCCTCCTGTCGATTTATGGGCTCATTTTACTCCAACCCAAAAGCACCTTATGCGAGACACATAACCAACACTATGATGACATCATGCATTTTAATTTAACACAGATCACACATTACAATAATTAATAATTTCTGCTTTGTCTGTTATTGCACAACAATAAATTATCACAACTCCCAATTTTTAAATGCATTATTTATCTTTTTGGAGGTTCAATAAAACTGCTAAATCTTAGCCCTGTACCTGGCAACCTGTCCAGGATGGACCCTGTATCCCCGCCTCTCGCTCATTAACCACTGGAGATAGTCACCAGCCCCCACCCACCACCCTGTGTTACATCAAGCCGCATTTCCCAATCAGATATGACTCGACGTAACACCTGCGCAGAAAAGCATATATAGAACATTGATGGATGGATGGGCATTCTATTGCCCCACATTTGGTTAATTGAGATCTGGTCACCCTAGTACACACAGACCAGACTTTAGCTGGAAAGGAGGAAGCCACCTGAGTTAAACTCCAATAACAAAAACACGTATGTACAGCAGACCTGTTCAGTAAAATCAAGCTTGGGTGGCAGTAATGGACGTGGTGAAAGAAAGACAAGGTCGGCTATCTTGTCTGAAGATTCTGTGATTCACAGAAATCCCAGAAATAACATTTTGATCAGGACTTCAGCTGGAAACCTGGCAGCCTGCTCTGTCCCCCACTGAGACTGGATGAGGTCCTGATGATGGGAGGCTGATTTTCATGTTTTAATGAGGCGGAGTAGCTGGACCAGGATGCAGAACAGAGCTGAGAAGCAGCATGATGAAGTGATGATAATTAAATGATGAAATTAACACTTACAAAGTCCAAAATAGTACAGAGCAGGAAATCCAAAACTGGTGATCAAAACAAAGGATCTGGCAATTAATGAAGGAAGGCACTTGGCTTTAAATAGAAGACAATGAATCAAAAATTAGAGTGACATGTGCCAGCAAAGAAAGTGAAGGAGGAAAGATGGCAGGACAGACAGGGAGTAAACAGAATTCTAATAGAAGCAGGATACAAGGAACTAATAAATAGAACACTGGAAATAATAACTGAAGGAACAATCCAAATAAACAGCATCCAACACAAAACTGATATCTAAGAAGGACCCTTTAAATGTGACTTGTGGTTAATTAACATTACACTGAAATGTCTGGTTGGTCATCTGTTTATCTTCCACTTAGATTTGGTGCAATTTCTGTGTAAAAGTTACAGTTTATTTAATCTTAGCAATTAATATAACAAAAGGTGGGAATTAATGTTGGGAATCTTTTAGCAGTTTATAAAACAAACATAATTCTAAAGGCCACAATGTGATTATGATGAAAAATCAGCCCCACAGATCCTTCCTGGTAAAAGATGCAGAGCTTTGTATTAGTTCAGCTTTGACGTTGCTAGCTCGATGGTTTAATGATGCCCATCTCCAGCGTGGGGGAGAGGCGGAGGACTCCTGAACACCACTCCATCCCAGGACAACACAGAGACATGGAGGACAAACAGTTGGACTGGAAGAACATGGAACACCTCACAGACCAGAATTTAAAGCCCACACTTCCTACTGTAAGGGAAAATAAACTAAAAAAAATTGTCCACAGAGCAGTAATCAAGTTAAATTGTTACCATCCAATAAACCTGACTCCAGTATTTCTATTGCAGTAAAGTCACAAATCACAAATATAATGAGCTTATGACCTTTGAACCTGCCCAAAAGACTAAAAAACAGGAAAGTCTCGCTAGGTCTGTTTCCTCTGACAGTTATTTTTTTATTTAAGTAACAGGCCCGACCAGCATGATAACTCTTGTATTGACTTGTCTGGTTCTGCTAGTTCGTCTCATGAACCTAAAGCCTCACTTGCTTTTTATGTTTCGCATGTAAATTTAATTTTCTAAATCACCAGTTTAGCTAATAATCACTTACATTTTCTTTAAACGTTACATTTTCTTCTGTAAAAAACATCTGGCCAAAGAGCCTTGTTACTGCTATACCTTCAAATAAAGTCAATCAAAAAAGGTACCTAAGGTATTTGTTATCACAATTTGTTTTTACCATGAACACTAGGTGACACTACTAATTGGATTTAACTCAAAAAAACTTTTCAACAAGATCAAAATATAAAAATAAAGGGCAAAAAAACTAAAACTGATGCAGATGCATTTAAAATGCCCAGTGTTTATAACCTTCAGTCAAATCTGTTAAAACTAAAGCATCTCATTCCCTTCCCCTTATTCATTAATTTTTGGTTGCTAAAATTTTCTGTTCTGGTAGACTTTCAAACCTCACAGTATCTCGCCAGAAATTAACATCTACCAGACAGCTAAGAAAAAAACTGTTGATTGAGAGAGAAAGGGGATATCATTACAGGGATAACCAAAATTTAAAAATCTGGTGTGCTTTAAAAACATAAAGAGAATGTGCATTTCATTGACGTGAAGGTCTGGAAACTGTTGAATTAAAGCAAGCATGAGACGTGTTTAGGAAAAGGCTCAAACTGGTTTTCTTAAAAAGATCTGATATAGAAGAAGAACAGTGAACACCAATGGTTGCTTTTAGCCACTGAACATGGGTGGATACATACTTCTTCAGTGGTTGTGGTGGTGTGGACCATGGGCTGTAGGTGATGTGTCTGAATGTAGATGTGCGTAGGCATATCTGAATCTGCATTTGTATGTTTATAATGTACAGTATACAGACTGTCCATCTTTTCACAATTGTTGTGGTTTATCACCAGCCAGACACCCATGCTTGTAATTCGGGTGATTACTTGATTTTCTTGGAGCAGTTAACATATACATATAATATAATATCCATATCCATATATGTTTATGACGTATCAATCCGCGTTAGAGTTCACTGGCCAGATCGTCAGTTGAATATTGTTTTGACTGGTGGTGCTGAGCTGGTGAGCTATGATAAATACAACCTGTTAAACACTATAGAGATAGTCATGTAGTCAATTCAATGCAGTTTTATGTTTATAGCACCAATTCACATTATCCCTGCATACAGGCCCCTGCTGATCAGAGCTAAACCTGCAGTGAGGTATGTGAGGGTGTGGACTGAGGGAGCAATGGAGGCGCTCCAGGACTGTTTTGAGTGCTCTGACTGGGACATGTTCAAAGCTGCAGCAATTTACGAAGACAAGATCAACATTGATGAGTACGCCATGACTGTAGATAGCAGCAATGCTGTTTCTTCCCATTCACAAATCGATACCTTTGCTAACAGTGTGAATTCCTCATTGCGTTCTGCATTAGATAATGTAGCTCCCTTGAAAAAGAAGGTGATAATTCACAGGAAGCTGGCTCCCTGGTTTAATTCAGAGCTGCGTTCCTTGAAGCACAGTGTTAGGAAATTGGAGAGAAAATGCCGCTCTACACACCAAGAGGAATCCTACTTAATCTGGAGGGACAGTCTATTGTTGTATAACAAGACCATTCGCAGAGTTAGAGCAGCATATTTTTCATCATTAATCGAAGAGAATAAAAATAATCCTAGATTTCTCTTTAGTACAGTTGCCAAACTTACTCAGAGCTGCAGCTCTGTTGATCCATCCATTCCCTTAGCTCTTAGTAGTAATGATTTTATGGGATTCTTCATAAATAAAATTGATGCCATTAAAAATAAAATAATTGGCATCCTCCCGAACATGATTACCTCGTCCCCAGTAAGTAAGGCAGCATTGGAGGAATCTTTAGAACCTGCGCTGTGTCTGAACTGTTTAGAAGCAGTAGAGCTTTCTGAGCTATCTAAAATCTTAGCTTCATCTAAACCTTCTACCTGTATGTTAGACCCAATCCCAACCAAGTTGTTTAAGGAGGTATTCCCTTTGATCAGTGGTCCTATTTTAGACATGATTAATCTATCCTTAGTAAATGGATATGTACCACAGGCTTTTAAAGTAGCTGTTATTAAACCTTTATTTAAGAAACCATCTCTTGATCAAGATGAGTTAGTACATTACAGACCTATATCTGTAATGTACTATCTACGTCCTGTGAGCATTTTATCACAATTTTCAAAGATCTTGGAGAAGTTATTTGTAAAAATATTGAATAGTTTTATTGACAAACATAATTTATTAGCTGAGAGTCAGTATGGTTTTAGGGGAGGTAGATCTACATCATTAGCTCTCCTTGACTTAGTAGAAGAAATTACAGAATGTGTGGATAATAAGAAATGTGCAATAGGTGTATTTTTGGATTTTAGTCAAGCGTTTGACACCATTAAACATAACTTACTCATCAAAAAAATGGAGCGATATGGAATTAGAGGTATAGTGTTATCATGGATTAAAAGCTATATGGATCACAGAAAGCAATTTGTGCAATTAAATGAAATCAGATCAGATTTACTAGAAATAAAGAGTGGGGTACCGCAAGGCTCGGTGCTGGGACCGATATTGTTTTTAATGTATGCAAATGACTTGAACAACATCTTAAACATGAAAATTGTATCATTTGCAGATGATACAAATGTATTTGCATCTGGTAAAAATCTTAGACACTTGCGCTAGTCACACAAGAATTGATTAAAATAAAGACATGGTGTGATATAAATAAACTATCGTTAAATTTGAAAAAAACAAAGTTCATGATATTTGGAAACATTAAAAAAAGTAATGAGATAAGGTTAAGTATTGATGATGTAGAATTAGAATTAGTTGATGAAATAAAATTTTTAGGTGTCATTTTAGATAATAAAATTAGTTGGAAGGGACATATACAGCACGTCCGGTCAAAGCTGGCCAGATGTTTGGCTGTTATAAATAAAGTCCGGCACATTCTAACCAAACAAGCTTTACACACATTATACTGCTCATTATTTCAGCCTTATTTAACCTATTGTGTTGAAGTGTGGGGTCACACTTACAAAACAAACATTCAACCATTGATTATTATGCAAAAGAAAGCAATACGAGTAACGAATAACAAACATTTTAGAGATCACACCCACTGTTTCTTCCTTGATTTAAGAGTTCTCAAATTTGTAGATCTGATCAATTTTAGAACTGCTCAAATCCTTTATAAAGCAAGAAATAACTTACTTCCTGCGCACATACAACAAGTGTTTTCTGATAGAGATGGAAGGTATAATTTAAGAGGAAAATTAAATTTTAAAGATAAGTATGCTCGAACAACAAAAAGAAGTTTTAGTTTATCAATTAGCGGAGTGAAGCTCTGGAACAGCTTGCCTGAAAACATTAAACAATGTAAAAGCATCCAGCAATTCAAAAAAGAATATAAGAAAAGTATTTTTGATGAATACAAAAAAGAATAATATATATAAAAAGTTGGTATACTGTTTGTTTTACTGTAAATATTTGTCCTTTACCTCCATGACACATGTAACTGAGGGGTAGGGCTTAATAAGCTTATGCTTCATCCTACTCCTTTTTGAAACATGATGTATGTTTATGAAGTATTAAATGTAAACATTGTTAAATCATATCATGTTCCAAAATAAACAACAATAACAATAACAATCTAATCTTCTTATCTAAAATTCTTGAGAAAGTAGTTGCTAATCAACTATGTGAACATTTACAAAGCAATGACATACTTGAGGAGTTTCAGTCAGGCTTCAGAGCTCATCATAGCACTGAAACAGCTCTGGTGAAGGTCACTAATGATATTCTCATGGCCTCAGATAATGGACTTGTGTCTATACTTGTCCTGTTAGATCTCAGTGCTGCATTTGATACAGTTGATCACAATATTCTCCTACAAAGACTTGAGCATACTGTAGGGATTAAGGGGAAAGCATTAGGCTGGTTTAAATCTTATCTGTCGGATAGATTCCAGTTTGTTCATGTTAATAATAAATCTTCCTCAAACTCTAGGGTCACCTGTGGAGTACCACAGGGTTCAGTCCTTGGACCAATTCTCTTTACTATATATATGCTTCCAATCGGCAAAATTATCAGACAGCATGGGATTAATTTCCACTGTTATGCTGATGACACTCAGCTATATTTATCCATACATCCTGATGAATCCAATCAGTTACTTCGACTGCAGTCATGTCTTGATGACATCAAAAGCTGGATGACTTTAAATTTCCTGCATCTAAATTCTGACAAGACAGAAGTTGTAATCTTTGGGCCAGAGTCCTCAAAAAATAAACTTCTTAACCAATCACTTAATCTGGATGGCATTAACTTGGCCTCTGGTAATAAAGTAAAAAATCTTGGTGTTATTTTTGACCAAGACATGTCATTTAAATCCCATATTAAACAGGTTTCCAGAGTTTCCTTTTTTCACCTCAGGAATATCGCCAAAATTAGAAACATTCTGTCCAGGAGTGATGCTGAAAAACTAGTCCATGCATTTGTTACTTCAAGGCTGGACTATTGTAATTCTTTACTATCAGGAAGTCCACAAAATGCAGTTCGAAGTCTTCATCTGATCCAAAATGCTGCAGCGAGAGTTCTGATGAAAATCAACAAGAGGGATCATATTTCTCCAATTTTAGCTTCCCTTCATTGGCTTCCTGTTAAATCAAGAATAGAATTTAAAATTCTTCTCAACTGGCAGCGCCCCACCACCTCCACAGAGCTGAGATCCTTCCTTGGGTTTGCCAGTTACTATCGGCGGTTCGTTGCCGGCTTTGCCAAGCTGGCTGCACCCCTCCACCAACTAGTGGGACATTTAAGCGGGTCAAAAACAAAGAAGCGGCTAAGACAGGACATCGCCGAGGGCTGGACTGCCGAACACCAACAGAGCTTTGAGGAATTGAAAAGGAGGCTGACTACTTCACCTGTGCTAGCCTATGCTGACTTTTCTCTGCCTTTTATCCTGGAGGTTGACGCGAGCCATGGTGGTCTGGGGCCTGTCCTCTCTCAACAACAGGATGGGGTGGTGCGTCCTATTGCTTACGCCAGCAGAGGACTAAGACCAGCTGAATGTAATATGGACAACTACAGCTCCATGAAACTTGAATTTTAGCCCTTAAATGGGCCATGACTGAAAAATTCAGAGAATACTTGTTGGGCCATAAGTGTCTTGTATTCACTGATAACAATCCTGTCAGTTATCTTAGTACTGCCAATCTGGGTGCCACTGAACACCGATGGGCTGCACAACTTGCCTCCTTCGACTTCAAGATCCAGTACCGGTCAGGGCGTACGAACAGGAATGCAGATGCCCTTTCCAGAAAACATCCATGCACTGGAGAACAGGTTGGTGCTCTTGTTCCAGGGAGTAGTCTGCCCGAATCTCTGCAGCTGATGATGGAGAGACAGGATGCTATGCAAGCTACCATCACAGTGCTACCTGAACGCACCACAGAGGACATACAAGTATTGCAACATGCTCATCCAGTCTTGCAGGAACTTTGGACCTTCTGGGCTCGCAAGAAACCACCTGACCGCACAGAGCGAAAGAACTTGCCTTCACCTCTGCTGGCACTCCTGAGGCAGTGGGATCGCCTGGTGGAGAAGGATGTGTCCAATATAGTCACTCATCACAATCGGAGTGGGGGCTTACTCTCCATATTTTATAATAGCTTACTTTTAGCCTTGAAAGAAAATAATCTCTCATATTTACAAGCATGGAAAAAACATTTGCAAACTGATATCTCTGAGGATGAATGGAATAACTCATGTCTACTAGCACAAACTCAAACTATTAACACAAGGTTTAGACTGTTACAATATAAGTGGTTGTTTAGGACATATATCACACCTGTAAAACTTCACCATTTCAATTCAAATATTCCTGATGTATGTGTTAAATGTAATACAGATAAGGGTACTCTTTTCCACTGTATGTGGCAATGTATAGAACTTCAAACTTTTTGGAAGGAGGTTATTGTGTTCACCTCTCGTTTGATTGAACAGGATATTTCAGTGGACAGTAAACTTTGCCTACTTGCCTACTATTTTTCCGGATGGACTTAAAGTACCTTCAAAGAGAAAGAAGCTTGTGAATTTTTGCCTTTTGCAGGCTAAACATTTGATTGCTTTGAAATGGAAGAACCCGGAAAGACCAAAGATAAATGAATGGCTTAAACTACTGAGCTACAACCTGGCAATGGAAAAACTGACTTATATAACAAAAGGAAAACTTGAAAACTTTAATGATATTTGGTCTCCCTTCCTGTATTTTGTCGAACAAGTTGACGTATCATCTTAATTTTTTCTTTCCTGGTGGATAGATAGCGAGCCCTGGGGTTTAGTGTGTTTTTCTCTATTATTATTCATGGGGTTGGGGGAGGGACGGTATTGTGTTAAATTTTAATGATATTTTTCTTTTCCTTTTTTTCCTATATTTCAGAAAGTTCTAATAAAAATATATATATAAAAAAAAAAGAAGGATGGTGTCCTCCACCGGAAGATCTTCCGTCCCGATGGTGCTGAAGAGATGTCACAGATGTTGCTGCCCACAGCCTTGAGGGAGGAGGTCCTGACTCAGGCTCACCAAGACCATGGCCATCAGGGTGTGGACAGAACTCTCTCGCTCCTGAGGACAAGATGTTACTGGCCAAAAATTTCCTCTGATGTTGTTGATTGGTGCAGGTCGTGTGAGCGATGCCAAATAGCAAAAGATACTAAACCTCTTGCGCGGACCTATATGGGCCATTTGCTAGCGTCACGACCCAATGAGATCCTTGCTATGGACTTCACAGTCCTGGAGCCTTCTCAAGATGGGCGAGAGAATGTGCTCATTTTAACTGACGTGTTTAGCAAATACACACTGGCCATACCAACTAGAGATCAACGCGCCTCTACTGTGGCTCATGTCCTGGTGAACGAGTGGTTTTCAAAGTTTGGTGTACCAGCCCGTGTTCACTCGGACCAGGGGCGTAATTTTGAAAGTTCCCTCATCCAGCAGCTCTGTCAATTCTATGGCATCAAGAAGTCCAGGACCACACCGTACCATCCTGCTGGAAATGGACAATGTGAAAGATTTAATCGTACTCTTCATAACCTGTTGCGTACCCTCCCCACCACCAGTAAGAGAGCATGGACCTCCTATTTGCCACAAGTGGTCTTTTGTTATAACACCACACCACATCAGAGTACTGGAGAAAGCCCCTTCTTTCTGATGTTTGGCCAAAAACCTAGGCTTCCTTTAGACTTTTTGCTTGGCCATGTATCAGAACCGAGTGCTGGCAGTGTCGACAAGTGGGTTGCAGAGCATCAGACACGCATGCAGCTGGCTTTTGAGGAAGCCACGGAGAAGCTGAAGACTGCTGCAGATAGAATAAAGAGAAATAATGACCAGCAGGTTCAAGATTCTCCTCTGCATGAAGGCCAACTTGTCCTACTTCGAGACACCAGGCAACAGGGAAGACAGAAAATTCAGGATCTGTGGCGCTCCAATGTGTATAAGGTCCTAAAAGTACTGGGTGACACTGGAGCAGTTTACACTGTGGCTCCTGCAGATGACTTAAACAAAACTAAAAATGTCCACCGGTCTCTACTGAAGCCAGTCGTTTGCAGTGATGTCCCAGCATCACCTATCGGAGAACCACTGTTAATTGATTCACCCTCAGAGGATGAAACTGATTCTGATTTGTTTTTAAGGGTGAATCTCCACCAGCCACCATCTTCTCTGCCAGCCAATCCACAAATGGTCCGAAATGACACGGTTCCTCTGTCTGCCGGGGTATGTCATCATGAAGACCCTTCAACATCTGCATCTCAAACACCTAGTGTTGCCAGCTCAAGTAAAGATCAGGGCCCTCCAAGGGTGATGAGAAGAACTACCCGCTCAACAGCAGGGCAGCATTCCAATGTCCACCATCTCCCAAGACCAATGGGATTGGTGCATGGGGCTGTTAGGATATCAACGAGGTCAAGTGGAACGAGCTGTTTATCCCAGAACTGCATGGCACACTTAGATAGCACTGACCCAAAAGATGCACACTCTCCTGATCCACACTGTAATGCTGTTTCTGCACTGTTTAGACCCTGGTGCTAGTGTTTGTGGCTGTCGTCGCCGGGGCGCCGACGCAGGTTGGGGGGGGGGGGGATGGTGGACTGTAGCAGCATAAATGGTACGCTGCCACTTTAAGGCCAATTTTGGCTGCTGCATATAAGCAGGTCTCCACCTACCACAAGGCTACGTGCTTCAGCTGTTTCTTTGTTTATCAAACTGTGCTGAGCTCCGTTTGTGCTCCTCCGACCTCTGGATCGATCTGTCCTGTTGTTTGCTGGCAGGAAGGTAAGGGCTAACATGACTAGGTAATATCCACCCCATTTGAACCAAACTTTTATCTAGTATTTTGTTCCAGCTACACTGCATAGACGAAATTGTGGACTTGTTTACCTGGCAGCGTGGTAATTTACCAATCACAGGTAAGCAGCTACTGCAATTCATAGTTTTTGTCAGCAAGTGTATTGATAATTTGCTATTTGTTTTAGCCACCTGAGGAATCTCTGGGGTCCGTTCTTCGTACGTCGCTAACTCAGTTAGCTGGATTTGATTGTTGACGATTTGGCATGATCTTGGATCGTTTGGTTCTTCGAAACTCATCCTGGACTTGTTGTCATAGCAACATGTGCGCAAGCTTAAACCTGCTCGCTAACAGGTTTATTTCATGTAAACAGGATTAGATCGCAGCTTTATAAGCGGAGGAGATGGGAAGTCTGTCCAGCCAGTGCACTTGGACCACCTAGTGGCAGAGGACGGGACAGAATTGTGGAACACCATTTTTAATCTTTAATTAAAGACGAAACAAATAATGCTTAGTTCCTGTCTTTTTATTTAACAATTCTTTATAAAAAAAGCCAGCAAGTCATCTTTTGCCTGCAATAAGAGATAGTTATGTAAAGTCAGCAATACTACTGTCAAATGGTGTATTAGAACTTACTCTGAAGGTCCTTTTGAAGCAACTCGATCTCTAGTGCAATTTTTCTCTTTTTCAACTTGTGGAGTTCAATTTCTCCTCTTAATTTGTGTTTTTTCAGGTCAAATTACAAAATCTTTTGTTGAAGATGCCGTTTATATAGAGAACGGATGGCACCCTGTGTCATTTTGTGAAAGAAAAAGAAAAAGGGTTAAACATGCCTCATGCAACAAAAGTAAAAATAACCTGTTTTTTTTCAGCCTTTTTCTTGGTGGCTTTTATAAACAGACAAATGCATAATTTAACATTGGCCTTTAAAAAGAGGAAGAAGTGGCTTTTTAAAATATAGTACAACAATTAAAGGCTACCATTTTGTAGAATATTCTTGTACTTCACTTTTTTCCCCATGTTCTAGTGGGTCCCATGGAGGCTCTGATATAAAAGAACAAAGTAAATATGAAATTATTAAAATGCAAAAATACATAATGTAGAAAGTGATAGAAACATCTACCATGGACAGTATTTACACATTTAATTTGTCTGCTGCTTTTTGCCAGCCCTCTCTCCTGGCTTTAGCAGACTTTGAGGTGTTCCCTGTCGTTCTAATTAATGACTAAAATTCAGCATAACCTTCCATTAAAAGCTCTTGTTCTGCTTGGGAGAAAAACTGTGGGCGTTCTTTGGCCATGCTGAACAGCCAATAGCAGCGTTGCTGATCATTGTTTCTACTATCGATACATTTCCCCTTTTAAACAAACGCATGAACGCGCAGTTATCTCAGATAACTCAATCCAGCGATACTAATCATAAACAACAGGTGTGTTGGAAGAACCCAATTAGCCGGATCAGGATTAGCCGGATGAAGTCATCTTGGATGTGTCATTTGATCTCGGATGTTTTAAGCAACGTACGAAGAACGGGGCCCAGATCAGCATTCAACGTGGATTGACAGTCGCTGCTGTTTTGCCTATAAAGACATGTTTTAAAAAGACTTGCCTGAACTTTCCCCTGCTGCCGGGAGCATTGGTGGCACGATTTATGGGATGCAGTGCAATATTGTAGTGCCATTGTATCACTGTTTTACTCATATTGTTTGTTTTGTTTTTCATTTAGGGACTGAGGCTACTGTGGTGACCCCTGGTGGCAGTGTTTTTGTTTGTGTGTTGTGTTGGAGCACCCTTTTCTGGTGTTTGCTGTGTTTTTGTAGTGTCCAGGGTGGTCCCTTTTCTTCACTAGATGTTGCCCCTCTTCTCACCACTTTCCCCCCATTGGTAAGCCTCAGTTTCCTTTGAAATTGAAAAAAAAATTTATACTCAATTTGGTTTCAAATGCGTTCACTGTTTTAACCATTTAAGTTCAGGTTATTAAGACTAAACCTATTTGAAGTTTAATAAAGTTTTGTACAATTTTCTATTTCGTGTTTTATTCCTAGCAGAACTTACCTGTGTCCTTATCATTTTCCTGGAGTTATTCCAGGTGGCGTTGTTGGTTTCCCGTATGTAAACTTTAACATGTGTGTTTCAAAATAAAAGAAAATCCACCTTCAGGTTGCCACAAACTCATTTGTTCACTGACAGTGGTGAGCTACATTGTAGCCACAGCTACCCTGTGGCAGACTGATAGAAGTGATGTGGCAGCAATCAAATAAGTAAATTTGATTTTAATAATCACTTGGAACTGGCCTGCTGGGGTTCTAGGATGCTGTTAGAATGAAGCCTCAACACAAAATGGTCAGTATACGTTTCCAATAAAATATGACTGACTGTTGACCTTGAGAAAATAAGAGTACTCCTACTCTTTTAGAGTTACATTTATAAACTCCTTTGTCATTCATCTGCATGTCTGTGATTGTAAAAATAGTCTATTTTTTTCCCTTTTAGAATATAAAGCTTTCCCACATTCACCATAGCAAAATATATACTTTGTCCTTCGTATCAACACTACAACAGAAGCTGTTGACTAACAACATGTTTCCTTAAAATATTTTCTGATCCTAGATATATGTAGCAAACATCAATAGGATCATCTATTAAAGGCTAAAATCAAAGTAAAATCTACATTCTGCTCTTATATTGCTGTGAAATTGGGATTCACTGTAAACTGTGAGATTATAGAGTGTAGAGGAAACTGCCATGTTTGATAGACCTTTAACTGGCATCTTCTGAATTTGTGGGGGAAAAGAAACTATTTTAGTGACTTGTTTTGTTTAAATCCCTGGAAACTGCTTTCTTCCAGAGATTTAAGGAAAAACTAAATGACCTTAATACTTTTAGAGAAGGGGAAAAATGGGCGTTGCCTTCTCGGCCCGGTACCGGGTCGGTTAGGCTTAAGTTAAACTATTCATCTTCTTCACGTTCTGCATTTAGGTCCTTTATTCAAGAGAAACAATCACAGTATGGTTATAATTAAAGGAGCATTAAGTAATAATGACACCTAGTGTTTAAAATTAAACAGCACATACACAGCTGACTACAGCTTGTTATGCTGTTTCATCAACAGTCTATGACTGCTGTAAAATTCCTGATGTTTTTACTTTAAAAGGACAGGTCTGTGATGTTGCATTCTGTTCTAGTTCTGGTCTGCTTCTCTTACTGGCTTCAAAGTTTGCAGACTGCTGCTCTTTTACCAAAATAAAATACCAAGTGTTGCCCTCTGTGTTGGGATCTCTCTGGCTCAGCAACCAGGAAGTAAACACGGGCTCCACTCTGAAATGAAGTAGTTCTGGACGTACCTCTAATTCTGAAAGGAGAAACGTGACTAAGACCTTGTTGATGGAGAGGACCGATTGTTTCTAGGAAATGTTACTTCCATCCTGAGTGAGAAATGAGAATTATTTAGGTTGATTTTAAGAGTAAATTTCTTACTTAAAGCTCCTTTAAACAATGAAAGGCCTGGAATCATGTTGAGAAACTGTTTAGATGTTTCCACAACATGGAACAGATTGAGCATCTGGGGAAGGGTCATCAGAGACACTTGTGGACTTTTTAGATCATAGATGTTAGATGTCTGACAATACATGAAAAATGTTCCTCATCATAAACTCTCAGATAAGAGACAATTAGAACTCATCCGCTTTGAGAGTGAATTTTATAAACTCCAGAGTCACTCTTCTGCAGGTCTGTGATTGTAAAAGTACCAGAGTTTCTGTTCCAGTGAAGTTTTTTCATGTAAATCTCTTCTGCAAACTGAAGTTTTCTGTCATTAAATTAAGCAATGTTCAAATATTCAAACCAGCTGCTGTTTGTTCCTCTTCCCATCATCACTGGTTTAGATCCGGTTCTTCAGCTACTTGGTCTGTCAGAAAGTGAAACTCTCAACCCAGATCTATCGGCTTCAGTCCTTTTTTGTGTAAAGAGATGAAAATGTTCTTGTTCTGAATAAAAGACAAATCTTCCAGGTTTCTCCACATTTTTTATCCCTAAAAAGATCCCAGACATCGTTTCTGGTCGTTCATCTAAAAAGTGAGTTTCTGGTTGTTTACCAGTGAAGCTTGGTGCAGCTCGCCTACAGTGGAAAACGGACCATCGAGCAAACCAGAGATGGAAAGTGAACCAGCAACCTTCATCTCATGTATGCAGATATCCAGATGTTTCAATCTGGTTTTAACGCTAGTGACCCAAACCTAATGGTTCAGCATTTATCCTCAATCAGACTGGGTTCCCTGGACCGTCCTGGTCTGGAAGCAGCTTACATGTTTGAAGTTTTCTGAATCACTTTAGAACTTTAACTAAACACGTGTACTTTATATTATGTAACAAAACCATTAACTGTTGTCAAACAGTTATAATTTACCCTCAGTGACTCTTTTGGCTGCCCTCTTAATCAGGGTACTCCACAGGAAGTCACTACAATTACCACATACTTGGAAGAGTTTTTATGCTGGATGCCTTTCCTGATGCAAATGGGGATTCAAACCCAGGTCTCCCATTTCAAGGACAATGGCTCAATCCGAATAACCTTATAGAGCAAGGACTCTAGCCAAACAATAAGGCCCAGATTTGACTCTCATCATCCATGTCACATAACAACCTCAGAGTTAAAGGCTGTCTGAAATCGGCTCAGCAATCTGAAGCTTCTTTCCTTCCGACGATAGAGTTCTAACAGTTGAACCCAAGGTCAAGGAGCAGGAGGTAGCAGCTGTTATTTAGGGTATTTGGATTGAGCAAGAGACCTAGGTCACTACACTACCACGGAGGATTAATTATTCAACACTACAGCAGAAGCTGTTGAATAACATCTTTCCTTGCAGATATTTTCTGATCCTGGATATACGTAGCAAACATCAACAGCATCATCTATTAAAGGCTCAAGATAAAATCTACAATCTGCTCTGATATTACTGAGATATTATGACTCACCGTAAACTGTGAGATTATAGGATGTATAAAAAACTCGTCCTCTTTTAGAGTCGATTTTATAATCTCCAGAGTCGCTCTTCTGCAGGTCTGTGATTGTAAAGAGTCCAGAGTTTCTGTTCCAGTGAAGTTTGTTCGTGTAAATCTCCTCAAAAATCTGAAGTTTTCTGTCACTCACTGAAGCAATGTTCCCTCTTCCTCCTAAAAGAAATCCAAACTCCAGCAGAGGATCTGGGAAAGTGACTTTTCCTCCAACAACTCCATTCAGGTAGTTCTTCAGTTCCTCAGCAGCAGAGAATCTGATCATGGCTGTAAAACACCAACAGATGCAGTCAGAATAAAGTCTCCTGAATACAGTCAGATTCAATAAAGTAGAACATATGTTCCATTGAGTTCTATTGAAAAGCTACATTAGATATGTTCCATATCTAATGTAGCTTTTATAAAAATCTAAGCATACATTAAACATGCTTCTCATTAAGCTTCATTTTTGTAAATATTGTAATATTGTAAATGGTCTGACCCCTTCTCTGATGTCTAATTTTGAGTATACTCTGCCTTTAGAGTCACTTCGATTAATGAGAATATCATCTGCGAGAGTTAGTACTGTGTTACCGGACAATCAGCTTTTTCTATAACTGCTATTGATCAGTTGAACACTTTGTCTGATGAGTGCTTTTAATTCAATCCAAAAATAATGTTAAAAACTGCTCCGATATATGATCATTGACTGTATGAGTGTGTATTTGTGTGAGTAGAAAGTAAGCTTGTCGTACTCAACTTTGTAATGTTTTGTTCTGTTATTGTATCTATTTTGTTACCTGCCCAGGCACTGCAGATGCAAATTACCTTACGCTATAATTAGCTACAGCAAATCAAATGGTGACATTAATGTTTGAGCTGCACACTGTTCCTTTTTAAATAAAGTTTCTTTTTACAAATAAAGCCTTATTTTATTCAAACTGGAAAGAATGTGAAAACATAAATGACACTTTTTTTTTGTTAAAATCTGAAAGGTTTTGAGAGCAGAATCTTCCTTCTGTAACTACTAAAAGCTTATACATCCCCTCTGTTCTATACAAACAGATTAGTGCAAACTGGAACAATCAGTATGGCACCAGAATGTCTGACTGGAGTAAATATTTAGTTTGTGATGATAAAAGCTTCCAGGCAAACAGCACATTGGCCATCTGGTTTTGTTTCTCCAGGACCTGAACACGTGAACATCTCCAGTTTTTAGCTGAAAAATGTCTCTGGTTCACAAGCGTCTCAGTGTTTCTGACAGCACTTTTAGAGACATTTTATTAAATATATGGACTGGCAGATTAAAATGCACCTCCTCTGCGCTCTGAGGGTTTGAGAGCTGCCTTTCAGCACCGGAGAAGGAGGTGTAGTCACTTTCCCCTGTAGGTCATAACAGAACGCAATGTTTGGAGTCTGGAGCAGGATACTGGTCTTTCCTCAATATTGGCCAGGAAATGTTTGATCCTTGAAACCCCTTTTCTTCCATTCTCCCATCTTCATGGCCTTCCAACAGTGCCAATGCATCCACCGCGCAGCATTACGCAGGACATTATTTGACTGCTTACAGCAGTTAAAGTGATTCAGAACACATTGTCACAATGATCTGGTAATCTGTGGAATACGTTACCCTGGTGATCATTGGAGAGAGGAATGTGATGGTGGAAAACCCTGAGAAAATGTTGTGTGGACTTTAAGATTTAAGGTGGTTTATGGTAATTTTTCATTTATTTAAAATGTCCCATATGTATATTTAAGTATTACCAGTGCAAGAATAAATGTGGTTTTGAATGCTAATGATCAAGATGATCTACAACTAAAGTCTGATATGGAGTGTGTCAGGATTGGGGAGGCGAGGACCTAGGCGGCAACGAGGCAGAGGCAGGCGCATGGGGTTAAACAAGGATATTTTAATGAAACAAAAGACTTACAAGACCTCAGGCAGCCACAGCACGGGGAGAACACAGGAGGACGGAGAGGGTGAACACAGAATGACCCGACAATGGGGAAACAAACTGAGGCAACTTATATACACAACGGGGATAATTAAACACAGGTGAGTCCAATAAACAGAAACTGAGTCCAGAGCAGGAAGGATCCTGAGAGTGAAATTAAACATCTTAGAGGAATCCTTATGCAGTTTGGCTGCAATTCACCACTTCACCATCTGCTTAGCCAGTTTCCACCGTCTCCAAAATGAGTGTACGCCTGGGTCAGAACTGCCGTGAGGATCGCAAATTTTCCCATTAAGTTTTTTTTTGTCTCATATAGATCCCAACTTTTGCATGGAAAGTGGCATACAGACATTTCAGACTGTATTCTGTGTGTACGCAAGCTGTAGAAATGAGACCCCTGGACATTCCTCGATACTCTGAACTGCAGACAGCACACTGCTCAGTTTGGGTTTGGGAATTTTGTCCTTAGGGTGAAACAACCTCTGTATGAGAGTTTGGGTTGATCTGAAATTTGGAGAATGTCCTTCTGACGTTCCCAGATATTCCAGCAACATATAGGATGATGATGATTTTGGGTTGCTTCTTTTTCTTGTTCTGCTAAGTGGTTTTGCTTGCTTCCTTGATAAAAGCTCAGTCAGGGTATCCAAGGATTTTCAGAGCTTTTCTTCCCTTCACTTCTGTCTTGGTGGGGACATGTTCAGACTGGTGTAAAGTTCTGACTTAGCAAGCTTGAGTTCCAGTGGGTGGATCTCACCACCCACTGGAACTCAGCTCATTGAGGTACTAATAACTTTGGGTTGGTTTCTTGTAAACATCAATGTTGAGGCTTCCATCTCTTTCTATGTGCACCAAACAGTTCAAGAAAGGCAGCTTATTGCTATCAGCATTTTCTCTGGTGAACTGGATTTTGTTTTCTACAGAATTAAGGTGTCTGTTGAAAGCTCCAAAATGTTATTTATATATTTGAGACAAACTGAAAAGCAGGAGAAGAAATAAAACAGTAGCAATGAAAAGTCAGACTAAATGTTACACTTTTAGTTGAAGTTTAATGAAACTCTGATTAAGGTTCTTGGGAAATTTGTGGACTTGCTTTTGGTTCTCTGACTTGGCTACCCTTGTCAGGGTTCTGCGGCCTGCACCCAGACAGGGTGCCTTTATTTTCCTCTCTCTCTTCCCACAGGTGGCTGCTGATGAGCGGGGAGGCGCTGAGCCGCAGGTGTTTGGCATTACGCGGCCCGCGGCAGGTGCATAAAAGTGGACGTTTTCTCAGCTTCAGCAGATTCGCCAACTTCTACCGACACCGTGGTTGGGGCTTTCCTCTCCCAGCACTCGGATGCCGACCACAAACTTCACTCCTGTGCCTATTTTTCCCAACACCTGTCCCCCGCCGAATGTAACTACGATGTTAGAGACAGGGAGCTAGTTGCCATCAAACTGGCTCTCGAAGAGTGCCACCACTGGTTAGAGGGCACCGAACAACCCATCTAAATCTAGACCGACCATAAGAATTTGGCCTACCTGCAGTCGCCAAGCGCTTGAATCCTAGGCAATACCGCTGGTCCCTGTTCTTTTCTAGATTCAACTTATCAAGCTCCTATCGTCCCGGTTCCAAGAACGTTAACCCCGATGCCCTCTCTCGCCAGTACTCCCCTGAAGAGTCCAATGAAGAACCCGTGTCCATTCTTCCTCCCACCTGCACCTTCGGATCCCTTCACTGGGAGATCGAGGATGGAAAAGCCCTGGAAAGGGGCCACCCAACAGAATCTATGTTCCCAGCACATTCCGGCCCCAAGTCATCCTCTGGTTCCATTCGGCTAAAATCTTTGCTCATCCGGGTTCCAGCAGAACAATAGCCCAGATCACCTGCCGTTTTTGGTGGCCGTTTCTCCACAAGGACATAAGTGAATATGTCCTCGCCTGTCCCACTTGTGTCCACAACAAACACTCCAACAGACCTCCCGCAGCCTCTCCCAATTGCCAAATGTCCCTGGTCTCATATCGCCCTAGATTTCGTTACTGGACTACCACCTTCACAGGGAATCACTGTTGTTTTCATGATTGTCGACCGTTTCTCTAAAGCTTGTCACCTCGTGTCACTAAGGAAGCTCCCGTCGGCCTTCCAGACAGCACAACTCCTCATTAAACATGTCTTCCGCCTACATGGAATCCCCCTGCAAATCCTCTCGGACCACGGTCCCCAGTTCACCTCCTGTGTTTGGAAAGAGTTCTCCATTGCCCTCGGCGCCAGGTACACCCTCACCTCCGGTTATCACCCTCAATCCATTGGCCAAACAGAGTATGAACCAGAAGCTCGAGACGTCCCTCCGCTGTCTCACATCCACCAACCCCGCAGATTGGAACAAGTATATCCCCTGGATAGAGTACATCAACAACTCACATGTTTCTGCCTCCACCCACTTCTCCCCCTTCGAAGTATCTCTTGGTTACCAACCCCCTCTGTTCCCTTCTGACGAAAAAACTATCTCAGTCACCTCAGTTAGCCACCACATGTAAGGACCGCGACACCCTGTTACCGCTCTGTCAGCACATCTGGCTCTCTTCCAGAGATATCCCTTCCAGGTCCATGTCACGAAAACTGACCCCCTCCCCCCCTTCACCGGTCCCTATGTAATTGAATCCATCATCAATCAGCAGAGCGCCTCTGCCTCCCTCCACACTCCAGAGTACGTCCCGGGGACGTGCTTGCCAGTACCTCGTCGACCGGGAGACCGATCTACTCCATTCCCCATCCGACCCTCATCAATGCTTACCTATCCTCCCATTCCTCGGGGCCGCTGGGTGACGGCCGTTGATGGGTGGCGGAGGGGGTCCGTCAGGGTTCTGCAGGCTGCGCCCGGTCAGGGTGCCTCTATTTTCCTCTCTCTCTTCCCACAGGTGGCTGCTGATGAGTGGGGAGGCGCTGAACCACAGGTGTGCGGCATTACACGGCCCGCGGCGGGTGCATAAAAGCGGACGGCTCTTCTTTATACAACCAAAATATCTTATCCTAATCACATAGTTGTGGTTTTCATACGACATTTCCATCATACAGCAGAACGGGCGGAACTAGAAAATGATGTATGTGGTAGCAAGTAAGGGGCAAGACTATTTCAGGGGTGGTATCATATGAATAAAAAGGAGACCATTTTATTAAAGAGCGATTTGAACTTCTTTAGTTCTGAGTCACTTTGCTTCTCTTTGATTTCTGCTTTAAGTTGTATTTATTCATTTTTTTATCATCTATTGAGCTGTAATAATCCCAGCCAGATGTAACCACTGACTCGTTATTTTCATCACTCAAGGGATTATTCGGCATAATCTGCTTTCCTAACATCACCACAACTGCCTGGTTGTGTCTGCATTTTGACCAATAATTGCTACATTCTGTGAGTCCCATCATCAAAACATGTAATCATGTTGTCTGTGGTTGGAGTATCACAAACAAGCAACCAGTTCCCCTGTGTTTCCTGCTTGGGCTGGTGCAAAAGCCACATTTGTGCAGTATGTCCTTCAGAAGAAATTTTAATTTGTGATGCCATCAGACTACTTTTGATGTGTTTCGGACTTCTCAACATCGGCTATGGTGATTCAGTTTTGTTTCTGTTTGATGAGAAAGCTACATGACAAGGTTTCTCAGTTTAACTCAGAATAAATGGTAGATTACAAAAACTAAAGTCATACCATGTTGTTTTCACCTTTCAGCTCCTTTCTTGGTGAGGTGGGAAAGGAAGCTATGAGAGACTGAAAGCATCTAAAATGTTCCTGATTGGCAAGAACTTCAACTGATAAACCGTGGTTCAACTCTGAGTTATTTCTCCATCCAGTACTTCAATGCTCAGTTACATTCTTCCTACATCCTGCCTCTACCGGGCAAATTAAGATCATGTGATCATCTGTAGAGAGGAAATGCATGGAGAGCCATGCAAAACAAGGATGCAAAACAATAAATTGTATAATCATAGAAAGGACACAGACACAGCACCTTTGAATCTATGTCAAGGGTCTATGATCTGTAACGTCTCTGCAGTCTGACTGAAATTAAAACTTATACCTTAGCGGAAGTTACGCCCTGCCGTTGTCTGTATTCATGTAAACAGCGTTATCTCTACTGAAAACACTGGCCTGGTTCCTGTTTATCACATCAGGTCATTCTAATTTACAAGAAACAAGTTTAAACAGTAAACAGACTAAGTGGAAAAAATGAAAATTTCCAAAGGCTTCCTTGGAAAAGCACCAGACATTTTCCTCCAAGAGTTTTTAGTTTCAGTTTTACTCTTCTCTCCTGTTTTTTTCTTAATTCTGTGAAAGCTGTACTCCTAAAATGGTAATGCAGGGTTCAGGACTGAGCAAATTTATATTTTACTAACCATGCTGTATAAATGTTAGGACATCTTCATGTCTGAGACAAACATTGTCAGATAAGAGACAAAAGCTTAGATGTAAGACTGTGAACAGGACAAGATCTTTGAAAAAGCTTCGGGCCTCAGACTGAGCTGATTCAGAGAGCAGGATCCTAATTTAGGACATATGGTGAACATTATATCATTTTATACTGTGGCTCCAGGGGGCGCTGTTGCTCCACTGAGCATGCTTGACAACTTCAGGGTCTGCGTGCTTCGGAAGACCCTGGTCTACATAGGCTAAGGTCCTTCCAGCTGAAAGCCAGGAAGTGAAGGTCTAGTCTTCACCTGCTTTCTGCCCACAGCGTAACTTCTTTCGCCGAGTTACAGCGATGGAGTAAAGCACAGAGCCGTGAAGAAGTAAAAATGGAGCCAGAACATTTAACCCATTTTTCTTTTGCTTATTTAATCTTTGAGGAACTTCAGCAGTTGTACCGTCATAGCAGACGCTTATTAAAGATCAGCTAATTATTCATTTCCAAACATACTCTCCTGCTCTCATTAAACTCGTCTAGTTTAATGCTTGATCTCAAACAAACTGTTTTCCGAAGTAACAAACTAAAACACTGTAATAAACTCAACAAAAACTGTTATATTTCATTTGAGTGAAGTACATCACTTTTTAACGTCCACTCAGTGGTGACGGCCAGCAGGAGTTTGGAAACAAGGTCGTTCTATCCAGGTATAGCGAGCCTGGACAGGTAACAAGGTGAGCTGGCTGTTAGGGTAGCGGGAATGACATCTCAGAAAATGTCAGAGCACTTTGAGAATAAACAATAACTCGATAAACTGATATCTGAGGTTTACTCAGCTCCATTCAGGCTTCAAAATATAACAAAATATAATTTTATTTCATTGGCAGTCCAAGCGGCTCCACTGGTCGCTAAGGCAAAAACTCGGGCGTGGGAAGAGTTCGGAGAGGCCATGGAGAAAGACTTCCGTACGGCTTCGAAGCGATTCTGGTCCACTATCCGGCGTCTCAGGAGGGGGAAGCAGTGCAGTACCAACACTGTTTACAGTGGGGGTGGTGTGCTGCTGACCTCGACTCGGGACGTCGTGCGTCGGTGGGCGGAATACTTCGAAGACCTCCTTAATCCCACCAACACGTCTTCCATTGCGGAAGCAGAGCCTGATGACTCTGGGTCGGGTTCTCCCATCTCTGGTGCTGAGGTTTTAAAAAGCTCCTCGGTGGCAAGACCCCGGGGGTGGATGAGATTCGCCCTGAGTACCTTAAGGCTCTGGATGTTGTGGGGCTGTGTTGGTTAACGCGGCTCTGCAGCATTGCGTGGACATCGGGGGCAGTTCCCCTGGATTGGCAGACTGGGGTGGTGGTCCCCCTATTTAAAAAGGGGGACCGGAGGGTGTGTTCCAACTACAGAGGAATCACACTCTTAAGCCTCCCTGGTAAGGTCTATTCAGGGGTTCTGGAAAGGAGGGTCCATCGGATAGTTGAATCTCGGATTAAGAAAGAGCAGTGTGGTTTTCGTCCTGGCCGTGGAACACTGGACCAGCTCTACACCCTCAGCAGGATCCTGGAGGGGGCATGGGAGTTTGCCCAACCAGTCTACATGTGCTTTGTGGATCTGGAGAAGGCATTCGACCGTGTCCCTCGAGGGGTCCTGTGGGGGGTACTCCGGGAGTATGGAGTACCGGGCCCTTTAATAAGGGCTGTCAGGTCTCTGTACGACCGGTGTCAGAGTCTGGTCCGCATTGCTGGCAGTAAGTCGGACTCGTTTCCAGTGAAAGTTGGACTCCGCCAAGGTTGCCCTTTGTCACCGATTCTGTTCATAACTTTTATGGACAGAATTTCTAGGCGCAGCCAAGGTGTTGAGGGGATCCGTTTTGGTGGCCTTAGGATTGCGTCTCTGCTATTCGCGGATGACGTGGTCCTATTGGAAAAGGGTAGAGTGCCTCCTCCGGGTTGGGTAGGATGTGCTACCCCTAGTGGAGGAGTTCAAGTATCTTGGGATCTGATGAAGAACTTTACTGACCTTTTATGTTGCTCTCAAACATCCGTGTCGTACTGTTAGTTTAGCATTTAGCACCGTTCAGCATTTCCTTTTTCTTTTCTGTCTGCATGGGAAGGTTTCTACAAAACAACGCTTTTATGTTTATCTTGTCTATAAAGAGGGTCGCATGCAGATAAAAAACACTTTGGGACCCTAAAGTTCTCTAACCAGACATTCTCTTCTCCAGAACACCTTGACATCCTGTCCATGAAGACCAGAAACAGAGCGGCGAGGAGGAAAAGCCCTGATGGAGTCCAAAGCAGTTTGACTTTTGTGGACTCAGTCCTGTTCATGCAAGGACCAGAAAGCACATCTGAGCTTCTCCAGCACCACATCCTCACATAACATTCCCCACAAAATGAATCAGAGTTATAAGCTTTGTCCATGACCACAAGACCCACGCAGAAAACAAAATTCCCAAACCCCTTCAGCTATTCTGCAACAACAGAGATCTGTTTCATTAATCTGGATCAAGGAAGAAAGCCCCAATGGTCGTCCTGAAGCTGAGGGTCCATAACAGTCTCCTATCAGCTGTAATCCTCATCTCAGTTCTGATCCATGCCACTCTGATCTGATTGTTCTTCCAACACTTTTTCCAAATCTCCTAGGAGACCCGTTTCTACCATCTAAAACCTTAATATCTAGAACAACTGCAGCTCAAAAAGCAAACATCAAAGCTCAACTCTTCACTGTTTTTCATGTTGTAGATCAATCCTAAAATAACCAGAAGAATAAGACTTTGATCTGTACATCTTGGTAGTATCAAACTTGTTTTTGTCATTTTGAATGTTTGTTTTAGCCTCTTTAAAAGATACGAATCCTTTACTACAAAAACAGCAGGTTGCTGCTGAACTGTTCTTTGGTTGGTTTGCCTCTTAAAGGACTTCTTTCTGTGAATCAAATGGAAGTAAACTCTTTTAATCTCCAATGATGAGTTATCAACTCTTAAAGGTTCTTAATCCATGATCAAAACCAGTCCAATCATTTTCTCTAGAACCAGCAAATCAAGATTTTAACTGGCAACCTTTTCACTACAAAGTGAAACCCTTAAACTGATCAACACAACTAGATTTAGAAAAGAAAATTTGTTTTTTGTTGCTTTTAAAATGATTTAAATCGCTCTTTTAAAAAAAAAATTCAATTTATTATTTTCTAAATCTTGAGTCATTTAAAAAATGCTCCCTGCTAAAAAATAAACAACTGCACAATTTCACATTTTAACAACCAAACACACAAAGACTTCAAGGTTTTTAAACTCTGAAAGTCACCTAGAAATAATAATTCTAAACTCAGTGATGCTATAAATATTTGCACATCTTCTAATATCACTGTAAGGCATTTCTCATTTGAACTGCAGATTTTTGTAGCTTAAAACTATTTAGACTTTATTTAAATATGAAGTACACTATTTAAGCTTTTTAAATAGTAAATGTACATGTAGGAGAGTTGGACGACTTACCTAATAAGTAAATAATTGTGATGTGGATCTCCATGACATCATTACAGCGAGACAAAGGATGTTTGTCTCTCAGCAATGATGGCAGAATCCGTCCACTAGGGTGGACGCATCGATCAAGGTGAGTATCAGGTGACACTTTTGTTCCAGTTTCTCTTGTCCAGCTAATTATTTGAATTTCCTCCCAGACTTCATGTTAACGCAGCGTCTCTCTAGAACGAATTGAAAACAGTTGTCTCTTTCTCTCTCTCTGCTGCTGCTGCTACTTCATTTAGCCCCTCCCTGTTCTGATGTGGAGCCTGAGATAGCGGAGAGAAGGAAAAGTATGGAGTTAGTTTCATGCCAAAACGTTGTACACAAAAAAATGTGTTGCACACAAATGTAACTTGTTTTGCACACAAAAAGATATGTTTCACCCAAAAAAATTTGTTTTGCAAACTGTCCCCAAACGTTGCACTCAAAATATCATTTCTAAGTTTTCCTCGAGTACAAAACGGTCTCTGCTCGCACAAAACAGCCTCTGCTCGCGTACGAAACAATACCACACCCTCTATGGTAAATTTGTGCCAAAAGTCACGTGATGCATTGAGTTGTTGTTGTTGTTCAGACTTCCCGACAGCAGGGGGCGCACCCGAAAAAAACTGAAACGCGCCGTTTTGGCTGAGGAAGAAAGACGTTATATCACAGCTAACGGCATCAGCACCCCACAGGTAAGTTTCAAAACTTTCCCAGTAAAAAAGTAATAGCTCACTATGCAAATAGATCATGTAAGATTTCAGTTAAAGGCACTGTTTGGTTTTATCTCTGATCCAGCATGCTGTGGTAGAACCAGAAATCACAGAGTAAGAAGGATTTTTTTGTGCTTGCTATCATAGTTTCTCACATTAATGCGTATATTTCAAACCAGAAAGGAATTTATCTGATCACTCCAATAGGGTAGTTCACGCGTGACGTCCGCGCTACTTCCGGGTCCCGCTGGTAGGCAAAAACAGAGCTGCTCTCGTCTACAACATGACAAAACGGGTGATTTAGAGCGTACTTTTAGTTCGTTTATTTATGGAATCTAAGCAATGCCTACGACTTGTTGCACTCCCGGTTGCACAGAGAGGCATTCCAAATCGTTGGATGTACGTTTCTGTCGTTTTCCAAAGGAGGAAGGACGAAGAAAGAAATGGATATTTTCAATGAAAAGAGCGCAGGCAGACACTCCCAATGGACTGGGGGGGCATCGTACTACGACAGAATTTGCAGTCTACACTTCATCTCCGGTAAATACAACTTAATTCTGCTCTAGTCATTGTTCTACTTAAATAGCGGCGGAGGGTACACAGATCGCTACACGGGCCGGAGAAGCGGTAGCAGCAGCAGCCAAGCAGCAGCGGCGGAGCAGGCAGCGGCTGCTCTGCCAGTTCACGGGCTGCGGCAGCAGCCAGCGGCTGCTGCGTAAACACTACACGGGCCGCCGCCCCGGCCCGGCTACACGGGCCGGGGCGGCTAGCAGCAGCTAGCAGCAGGCTACAGCCGCTGCTGCTGCTATTACGCCCCGGTTCACGGGCGCTAGTACTTCTGTGTTTACGCTGCAATGTCGCCGACACCGCCACCCATTTTAACAAGACAAAAACACCTAAATAATCCGTAGTGAAATTTTTTTTTTTTTAACCTACCGGGCCTCTGCTGAGACGCGGCCTGTGTCCGACGCCGCTTTGTGCTGTTGCACAAACATGTCTGAACATCCATCCATCCATTTTCTGACCGATTAATCCCTCATGGCGTCGCGGGCGTTGCTGGAGCCTTTTTCCCGATTTAAAATAATTGTAGCCGTCCAGTGGTTTCATGGCTTTCGTGCTCTCTGTCTGTACTGGCCTGCGTGTTTATAAGGCAGCTGTCTATGTCATGGTACGGAGCGCTTGGCCAGCATTTCACAGACTCGCTCCGTCCCTTAAGGCTTTTGCTGTGTGGATCTGGCAATCTGATACCATCAACCATCAACTTACTCTTAAAACGATCTTGTGATACGTCATCTAAAGAAGAAAAATACGCGGAGAACTCGTCAGTTTCTCTGTTTGCGTCCGCCATTGTGTTCGCCTTTTGCCTACCAGTCCGGCGCGCATGCGCGAAAAACCCGCCTCAAAACAATAACAATGAACTACCCTATACAACAAAACATTGAGTACATCAGAGAGGTGGCATTGAAACTGGTTTCTTTGAAATGTTTATTATGGTCCTTCAAAATAATTAATGGATTTTGGAGTCTTTTTTTTTCAATCCTTATCTCCATGACTTAAATTATATTCAGTAAATTGTAGCAACAGAATTATGGCCTCTATTTTATTCTCTATATATCTCTATCTTTCTTGCAGGGACTCTGCCTGCCTCATATTGACTGGGACGACAGTGGACTGCTTGATGACCCACACTGTGGGGTCACTATTCCTGAAACTGGCGATGTGTTGATACCCGAACAACTGGTAGCACTGAGGGCAGCAATGGATGCACTGGGACATTCTGAATTGCACGGCTCAGATATATATGTTGCTACTGTCCAGTATGACCAACACTTTACGAGTTTAATCTTATTGTGGTTACTATTGTTACAAAAGGTTTGCAAGTAGTAAAATCTAGCCAGGAAAATGTAACTAAGTTAGTGTGTTTATGGAATAAAAATGTAGAACTGCTGGGATTGTGATAGTAAATGTGTATGGTACTGTATAAACATTTTGAAAATGCTGAGGTTATTGAAAAAAAGGGGCACATGGGGCTTTTACTAAAACTGAGGATGCAAACATTGTGGGAAAATTAAACAGTCCTTTATTTTCCACATTGCATAATAAACATATCCTTTGATAAAGTCTTTATTTCCAATTCTTACCAATATTAATCAAAGTCAATACACCTTTTCCACAAGGATTGCTTTTATTGTTGAAATTAAGACTGAAAGAACTCCATTAATTCTCCAGGTTTTTCCCACTTAACAATCTATGTATTACCATAAAACGGGCTGTATTAAAAAACTGGCTGATGAAATGGATGAAGGCAAAAACAGGACTATGAAAAACAATTTATGCATGTAAGACTGTCAGGAAATTTAGAACAATGTCAAACCTGGCCTTTTTTTTCCTAACCTTTGTATTCAGCCTAAACGGCTCCACTAAGTGCTATGAAGGACATGCTGCAACAGTTACTGATCAAAGTAGTTAATACTGGTAACTAAAACGGTTATGTATTAAGATTATTTTTAAACAAGCCCAAATCCTCTGTTGTGTGTTTAAAGATTACATCAAATCCTGAATTGTTCAAGTCTTGGTAGTCTTGTGATGGAAGTCGGCGTGTCTCAAAGCAGGTTGATGACCTGGTGGACCAGGTCATCAACCAGGTCATACATTATGTATTTTTGCTTTTTAATAATTTCATATTTACTTTGTTATTTTACGTCAGAGCCTCCATGGGAGCCACTAGAACATGGGGGAAAAAGTGAAGTACAAGAATATTCTACAAAATGGTAGCCTTTAATTAATATACTGCATTTTAAAAAGCAACTTCTTCCTCTTTTTAAAGGCCACTGTTAAATGATGTGTTTGTCTGTTTATAAAAGCCACCAAGAAAAAGGCTGAAAAAAAAAACCCAGGTTCTTTTTACTTTTGTTGCATGAGGCATGTTTCACCCTTTCTTTTTCTTTCACAAAATTACACAGGGTGCCATCCGTTCCCTATATAAACGGCATCTTCAACAAAATAATTGGTATTTTGACCTGTAAAAAAAACACAAATCAAGAGGAGAAATTGAACTCCACAACTTGAAAAAGAGAAAAATTGCACTAGAGATCGAGTTGCTTCAAAAGGACCTTCAGAGTACGTTCAGGGGAGAGAAAGGACTGTGGTAAGGAGAAATAAATAGAGGTATTCTCTCTGCTGCTGATACTCCCTCAGGCACAATTAGTCCCCATCAGCTCTGAGAGAAGCCTAAGATGGAGGGGAGAAGGAGAAGCCCTGTCTGGTTGTTGTTTACTGCAGCTGATAAGGACAGTTACATCCTGTGATGTGTGTGGAAACACCCATTGATGTATATTAGCACTCAAACATAAAAGCTTTTCAAGAAAAGGAGAAATAATTTATCACGGCTGATGCTTTAATGTTCCGGTCAACATTGCTTTTAGGGCATTTCCTCCCCAGCCCATAATGAGCCTCACTATATGAGCTGATGCAGGAAACCTGGAGTCCCAAAGGCCCTGAAGAGTAGAGCCTGACCTCTCTATCTCTGTTTTCAGCTGCAGGAGGATCAATAAAACTCATTAGCTTCTACGTTGTCAGGTTGTTGATCTGGAAATCTGTCATCTCTGCTGTCGTCAGGGAACCAAACAGAGAAGAACCATTTTTTTCTTTAGGCTTTATTTAATTCATCTCTTCAGCTTTCCCATGGTGTCAAAAATATCTTCTCTGATTTCCTCTTCTCTGCTTCTGTGCAGTGACATTTTCTCTTGACCAATCAGGCTTCAGGTTTTATATAAACATCTTCAGCTCAGTCCTCCTCCAGATTCAGCAGGATGTTTACACCATTTCCTAACTCCACAGATGTTATTTTCAACCTTCATTCATTATGAATGATGTTGATTTTCTAGCCATCATTTATTAATTAATTAGGGATTTTTCTTCTCTCCGTCCTGTCTGGTAATGTGGCAATAACAATTGTTGTCTTAATGCCAAAAAGAGCCCAACAGATTTTACTTTCACAAGTGGAGCAGTACTGCTTTCACCATAGTGCTCCGCTTGATTTATACATGTAAATAGTTTGATTATAATTCATGCAGGGAGTAATTCATGTTAAATGGACACTACAATGAGAAAGTAGAAGACGAAAAGAAAAACAAGAAAAAAAGGAGAAAAGGTGAAAGAAAGAGATAAAAGGGTGATAAATTTAAATTAAAAATTTTGTTTTTTACAAGAAATTGTTTGCTTCAGATCATCTCTTCGTACACCACAGACTTATAAACATCAGTTTATATCTTTACCAGAAGTCTGATGGGCCTTTGGCCTTTCATGGACCTTGGTTCCATGACATCCATAATTTTTAAAAAGTGACACAAGTTCAGCTGTTCTCAAGCTGAATTTACATATATTTTACAACAAAATAAAAATAAAAAATCTAACATTTTGTCATTGTTCCGTTCTCCCTCTCCTCCTCTACCATTACAGAAGGTCGGAGGATGTGAGGAGAGGGTCTGGCCTTGGTGAGGCTGCCAGGAGTGTGTGAAGAATTAAACTGAGCTGTGATCAGCCAGACTCAAAGGCTTTGTGAGCAAAACTCCAAGCTGGATGTGATCCTTGCATAGCATCACAGGCTAGCTGTGGTGTGAACTAAATAGTGAAATTGAAAAAAGACCTCGTGGAAATATCTAGCTCGATCTACGACGGAAAGACCAACAAATTTGGCTGTTTGGGACTCGCCACTGAGACACACCAGCAAAGACTTGAAGCTTGACAGAAAATTTACTGTCAGCCTGAGACAAAACAATCTCATCGTTATTGAATTTGGCTCCCGATGCTGGCCTTGGAGGCTGGTCTAACTGGTCTGATGTGGTGAAATGAATAAGTACTGGTGAAGATACGAGAGACTGAGATCTGGATCATTTTGAGTTTATTGAGGGATTTTCAAGGGAGACCAGAGAAAAGGAGAGCTGCAGTAATCAATACTGGAGGTAGCGAAGCCGGGAACAAGAACAGAGGTTGTTTGGAGGGAAAGAGAGTGATGGAGATATAAATGTTGCCTGGATGATAGTAATCAGATCAGGTTATATTGTTAATGTGAAAGATATGAAGCTTTGAGTAAAGACCGTTAACCTGAAGTGAGGTGGAGACTGCATAGCTGTCAACGGAGAGAGAAAAACTGTCTATTTCAGATATTAAATGTTATGTTCCTGTTAGTTTTATCATAGTTTATTTTCAGAAGTTGGAAATGATTTTACTTCAGAAAAATAGGAGATGAATGAAGAGGGTGGTAGTCTTCAGAGTAGCAATGGAAATAAACTTACAGAAGATATAGACGCTCTTTAAGTGATTAAGGGTAGGGGTCTTAGGACAGAGCCTTGAGGGACACCAGATGTGACAGTAGAGGGTGGGATCCCAAGACAACGACGTCTTGCACAGCTGTAAGGGATCTCAGCGTCTAAAGTCTCGACATTCCTTTTCAAATAAAGTAATAAACAAAGCAACTGGACTTGTTTTCCGTAGTTTGAAGACGTTTCGCTTCCTATCCAGGAAGCTTTCTCTATTCAAAAAGTCTGGAGTAATGTGGAGTATCAAGCTTTATACTACTGCCCAACAAAGGCCTTGTAATGGCTTAGATAACATGCAAATTCAACCGAAACAGGTCCACATTCCTTTATTATCAAGACAACAATGGGGCAAGACTCATTGATCCTGGTTTTGGATGAAAAAATACTTTCTATTGAAACCATAAACCTCAAGCTTCCAATTGTTCTCATCAAAGATAATTTCTCAGACTTGTTTACACTTAAATGTGGCAGCTGGCTGGTGGAAAGTACTAGAAGAGGCGGCTGTGGCTCTGTGGGTAGAGTTCTGCAATCTGAAGGTTGTAGGTTTGATTCCAGCTTACCCTTGTCATGTGTCGATGTGCCCCTGGGCAAGAGACTCAACCCCAACTTGCGTACTGATCTAGGTATCGATGAATAAATATTTTTGCGATTAGATGAATGTGGTTGAACTGAGTAACGTTACCTCTGTTACACTTTCAACAAGGTTTTAAAAGGCCTCATATTTCGATTTTATCTGACAAGGTTTAACTCTAAACATGTCTTGTAGTTTTTTTCTAGAGTTGAGAAGCACTGGCCTAAAATAATTTATGTCAGAGGGAAATTATATAAAGCCTCCATTGTTATCCACCAACTCATCAAGTTGCTGCAGACGTGCAACAGAAAGCTGTCTGTTGAAGCAAACCACACAGCTCTTCCTGTTCCCCTCACATGCTCGCTGAGGGGGGCAGATAAAAGCAGAGCTACACAGCAAGTGTCCAGCCATTAAACCCATCCTGTTAACCAAACTGAGCCAGTAGAGGCGTAGAACAGTGCAGCCGTCATACGACACCACATCCCCTGAAAGCGAGGTCTTTTTTTCTGCAGAAACCCAACCACAGCATCAGGTTTCTCACACAATAGAACTTCAGAGGCCCACTTTGTTCCACCAGTGGGAAACAAACTGTCTGCAGAACTTTTATCAGCCTCTGTAACAATAAGTACTTCAGAACCAGGTCCCAGCTGGTAGCAGGAGGATCCAATTATAACTGCAACAGTAGCTACGTTTACATGGACAAATGCGTCATGTAAACAAGCTAATCGAAAAATTATGATTGGATTAAGTTCATTTGGAACGAAATTGTAATCCAAAAGAGAGGGGTGGTTACTACGGAATGATAATATGATCAACGTGCATGTAAACACTTCTCAGACTGAAGTTATTCTGAATGTGGCAAACTGAACCGAGTTTACATGTACGCATGATATAAATGTGACGTATTTCCACGTTGGTGAGTATACGTTGGGAAATACATTGGGACATAACAGTATCGGGGCTCCCGATAAACCTTTCTATTCGAACAAATAAAAGAGCTCAAAAATGTTGCTTACTCAGCAACTTTTCAACCATGATTAGAACATCGTGCAAGTCCAGCCAAAGCTCTCGATTTACCGGTCGATCTACGTTCCTACCCTCATCTATGGTCACGAGCTTTGGGTCGTGACCGAAAGAACGAGATCCCGGATACAAGCGGCTGAAATGAGTTTTCTCCGTAGTGTGTCTGGGCTCTCCCTTAGAGATAGGGTGAGGAGCTCAGTCATCCGGGGAGGACTCAGAGTAGAGCCGCTGCTCCTCCACGTCCAGAGGAGCCAGTTGAGGTGGCTCGGGCATCTGGTTAGGATGCCTCCTGGACGCCTCCCTGGTGAGGTGTTCCAGGCACGTCCCACCGGGAGGAGGCCCAGAGGGAGACGCAGAACACGCTGGAGGGACTATGTCTCTCTGCTGGCCTGGGAACGCCTTGGGATTCCTCCTGAGGAGCTGGCCCAAGTGGCTGAGGAGAGGGACGTCTGGGCCTCCCTACTGAAGCTGCTACCCCCGCGACCCGACCCCGGATAAGAGGTAGAGAACACGGATGGATGGATGGATGGCAAGTCCAGCCTGGGCACTTGGAAAACAAAATAACTGATATAATACTGCTTTGTTTGCTATTTTCTGTTGTTCAGCAAAAAACAGAAGTTCTTCTTCTGTGTTTTGTAGATAATTTGATAACTGTGCATGTCAGAGTGGTTATATTCTGAATAAAGACCGGTGCCTTCACATGCATATTATAATTCGATTACTTTATTGTGTGCCCATATAAACGGAACAATTTGATTATTTAATACAAATACATTTTAATCCGATCGTGAAATTTTGTGCATGTAAACATAGCTACAGTGATGTAATGTTCAGTACAAACCTAATTATTACTCAGATAAAGAGACCAAACATTTTATTGACGAAAGTTTCATGTCTGTTGGATGAAAATGATTATTCAGAAGTGGCTGTTGAATTCTGCTCACATCTGCACTGCAGACGTGCAACAGATACTGAGCTTGATGGATCAGAACATTTGGGGGAACCAGAGCATATTTAGGCAGGAGATTTGTGCTGAGAGGCAAAGACTTGCTCTGTCTTGTCTTCGTATGTTTTCACGCAAAGCAGCAAGCTGGAACCACCTCTTTAGGAATCTAGCCAGGTTTCCATCGAATGTTCTTTCCGTTGGTTAGTTTAGATCACTGAAAGGTTCGTTTGGATGCAAGTCTTTACAGGCAAAACCTATTTACACTCTACATGATTTGATTTGTTAGTGTCTGGCACCTCATGGTACCTGGCCTACACAGGCTTATGAGACATTATACAACTACTATACAGAAAGGAAAACCAATGTAGAATCACAACACGAGGCAGACATTTCTAAAAACTAAATTATGTAATAAACATGCATTATGCAGCATAAAAATATCTGTCTCTCTTGCCAGACATTTTTCTTAATTTTACTAAAACACAAATCTCTTCAATCAACCTAAATAAATCAGGTTTTCTTTTTAAACTAAGTATGTCTTAGATCACAATACAGGGACAGTGAAATATAAAAATAAATGTATCCTGGCCCAGGCCAGAACATAATTTCATTTCATTGAATATAGATCCCAAAGCTCTTCCTGCTGAGTCTGAACATAACTTGTATTTCCAAAGTTAAATGCATATTTTCATTCAAACACAAAACCAAGATATTGATAAGAGCTACTGAAACTTACAGGCATTAGTCCAAATTTAAATGTTATTAACCGTCAATCTCCATTTAGTTCAGCATGAAATCAAAATAGCTAACATTTTCTGCAACTCAGCCCAAGTGTCTGAAACCAACACAATGTCATCTGCATATAGAGAAATACTTGAATTCTGATCATCAATGCAGAACCCTAAATTAGCTTGCTTAGTTTAGTTTTAAAATATACTCCAGAGTATATATATATATATTCGAACACATAAGCACTTTTAAAACATTTTCTGTTGCTGCACATCACGCTTGGGAACTCCTCGTGTTTCACGGTTTGCTCTCTTGGCGTGGTAGAAGGGCGCTAGCCTAGCTTTAGCCTAGCCTAGCTTTAGCTCCACAATGGCTTCCTCTCCTACTATTACTTCAGCTTCTCCGTCTCTTACTAAGTCTCCCCTTATCTCCTGCTCTCTGTGTCAGATGTTTAGCTATTCCTCTGCCTCCTTTAGTGATAATGGTACTTGTAATAAATGTAGTGTTTTTGTAGCTTTGGAGGCGAGGGTGTCAGAATTAGAGACCCGGCTCCGTGCTATGGAAAGACCAGCTGATAGCCGCCCCTTTGCTAGCGCGGAGCCACATAGACCTAGCGTTACTTCACTTAGTGGTCCTCCAGAAGCACCCGAGCAGCCGGGTAAGCAGGCCGGCTGGGTGACAGTTCGTAGGAAGCATAGCTCTAGATTTCAGCCCCCAGTTCACCACCAACCCGTCTGCGTTTCTAACAAATTTTCCCCACTCAGCGACACACCCGCTGAGAAGCCGACCCTGATAATTGGGAGCTCAATAGTCAGAAACGTGGCACTAGAGACACCAGGGACCATAGTTAAATGCCTGCCAGGGGCCAGAACGGGCGACATAGAATCTTACCTAAAACTGCTGGCTAAGGATAAGCGTAAATACAGTAAGATTTTTATTCACGCTGGCGGTAATGACACCCGGTCACGCCGATCGGAGGTCACTAAAGTTGGTGTTGCTTCGGTGTGTGAGTTTGCTAAAACAATGTCGGACTCCGTAATTTTCTCTGGTCCCCTGCCTGATCTGACCAGTGATGACATGTTTAGCCGCATGTCATCATTCAACCGCTGGTTGTCTAGGTGGTGTCCTGAAAACGACGTGGGCTACATTGATAACTGGCGAACTTTCTGGGGAAAACCTGGTCTGATCCGGAGAGACGGCATCCATCCCACTTTGGATGGTGCAGCTCTTCTTTCTAGAAATCTGGCCGGTTTTATTAGTTCTCCTAAATGCTGACAACCCAGGGTCCAGACCAGGAAGCAGAGCCGTAGTTTAACACACCTCTCTGCAGCTTCTGTACTGTTACCCACCCATTATCCTATTGAGACGGTGTCTTTCCCACGGCCAAAACTTAACAGATCAAAAACTTATCTAAAAGAAACAAATCATAAAAACCTAATAAAAATCAATACGGTTCACCTTGAACCTAAAAATAAAACAATTAAATGTGGTCTATTAAATATAAGGTCTCTCCCTCCAAAGACTTTGTTAGTTAACGAATTGATTTCTGATAAACAGATTGATTTGTTTTGTCTCACAGAAACCTGGCTACAAGAGGACTACGTTAGTATAAATGAGTCAACTCCCTCCAATTATTCAAATTTCCACATTCCCAGATCTATGGGAAGAGGAGGAGGAGTGGCAGCCATCTTTCAGTCTGATTTATTAATTAGTCCCAGGCCAATTAATAACTACAGTTCTTTTGAACATTTAACCCTCAGTTTCCCTCATCCAAACTGCAAAGCAATAAAACCTCTTCTGTTTATTGTTTTGTATCGTCCACCAGGCCCTTGCACTCAGTTTTTGGATCAGCTGTCAGACTTCTTATCTGATTTGGTGTTAAATACTGATAAGGTTATTATAGTGGGTGATTTTAACATCCATGTTGACACAGAATGTGATAACCTTAGTGTAGCCTTTAAAACTATCCTAGATTCAATTGGTTTTGCTCAAAATGTGCATAAACCGACGCACTCTTGGCTCCATACTTTAGACCTTGTGCTGACATATGGCATTGATTGTGAAGAATTAACAGTATTTCCTCACAACCCTGTCTTATCTGATCATTTTTTAATAACATTTGAGTTTAATCTAACGGAGTTCTCCACCCCCAAAAGAGGGTTCCATTATAGTAGATCTTTATCCGATAATGCTGTATCAAAACTTAAAGAGTCTGTCCCCTTTTTAATATCCTCCGTATTGCAGAAATGCCCTGTAGATGGCAGCAATGTTGTTTCTTCCAATTCACAAATAGATGTCTTTGTAAACGGTATGACTTTGTCATTGCGTTCTGCATTAGACAATGTAGCTCCCTTGAAAAAGAAGGTGATTATTCACAGGAAGCTGGCTCCTTGGTTTAATTCAGAGCTGCATTCCTTGAAGCACAATGTTAGGAAATTGGAGAGAAAATGGCGCTCTACACACCAAGAGGAATCCTACCTAATCTGGAGGGACAGTCTATTGTTGTATAACAAGACCATTCGCAGAGTTAGAGCAGCATATTTTTCATCATTAATTGAGGAGAATAAGAATAATCCTAGATTTCTCTTCAATACAGTTGCCAAACTTACCCAGAGCCACAGCTCTGTTGATCCAGCCATCCCCTTAGCTCTTAGCAGTAATGATTTTATGGGATTCTTCATAAATAAAATTGATTCCATTAAAAATAAAATAATTGGCATCCTCCCAAACATGATTACCTCGTCCACAGTAAGTGAGGCAGCATTGGAGGAATCCTTAGAACCTGCGCAGTGTCTGAACTGTTTAAAAGCAGTAGAGCTTTCTGAGCTATCTAGAATATTAGCTTCATCTAAACCTTCTACCTGTATGTTAGACCCAATCCCAACCAAGTTGTTTAAGGAGGTATTCCCTCTGATCAGTGGTCCTATTTTAGACATGATTAATCTATCCTTAGTAAATGGATATGTACCACAGGCTTTTAAAGTAGCTGTTATTAAACCTTTACTTAAGAAACCTTCTCTTGATCAAGATGAGCTAGTAAACTACAGACCTATATCTAATCTTCTTTTCTTATCTAAAATTCTTGAGAAAGTAGTTGCTAATCAACTTTGTGAACATTTACAAAGTAATGACCTACTTGAGGAGTTTCAGTCAGGCTTTAGAGCTCATCATAGCACTGAAACAGCTCTGGTGAAGGTCACCAATGATATTCTCATGGCCTCAGATAATGGACTTGTGTCTATACTTGTCCTGTTAGATCTCAGTGCTGCATTTGATACAGTTGATCACAATATTCTCCTACAAAGACTTGAGCATACTGTAGGGATTAAGGGAAAAGCATTAGGCTGGTTTAAATCTTATCTGTCGGACAGATTCCAGTTTGTTCATGTTAATAATAAATCTTCTTCAAACTCTAGGGTCACCTGTGGAGTACCACAGGGTTCAGTCCTTGGACCAATTCTATTTACTATATATATGCTTTCGGTTGGCAAAATTATCAGACAGCATGGGATTAATTTCCACTGTTATGCTGATGACACTCAGCTATATCTATCCATAAATCCTGATGAATCCAATCAGTTACTTCGACTGCAGTCATGTCTTGATGACATCAAAAGCTGGATGACTTTAAATTTCCTGCATTTAAATTCTGACAAGACAGAAGTTGTAATCTTTGGGCCAGAGTCCTCAAAAAATAAACTTCTTAATCAATCACTGAATCTGGATGGCATTAACTTGGCCTCTGGTAATAAAGTAAAAAATCTTGGTGTTATTTTTGACCAAGACATGTCATTTAAATCCCATATTAAACAGGTTTCCAGAGTTTCCTTTTTTCACCTCCGGAATATCGCCAAAATTAGAAACATTCTGTCCAGGGGTGATGCTGAAAAACTAGTCCATGCATTTGTTACTTCAAGGCTGGACTATTGTAATTCTTTACTATCAGGAAGTCCACAAAATGCAGTTCGAAGTCTTCAGCTGATCCAAAATGCTGCGGCAAGAGTTCTGATGAAAATCAACAAGAGGGATCATATTTCTCCAATTTTAGCTTCCCTTCATTGGCTTCCTGTTAAATCAAGAATAGAATTTAAAATTCTTCTTCTAACGTATAAAGCCCTTAATAATCAAGCTCCATCATATATCAGAGCTCTGATTACTCCGTATGTTCCTAACAGAGCACTTCGCTCTCAGACTGCAGGTCTGCTGGTGGTTCCTAGAGTCTCTAAAAGTAGAATGGGAGGCAGATCCTTTAGCTATCAGGCTCCTCTCCTGTGGAACCAACTCCCAGTTTTGGTCCGTGAGGCAGACACCCTATCTATTTTTAAGACTAATCTTAAAACATTCCTTTTTGACAAAGCTTATAACTAGAGTGGCTCATGTTACTCTGAGCTATCTCTATAGTTGTGCTGCTATAGGCTTAGGCTACTGGAGGACATCAGGGTCTAATTTTCTCACTCTACTGATTTCTACTGTTCTTCATTCTACGGTTCTCCAGTTTTGCATTGTATTACATTGAAATGACTGTCGTCATTTCAGCTTTTAACTTTTTGCTCTCTCTCTTTTTCTTCATAGTAGGTACACCTGGTCTGGCGTTCTGTTAACTTTGACATCATCCAGAGAAGACGGCTCACCCGTTACTACCATCTAATGTAGAACAGATTACTAGATCAATGTGTGCTTCTGTGCTTTTTTGTCTCTCTTGTTGTGTCTCTGCTCTGTCTTCTGTAACCCCAGTCAGTCGAGGCAGATGACCGTTCATACTGAGCCCGGTTCTGCCGGAGGTTTTTTTTTCCCGTTAATGGGTGGTTTTTCTTCCCACTGTCGCTTCATGCTTGCTCAGTATGAGGGATTGCAGCAAAGCCATGTACAATGCAGACGACTCTCCCTGTGGCTCTACGCTTCTCCAGGAGTGAATGCTGCTTGTCGGGACTTTGATGCAATCAACTGGTTTCCTTATATAGGACATTTTGACCAATCTGTATAATCTGACCCAATCTGTATAATATGATTGAACTTGATTTTGTAAAGTGCCTTGAGATGACATGTTTCATGATTTGGCGCTATATAAATAAAATTGAATTGAATTGAATTGAATTGAATATACTAATATATTCAAACAAATGCTTTCCACCTAATCAGAAGTCCCCATTTACAGATGGTTTTGTGTTCTGAACCATTTAGGCAGGTTTGCACTAAATAAAGCTTCATGATAACATTTTATCTGGATCCCATAGAATCAACAAAGGTAATGTTGAAATCACATCTTCCCTTTTCATGACTGAGCTGTGACCAGCAGCTGATGGTCGTCCGCATCTAAACTGTTGGTGGAAAAAGTTAAAACAAGTTGAATCTGATGAAGTCGTGATGTGATGATTAGATGTAGGGTGGCAGACAATCGTCAATATGGCGAGAGAATTGATTAGCAAAGTCAGGAAATGATGTTAGCAACAAAGATTTTTGAGGTCTTCCTCAAAAATCCATTCACAAGCTTCAGGCAGTACAAAACTCAGCAGCTGGCATCATTTCTAGAACCCCCTCTTTCCATCACATCACCCCAGTCCTGCAGCAGCTCCACTGGCTACCTGTGAAGTTCAGAATTCAGTTCAAAATCCTCCTACTTACTTTTAAAGTTATTCACAATCTCTCCCATCCATACCGTTCTGATTTACTTCTACTCCCTCCTGCATACTTAGATCTTCTTCTACCACTCACTTAGTTGTTCCTTCAGCCCGTCTTAGCACCATGGGGAGCAGAGCTTTTTCACGTTCTGCGCCCACACTCTGGAATTCTCTCCCCCCTGACATCTGCAACACCGAGTCTTTACCCGTGTTCAAATCTAAACTCAAAACCCACATGTTCAAGATTGCCTTTTCATTATGATTTTATATTACTTTCCTGTGTGTAGTTTGTGTTGTTTCTTTTAATTATGACGACATTGCTTTTACCATTTATTGTTTTTACATGTACAGTGACCTTGAGTGTTTTGAAAGGCGCTTGAAATAAAATGTATTATTATTATTATTATTATTATTATTAAAGAGACAAAGACTGGCCTGGGGTCCGTTCTTCGTACGTTGCTTAAAACATCCGAAATCAAATGACACATCCAAGATGATTTCATCCGGCTAATCATGATCCGGCTAATTGGGTTCTCTGAACACACCTGTTGTTTATGATTAGTATGGCTGGATTGAGTTATCTGAGAAAACTACGCGTTCATGCGTTTGTTTAAAAGGGGAAATGTATCGATAGTAGAAACATTGATCAGCAACGCTGCTATTGGCTGTTCAGCATGGCCAAAGAACGCCCACAGTTTTTCTCCCAAGCAGAACAAGAGCTTTTAATGGAAGGTTATGCCGAATTTGAGTCATTAATTAAAACACCTCAAAATCTGTTAAAGCCAGGAGAGAGGGCTGGCAAAAAGCAGCAGACAAATTAATGCGTAAATACTGTCCATGGTAGATGTTTCTATCACTTTCTACAGTATGTATTTTTGCATTTTAATAATTTCATATTTAATTTGTTCTTTTATGTCAGAGCCTCCACAGGACCCACTAGAACATGGGGAAAAAAGTGAAGTACAAGAATATTCTACAAAATGGTAGCCTTTAATTATTATACTTTATTTTAAAAAGCCACTTGTTATGGCAACAGATTCAATATCGGTGTCATTCCTTAGACACTGGAAGTAAAGGATGCGTGCAAACCGTGAATTAAAAAAAGAAAATCTTTATTTATAAAAAATTAAGAAATAATGCAAATACAAAAATGACGATACATCGGTTTTACAATTATCCGTTTTTCCTTTTCCAAGTCATACACACTTTACACGGTCAAAAGAATAATGTGTTGCTCTGTGTCTAGATAATCTGTTAATACAATATACGGATCGATAGGAAGCAAGCCTTTCAAAATAAAACTAAACTTCACAATAAAATAGCCTGAACAAATCTTCTTACTGAATATGATAAAAATAAAAAGCAAACCATCACACAAATAACTAAATATTTTCTATTTATGGCTCTAACACAACTTTTTCCTCTTTAAAAGCCACTGTTAAATGATGTTTGTCTGTTTATAACAGCCACCAGCTGCGCTAAAGGATCCTGTCTATTGCGCAATACGCGATTAATTTGAAAAGCTCTGCAAATTATTCTTGCACCTTCCGCAACAGGTTGCAGTCGTAAAAAAGGACATGGCTACGACAGACTTCCTATCTCCTCCGCTTATTAAACTGCGATCTAATCCTGTTTACATGAAATAAGCCTGCTCTCGAGCAGGCTTAAGCTGGCGCACGTGTTGCTATGACAACAAGTCCAGGATGTCTTTCGAAGAACCAAACGATCCAAGATCATGCCAAATCGTCAACAATCAAATCCAGCTTACTGAGTTAGCGACGTACGAAGAACGGGGCCTGGATTACTAAAGCTAACCTGAAGCCATTCCTCCCTTATGTTATAAGCTGGACTTCTGAGTTAAGTTTCATCATCAGACTGATGCAAATACAGTATAAAATGCAAATATGAAATGCAAATATCTGCAAATTTCCACCAGCTCTGCACAGAGAACAATCACCAGTCAGAAAGCTTTCACTTTCTGTCATTGAAAACCTGTAGGACGACCCAACTAGATTCCCCTTAAAGCCCAAAACCTGAACATTGGAGGTGGGAGAGAGGCGGTAAATAAAAACCTCATTGGAGAACATGGTGCACCTGCTGAGGAACAACTTAGCTTCATGCTGTGTTTTCAGGCCTTTACTCAGCGACTACTTTAGAATCCGCTTTTCTTCCCTATTTTGATGCTTCGTTTGAACTCCACAACGTCTACATGGCTAAAAGCATCGAGCCGCTTACCTGTCAGTGACCAAATCGCTGAACCGGTGTACCTAATAAAGTGGCCAGTGTTCTGTTGTGGTGACGTCTTGTATCAACCAGCTTCTTGTTTCACTCTGAAGTTTGGTTGCTCACATGTCAGCCATGTTGTCATGGAGCTGCATCAGTGAACCATCCCTGAACCAACACTGGCTGCTACTGGACTGGGTCAGGTGGCCTTTTAAATTCTGCAGAATCTAAAAGACCCAACCCAGAAAATAAACACATAACCAAATACGTTTTAAAATTCAGATAAAGCACCAAAATTGCATTGATGCACTGACTGACAAATACTTCACGGCATATTTGGCATCAACTTAATGACCAACTCTATATTAGTGGGTAATCATAATATTATAGTGTTCACAGTTTGATTGACCTGCATGTAAAACAGAAGCATCTCCACTAAACAGCCAGAGTCTCCTCAAACAGGAGAATATTCTCTGCTGTGTCTGTTGCTGCACACATACAGTTAAATAACTTTCTAACTCCAGGTTTACAGACTGGGGTTATTACTGACATCTGTGCAGTATAGATGAGAATTACTCGTACTTTTGAACATGAGTCGCTGCTTTCTGAGTAGTTCCTTTACTTCTCATTGCCATTGCCTCAGCTCATGTTTGCAAAAACACCCACAACCACAGTGCAACAGAGGGTATTGGTAGAAGCCACACAATGGCATGAGCTGCAGCTTTCTGCATAGCTGATATCATGCACAAAGCCTGGAGCTGAAAGAGCTTTTATTTCAGGAAAAACACAACATAATCCAACCTGCAGAATGGTCACATGATGCATCTGGTACTCCAACTGAAGCCTGTTCTTTTGGTCAATATATAAATCAATTATAGGAGTAGAGAGAGGAAAAAAGTAGACAATGAAGTTTGTAAGAGCAAAAGGTGTTCCTCATGGGTCTGCTCTCGGCCCTTATTTATTACTAAGTGTATGAATCTTTCTCCTCTTCACCTTCCTCCTGTTATGATGATGAAGCTGTACGTTTCCTCAGGCTCCATCTTTTAAGGCAAGGCAAGTTTATTTATATAGTTCATTTCAGTAGCAAGACGATTCAAAGTGTTGTAAATGAACAGAAAACATCACAGAGGGAAATATTACATAGGAAAAGCAGAAAATCTTTACCTAAATATGAAACCATCTAAACACAGTTCATACTGTTTCTATTTTTAAATGAAAAGATTTCTCTACCTTCTAACATTCACTAAAGCACTTACAGGTGAGACATCTCAAGTCTGATACTAAGCTACTGATCAGTTGGTGTTTTTCACACATCTATAGGTAATTTAAATAAACCCACACACCCACTCAGGTTTAACCGTGGTTACATCTTCCACACTGAACTCATTTCTTTCTGTAGGGGGGTTGAGGGTTTTTCCATGATTTGAAACAACCTTTCTCAGTGAGCCTTTAATGAAAGCTACTGTATGTTGGCAAGTGAATTAACTTAGCTGCTGGTCTTAGGTGCTAAATAGATGTTTTTTGTCACGTCATCTAATGCGTCTGAAATGTCAAAGAGCTGTGAATACTTTACCGGCTCCTGATGAAACAAAGCTCGTAAAAACAGAAACAGCTGAGCTGAAAACCCCAAATGCATGGAGGATGCAGGCAGAATCATGTGTATGAGTGTAATGTTTTTTTGTTTTGTTTGTTTTTTTCCCCCAGTGTCCTGTCTAGCAATGTGGCAATAAGAATTGATATCTTAATGCCAAATAGAGCTCGACAGATTTTACTTTCACAAGTGGAGCAAACAGCTTTCGCCATAATGCTCCGCTTGATTTGTGCGTGTAATTAGCTTTATTGTGATTCCTGCAGGGAGAATTTCAAATTATATGGACACTACAATGGGAAAGTAGGAGAGTAAAAGAAAAACAAGAAGAGAAGAAAAAAAGAAAAAAGAAAGAAGAGGTGAAAGGAAGAGAATGATAAAACGTCCTCTGTCTGCTCCATCACCTGGAAAGAGACACAAAAAGAACAGCACAACCAACAGACATAAAGCAACAGATACAATCGTGTAACACCTTGATACCATTGCTAAATCATATGTATTATTATTTAAGCTGACATGTGTAATGTGATACTTAAAAAAGAAAGTAAAAGAAAGTAAATAAATAAATTATAGCCTTTCTGTATATAAGTGAACATTTAATACCTGGGACCCAGCACCTGTAGGAGTTTGTGAGAGTGCACTAGTTTAGGTGAAGATTATCCAGAAGGAAATATATTGATAGTGATTGTGGAGAACCAAAGACCCACCTTCCCTGAGCACAGAGGCAGGAGTCAGGGGACCCGTAACCCCGGACTCCCAAAGGGGCCCCCAAAGCAGTGCGCCCGAGAGGGCCTTCACAGGAAATCTGCAAACCCCCCCCCCCCCCCGAGGAAAGAGGAGAGACGACCCCGAGGAAATCCCCCAGCCACCGTAACGCCGACGCCCCCCAAGAGCCGCGGGGACGAGCCCGGCCGCGCTGAAGTGGTCCCAGCCATGGGCCCTGGGGGCCAGAGGCCCCAGGGGCGCCCCGCCCCCGCGGGGGTAAGTGTAATTTATAAGATAGTGGGTGTTTTATGAAATGTTTATTTCAGGATCGGGAGAGATCGGCAAACACAAATAAGGACTCAAACACTGTTTCTGTTAGAATATAAGGCACACATTTATTATTATTCCCCACAGAATACAGCACATCAAAACAACAAGCACTTCACACACGCAAAGTAGCAAGCAATAAAGCAACAAGCTTTCAAACAAACGTGACGCTCAACAGATTCTCAGAATCAGCCCTTACCATTTACACGAACTGGGAGCCCTCAGTCCGAGGTTAAGATCAGCGTTCACGATGCCGGTGTCCACACACGAACTCACGGCAGACTCACCGGGCTAAGGGCAGTCTCCTCTTTATATACTTGTAAACAAAGAGTCAGGTGTGGAGTGATAGTGGCCATTTCTCCCTCCACAGCTGCCCTCCTTCCCAAAACATATTTCCCAAACAGGACCCGTTCCCAGCATCTCAGCAGTGTGCGAAGCAAAATAATATTGCGAATACAGCAAATATAAACAAAATAAGGAATACAGAATCAGTCTTTCCCACAACACATTGTCATAAGTTCCCACCACAAGTTAAAACAAATTATAACACAATAACACATGTGTTCTTAGTTTCATGTGAACTCAGGTGCGAACACCACAACATCAATAATCAATGTGTGAACTGGCCAGTCCTCTCTCTTATTTAACTGACCAGTCTTCTCATTTATATATCAAAAGTTAAAACAAGTTATCAAACTGAGCAGGTTTTCCCATAATACATTGTTAAAGAGCAAAAATAATTCTTTAATATATCAGTGGGCAAGAAGAGGATCTGACAATGGGCTGAGGAACCTGGGAGCTGTAACACCTGGGAGGGCGATTACTGGATGGACGCAGGTGAGTGATTCCTCATGTGCTGCAGCTGTGGGGGACAAGAAAGCTTTAAGGCAGCTGTAGAAAATGAGTGAAGACATAACTAGGAGAACACAAACCAACAAAACAATTAAAACAAACTGAACCAATATTCTTTATATCATGACAGAAAGTCTTTGATAAAGGTTTAAACCAGACTGCAGCGTACAGGGATGTGAGGTTTATTGTTCTGTGTCAAACCACATCTTCATGCTGACACAGGAACCCTCAGAGTCCATCTGTAACAAACTCTCTGTTTTATTTTCCGCTCTGATGTTTGTGGCTGAGCTGTTCTTCCTGTAAGGGCAGAGCTGTGATCGGCAGCACATGATCTCAGCCCGCAGGTCAAACAGTCTCCACCTGCTACAAACAATGACTTTATGAAGGTTCGCTCCATTTGTTGGGCTGTAATTCAATCACTACTGCTTTCATTTTAGTAACAAAGGTCCAGAGGAAACTCAGCAATAAAGGGAAGTGCTGCTAAACCATGAGATCAGGTTTGAGATCTGAAGCAGTGAGCGAGGCCGAATGTGTGAGGGTTGATGTGGACGGACCATGACGCTGACAAAAGCTCAGGAGTCGCATGTTGAATATAGTGAAAGTTTATTAGAATAACGCAGGCTAACAGGATACCACAACAAGGACATGGCCAGAACAGGGTAGAATATGGACTGAAGACAGACAACCTGACAATGAGTCTGACAGAGTGAGCTGAATATAAAGGGAAAGAGACGGAGGGAAGCAGTGAGTGGATATCAGGCCAGGTGAACCGAGTGAAACAATCAGCTGCAGGAAAGACGTGGTAATAAAGTGGCAGGAGGAGAACAGAATCTAAATGGAGAATACGATAATGAGTCTGACACAGGAACAGGATCTAACTAAAGGGAACAGATGACAGAACTACATAAATATTAAAGGCCATAAACTAACTGAAGTAAGAAGGAACAGCTATAAATAACAGAGTTAACCAGACATGGACTAATCAAACCAATACCCAAAAATGCTGAACAGAAACCAAACAAATGACACCATGAGGATCTAAGGATGAACAGAATGGGGGTGTTACAGGCAGACGGCAGGATCCCCAGGGAGCTATAAATAATCACACCCCTGGGGATCCTGACAGAATATAAAGTGAAACTGGGCCCAGCAGATCAGACCACCAGGAAATAAAGTCATTTTTGTCTTACAGCTCTGAGGGAGAACACATTTATCGGGTCTTGCTAAGTTTGCAATGGATAAGAATCTAAACAAATACATGAAGATCAAAACAACAGCAGAATGCAGAAAGTGACCAAAACTCAAATATAATCACAACTAAGAATAACCAACAAACAAAAACCAAAGCTGCAACCAAAGGCCTGCAGGTCATAACAGGAAGAGTTTTCTAAAGGTCCTAACGTCCAACACAATACGAAATCATTACTGTAAGTTACATGAATAATAAAATACCATCATTCATGAATTTATGAGTTTAAAAGCTGACACATTTATTCATACGCAGTTAAACTTCAAGCCATTAAGCGTCATGTTCTTCATATTGCTGTTGTTTCACTAGAGGCAGAGTAAAGGTCGATAAAACAAAAACCTTTCAGCCGAGTCGTGATTGAGAGCAAAAACCAGAGCGAATCAGGAACCAGCAGCACGGAGCCGAGAAACCAGGCTGACGTCAGCAGAAGGTCCAACAAAGGAGAAGAAGGGTAGAAATACTGGGAGGTGATGGGAAAACAAGCAAGAGACTCCGGGTGGGTTGGTGCATGAATCAGGGGTCGGGAGGAGAGCAGAATTTACTGCACCTATGTGCAACGATCTATCTAGAGCCAACCAGGAGGATTTACTGTAAAACTATCATCTTTCACTGAGGGTCACATTTCACAGGACTCTGCTCACTTTTTCTAGCTACTGTTTTCTGTCCAATCAATTTAAAGATTCCCATGTTCTGCATCTTACAAAAGTCCTTAAAGATGACCAATGAGATGTTTTCTAAAGATTGATCATAAATGTGTCCTAGTGAGCATATTATTCACCCTGGAGTCTGTTTTCAGTGTCAATAAAACTGAACTATGTGGGTGAGAACAGGGCGGCCTGCCTCCTCTCTTGTTCCTGAAAACATCCAATCAGGAACCGCAGAACAAACCAGAAATAAGGGAAACTAAAGATGTCAGCAGAATCTAACAGAAAGTCATTTATTCATTGCTGAAACTGCAAAATGAAAGAATAATACAGCAGGAAAAAGAAAACAATCATTACACTGAATAATATCCTACAAAAGTCATTCTTCTGGATCCAGAAACTCTGAATCCTGCTGTTGACCCGTTGCTCCAACCCAGGCCGGGTTCTGGTCTTCATGGGATCCGTTTCCTGATGGTAGGGACACGATGCTCCCTGCTACACTGGAAGAAATATTTTAAAGAACAGAAATGACAGATTTAAGATAAATATTTTCCTCTTTGTGCTTCAGATCTCTGAGATGAATGTTCTGGACCAACAAATATGATAAATTAACGGGTCGCTTCTCCACCTCCAGAACTTCACAGATCTGCTGCTGATCATTTTGAGCCAAGGCTACAACTAAAGACACTTTCCAGCTATCTGTAACTCATTTAGAAACAATCAGATACTTTTATTGCTAATGATCTAATTAAATCACTAATTGACAATCTGTTTTGCCTTTCTTGTCTTTCTTTCTCTGTCTTTCCTCTGATAATTTTCCCCAGTCCTCTCCTGCTCCCTGCTTCCCCCTCAGCTACAGGTAATCAGACCCTCCTGGTCCGTTCCTCCACTAAAAGATTATGCCTTATTGGTTCTGGTTCCAAACCGGTTTTTGTCAGTGAACCTTTGGTCTGGATCGCCTTAGCCGTCTTTGGCTTTTTTAGCTTTTACTGTTAAATTCTGCATGAAACATGATGAGTTTGGGTTCCGTATTATCTGAGACCATCACATTATGTTGAGGATGAGCAGCTGATGAAGAAGCTGAGATCTCTGGAAAAAATGCATATCATGGCTGTTAGTCATGGGAATCCAGTTAGAATATGCTGATTTATGTGGATCTGTCATGAGGTAAAGTCTCATGACAGGAACATCCTCAGCGCTTAGGATGTTTGAAAAGCATTTTAAAAGGAGGTTGAAATATTTAACAATATCTGGTCTAAATGGCAAGAATTTTTAGTTAGTAGTGATGATTTGCAGCTCAAAGCGTGAACATTTCTCTACGTGTTTGTCTGCTTTACAGCACTGTAGCCTGATTGTTCCCCTGTTCCCTGTTTGCATACTGTGGGTTTACTCCTTTATTACAGGGATGCAGTCAGAGCTGATTAGGTTTGATTATTGACTGTTTAGGTCTCAGCAGTAGAGCTGCAGGCCTGTTTGGAGCCAGACTGGTGAGGTTTGTTAGACAGTTTAAAAAAAGAGGAACTAAACATCGAAAAACAGTAAATTCATTAATCTTCATGTTCCTGTTTTTGTTTAACAGTCATTGTATAACAAGTCACATGGTTCACCTGCCTGACAGGTTCACAGCGTGTTGTTTTCAGATGAAGACTGAACGTGTCCAGACAGGTTAATGCAGCCAGACATGCAGCTGACTGGCTTCATTCATGCAGCCAAGGTGGAGTTTGAGGCTGTGAAAGCAGCTGGAAAGCAGTCAGAGGTCAGGGAGGAAATTCAACTGAAAGGCAGGATGCAAACATGACATTTGGACAAGATAAGGTCAGACTACGTGACATTAAGCTGCTTCAACCTAGAGGAGGAGGGTCCTGAGCTCTCTGGGGCCATCTGCTGGTGGAGATGGTGCAGCACGGGGGAGATCTCAGCCCTCCTGAAGGAGAAACTTTTAGGCTGCAATAATTATCTGAATTTCATATAATGAATAATGGATTTCAGTCTAAAATTAACTTTCTGGTACAGAAATGATGAATCTCTCCAGGTCGGGTGTATTTTCAGTTTCACAGCTTTGGTTTCAGTTCTACACGTTTCATAACAAGTGATAAAATTTAACCACGCTGTGTTGTCGCCTCCTCCAGCTGCTGTTCTTCTGCTTCTCATATTCACAAGTTCACTGAATGCGGTTTATCACTCTGTAATATAACTAATCCAGATTAAGTTCACAGGAAGTTGGAGAAAGCCAGCTTCAGACCTAAAAGACAGGAAGGATGCAGAAGCTGAAGCTGGAGCTTCTGGTTCCATGTTGGTTGTTTCTCTGCTTCCTGTTCGCTCAGCTCCATTCATCTCTGCAGCACGCTGAAACGAGGGTGGGTTAAAGGTCATTTTTTTTACTTCCTGTTGATCAGAACCAGAGCAGAACTCTTGAGACTGACCCAACGTTCAGTGTGTTCACAGCTCCAGGAGGCAGAGCGCTGAAACCAGCTCAGCCAGCAGCTTCAGATGAGATGGTTTTATTTTCTTCTTCTTCTTGGGGGGGATGGCCAGTTTACCACTTTATTCAGATCATGGTTTTGGTGAGAAAAAGCCAGGTTTCCAGCGCCTGGATAGACTCCACCTCTGGGCTCCCCCTTTGAGCTGGTCCAGTTTGCTTTAGTTGGTCGATGGTTTGTTTTCAGATCTGAAACTTTCTGAAACAGTTTTCTCTTCTAAGGGAAGGTCTGAATGATGTGAGCAACAGTTTGAGGTGAAGCGGCTGACTGACTCGTGTCATGACCAGCTATTGTTCCTCCTGCCACTAAAGCGGCATGAGATAACGGAAAGAGATGTTTGTGCATCGACCACAATCACTCAGAGACCCAGTTCTGTCGGAGCAAACGCTCTGCGAAGCTGAAAACATGGTGACATCGCACCATATTTAGCTGTGAGAGAACCACCATTACCTTCGTAACATCTCTAAGCTTTGCTCCACTGTCATCCTACGAGATGTAGAAAAACTGATCCATGCATTGGTCTCCTCTCTGCACAAAAGGAACTAAATGTTTTTTTCTTGAATTTTCTTGAAATTACTGTATTTTTCATTGATTTGAGCAGGTAAATAAAACTATTTGCCAATGGAATACGATTGTTGCAGTTCAAATAAGAACAATTCATGCCCATCATCATATTTCAAGAGCAGGATGTGCAATTGTCTTATTTCAGGGGTAACATTGAACGTTGCAGGTTGGGGTGAATAAAGTCTGGATTCCACGGTCGTTACAGTTTGTGAACTCCCAGGTTGGGTCGCAGTTCCTACCGCTTCTCTCTCATATATTGTATTAGAGCTTGGAGTGGTGATAACACAAATAAGAACACAAAAACAGACTAAATCAACCTCAGTGCCTTAGCTGCAGCAGTGACCTGTGCAGAGACCAAACACTTTGACAGATGCATTGGTCTCGTTTTAAAATCCATTTAGCACTTGGAGTTTTATAATTGTGCAGTAAAAACAAAATACGTATTCTTCCTATTATTAAAACATGTCACGTTATGAGGAAAATAAATCTCAGACATGCTGACTTTACAAACTGATGTTCTCATGACAACAACTCACATTTATCAGTGACTCGGGTTTCTGTTGAAAAAAAGGTTTTCTGGGAAGAAAGTTTTAAGCAGTTATGATACCAGGAAGCAGCTTCAGACGGACAAAGATCTGATTTTAAGGCTTAGGCTCAACATGATCATCACTGAGAGGTGGCAGGTTTGAGTTTAAAGGTGCGTTCACACTGTATACGTATGTCAGGCCGAACGACAGATTTACATGATATCCCTACACACAGGTGCCACATGGGAGCAACGCTAAGCAAAGCCACAGAGGCAATTATAGCGACGCAAAATGCGTGACTTTGGAGATTAAAGCGAAGCCAGAGCGATACAACACCTGTGAGGGATGCAAAACAGTTTTTGCATCCCTCACAGATGCAACATGACATTGGTTGTCATGTTGCATCATGACAACCAATCAGGAAGTGGACGTGGGGTGAAGGACTGCAGGGGAGACGAATCAACATGGAAGATAAGATGATAATAGTGGTCTGAAGTGGGCCTGAGTTGTATGACTCAACCAATTATTACTACAGAGACAAGTCCAGAAAAGGACAAAGCCTGGAGAAGAGTGAGTGAGGAGGCTATGGCAAAGTGAAAGTGTCACTAGAGGGCGCCATTGTACTGCTGTATGTCTGGCTGGTCTCCTGTTGTGCAAACGGCAGTCGACGTCAGGTGAGCAACAGCACGCAAAGTGGCGACTTTGTAATGCCAATGTGAAAACACTAAGGCCGTTTCTCAATATGCGTTCTTGAGCGTTCTCGTGTGCTCGTGACACGTCATCAGCCTCAGACCGAGCACTGTTCCAATACCGAGAACGCCAGAGCGAGAACGCACCACATCCCCGGATGTTGTTCTCGCCCGCCCTCTTTATCGAGCATGCATCAGAGCAGACTTGTGCGTTCTTCAGACTGACCGCTTTCCCAGAATGCATCGTGGCAAGATAATTTTTAGGCTTTTTAGAAATTAAAAATGTTGTTTTAAAAAATTTTTCAATAAGATTTATTGTGGTGTAGTATATAAATAGATTTGAATGTTAAAGAAATGCTAAAGAACTGTGCGTCTCATGACGTCACAAGTACGCTTCTGTTCCAATACACCATACGTGCTGCGTGCACGCGTTCTTGTCAAGTCCGATCTTCCTGTGTTCTCGTCAAGACCGGACTTGACGAGAACGCGAGTCCGTACTCGCGTTCTCGTGAATTCAGAAACGGCCTAAGTTTTGGAGCTAAAACCTCCAGAATGATGAAGCTGCAAAGTTAGCTGCTTCTATTGGTAACTATTACTTAAATAAAACCGATAGAACCTGCCTGTTATCTACTCAGAGGTTATTAGAGATGATCATCAGAGTTTACTTATTGTTTCAATAAACTCCTTCAGGAGGACATTAGGGTGGCCCATAAATCTCTAAACACAACCAAAACACAACATATTCAAAACCACAACATCTTGAAAAACACATTACCTTGAAACAAATACAAATTAAAAACACAACAAAATACAGAAAAACATAATAAAAATTATGAAAACAACAATATGTTGTTTTCAAAAAAGGACAACAAATTAAAAGCACATGTAACAGGTGGCACCAGTAGGTGTCACTCTCCATAGGCTGAGCCTCTATAAAAGGGGAAGCTAGTAGGGTGGTAGCCAGGAGTTCACTTCCTGTGTCTGGGACCAGGGGTGTGGTCGATCCATACTGTTGGCTGGCTGGGGTAGGTTGGGAGGAAAATGTTTTTTAAGTTTATCTTTCTCAATATGTTTTTTGCTGATTTGGTGTTTTTATACAGGGCCGCATTAACAGTATTCCAGTGGTAGCGTTACCTGGGCGTGTGGTTGTTCGACGCCGCAGGTAGGCTTTTAAATTTACTGTTTGGGTAACACCTGGGCGTGTTGTTTGATGCCGCAGGTAGGCTTTTATATATGCCGTTTTAAGTGATGCAGGTAAGCAGTGTTTTTAATGTGGTTAGATTGATTTGATTAAAGTGTTTTAATGAGTATTTGGTAATTTTGTATTTTTGTTTTGACAGGGTTGTCACTGCTTCCTGCTGTCCTTTAGAGTTTGATTTCCTTTTCTGTTAGTCTGCCTGGTTTGGATTGTTTTTCTTTTTGAGTACTTGTGAGGGTGGACTAACAACTTTGCATTTATTTTGTTTTCTTTTCACTTCCTGTATGCTTATATTCCTGCTACATTTTATATATTGGCACCTGTATTTTATTTATATACAATAAAGCTTGGTAAAATTAACATTCTTTTGGATATGTTTCCCTTTCGGTCACAGTAACCATAAGCCGGTGTCATGAAGCATTAAACTCTCATTTGCCCAAAGAAACCCCACTCTCGGACCTGTAACATTTGGCGTTGTTTGACAAACAAGTACGGGAAGTTTTTGTTTTTACAGTTGTGTGTGATTTAAGTTATAGAGGACAGCAGGTGCAGTTGGGTGAGAATTCCCGCTGGTGAGGAGGCATCAATATGGATGTATCCAGTGGCGCTGGAGCTGGGGACAAGCAGGCCATGTCTCAACGAATACAGGACCTGGAGCGCCAACTGGCAGCCTTAACAGTAGTGGGCTCGGACTCAGAAAGACCAGCAACATCTTCAGGAGCTACAGAAACTGTAAGGCACAATCCTGTTATTTATGTGCAGCAGGACAAGAAACTGCCACTATTTTCCGGGAAACTGGATAGTGTAGAGTCGCAGACTTTGGACGAATGGATCGAATTGATGAGAGACTATGCGCAAACAAGAGGAAACACAGAAAAAGAACGGGCGCAGATTATCTACGAACATCTAGAGGGTGCTGCCCGGACTGAAATTAAATTCTTAACAGCAGCCCAAAAGGAAAATGTGGAATGTATTTTTGGTGTTCTTAAAGAGGTTTATGGTTCTATGCATTCAAGAATTTCACTACAGCGTAGATTCTTTAACCGTAGGCAACTTGAAGGAGAGTCATTGATTGATTATTCTCATGCTCTTATGGACTTGATGGATCAAATAATAAAAAATGTACAAGCAGCCTCAAACTCCTCTAAGGACCTGCGTGACCAGTTCTGTGATGGTGTGAGAGAACAGGCTCTTAGAATGAGACTGAGAGATTTGATTGATGTTAATCCAGAATGGACCATTCGTGATGTTAGAGGGGAGGCCACAAGGTGGATGGCACAACACGAACATCAATCATCTAAACACAAATCTAACAGTCCAGTTCTCAATGTAATGTCTGCCTCTTGTGAGAGTTCTGTCTCCCGTCCTTCCGAGTATGGGGAACTGGTCTCTTTGTTGAAAGCTCAGCAGGCCCAATTGGAACTGGTCATGAAGGCTCTGACCCCTCAAACTTTACCTCCCCCTAGAACTCGCAATTTTCGTCTTAGACGAACTGCTGATGGAAAACCTATTTGTTTCAGATGCGAAAAGAGTGGGCATATTGCCAGAAATTGTACAGCTGCTGTTAGTACTGATCTGAAACGAGCTAGTCCTTCCGAGCAAACGGAAAACTAGAACCCGCCAGTGTGCAGAGCCAAACATTGGTGGGCAGTTTTCGTGGCTCCGTTGTCAATACATCAAGTGTATGTAATCTAGTTGGTGAGTGTCTGCAGGGGGAGGTGGATTTTGCTGAAGTGAGGATAAACTGTTTGTTGGACAGTGGCTCTATGGTAACCACTGTAACAGAGACTTTTTTCAAGAATAATTTTGCCCATTTGTCTGAAAAAGAGTTAAAGGACTGTGGTTGGTTGGGTTTAAAGGCAGCAAATGGGTTACAAATTCCCTACCTTGGCTATGTGGAGCTTGATATTGTTGTGCTGGGGGTGTTACTTCCTCGTCGAGGTGTATTGATAGTCAAGGATCCAATGGACAGTTACATGAGACAAAAGAAATTGGATGTACCGGGTGTTTTGGGGATGAATGTGTTTGACCCTCTTTACTGTGAGCTGTATAGGCAATGCGGCTCTGACCTTTGGGAAGCACCAGTACTCAAGGAGGTGCCACAGGGATGGAGAAGAATGTTGAGATACTGTCAAATGATGGAAGCGATGGTCAACTCTCCCAGCCCTCTTCAGGTCAGGGTGCAGGGTAAGAAACCTTGTTGTGTTCCGGCTGGAAATCTCTGTTATGTACCAGTGACATGCCCACAGATGCCTTTACACCAACCAATTGAGTTGGTTGTTGAACCTCTCAGTCCTGAGGAGGGCAGTCTCCCAGAGGGATTATTGGTTTCACCTGCTTTAGTGAAAGCAGAGAGGGGAGGTACTTTCATTCCTATTACTAATGTAGGAAAATCTGATGTGTGGTTAACACCCCGTAGAGTTGTGGCCACTGTTCAAACTGCTACTCTGGTGACAGATGATTCAAAAATTCAGGTTTCAGTTGATTCCCATAGTTGTATGGCATTTGTTGCTAGTCATGAAACTATTGTACCTAACATAGACTTGAACTTGCCGGAGTTTGAAAATCTGCAGGGCAAAGAGAAACAACAGGCGAAGGAATTGTTGTTAAAATACAACAAAGTCTTTGCCAGAAGTGAGCTGGATGTGGGTAGTACAAATTTAGTAACCCATGAGATCCCCCTGCTGGATGAGACACCAGTGCGACAACCTTATCGACGCATTCTCCCTTCTCAGTATGATTTAGTTCGCAATCATATTCAACAGTTACTACAAAGTCATGTTATTAGGGAAAGCAGTAGTCCATATGCTTCACCAATAGTTTTAGTGCAGAAGAAGGATGGAACATTGCGTATGTGTGTGGATTATAGGCAATTAAACTCTAAAACCAGGAAGGATGCATTTCCTTTACCCAGAATTGATGAGTCTTTGGATGCTTTGGCGGGGGCACAATGGTTCACGACATTAGATTTGGCAAGTGGGTACAGTCAGGTTGAGATGGCTGAGAAGGACAAGGAAAAAACAGCTTTTTGCACTCCATTTGGGCTTTTTGAGTTTAATCGCATGCCTTTCGGATTGTGTAACGCACCCAGTACTTTTCAGCGCCTTATGGAGCGTCTGTTTGGGGATTGCCGTTACCAGTCGCTGCTGTTGTATTTAGATGATGTAATTGTTTTTTCATCATCTGTTGAACAACACTTGGAAAGATTAGATCAGGTATTTTCCAGGTTAGAAGCCCAGGGGCTAAAGGTCAAGTTGTCAAAATGTCATTTTTTCCAGAAGAAAGTTAAATATTTGGGTCATGTAGTATCAGAAGAGGGGGTCTCAACTGACCCAGACAAGGTAGCGGCAGTACGAGATTGGAGGCAACCTACTACGTTGGCAGAACTTCGTTCATTTTTGGGGTTTGCCAGTTACTATCGGAGGTTTATTTGTGGTTTTTCAAACATGGCTTCCCCTTTAAACCGTCTTGTTGCAAGGTTGCTTCCTCCTGGGAAAAAGGGCAAAACCCCTAAGAAGCCCTTGGGTGGCTTCTGGGATGAGGAGTGTGAGCAGAGTTTTTGCAAGCTCAAGGCTGCATTGGTAACAGCTCCTGTTCTTGCTTACGCAGACTTCCAGAAGCCATTTGTTTTGGAGGTAGATGCCAGTCATGCAGGGTTGGGAGCAGTACTCTCTCAAGATCATGGGGGCAAATTGCGCCCTATAGCGTTCGCAAGTCGTAGTCTGAAGCCCACCGAGCGGAACATGAATAATTATAGCTCTATGAAGTTAGAGTTGGTTGGTCTTAAGTGGGCTGTTACGGAAAAATTCAGAGAGTATTTGTTGGGTAATAAATGCACGGTCTTCACAGATAACAACCCACTAAGTCAGCTGGCTACAGCAAAGCTTGGAGCAACAGAGCAGAGGTGGGTTTCTGAGCTGGCAGCTTTTGATTTGACTCTGAAATACCGTCCGGGACTTCAAAATGCTAATGCAGATGCATTGTCCCGTCAATATGTCTCACACAGAGAAGGAGAGGCTGGCTCCGGTTTAGATGACGAGTTTTCGGGGGTACAGGAGGAGATCAGTGTGTTACCCAGTCTGTCAAACATTGACCTCTGTACATTGCAGCGCAAGGATCCTACCATCGGCACTTTTATGCAATTTTGGACCAGGGGTAGGAGGCCTGATGCTAGGGAGAGGAGTGGACTTAATAAGGCCACCCGGAAATTGGCTCAGCAGTGGAATCGGCTTAGGGAGCGAGAATCGATCCTTTGTCGCTGCACTTACGCGCCCGATGGGCAGACTGAGGTTGAACAGTTTGTGTTACCTCAGTGTTTGCAGGAAGGTGTCATCCGGTCACTTCATGATAATCACGGCCATCAGGGGGTGGAGCGAACTTTGCAGCTAATCCGTTCACGGTTTTATTGGCCCAATATGTATTCAGATGTAGAAAAATGGTGCAGAAACTGTGAAAGGTGTGTGGTGTCAAAAGCACTGTTGCCAAAAGTTAAAACCTATATGGGCACAATCAAGGCCTCTAGACCTAATGAGATTCTGGCAATAGATTTTACAGTTTTAGAGCCTGCTACAGATGGTAGAGAAAATGTCCTTGTGATGACTGATGTCTTTTCAAAGTTTACGCAGACTGTTCCCACGAAAGATCAGCGTGCTAGCACTGTTGCAGAGGCACTGGTGAAGCACTGGTTTCAACTTTTTGGGCCCCCAAGCCGGATTCATTTTACCTGACAACAGCCAGATGTATGTCTCGTTCCGCCTAGCTACACTCACATACATCTGGGACACCGCCGATAGAGAATGATTTCTCCAACCAATTTTATGGTCTGGCCAATCAGGACGCAGGGCTGGAGTTTCATATATGTGACGTAGTGGAGACGCGACCATGACGTGAGACTGTTTTGATAGCAATGGCGGCTCGTCGAGGAAGCAAGCGTTAGCATTAATGCTGCTATTTCTTCCGTGTTGTCCAATCTACCTAATATTGTTTCATTAAAAGAACATCAGAGAACGCCTCTGAAGGCTTTTGTTGGTGGAAACGATGTTTTCGCCCTTCTCCCGACCGGATTTGGCAAGTTTTGTTTTCCGGGGCCAGCGGACGTGCAGACGCGGACGCGCCCCGGAGCGGTTAGCGGTTAGCGCTAACCATGTTAGGAGGCCTTTAGTCCTCAACGCGGTCGGCCCGGAATCGACTCCGACCCGCGGCGCTTTGCCGCCTGTCTTCCCCCCTGTTCCTGTCAGCTCACTGTCAATAAAACGCGTGCCACTAGAGCCGCAAACATTCTTATTTTTTTTTTTTTTTTTCCTGCGTCGCTATCATTAGCGTCACGGGTTAGCTTCGGTGTGAGTGGTTGAAATAGCACGTCAATAAAGATGACAGACAAGTGGCTTATCCAATCATATGCAAGAATTTTTGATAAGGCCCAGCCTTCTGTAAATGCAATTCCTATGGCGGAGTCCCAGATGTATGTGAGTGGAGCTAGGCGGAGCGACATACAGCTGGCTGTTGTCAGGTTAGGATTCATTCCGATCAAGGACGAAATTTTGAAAGTAAATTGGTTCAACAGCTCTGTAAATTGTACGGAATCGAGAAAAGTCGCACTACCCCTTATCATCCTGAGGGGAATGGGCAGTGTGAGCGTTTTAATCGCACCTTGCATGACTTGCTTCGAACTCTTCCACCTGAACAGAAACGCAAGTGGCCCCGGCATATTTCCCAAGTCACCTTTGCATATAATACCACAGTCCATCAATCTACTGGCATGACTCCCTACTTTTTGATGTTTGGTCGGAAACCGCAGTTGCCTGTGGATTTGTTTGTGGGATTGAGTGCAAATGATGGGGGTCTTGACCTGCCCTTGGAAGAGTGGGTCGAGGAGCACCAAAAATCACTAGATTCTGCTTATGAGATGGTAAACCAAAAAGTAGAGAGCAGAACAGCTCAGAGAAATCAGGATGTGGATGTTGCCCCAGATTTTCAGGAAGGAAACCTGGTGTATACCAGAAATCATTCAGTAAGGGGTCGCAGCAAAATTCAGGATTTTTATGACCCAGTTCCATATAGAGTAGCTCACCCACCTTTGGATCGAGGGGTAGTCTACTCTATAGCGCCTGTGGGTCAGGAAGGACCCCTTCGTCAGGTCCACAGGGTCGAGCTTAGAAGTGTCCCTGAAGATAGCGGGGTGGACAGGGGGCAAGAGAACGGGTTGGAAGATGCACCGACAAACATTAAGGGGGAGGATGAAATGGTGGATTTGTCTGAGTCTGATGTTCGACCAGATAGTGAGGTTGGTGGGGCTGGTATTTTAGAGGATGCGACTTTGGGTGTTCAGCCTCTTTCAGGCCAGGAATCTGCTCAGGGGATTGACACAGCCATCGCTCCTGAGCCTAGGAGGTCAGCTCGGAAAACAGCAGGACAGCATTCCAACCCTTTTAGACTGCCCTGTTACGTGCTGAAAAAATGAATTTTGTTTTTGGGTAACAGTTTTTTGTGTACATCGTCGGGTCGCCAATGCATTATGAGGGGGAGGAATGTAACAGGTGGCACCAGTAGGTGTCACTCTCCATAGGCTGAGCCTCTATAAAAGGGGAAGCTAGTAGGGTGGTAGCCAGGAGTTCACTTCCTGTGTCTGGGACCAGGGGTGTGGTCGATCCATGCTGTTGGCTGGCTGGGGTAGGTTGGGAGGAAAATGTTTTTTAAGTTTATCTTTCTCAATATGTTTTTTGCTGATTTGGTGTTTTTATACAGGGCCGCATTAACAGTATTCCAGTGGTAGCGTTACCTGGGCGTGTGGTTGTTCGACGCCGCAGGTAGGCTTTTAAATTTACTGTTTGGGTAACACCTGGGCGTGTTGTTTGATGCCGCAGGTAGGCTTTTATATATGCCGTTTTAAGTGATGCAGGTAAGCAGTGTTTTTAATGTGGTTAGATTGATTTGATTAAAGTGTTTTAATGAGTATTTGGTAATTTTGTATTTTTGTTTTGACAGGGTTGTCACTGCTTCCTGCTGTCCTTTAGAGTTTGATTTCCTTTTCTGTTAGTCTGCCCGGTTTGGATTGTTTTTCTTTTTGAGTACTTGTGAGGGTGGACTAACAACTTTGCATTTATTTTGTTTTCTTTTCACTTCCTGTATGCTTATATTCCTGCTACATTTTATATATTGGCACCTGTATTTTATTTATATACAATAAAGCTTGGTAAAATTAACATTCTTTTGGTTATGTTTCCCTTTCGGTCACAGTAACCATAAGCCGGTGTCATGAAGCATTAAACTCTCATTTGCCCAAAGAAACCCCACTCTCGGACCTGTAACATTTGGCGTTGTTTGACAAACAAGTACGGGAAGTTTTTGTTTTTTGAGTTGTGTGTGATTTAAGTTAACTGCCTCATTTTCGGCAGTTAACGACAATTTGCAACCTCCACTTGTCGCCGTTTGTCAGTGCCACAAATTGTCGGAACCGGACAATGACGTATGTGGAGAGCGATCAGCTGTACTAATGGCCCTAATTAGCATATGAATGCAGCGAACCCGCGCGGCTGGCCAGGTCTGGCTTGAATAACCTACTCAGTATTGGCTGAAACCACTTTTTTTAAACAAGTAAAATCGCTCGTGATTGGTTGGTATATATATATATATATATATATATATATATATATATATATATATATATATATATATATATATTTATTATGCAGTATATTCATGTTATCCTATGTAGGCTACTACACTATTATTAGGCTACCATCAAGGACATGAATGAATTTATACAGGAAATGAACATTTGCCAGGAAGATGTTTATGCAGAGAAAGAGCTTTATTAAAACAAACAACTATATACAACACGAGGATCTGCTCACACATGGGTATCCAAAAACTACAACTCCGTGAACTGTCCGTGTGCCTCCTCGGGGTTCTAGGTAACTGGCGGCGTTCTTTCCGAGGCAGGTCCGATGTGCAGACGCCTGCTGTGCGTGGCTCTGTACTTCGGCGTCGCCTCTAACCGGGACTGCAGCTTCACACAGAGTTCAGAGAGATCCGGCCTACGAAATGACGGCGGCCGTACAATCCATCCAGAGACCCCGCCAACGACGCCATCTTCTTCGTCAGACATGAGGTCGACGGTGGCGGACTTCCAGAGTTCCACTTCCTCATCCGCCAGCACACTCTGCCTCGATACCAGCAGCTGTAAAAAACAACAACAATGAATCAGTATTATGCGATGGGATGCACTGCGTATGGACACAACACATCTATCAATGCACCTGAAAAATAGTCACCAAATAAAGTCTTACCTTCTTTCTTCTCGCTCGACTCCGAGCTGAATTCTTAGCAGCTTCCGCCCGCAATAAGTTCTCTGGCTGCGTATATCTGAAGCTCCTGCGTACCATCTCATAATACGTCTTACAGGCGGCTGGAAAACAATTAAATGAGAGTGGTATAAATAAAAATCAAACGCAAGTCACAGTAACATTAAACAAGGAAGGAGAAACAGTAAAACAAGTCACTTACACACAATGTCGTCTTTATCAACATCGTGTAAATCTGGACTTGCAGATATTGCTCCGAGCAAATAGGTCACCGCCTCATTATGAGGCGTGCTTAGTCTGTGAAAACAAAATGTAGTTATGATGGGTATCTATACGTATCTATTTCCTTTTACCGCAGAATGAAAGCATATTCTTTAAATCTTACCCTTGCTCCGGTTCATAGCGCCTGCAATTTGTCTCCGAGTTGTGAAGACGGCGTACTGCTTCCTGTGAATCACAGAAAATACACTTTAATAAAGCTTGTTCTTGCAAGGCTACTCTTAGCCGTAGTTTTAGGCCATTGATCACGTACCAGCTGTTGTGGTTTTATTTCATCTTCAGGCTCAGAAGAGGACATGAACACACAGGAGCGGAGGGCTCAGCACGTTTTTTTTACTTCTTCTCTTCTATCATGGCGGATCGCAAGCAACTTTAAGGTGCATAACGCCACCTACTGTTCATGAGTGTGTAGCAACACTGTTTTACATCTAATTAAATTCTATTTAAGTTTGTATTCTGAAGATAATAAATAATAAATAATGCTTTCCTTAATCTATAAATATCCTTTATATTTCCTTTATTTCCCAATAATCCTTTAAGACTCAATTCTTGGCCTGTCCTTTTATTCCCAACAAGTTTGTAAAATTGTTGAAGTTACATTTTCATCCATACTACTTTTAATTTTCATCCAATATACTAAACCTAATTTCATTCTTCTGAATTCCAGTGGAGTTTCTCCAGTCTCTACTAAAAGAGCGTTGATAGGTGTTTTCACTGCTCCTGTGCATATACGTAAAGCCCTACTTTGTAATCTATCTATTCTTTGTAATGTTGTTTTAGCTGCTGCTCCATAAATAAAACTGCCATAATGTATTATTGATCTCATGAGAGCCCTATATATGTTTAATAATGATTGTCTATCTGCACCCCAATTATTTCCAGCCACAGCCTTCAGTAAATTTATAACTTCTAACTAAATAACACATTTTACGAAGTGATCAGTCCACAAGTGAAAAACCAGGAGACTTGTTGATGAAACTTCTGGCCATGATGCTTTTGTCATGGCAATCAACCTTCAAGATTTCTGACAATGCCATCACATCACTTCTTCTGTGCATCAAACATTTCATGTGGATACTTGGAAATGTTGTCTGTGTGTGTTAATTCCCTCACTGCCTTTGCAACCAATATTCCAAAGACTTTATTCTCCTTGAGGAAATGGACTGGTGTCCTTCGTGACAACTTCTTACAGTATGTGGTTTGTCCAAAATGTATGACTGTATACATGCTTACTAAAACCTACGAGCTCAGACACGATGGCACAAAGGTTTGTAAGACTTGTGGTCACATACCATTCTACAATCACCCACAGCTAAAGTCTGCATTAAGGAAGAAATGTGGCTCTGTCTTGCTAAGAAAGGCGAAACCTCCCCCTGCAACACTGATTTGCGTTTGTATAGCTCACAGCATTTTCATTTACATGTTAAAGCCTCCCCTAGAATAGGGGGTTTTCACTGACGTCACTGGCCAACTTCCGGTCCGCCATATTGGGTGTCACACTTCCTTATCTCTAGTTGTCCTACACGTATTTTCGTATCGAGAATGGATAAGTACGCCAGCACGCTAGAGCGACCAGATAAGGACGTCTATCTGAGGAAATGTTCCGTGATCGACCATATGGACCCCTATGCCTTCCACGGTGCCTTGTTTAGCCGTAATCCAGATGATTGGCCAAATGTAGAGCACGGCGACATCGTGCATTACCTGGTGTTCAGTGAAAACCCTCTGCACACTCTCGAGGAAATGAGAGCTTACAAGGGTCTAGATGCTCACAACCAGTTCACATCTGGTTGGGTACGAGATGTCGAAGTTATGTACATCAAGGAAATCGCCATCATACGTGGACGGGTGAGTTTTAATAAGATGGTAAAAATGTAAACAATCCGACGCAAATGCGTCGCATGCTTCTGCGGTGGCTGACGGCCGGCGATGCGCGAAGGCGCTTGGCTGCAGGGCTGATCGACGCCACTCGCGGCTTTAATTATTTAATCAGAACAATGACCAGTGCAAAATTAAGTTGTATTTACCGTATTTACGCCGGCAAAAGCCTACCGACGTAACCCGGAAGTAGCGCGGACGTCACTTTCCATATCGGACGTCTTCGGCTACCTTGTTTGTGGTGTGAGCGCCTATACTTCAGAACAGTTCTGAAGCTACAAGTCCTTGGAGTCTCATGTGCAGTTTATGAATGGATGGGTTCAGGAGCTGCCGAACACAGCAACTCGTTCAAAGGTAAGCTGCGCTCAGACGGGCTCTGGTACATGCTAAGTTAGTAGCTGCTAACCGTTAGTGCTAACAACCACTCACGCATGTAATGTACTTTTAACTAGCTGCTATGTGTTTCAAACGTTTAGAACACACTCTCATTGACATCGGGATACTGTGGAAAGTTATGTTCGGTCGTCTTACAGCCGCGATCCAAGCGAGCCGACGACTCTTTTTATCTCTAACAGTTGTTCTCCGTGGTTGCGCCTCCAGGCAGGAAAGCGGTGGAAAATTAACCCGTTTCTATGTTTTTCCCATGGCGATCATGTGTTGCGCTGTTACAGCCCACAATACAGCAACGGTTTACATGTTTTAAACACTTAACAGTTAATTACCTGTGACAAAGTGAGCACCGCAGACTCTGGCGTATTCCAGCTTAACACCGTCCAAATCGGACTTGGATATCCGTGTCAGCCATAGGTGACGGCGTTGTTCAGAGAGCTGTTTTGTTTTTTCACACTGATTCACTATTACGGCTGGTAGGCGATAGAGCGTTGATCTCCACCTCCACGGGCCGTGCAACCAACCATTAAACACGTTTTCCCCATTGTTCACTTCCAATACTGCCTAAGGCGTCATACAATGCAGGTCAACGGTGCGAAACGACTGCCACCCAATATGGCGGACGCGCTGAGTAGTCACGTGAGCGTGACGTCAGCTGAAAACCCCCTATTAGGAGGAGGGGGGGGGGTCATGGGGGGACCACTGCCTAGGAAAGCCCACGTCAATTTCTGACAATTCATGGCAGCTTTCGGTGTTGCCTGCAAATTGCCGTTAACAGCCGTTAACCTGAACTTCCACGACAATCTACAGTGCCGCATAGTGACGAAAATCACACTTTTCATGCAGTGCATTGCACCGACCCCAGGCCTTGAGGATCGGAATTGAGGACCATGCGTCTCTGAATTGTACTTTCCCTAAAAATAACTAAATCATTTTTCATGTTTTTTAACAAAATCCTTCTGACAGCAATGGGTTTGTAATGTAACATCCTGGGATCTTGTCGGTTAGACGAACCATCTTTTGAAAGTCTCACTCTTGGACAAAGTGATCGCTGATTGATCGTTTATTGACGAGCCCCCAAGATTAATTGACATGCGGCTACATGTCAGGTGAGACGAAACTTTCTGGCAGATGTCTTAGGCTAAGGTTTGATCCTAGTGTATCGCTCAAGGATAATGATCCTTAAGGTTAGCAGTGTTTGTGTCTTCACCTAAAACACACGCAGAGAGACTGGTGGCCAGGAAAGATTGAAAATTTCAAACCTATATTGTAGCCTGTATCTGTCAATCTGTCCATTTATACAGCAGAATAAAGGCATTAATTAAAAGGCTTTTAAAACAGCAGCGTTTACAGAATGTAAACAACAATAATGAACAACAGATTTCCCCAAAATATAATTTTAGAGTAAAGAAACAGTTGTTGAAATCAGTAAATTAAAACAGTGAGCACCAACACTTTTTACAGAGGATGTACAATCTGAGATTATCTCAGTGAGCTCAGTGGCTCATCAGCTCCCTCTAGTGGTCACAGCAGGATTTTTATTAAATCTGAGATCAAACGACTGTTTACAAAGAAACTGACAGGGAGGGATTTCCTGTTCACTGTTGTCAGAATGATAACCTGAAAATACTTAAATTAGTTCTGGGCACATTTTATATAACCAAATGCTATTATAACAGCAGAATAACAAAATAAAAGCCACTGAAAATGAGACAAAATAACACCAAATCAGAGTTTTATTAATCAGATCAGTTTCTCTGTATCACTCAGGCACAAACAGTTAAAGCATAAATGGTCACATATCGGAAGAAAATAATTATTTGTATGCCATCACATGAAAAACATTTACAGAAATGAACACATCTCAGGAAGCAAAAGAACCCAAAGATAATTGTTATTTATGCAATTTGTTGTGTCCTTGGAGCTTCCAGGAGAGCAGAAAAGTTGAATGTAGTCTGTCCAGGAACTGCGTAGATATCTTTATATTCTGCTTGGGTCATATTTTTCAAGCTGTTCAGTTTTCTTTGAAAATGGGCAACAAGACCGAGTGTTAATTAACGAGGAATTCAAACCAAAGCATTGCAGTTCCACTTTTAATAAACCACAACTGAATAATTTAAATGTGAACTGACCTGAAAAGCATGATATGTCTCCTTTAAACTGTATAATAAATATTAAAACACATTCTTACTTGTTACTCACCAGAAACTTGCCGCAGACATTCCTTCATTTTTTACTTTAACATCAACACTATAAAGCCAATGAATATTTATCAGAGGTTAACAATCCTAAACCTCAGTTTTTAACATGGTTACAGTTGTGTAAATTAAAATCTAATATTTATCCATCTGTATTTATTCTTTTCTTCGCTCATCAAAACTGCTTCATTGAAGTTTTTTTGGTGCTTGTTACAAACATATGTAAATAAGTCACCTAAATGTACAGAAATCATCTTAAATCATCTCTCTGCTTTATTTCTTTTTTTCTCTCGATCCACAGTGTATATGTGGATGCACTGTATATACCTCATCCACCTTTTCCTCCTTTTGGTACCTTCTTTTGATTATTGAGCCGTCTCTCAATGCTCGGGTAGGCAATGAAAGGGGGACCCGTCCCGTCCTGATTTGACTCCTTTTGTGGGATACACCCTATATTCTTGGATGGATAACGGTGTGTCCTTCGACTTTGTCATTTCTGGACGTTTGAAACGTTTGCATGTTTGGATTCAGGATACTCAGATTTCTTCTTTATTGGATCAGGTGGATTTTTGATGCATCAGCAAATACAGCAGATGTCGGTAGCCATCTGGCCTTGATCAGGCTGCCGACTGCATAGGACGCGCTCACTAAGGCGGTGAACGGACAGTTCTGGAAGGTGGAGGAGCAGAGCCGAAAGCTGGATGTGTGGAACGCAGACTGGCTTTGGTGGTTGAACTCAAGGGGAGATGGGATAAAATCTGGAAGTGTAACGCGGAAAAGCCCATCTAATTTGGAAAATTGGATTTCACAATTTGGAGCCAGCAAAAAGACTTAAAGCTGACAGGAAAGTCATAGCAGCTTGTTTTCATAACAAATATTTAGTCTGCCTCCCTATCGCTACTCCTGGATTGTTTATGAGGCAAGAGCTCTGGGGTCTGTTCTTCGTACGTTGCTTAAAACATCCAAGATCAAATGACACATCCAAGATGATTTCATCCGGCTAATCCTGATCCGGCTAATTGGGTTCTTCGAACACACCTGTTGTTTATGATTAGTATGGCTGGATTGAGTTATCTGAGACAACTGCGCGTTCATGCGTTTGTTTAAAAGGGGAAATGTATCGATAGTAGAAACATTGATCAGCAACGCTGCTATTGGCTGTTCAGCATGGCCAAAGAACGCCCACAGTTTTTCTCCCAAGCAGAACAAGAGCTTTTAATGGAAGGTTATGACGAATTTGAGTCATTAATTAAAACAACTCAAAATCTGTTAAAGCCAGGAGAGAGGGCTGGCAAAAAGCAGCGGACAAATTAATGCGTAAATACTGTCCATGGTAGATGTTTCTATCACTTTCTACAGTATGAATTTTTGCATTTTAATAATCTCATATTTACTTTGTTCATTTATGTCAGAGCCTCCACAGGACCCACTAGAACATGGGGAAAAAAGTGAAGTACAAGAATATTCTACAAAATGGTAGCCTTTAATTATTATACTTTATTTTAAAAAGGCACTTGTTATGTCAAGAGATCCAAATTTCAGTGTCATTCCTTAGACACGGGAAGTAAAGGACGCATGCAAACTGGGAATTTTAACAAAAAAAAATCTTTATCCATAAAAAATGAACATTTTCCTTTTCCAAGTCATCCACAGTTTACACGGTAAAACTGTATTGCTCCGTGGCTAGATAATCCATCCATAGTTTTTTCTAATACAATATACGGCTCGACAGGAAGCAAGCCTTTCAAAGTAAACTAAACTTCACAATAAAATGGCCTGAACAAATCTTCTTACTGAATAGGATAAAAATAAAAAGCAAACCATCATACAAATAACTTAAATATTTTAGATTTATGGCTCCAACACCACTTTTTCCTCTTTAAAAGCCACTGTTAAATGATGTGTTTGTCTGTTTATAACAGCCACCAAGAAAATCTCTCTACTGTCGCGCTGCGCTCAAGGATCCTGTCTATTGCGCAATACGCGATTAATTCGAAAAACTCAGCAAATTATTCTTGCACCTTCTGCAACAGGTTGCAGTCGTAAAAATGGACATGGCTACGGCAGACTTCCCTATCTCCTCCGCTTATACAGCCGTGATCTAATTGTTTACATGAAATAAGCCTGCTCTCGAGCAGGTTTAAGCTGGCGCACATGTTGCTATGACAACAAGTGCAGGAAGTCTTTCGAAGAACCAAACGATCCAAGATCATGCCAAATCGTCAACAATGAAATCCTGCTAACTGAGTTAGCGACGTACGAAGAACGGACCCCAGAACTCTCCCCCGCTGACACCTGTGGATGCTTTTTCTGAACTGTGGGCTGGCTGATAACATCAAGGACAATGGCCTCTGGAGAGCGTTCACGGAGATATAAACACCCAAACAGTCACACATACTGATGCTCATATAAACTTATGATCTGACACGCGACCAGCCTCAAATAATTACCTTCTGTCATATGTGTCTCGTCTTATTTGTGTTTTTTTGTGCATATGCAATGAGTTTTTTTTACGTAGGATTTCTCATACTGTAACGTTTTTTTACACTATGATAAATTCTTGTCTTTTTTCTCCCTCCACTTCCCCCATGTTCTAAATCTTCCTTCGACAGATTTCAAGGGCAGCGCCTCGTAGTCTCCGTGTAGACGGGGTTCGGGGCTGTTTGGAGGAATGCGCCTAATGGCTGCGCTGATAGCAGCGGCTGACTGGCTGCGTTCCTTGGCAACGCAAGGCCTCAGTCAATCGTTCCCCCAAAATGTTTGCTTGTTTTAGTGTATGTGATGGACGGTTGTACTGAAACTGATTTTTCGATTGCAATGCAAATTGTAATTGACAATAAAATTTGATTGATTGATATGACAAGTGAATTTCTCCACCGTGAGATCAATAAAGTCTATCTTATCTTATAGGATGGAGGTCTAGGAGGCACAACAACTTAAAGGAGAAGTCCGGTCAAAATCAGAATTCAAACTGCTGAAAGTACTTTAAATATAAAACTACTACATACTGTGCAAAAAATTATACGTTTTTTTAATCAAGAATAATTCTCATTTAATCATGTTTATGTGGAGGAATCCATCTTGGTCAAGAATAGTACTGTCACCTCCCATTTTTTGACGTCACTCGGCGGACCCGCTGTTGAGCAAGTTTCAACGCTCTGTTTGTCACGGCGCACTATTTTCCAAGATGGCGACTGGTGCTCTGTACGAAGCAGAGAGTGATGAAGTATTTAGTGACAGTGATGAGAGTTCCGTGGAGTCATCATCATCTGATAGCGATATGGATGTTTTAGAAGAGTTTCTTGACAGAAACCGGACTTTTGACGGAATCCAGCCGTATCTATTTCCATTGCAAACTCAGTCGGGTCCTACAGTATATATATATATACGCGCGCACACACACACACACACACACACACAGCGGAGGAGAGATCGCGCTGAAGTGACTTAAGTTATATATTTGCCCCCTAGCAAATAGGGCAGGTGGTCATTATTGTATAAGTATTAAAATATAAAAGCATTCCAGCACATGCTGGGGCGGAGGGATACCATGTGGTATCCCTCCGCCCCTCTGGTCGGTAACCATCCCCGTAACTTCTAAATTAAAAATTGAAAATTTAAAAATAACTTACTGAAAATCCTCGCCCTCATGTCATGTTCAAAACATTCTTCTTCGAGATGGTCACTGCATATGACGTGTTTTCTCTCTGGCCAGAAGTTAGATGGCAAATCCGCTCTTCAAGTTGGCAATCCAGCGCCGAGCCCGGTGGCTCATGAATTGGGAAGTTTAAATAAGCAATGTTTTTTCCACTTTTACCAGTTGTGTTGGAACATCCGATGGCCATGCACGTGGGCATTGTTGCTTCAGCAATAGCTCTTGGGAATGTCAGCGGTGAAGTCCTCTGGAAATCCGAAATAATTATTGATGATCGCAGCTGTGTAGAACGGCTCCTATTGACTTTGCATGGAAAGCGGAGAGAAATGCTGTCGCTGCTCCGCTTTTCTACGTCGCAGGATGTGATGTCAAACGCCCCTTACTGCCCATATTTGGGCAGTCATGTCAGCCCCCATACACAGTGATTCAGACGACAATTTATGTTTTTATTTTCTTATTGATTAAAGATAAGTTCATTAAATAACCACAAACGTATTAGTTTTAGTTATAGCTAATCATACCCTGATTTTTCCTTGTTGACCGGACTTCCCCTTTAAAACTACGGAACCAAAAACCAGCCTAGTGTAAATGTGTTTCACAACAGAAAACAGAAGGGTGGCAATAATCTCCAGGCTTTCTAAGGTTTTATTTCCTATGATTGGAAATAAAAAAAATTCTTGTGGAACAAAGCACAAGTGTCTTGACCATATCTGATTAGAAATCAAATATTTTAATTTGTTAGTTTGTCACAACTACATCATCCATGGCGCTTTATTTTCGACAACTCTTATTTTGGGATACTTCCAGAAGTGAACTTTGACACAGGATGTTGTTTTCCTGTTTATTCCCCGTCAAGCAGGAGCGTATACACGTCTGAAATTAGAACTTCAATCTAATTTAGTTGTCATATAGCGTAAATACGTACATTTTACACGCATATTATACTTCTGGTGTACATTTAGTGACTGATTAAATTGAAAAGCTAACCTAAGCGTAGGACGCTCGTATGATGCTTTGCTGCGTTTACGCACTGCAACGCGTCCGGTGTGTTTCCTCCTCTCTCCTGAGAGGAAGAGCTATCTGTCTCTGTCAGGAGGACAGAGTAGCTGGACTACACTGCCCTGTTTCTAACATAAGGCCAAAATAAACTTAAATTAAATTAACTTACTAGGTTTATTGCTGCTAGCGCGTACTCCAGGCTGCCTTACATGAATGCTCTTCTAGTTTAGACATTACAGTCAGGCAGTCTGGTAGACAGCTCAGGGGTCCTATCAAGTAGTGATGCTCTGAATATCCACTGAGCAGAGCGGCTTCGTTGCTAACCGCCATACTTACACATTTCAACATATTTTGAGCACATTGTACCACATAAAATCAGTCAATAAGCACAACTGTAATCATATAAAAGACGCACCTCAATTTTTAAGAAAATTTCAAGATTTTAAGTGTGCCTTATAGTCCGAAAAATAAAACCATAAAATGTAACAAAAGCTAGGACAGAGAACATTAAACTAAACATTATATGATATTTATTTTTAAAGTACAAAGTGTATACGCACACCCAACAAAATGTTATATAAAAGAACATTAACATTTTTATAGGATTTAAAATGGTACAAAATATAATAACCAAATGTCATGATTTAAACTATGGAAATCATTGGATACAATAAAAAAAATGAAGCCAACAAATGTGCTTTAAAAGTTTAAATAGCTGAAAACATGAAGAATGTGGGCCAAGTAGAAAAAGTTTCAAAATTAGAATATGAGTGACATAACTTTACATGAATATTGAGCTCCTATTCAATGGTATAAAACAGGAATTTCAAAACTGATTTCATGTTTTTTACCACTGGTCCTTCCATAAGAGGAGAGATCTTTTGAAGTTGCAGAAAACTTAAAGTACAATGGGAGATGAGAAAATAAACATTATGAATATTAATCTTCAAGCTAGTATTGCAGAGCTATAATGACTGTCTTCCTGAAGTGATTAAAGATACGTTTAAACTTTTTTTAAAATACTTTTGACCAGAGTTGGTAAAGGGTAATAATAAAATAAGCCAATCAATGGATTCCTTAGTTTTAAAGTCCAAATATAACCAGTGCTATTGTTAACTTCAGACCAGTTTCATCCAGCATTATTCCATTTTAATGCCACTTTTTATGAAAATTTGGGTGAGTGTAGTTGAGTTGACCATTGTCTAATAAATTATTTCACAAAAGAGAAGCAATTACAACCTTAGTAAAACTGTCACCTTTTAAGATTGACATCAATCTTAGACACCTAGAAAAAAATATCCACACACCATTCAGATCAAAAAGTGACTATAGAAAACAATGTAAAAACAATATAGCTAAAACCAACAACTGTCAAACTCAAGTTACTGAATATACAAAAACCGTTGCATCATTAAAATCCAGCAGTTTTCTGATTGATGTGTCTGTTTAATGTGTTCCTTGTTCAGAATGAACACAGCTGAGAGGATAAAGGAGTTTTATAGTGACTGCTGTTTGTTAGCGAAGACAATCAGAAAGTTTCCTAACCAGAAACTATGGGTATTCTGCACAGCGTGGCCCCTGCTGAAGGCCCAGGACACAAACCTGCTGAGAATCAAACCACCAGACCGGTTCTTAGTCTGTTACATGTTTACAAACATGCTGGTTCCACCGGTTCTTGATCCAATCAGAATTATTTACACTTTCTCTCACATGCTACACTTTTAGCATCTCAGGAAGTGCCGTCAGTGCATTGAATAATTTGAAAATGTAGGCTTCCATCTGAAAACATTCTAATCATAGCTCCTGCTCCTTGAGCTTTTATCGAGTCAACAGTAACAACTCCATCACTGAGGGGAAAGGAGCTTTGAACTGCTGTGCTGAATTCCAGCAGCCTTTAACTCTGACGTCATTAGGTGACAGAAACGCACACGGATGATTTGAGTCAAATCCGGGCCTACAGTCTTCTGAAAATTAACTACAAAGTACTGATCTCTTTTCTGCTGACAATTTCTTTAATTTTTGTGACGTAGGCTTTACTGATACATCATGGCACACAAAAGGATTGTGGGATACCTTATAGTTTCTTAACGTAAGGGACATTGTGAGGTTCCTATGTCAAAGGAACTACGAGAGGAAGCATACAGGCTTTTTTTCCTGCCTCTTTCCTTAATGACTGCACTACTCAGACTCTGATCATGGTGACTGCTGACACATTTCTGCTTTGACTGAGGAGTCCTGACTCTATAAGGGTATTCTGATGGACCCTGAGTTGTATTTGTGTCCGTGTGTTTTGTGTGAATCTGTGTGAACACTGGGGCAATGTCTCCCCAAGGTTTTAATATGGTTAAATAATGACAGTAAAGACTCTTGGTTCTTGATCAGTCTCCAATGGGGCAGCGGGAATTTAACATAGAAAGTACTCCTGGATTAATGTGTGGTTTTTTTTTTGTTGTCTTCTCTAAGCCCCAGTGGGTCGAGGCAGATGAGCGTTCACACTGAGCCTGGTTCTGGTTCTGCTGGAGGTTCTCCTCCCTATTAAAGGGGAGTTTTCCTCTCCACTGTCGCTTCATGCATGCTCAGTATGAGGGATTGCTGCAAAGCCATCAACAATGCAGACGACTGTCCACTGTGGCTCTACGCTCTTTCAGGAGGAGTGAATGCTGCTTGGAGAGACTTGATGCAACCTGCTGGGTTTCCTTAGAGAGGAAACTTTCTGACCAACCTGGAGGATCTGATTGAATCTGACTTTGGAAAGAGACTTGATATGACGTGATGTTAATTGGCGCTGTAGAAATAAAATTGAACTGATTTTTTTTATTTTTTACAAATTGCAACATTTTGTTCAAACAAAGAAGCAGACATGAGAATATAAAACCACTACATCATAAACATCATGGTTGAGATCCAGTAGTTTGGTGAAGAACTGATGGGAAGAACCACATCCAGCAGGGAACCGAGAAGGAAGGCACATCCATAAACCAGAACAAGAAGCCACACAGCTGTGGATCATGACTGAGAGTCTGCCTCTGAAAGACTATTGTATTTTTGCCTCAAACAGTTCATTTTAAATTCCCCAGTTTCCTGAAAAAAATAAGGCCAAAAAAAAAAAAAAAAAGAGAGTTGAACAACAGAAAAGCTTCAATAACAATTGAATAACGATTGTGTTGTAAGAAACAAATTCAAGATGTTTATTTTTCAATTACTACATACCATCAGACTATAAGAAGCAAAAAACTAAATGTAATTTTTCTAAGAATGATAACAAATGATTCTTAACTTCCAATCTCAGAAAATCACAGATCATTTTGTAAAAAGACTGTTTTCTTCATGTCATTGAAAAATATGAGGTCAAGCTCAGGTAATGCTTGATGCTCAGATGTTTTACAAATGGAGAGAAGATGATGGAGGACTAAATAAATGTCAACAGGATGACATTGAGGCAGAGTGGACCTCCAGGTTTGGAGCTCTGTAGGGAGGGTGCTGTAAAATACTGTATATAACAGGTAGATGGGTACATGGTTATGAACGCACTTCTCTGTGTGAATCATTGGATGAGGAGAACATTACGACACATTAAATTTGATGATTTCTGGTTTCATTAGAGGAAACAGTCTGGTCTGATGCTTAAATCATGCTTGAGCAGAGATCAGGCCATCCGATGACCGGTATGATGGACCAGCTATTTAAACTGAATTTGGACAGCATGGTTTTTCCATCTTTTATATGTTTTTCTTGTAAATCTGAGATGAGAGACTTTCCATTTTCTTTTGGCATGATGGTCGTCTCTCATAGATCATGTTTTGTGATTTGTTCTGCCTCGCACAGCCTCGAAATAAGACAGACTCCCCAGTTCAGTTAAGAACCAGAGAGCAACAGTGTCTGATGGTCTTAACTTTTATTATTAATGTTTCACATGTAGGCAGAAGATAAACACCTCATTATCTGGGGTCAATTTCATAAAACATCTAAACTTCTTGAGTTAATGGAGAACACAAATATAATGGAACAGAGCAGCGATAAATCCAACTTAATTCACATACCGTGTCTGGGTTTCTTCTCTTCTGGAAGTCTATGAAGAATATAATGACGCCAGCCAGTAATAGTATAGCCAAAACCACAACCACAATCACAACCATGGTATGAGTGGAACCTATAGAGGGATGAAAATGTGAAAATTGTTTTGTTCTTTCATGTTAAAAGTTCACCATCAAGAAAATCCGAATTGCTTTGTTTGCTCGTCAACAGTCACTTGACAGTGAGCATTTAGCCTCCCTGCCATCTAGAAAAGGTTTGAATACAAAAAGGTTTATGCAAATACGTTTTAACCTATGCTCTACGACTTTGCCTGTGAAGCAAAATACTAAATATTTAAATTGACTGATTAGAACTGAAATATTAGACCAAAGTGACTAAAAAGTGATTAAAATTATCAAAGACACTGAAAGGTCCTGTAAGTATGATTTTCTGCATGTTTATTACGAGCTACTCAGCTTCTGTGAGTCATTTTCAGTTATCTGTGAAGTTAACATTTGTTTTTTAAGTAGAAACCTTTATCAGATAAAAGAATGTGTACCTGGTTGAGGAGCTGGCAACCACTCTGTCAAGTTGAGAGATGTTCTCTCTGCAGAGGCGGGGTTTCGTGCCTCGCAGGTGTAATTGTCATTTTTTTCGGTTGGATCCACAGAGGGAGGCTGAGGTTCATGGACATGTTTGTGGAGTTGCTCACACTGCTGATTTTTTTTGGACCATTGTACCAGGTCAGATTCACACCCAGTCCATTCTCCACAGAACAAATCACATAACATCTCTTATCTGCTGGTGAAGCTGCAAGGTTCTCTCCTTCAGTGATGTATGGAACAGAAACAGGTTCTGCATGGGACAAAACAGCCAAGGATTCATTTACACAATAATAAAATACACTTAATGACAGCATTGCACCAAGAACACAAAGAATATAGCCAGTACAAAGACAAGTTGGCTTGTTTTAGGTTGCTACTATAGCCTTTACTGCAAAACAGTTTCTTCATTAAAAGATGAGTCCCTCTCTGACCTGCCTTTGGTCGTTCAGAAATCCCAAATCAATCCCAAAGTAAAGTTAACCCTGTCATGCAGAACCAATAGAAGTGTGGAGCATAACTCGTTTGATTTTTCAGAATGTACATTACAGCCTAAGCTAAACAAATAGAGTTATATTCTGGAAACTGATGGTCTGTTTTTTCTGTAACCTACCGTATACGGTCATGTTGAAGAGGATTTCAGAGTGGTGTTCTTTACCCTCAAGTATCTCAACATCGTATAACCCACTGTAGTCTTCTGTGGCTCTGATGAAGGTGAGGTAACCATTCTTTGGATTCAACCACAGGACATCCTTGAAGCTTTTCTCAATTGTGATGTTAGAGTTTTTCCAATGAGCGACCAGTTTCCTTTCTCCATCTTGTATTTTTGTCCACTTCACGGTATGCTTCATCTCCAGTTTTTCCATTGGTGTTTCCAGAGTGACATTTCCCCCTTTCAGAACATCCCTTATAATATAATCATCTGAAAAAACATTCATACATATAATCTCATGTCAGCAGTCACACTATATGTACATTATGAGTGTTGCAGAAAATTTAAAAAACGTTTCACTGTTCCTCTATATAATGATTGATTATGTATGTGCAAATTTATAAGCTTAAATACCACCCATTTGTAGCTACAGCAAAGATAAAGACGATTCTAATAATGCATCTTGCATGTCCCGCACAAATCCATCAAGTAGAGAAAAAAAATAATGGAATCAGAAACTGCTGCATGGAAATCGGAAAATAACCCCAAATTTGGGTTTACATACTTGTAACAATCAGGAGGACACTTCCAGTATGGTTTTCTGATCCTATAAAGATCTGAATGGAAAATATTCCTCCATCATTAAGAGTGAGTTTGGAGATGGTGATCGATCCAGTGCTTGCATCTGTGTGCAGCCTGCCTTCAAATCTGGTCCCGTTGGTTTGAATAACTTTTCCGTGAGTGACGTTTGTGATTACTGTGTTCTTTTGTCTTATGGCTGGGCTATATTCCCAGAGGAAGTTGCTTAGTGGCTCCGTGGTTTTGTCAGGATGCAAAATTATAGTCTCGCCAACTCGTTTTATTTCAGTGGGTGCCACAGTGAAGGCAAAGCCTGCAAGAAAAAGATTTGTTGTCATACAAGCTCACATCTATACTTACATCTGGTCTTTCAGTTTGAACTGGAATTTGTAAGAGTAAGAGCAGGAGTAGTAATATAATATATAGCTTCCTGAAATATGGCAATATACACCAGATTGTAGTATTTTCAATATGTATTGTACTAGCAAGTAGGCAGGCAGGCAGGCCTGATGTTATGGGGCTTGAAATCAGTGTTGTATAAAGTACTGAAATCTCAGAGTCAAGTAAAAGTATAAGTACCTCTCCAAAATATGACTTTGGTAAAAGTCCAAGTCACTGACTGAAATGTTACTCGAGTAAAAGTCTTAAAGTATCTGAAATGTCTTGTACTTAAGTATGAAAATTACTGTAAAAATAGATGTACTCAAGTAATGTAATGAAAAGTATAAGTAAAAAGTAAAACAAAGCACATGCAGTTTGAATGACATTTTTTAGATTTTGATAAACTTTGAAAGTCAAATTCACTTAAAATAATATAAACAACCAAGTGCAGGAGAAATTTAGACCAAGTTTAGACAGAAAATACAACCTTTTTGTAAGCTTTCAGTTTTCCTTCTTCAAGTAAGGTCAGTGCTAAGCAACCAACACACAACCAAGTGCAGGCAGAGGGGGTGTATACTAAGAACATGGTGAAGTGAAACCAGGCTTAGTTAACCTACAGGAAGTGATAAACCAGGCTTAGTTAACCTACAGGAAGTGGTAAACCTGCTAATAGATACACCTGCAGGCCGGCCAGCTGACAGCTTTGCTAGGGCCCGGGACAACACAGGGCCCCCCCCTCTACACCTGCCGCCATCACACCACACACACAAATCTCTGTATTTTATACTGAATATTTTCAACCCAGCTATTGAATTTAGTGCACTAGATGATCTTTTCTTCATAAGAGAACAGCAGCACTGCAGCCAAAATATGGCCTTTTATGACCTGCTGTATATCAGCCAGCCCATAACAATTTTTCCCTTCCATTGCAGGAGGTAGAATATGTTAGATACTTTGGGAATTCTCTGCCCTCTGAATCTGCTAGCTCCGGCCCTGGTTTATACTAATTTATTAATGGACAGTGTGGAAATCTATGAACAATAAAACAAATTAAATTGTGTTCTTTTGTTTTATTTGTCTTTATCCTAATTCTAGAAGTAGAAATAGTAAAATGAATAACACTATTATTTTGTGGAACCCTAATCATACTATTATAACTACGCAAAGGTCTAAACAAGAGTAGCAACTGCCTCAAATGGTCGAAAATAAATGAAAGCAACCATAACAATGAAATAATGGTAAATGTGACACTCTCACCTTTTTCAGACGGCTGTGGCTAAGAATCTGAATTTTTATGACCTACAGTCTTTACTTTTCCATCTATCCAGCAGTCTTCAGAACTCCTGCCTGGCACACAATATTTAGTTTTATGGAGGAGATTAGGTTTTTGTTGATAAAATGTGTTATACTTCAGAATTAAATGCTATTTTGAGATATTAACGTTGGTTACTTACATTTCCCAAGTTCAACAATTCAAAACTCTCTCTGCTGCTTCTGTTCAGAACTGCACTCAGCAGCTTTCACCTATTTTAGTGCAGATAATATTTAGTTTAACTGGGACTAGTTAATTGTGGTATAGGCTGTATCCCAGTTAAAATCAAAACTGAAATCTCGTGCTCCAAGCACGTACGCACATGCACGCACACACGCAATAGAAAACAGCCAATCAGGAAGCGGGAAGGTGGGACTTAAGACAGCACAACCAATGAGCGGAGTTAAAGGGGGGTCTCTACCATGTCAATCAAAGGCCAGGCGCGTTAGTGATTGGCTGCGTGGAGCGCCAGGCCCCGCCCCCGCTGCCGCACAGCAGCTTTGAAATGACACGCCGAGCGCTTCAAACGGAGGCGCTCCGGGCGAACCTGTGCATGTACGCTTTTTTGTAACGAGTAACTAAACCAAACATTGAAAATGTATAGGAGTAAAAGTATGCAATTAAGTACGGAAATATAGTGAAGTAACCCCCAGTCGGTCGAGGCAGATGACCGTTCATACTGAGCCCGGTTCTGCTAGAGGTTTTTCCTTCCCGCTAACGGGTGTTTTGTCTTTCCACTGTCGCTTCATGCTTGCTCAGTATGAGGGATTGCAGCAAAGCCATGGACAATGCAGACGACTCTCCCTGTGGCTCTACGCTTCTCCAGGAGTGAATGCTGCTTGTCGGGACTTTGATGCAATCAACTGGTTTCCTTATATAGGACATTTTGACCAATCTGTATAATCTGACCCAATCTGTATAATATGATTGAACTTAACTTTGTAAAGTGCCTTGAGATGACATGTTTCATGAATTGGCGCTATATAAATAAAATTGAATTGAATTGAATTGAATTAAAAGTAATCAAAAAATTTTATACTTGAGAAAAGTATAAAGTACTCCAAAATATACTTAAGTACAGTAGTGAAGTATTTTTACTTCGTTACTATACAACACTGCTTGAAAGGGTGACAAAATAACCACAATGCATTGTAGGATAATACCTGAGCATCGTGAAGCAAACTTCTGTTTTTCATACTGCATTTATTTTCTGTTTTTTAGTTTTTAAAAACATAAAAAAAGGTGCAGACGTGCCATCATTACCTGTTACACTCATTCCAACACACTGTCACTGCCTACTCGTCATGTAACACTTGGTCAGGTTCACTCAGAGTCAATGCATACAATATTAAATATAAATGCATAACATTTATAATCTTGGTTCAGGGAAGGTAGACAACCTTTCCTTTATTAGCCTCACCAATGATTTCAGCGTCACATGTTCTACAGCGTGTAGGCTGGTGCAAAAGCAGGCGGGTGCTCCATTTACTCTCAACCCATCCACCGTATTTAAAGAGGGAAATGCAACATTTAAAGACAGAACTCTATACATTTTAATTTAAGGCTAGATATTGGGTATTCATGGGTATTCATTCGCATTGCACTGTGCTGATTCGGTGGAGTTTTTGTCTGAGGGTGTTATTAGATTTGAAATTTACTGGAATGTTCCAGAAAATTCTCCTGAGTTTCTCAGAAACTCCTGACACATCTGGAATGACAAAGTTCTTGTGTCTGTTTTCTCCTCTGTGTTTGATGCTGTGCTGTTTTTTCTGCCAGCTTTGTTGGCTAATTGGACAAAGGTCCATTTTGGGTAACCATAAGCTTGCAGTGATTTCCTGACATGCTTGTGTTCTTGTTTCTCCTCTGTGGCAGAGGGAACGTTGTCAGCTGCTAACTCAGAATTCTGATAACAGTTTGTGCTCCAGTGGGTGATGTAAATTAAAATGCAGATATTGGTCTGTGGGCTTCTGGTTAACCTCAGTTTTGAGACTCATCTTCCTCAATGTGTACCACAGTCCAGAAAAGGCAACATGTTGTTCTTGGCATCCTCTCTGGTAAACCTGATGCTGCTGTCCACTGAGGTGATGTGGTTTGTGAAAGCCTCAACTTCTTTGGTTTGGATTTTGACCCAAGTGTCATCCACGTATCTAAAGCAGCGAGCTGGTGGTGTTCCCTGTGAACACCGAGCGTCCTGCTCTCCACCTGCTCCAGGTACAAACTGACCACAATGGGTGACACTGGGGAGCCCATCGTACACCTATGTTTCTGTCGGTAAAAGTTGTCTCTGTAGTTGAAATATATGGTTGAGAGACAGAAGTCCACCAAGTCATAGATCTGGTTTGGCATTAAACTGGTTCGGTCTTTTGGTGATTTATCATGTTCCAGCTGAGTCCTGACAGTGTTCACTGCCTCTGATGTCTGGATGCAGGTGAAAAGAGACGTGACATCAAAGGAAACAATGGTTTCCCATGGTGCCGGTCTAAGGCGTCGTTTGGACGTTAGAAATGAAGTCTGACGAGTTTTGTATGAGGCGTGGAGTGTTTCCAACCAGCCAAAATTGTTGCCAGATTTTTTGCAATGTTGTATGTGATCGAGTTAATGCTGCTGACAATGGGTCTGAGATGCACTCCTTCGAGCATTTTTTGGAAGTCCATATATGCATGGAATGGCCTCGCCTGGGTACAGCTGATAGTAGCGATTGATCGCTTTCTGTTTTTCCAATTATTGTAGAGAATCAGTTATTTTCTTTTGTAGTTATTGGTTTGGTCCCATTTCAGGGTCTCGTATGCGTTACTGTCCATCAGTAGATGCATTATTTTCTCATGGTCATCGGTTGTGTTAAGTACCACTGTGGCTCTGCCTTTGTCTGCTGGCAAATTTATGATGTTGCAGTCTTTGCTGAGGGATGTAACAGCCATACTTTCCTGTGGCGAGATGTTTGAAGTGGGCATTTCTGCACTGGAGAGTGCTGCTGTGACTTTTATCCTAAGTTCTTCCTCTTCTGCCTCTGACATGTTATTTCTAATGGCTGATTCAGTGGCAGTGATAAATTCTGTTATTGGAAGTTGCTTATGGGTTATAGCAAAGTTGAGACAATTGGACAAAACATTCATCTCCGTCTGTGTGAATTCTCAGTTTGAGAGATTTTCACCCACTGGTTCTGGGTGATATTGCGTGCATTCTCATCATGTTCCTCTTTCTGTACCCCAGCAGTAACAGAGGTGGCGCTCATTTTCACCAGGAGAGACGGGAATATTTGCTGCTGCCTCTATTTACTGAGCCTTCTCAATGAAACGGATTACCTGTTCCAACGAAGGCGCTGGTAGACTCCCTGATACTTGTTGGTACCTGCCTAATATGTAAATCTACCAGAATTATGTGCAACGACAGAGAAAGTGCGGTTACCTCTTGTCACCCTTTGTTGTTTTGGATGACTAATAAAACCTGATCTGCAGATCTGAGCAAATGAAAGAGAGCGTGCAGATGAAGCAGGTCTGACTCATAGTGGAAAGTAAGGCCATGAAATTATTTTAAAATCAATCCAAATGTGAACTAGTAGCCCATGAATTGCTGCTAAAACTGGAGAAGTGTTTTCTCATTTTCTGGTACATGTTAAAAGAAGAGCAGCAGCCTTTTGGACCAGCTACAGTCAAGCCACTGGACTTTTGTTAACCTCAGAGTGAAGTGCAGTGCAGTAATCTAAGCATGTTGTAATTAAAGCATAGATTAAAATCTTTAGTCAGCTGTCTCAGTTTGAAAAAGCAGAGACAGAAGTGAATCTCCTCATGTTAGGCAGTCTTGGAATTTTGAAACAAACACGGGAGAACAGTTGTGCATTTGTTTTTGTTTTAACCTACTAGCTGAACAATAAAGTGTAGACACTCCTTTCACTTTTAAAAAAAAGCCAAACATCTGTACTTCCATGTCTACTTAGTTAAAAATGAGACGGAGTTGACTGGATCCACACCTCCTGCGTCGATCCCAGATGTGGAAAGTACATTATTATAAGTTCCACCTCAGGTGACAACTTCGCCATCACAGCGAAACACATAAACACCCACATGGGACAGGGAAGCCGAGCGGCTGTCCTCTGAGCACGCTCCGAAAAATTTACAGAATCTCTTAACTTCACATCAAAGTTGAGAGGTTTGCCAATGTGGATTAATTAAAGCGATTCTGTGGGTCAAAATCCACAGTGATCAATCATTGCCAGGTTTCTCAAACCCTTGATGTCAGTTGAGACGGTTTTCTTTCCTTTCAGTTCAGGTTTTATTCTTGGAAGTCTTTTTCATGCTCTTAAAATAAACACATTTGCCCTTGATATCAGCATACATACAGAGATTAACTTTATTGGTTTACTGATGCTTCACGCAGTAGAAAGTTCTCTTTGATAACCATACTTGTGTATAACTTTCGGATTTACTGGCAAATGTTTTGGATAACTATAATTGTGACTTTAACAAAACACAGAACTAGAAAACTAAAATGCAGATAATTAAACCAGCAGTAACTAAATCCATATTTACCTGCAAGTAGAAGAAGTTTTAGATTCATTTTGCCAACGGTCCTTCTCAATGTTTTATCTCATGTGATCTGCTCTTTGACAGCGAGCCTCAACCTGTAAATATAGAGACACAAGCAGAGCAATTAAAGATGTGGGAGGGACCTGCTCCAGTATTAATGTGATTCAGTATCTCTTGTCTTGATCTTTTAATGGTTTGTATAATATAAGAAAGCTGTACTAAAACCTGAATGTCACCCAATTTTAAGTAAATCATCCCTGTTGGTACCCAAAGTCTATAAATCTATATTAGCAACACTTTCTTTCATTTTAAAATTTTGTGAGTCATCTCAAAATGCCTCATTGAATTTAGCATCAGTCTGCAGCAAATGTCTCTACAGGTCCTGTGCACTGGTGGTAAAAACAAAAATCCTGACATGAAATTGAGCACTTTTTTTAATATAAAGATATTATAAGAAATAGAAAAAGGTTAGGTTTTTCCTTTGCATTTCTTTGAAGCCCATTCATCCAACATCTGCCCCAGTCTACTCTGCAGATGGTAACGGAAATTATTCATTTTTTTCTGGTCTGGCTTTTTCTTTGTTAAGTTGCAAACAATGAGCTTCCTTCCCATCACTTTCCGTAAATGTGAAACATTTCAATTGAAGAAAATGTATGTACAGAATTATCTTGTTATTAAGCTTTGATATTTTTTCTTTGTCCTAAAACATAAAAATTAAGTTCTGGTAAATCTTTGCCAAAAAAACAAGAACATTGTAAAACAAAATGCTCTAAATAAACCATTTTTTTTAACAGTTCTTGACATTTTTTGTCACAGTTTTGTTTCCATGATGACATGAAAGCAATAAACACAGACAGTATTAACAGTAAACTAGGATTTATTAAGTACAGAGTAACTGGGGTGATATAGTTAGGGGTGAGTAAATCTGCCCGGCTGGGAAGGCTCTCATCTTTGAATGTGAGGGTAGAAAACGAGACGGTGAGCACCAGCAAGCAACGGGCCAGAGTCGAGTCGGGTCGTGACCAGAGAACCATGAGAAGGCTGGAAATAACCGAGAAGGAACAGGAGTGGATGTAAGAGGTAAGCACATGGAACCAGGGACATGTAGGAACTTGGTTCAGGTCAGGTACCGGTCAGGTGAGCTAATGCTCCGACACTTTCCTTCTGTCTCCAGTCGCCTTACATGTTCCAGGGAAACACTTGCTGCCACCGTCCACCTGTCGCAACCTGCAGGAGAAAACCATGGCTGACCTGAATCACATACCAGCCTAATATTAGGAAATATAAAAGTGGTTATGTATATTCTGAATGTTATCTTAATAACATCTCCATTACATCATCTAGGATACAGACTGACTGAAATTAATGGTGAAAAACATTCTCTTTTTCAAAGACAGTTAAGGCCTCCGTGATTCCTCTGAGACCTTTAGCCCAGACGTGGTGCAGCAGAATATAGAACTGTGTGTCATTGTTTCACAATTTTTAGGCAGGATCCCTTAATAAATAAGTTGTCTTTTTATTATTAGTGATGCTTAGATTTAAGTCGCACAGAATAAGTGTATTTTAACTGATCCCAGTAATCAAACTAAGTCAAGTTCACTTTATTCTCCAGGTTGGTTAAAAAGTTTTCTTTCTAAGGAAGCCTAGCGGCAAAACAGGCTTCAATATTTTGGCAAAGACTCCTGCATAGGTGTTGAAGCGTTTTCAGAAGGAACGGAGTGAAAGTCCGGTTGCCTCTGATTTAAACCTGTTAGCTGTTGCGACGACCCGAATAACTGAATTTGCTCAGGCATGAAACTCAGCAGGCTGCATCCGATCATTGCCTCCTCCTGGATGAGCGTGGAGCCACAGTTGCTGGCACTGCGTTGCTGACTTTTCAGCAATCCCTCATACCGAGCATGCATGTATTGACAGCAGGGATGGGTACCAAAGTCTGTGCCGTACAGGTACCGACACGAATTCTACCGAGTTGATGTTTCGTTAAGAGCATCACTGAAGTTGAGGCACTTGATAGTACTTTTGTAAATTCTGAAGCGGTGCTCTATATGTGCGGCGTACTTGGTACCTCTAAGTTTCAATGCTCATGCCATGGTCTTTATTATCTATTATCTATTTATTATCTTAGCAGAAATGTTGATAAGCAACAGTATCAGACTGCATCTAAAACCTAGTGCTAAAGGTTCATTTGCTTAAAATATGCTTTGTGTGCCTTTGAAGCGGAAAGCAGATACACAGTCGTTTGATAGAGGTATTATGAATCAAATCAAAAAACAGCCAAAAAAATGTGCTTTCTTCATTAATTTCTTTCAAATTAAAGACTGTTCCCCTGGATAGAAGTTCCTGAAATTTAGACCAAAAACCTTCCCCATGTACTGCTATGTTTGTTAAAAAAAAACCTTAGGTGAAAATATCTTCAAACCTTGGAATTATGATAATTTCTGTAAAAACAGTCTCTTGTGGTTGCCCGGTACTTGAGGATCACCACATCAGTTCGGGGCTGTGTTGCAGTGTCCTTGGTCTGCTTTGGGAGAGGGAGCATATTAGCAGTCTTTCTTAGATCCTCTGGTGCACCTGCAATCTCCTAATTTTAACCCTGGACTTCATTGGAGTGTTGCAGTGATTACAGCTCGTCTTCAGGGACATCGATGTCCTGCTCCTCCCAGGCAAGCCCCACACAACGCTGACGAATGAACTCGTGGCCCTGCCAAGTCCAACTAACTGTCAGTGCCGCATCGACGAGCTCCTCTGTTTGTTGAGAGTGAAGAAAAACAAACTTTTAATCAAATTTGCCTCCAGGCCCTGGGGTATTTGGGGTTGTAGTTTGCTTTCCACTTTGTTCTGCCTTGCCTGCAGTCATGCCACCCTCTCAGAAGGTTATATTGCATGATGTTTGAGTAAAATAGCCGTTCTTCTTCACCTTACTTACTTTAACTGCAGCCTTATGTCACCACCGTTTGTGACTGGGAGCATGTGGGGTGTAAACAGCAAATATATAAAAACAGTAAACCTAGGAAGAGAGAATGAAGCAAATCATGAGACATATCATTACATAGAGGCACGGTTCTCTGCAAAAATAATTCCAGTAAACTATTGTGGATGTATGGTATCAGTTTGTCGCCGTTTGGTTCCAAAAATTATACCCCCACCCACTCACTGGCGTGTTAGTGGATTGCTAAAGCCAGGTTTCGATTTCTCAGAATACTTTCTACATTAACATTTACACCAATACCCTCTGCTTATTCCACCAAGGTTGAGATAAACAACTCTCCTCATCTCTGATTAGAGTAACGCAGACATTAAAAGCCCAGAAATTTAAATGGTGACTTTTGCCAAACACGAAAAAGAAAAGGACAAAACACAGACACTATCGCATGTGTGACCAATAGCAAGAGGAGGAACGAGATATAGCTTAGGATCTAAAGACTGGCAAAGAAAAGCCTCTGGATGATAAGGATCAAAGGCAGTTTTAGTTCAGTTGTAATCGTTGGCAAACAGAGATTCATTTTTAAAGATTGAATCTATACGCTGCGGAACATGATCACAAGTTAATTATAAAGGTGAAATAAAAACAGGAAAAAGTATTCTCCTAGTTTAAAATGAAATGCAAGCAGGATGGCAGACTTGTACAAGTTCATCATGTCCTGTAGCATGCGCTTTATCAATAGCTTTCAGTTGAGTTTTGATGGATGAAAGACAGAAAATGCTGACTTACTGGTTCAGGCACCCGCATCCTCAAAGCAACGCGTACCCCCTGAGAAATTGGATTTGCATGAAAACTTGACATCATGTGGGTTTCACACCCTCACACTTTGAACATGGGCGTATTTTATGATTCTAGGTCTCACTCCCATTTCCCTTCATAGGCATCAGGTTGCATGAATGACAAAATCGCCCTCCACAACAGAACAAAAAGAGGGTTAAGGTCCATGGATCAATATCAGTAGTCCTTTCACTGACTCTTAAATTAGTCTTTTAAAGGATCCCCCCCGCCCCTCCATTTGTCCTCGTTAATCAAAAGTGACCGATGATTAAATCTAATTTTAGATATTTTAAAAGTTAATGTCATTTGGACTGAAATGATGCATTCATGACCTCTACTGACCCCGATTTTTCCAAGATTGACTGACGTCGTAGCTGCCTCTAAAATATAAGCAGAGCGCCTCTCACTGCCTTTTTCCTGCTTACTTGCACACAATCTACCCTAAGTTGGTGTTGTATACTTTCTACTCCACTTTGACTTTGAAAATCGGGGAGAATAATTCATGTGCCTCGCGAGTTTCAGAGACTGGGATAATAACTCTGCTCTCAGAGCCAGCAGTTCATTTGAGAAGAACTCCTGGATTTCCTCTTTTCTTCAGAAAAAAAAATAGCGCATCATTGAAGGAGTGGAAGAGTGAAGAGTTCTCCATGCTGGACATGAACACAGTATTGCACACAAGAGCAAAATGAAGTCAGTAGCTGGTCCAGTCAGCTAAGGCTGATAGAAAGCGTACACAAGTAATGGCTCCATTTTCCAAAATGCGATGCAGATTACACTCACTGCAATATTTGTGACACAAAGTGAACAACTTCTTACTAATCTGAGGAAGCACCTGGTCACTGTTGCCAATCTAATCTCTTTCTTACAATATCAGATTTTCAGATCCATCCAGTGACCTTTTTTCAGAACAGCGACTATCTAGTAACTTTTTTCTGTTATTGGCGACATCCTGTGAAATGGAAGTAGTACTTTAGTGGCTTCATCAAGGCGAGAATCACAGCTAAGCAGATAAATGCACGATAAAAAACAGAATATAACAGTCGTAGCAATATTTCCATGCTGTTACGAAAAGACAGTTTGCAGTTTGACTGCAGTTTCTACATATTTTCGGAAGTTTGATTGCTGCAGATCTATCTATAGCATGACTATTGTGATGCCATGTAAAGTTTTCTGCAGCAAGTTATCAGATATTATTTTTTTATTATTTAGGACAGATTCAGGTCCATTACATTTCATGGCAAGGAAATACTATGATGGAAAAAATCCATTTGAGATGATTATGTCCAACACACGCTGGATCAAACCAAGACAAAACAGTGGCACCTAAATTTTGCATTTATTTCTAATATTTAGGTGTTTTTTTTTTCCAGTGTCCTGTCTAGCAATGTGGCAATAAGAATTTATGTCTTAATGCCAAATAGAGCTCGACAGATTTTACTTTCACAAGTGGAGCAATCAGCTTTCGCATAGTGCTTGATTTATGCATGTAAATAGTTTTATTGTGATTCATGCAGGGAGAATTTCAAATTATATGGACACTACAATGGGAAAATAGGAGAGTAAAGGAAGAACAAGAAGAGAAAAACAAAAAAAGAAAGAAGAGGTGAAAGAAAGAAGAGATAAAAGGGAAAGAATGATAAAACGTCTTCCATCTGCTCCATCACCTGGAAAGAGATACAGAAAGAACAGCACAACCAAGAGACATAAAGCAACAGATACAATAGAGTAACACCTTGATGCCATTGCTAAATCATATGTATTATTATTTAAGCTGACATGTGTAATGTGATACCTGAGAAAAGAAAGTGAAAATAAATAAATAAATAAATGACGGGCTTTCTATATAGAAGTGAACACTTAGTACCTGGGACCCTGCACCTGTGGGAGTTTGTGAGAGTGCACTAGTTTAGGTGACAATTATCCAGAAGGAAATAGCTTGATAGTGGTTGTGGAGAACCAAAAGTCCACCTTCCCCGAGCACCGAGGCAGGCGTCAGGGGACCCATTACCCCGGACTCCCAAAGGGACCCCCAAAGCAGGGCGCCCAGGAGGGGCCAACACAGGGAATCTGCCCCCCCTCCAAGGAAAGAGGAGAGACGACCCCGAGGAAATCCCCCAGAGCCGCGGGGGCGAGCCCGTGGACTCCGTTGGCAGCCAGTTACGCTGAAGTGGTCCCGGCCATGGGGGGCCGGGCCCCGCGAAGCAGCCACCAGGAATGGGCCGGCACCCACCCGGGAACCCGCCCCAAACCCGAGGGCCGCCAAGGCGCCAGCCAGCTGAGGGGGGCAGGACGTGGGGGGATGTCACCTAGCGGAGACTTGAGATGTTCTTGGGAGAGGGAGCGGACCGGACCCGAACCTGGCAAAAAATAAATAAAAATCTCATTCACACAATCACACCCTAGTGGCCCACTCACCACACACAGACTTACAAAAAAAAAAGGGGGGGGGGGGGCAACGCTGTGCACACATTACCACATACCACTCATATCCAACAATCCCAAGTGTGTGTGTGTGTGTGTGTGTGTGTGTGGGGGGGGGGGGGGGCAACACAATCCAACTATCCGACTGCCTGTGCCCGACCCCCGATCTCGCCCCCCGACCAGACGCCCCCCGACCAGGCCCCCCAGGAAGGGGGCCAACATGACCCGGACAGGCCACCCAACCAGACGCCCCCCTCACCCCCTAAATACCCAACAGGCCCAATCCCTCCCCCACCTTACCCTAGCCACCCCTCCCTCCTCCCTTTTTGGGGAGAGCAGAGGCGTCATCCCCAGTCCCGGCAAGCCACCCGGGGCCCCGCGGCAGCCCCCCGCCAAGACCCCGGACACAGTGGCCCGCACCTCCTCCAGGCCCCAGACTCCGTGCCGCAATCAGAGAACGGGGGTGTGCAAAAGATCCCGATCCTCCCTACGCCCGCTCAGATGTTGTGTTGTTGCATGTTGTTCTCAAGTGTGTTTAAAACTGGGAGCACCGAAGGGGGTGCACGGCACAGCCCACCCCCCCTCCGGAAGAAAGCTGGTGCCAGCGCCCCCCTTCAAGCAACTACCCAGAACCCTCAATGTCTAAGTGCAAGAGGAGGTGAACGGAGCCGTCCGAGGCGAGGCTCACATAACATTAGCCCCCCCCCCAGACGTCTTCACCCCCCCCCATACCATGGCCTATATGAATGTGCGTTGTGAAAATGTTTGGGGTGAAAGTGTCTAAGATGCATGATAAAATTGGGGTGAGGGACGTCATCAGAAAGTGGCAACCTCCAGTAACGCCCTCTCCCCAAGGACCTACATGTGTGGCGGTGTGATGGAGCAGGCAGAGGGAGGAACCGGGGATGGGGAGCAAAGGACTGGGGAGCCAACCCAGGGAGCCAGCTCCCCTACTGACTCCAATAGGCACCCCCGCTCCCCGAAAGCCCCACCCAGAGAAGGGGGCCTCGCCAGCGGCACCACCGTGGCCCGGGGGCCGGGGAGAGGCCGCAGGGCCCGCCAGCCAACCACCCACCAGGACCAACACCTCAACCCCCCCAGCCCACCCACCAAGCCTACTGGCTTTAACCCCCCCCCCCCCCAAAAAAAAAAAAAAAAAGTAAATAAATAAGAGGGGGGACCCTGGCCAGCCAGCCCGCACGAGCCGTCCCAAACCCCACCCCCCCAAGCGAAACCCGCACCGGGAGACAACACGGACCAGGACCGGGACAGGGGGCCGGACACAAGCCCTCCAGAACGTCCACCCCCCCCACAAACACCCGTAAATTTAATCCCTCCCCAACACTAACGTTCAAACAACTCACCATACATTCGACAGTAGACATCCAGGCTGGGTAACTCCCTACTCCCCCTCCTTCCCCCTCCCCCCACTAGCAGAGTGCCTATCCAATGAAGGAGAAGAGCATCTGCCCTGAGATGTTAATGACCATGCCCCCCTACCAGCTCAACAGGCCCCGAGGCCCCCCAGCGCACCAGAGGCCCCGTGCAGGGGCGGACACCCGGGCGCGCGCTGGCCCACACCAAAAGCGGCACACCCCCCGGAACCGGAACCCCCGGGGCCCCCGCCCGAATTTATTTTTACTAATGCCATATTGCATATTTAGTTTGGCGAAAGTGATAAACTCTGTTCCATCAAGTAAATGTTCCGGGTATTCAATACCTTTATTCTTCCAGTATGTAAAGTTTATCATATTATTTTGTAGGATGTCAGGGTTATTTTAGATGTGCACGACTGCATTTCGACTAATATTTAGTTTTTGACTAGCCAATCATAGCACAGAGGATTGACAGAAACTTTATTTTTTTATTTATTTTGTAATTGCATATGTTTATCTGTTTCATTCCTTAATATAAAATAATATAAAATAATCCAAGATAAAATGATCATCATCTTTATTGTCATTGCAACATCCATGAAATGAAATGTGGTGGTGCCTGGGGAGCGTTCTGGGGCAAAAGGGTCTGCCTCCATTTCAGGTTTAATGTTTGTTGTTTCTGTTTTCAGCTTGTTTTGGGTTAAAGTGTGCTTCAAAATCCAAGTAGTAGCACCACCTGCAGTTTAAGGCAAATATCAATATTTTTAGTTGAACGTAATTTCGCTGCACCAATACTCTTCAGTTTGGTTTCCTGCTGAGAAACAACATTTAAAGATGATTTAAGGTTGTTTTTACAGTGGTCCGCTTTAAACAGATCAAAGTTAATTTCCCCTCCTTGGTCCGGACCTTTTCTGCAGGTGTGATTACACTCAAGCAAACCCGGACACAAGCCAAATAACTGGACTAAGACCTGCATTCTGAGGTGGTTTCTGTCTGTTTCTAAACTGAGTCTGATGAAATTCGCTTCTGGTGTGAAGATGAACCAGCCTCGATCCGACTCAGCTACAGAAAACCTACGTTTCTTTGGACTAGCCAGAGAGACTGGCGCAGCAGTGAACATGCTACCTGCTGTTTAGCAACACCTCTGCCAGTTTTCTGTGGGACTACTTCTGCTTGCAGAACGTATTCTCCAACACCGGTTCCAAATTAGAAATAAAATGTCTCAAAACCTGTGTTGCCAGAATAACTCACCAGCTGTAATAACAGCAAAGCTATGCAGAACAGAGGCGTTTTCCTCTATTTCTGGGTGCCATGCCCCGCCCTAGTACTTTCTGTCCAATGGGAGCAATGATCGTCTAACACGCATAGTGGTTGTGAATAACCAAAGCCACCCCCTCCCCCGAGCACCGAGGCACAACCACTATTCAGCAATTTTCTTCTGGATAATTTCACATAGGGCACTCTTACAAACACCCACAGGTGCAGGGTTCCAGGTTCTAAGTGTTCACTTCTATACAGAAAGCCCGTAATTTATTTATTTATTTTTTCACTTTTCTCAGGTATCACTTCACATGTCAGCTTAAATAGTAATACATGGACCGAAATCTATCTGGTAAGAGTCAGGTTAGACTAAAGGTTCCTGCTGTGAATACACACTAAGTGATAATGAACTAAACTGCTGTTGCTTAAAACAAAAAAAGGTTGTCAATATCTCTACCGTCTCCCTTCTTTCACCTTTTCTCCCTTTTTTTCCTCATTTCTTTCTCCTCTTCTACTTTATCAATGTAGTGTCCACATAACATGAATTATTCCCTATATAATAAAACTATTTACATATATAAATAAAGCAGAGCACTATGGCGAAAGCGATAATGTTCCACTTGTGAGAATAAAAGCTGTTGGGCTCTTTCTGGCATTAAGACAATTCTTATTGCCACATTGCCAGACAGGACACAAAAAAAGGTTTACAATGAAATATGAAAAGCTAGTGAGGCTTTTGGATTACAAGATAGTTTAAAGAGTAATCTGTTGAACCAATTAGCAGAACAAGAATCACAGAATGTTTCCTTGAGGGGAAACTGAGTGAGCTGCAGAGAACCCCACAAGGCATTAGAGCCATTTGCTCGTCAGGCGTCTTAATTAAAAAGAAACTTCTAACCGTCGGTAGGAACAAAGCTAGCAAGTCTGTCCTGTTTTTCAGGTTTTTTTTAATCCTTCCTAATTCATGTTTATGAGGTCCATTAGATTCTCTGCAAACTTGTGACTTCTGAGCCGGTGTCTTCAAAAATGTATTATGGTTACAAAATTACAACAAAGATTCTTGATTCATAAAAAACTGAAGTTAATGTTATTAAATGGTAGCAGAATAACTTGAGGGCTGCTCCCCAATTGTTGTCTTTTTTCTAACTGTAAGAAATGCAAGCTTTGTATCCTGGCCTGTTTCTTTCTGTATTGTTTCATGTTCTTCCACGTTCCCTGTTTGTTCTGCATGTCTCTGCGTTCTCTGGGAAGGACTGGACTCTTGTCCAGGATGTACCAACTCTTGCCTGGTGACTGCTGGAAATAGACCATGAAGCCTCAATCATAACCCAGTAAAAGCCAAATTAACTGCAGCATTCAATGCATCATTTACCTTGAATGGTCTGTGAAGCTGAAATATTATGATCAAATTTAATAATATCGTAATTTTATAATTACATTTTAGACTTCAGTGTCATATTTAAATTTTGAATTGCCCAATTACCTGATAAAAACTGCTTATAATTTACGGATACAAAGTTGAAAACATAATGATGTGGCATTTTGAAAAATGTAGCAGCGACAATTTTTCTCAGTACATCAACACATCGATTCAATTTAAATTCAAAAGTACACAACTGAACGTTTACTGCCTTTTTGCACCATTATCTTTGCACTACAGACATGGAACATTCTTCTGCACACTTTTTTTAAAAACTGCTTTTCTCCTGCACTGTTACATTCTTATCACTGCTGCACTGTATATTTTAATTTTATTTGATTTCAGTTTCAATCTCATTACATTGTCCTAAACTGTATGCATCGAAGTTTCGTTTCGTGTGCACTGTTCATACAAAATTACAATAAAGTTTGTGAAAGGTAAACAGCAATCTTCAGGTTTTCCCTCAGGGGTGGTTAATGATGAGAAAAAGAACAAACCCAACGAAGGCATCGAGCTGGATCCTTTAGCGATTGAGGTGAACCCAGAGAAAGGACAGGTTGCTAAGCTATGTCTAATTAGGTTGTGGCTCAAAAAATGATCAGAACAAACCAAGAGCCCGACAAGTTTCTTGACATTTTGTTTTCAGGAAAGGATTGCATGAAATACTTTCACTTCTCAATACGGTTCTGGTTCAGAAGAGTTTTAATAAGAGGTGCGTGACTCTCCCAAACAAAAACATTTTTCTCACAGCATTTGCAACAACTTATGAACGGTTAAAACTGCTAAGGTTCTTGGAACAACTTTTTTAAGCAAACATTTTAGACTCACATTCCCAAGGGCTACCATTACTGCATGTATTTTGTCTATATGTATTCTATTTTGTGCTGTTTTCTATTATGCCTTGTACGGTAAAGCACTTTGTTACTCCTGTCTGAGAAAGATGCTTATATAAATAAACTTTACTTTCTATTGGTGGTGGTAGAAAGTCAGTCTAGAAAAAAATCAGGATGATAGATTTGCATCTGAGTTCCTTGATCTTATTCATACTTTTGACTGTAGGTTTCTCAGCATGTCTCTGGTTCAACACATTTACATGGTCATATCATTGATTTAATTACATTAGCCTATTTAATGATTCCACTATCAATACGCATATTTCTGACCATGATGCCATTCTATTTACTTTTCCTTTAGCAGTTGAGACCACAAACAACCAAGCCCACATTATTTCAGACCTCTCACATGTCGGACTGCTGAACACTTTCTGAGATCCATCAAAAGATCCAAAGATTCAAATCATTTCACTCTTCACATGAAACCTTGAGGAAATGAGGACATAGTAGCACCTTATATGACAGCATTTAGCTTCATCAAACCTTCACCTTGGATAAATGGCTGTGTTCCAACAAAAAAAACGTGCATGTAGACATGCTGAGCAGAAATGCTCACAAATGCACAATTGTATTGTTCGTGTTATTTCAACTTTTTACTTTTTGTTCTGTCATTTTTAGACCAGGCAGTCACCCAGACACCTTGATCAATGCCATCAAGTCGCTGCTTAGCAAACATCCAGTGTCCAAACCACCCGCCCACAGGGCAGTGAATATGGATGGTATGTTTTATATTTAAGTAATTAAATGTATACATAGTCTTGGCCCCTCAGGGAATTTAAGAAATATGTGTTGCAATGCCTGATTTCCCTTTAGTGTATGATAAATTAATTCTGATCACTTTGTCTTCCACCGTTCAGTTAATCATCATCTCAGGCTCCATAGCTCTACCTGGCTCACGTTAGTCGGCGTTTCTCACCCAATAGTGTTCGCCCCTCGTCATTCTTACATTGAATATTCATCCAGTCTCGCACCGCCTCACTATGACCACGCCAATCAACGTCTCACAACAATGACCGTGACAACGATGGCCGCTCTGAGTTTAGAGTCATCCTTACCCGCCAGTATGCTGGTGCTTTTATGTGATTATAATGATTTTTTTATTTAAAGATTTATGCATATATCACCACTGTGTTTCGTATCACATATGCCTGTGACATCAGGGTGATACGCCTCTTGCGGGAACGAGGTCTGGGGAATGGACCGGTCCGACTCATTGGCCAGTTGAAAGAGAACCACAGTGAGGAGTGGCTGAAAAGGGTTGCGTGTTACACCAGAGCGTGTGCTGGCTTCATCAGCAAAGGTTGCCTGTTGACACCGACCTTTGAAGAGCCTCCTAAACCTGTGGCCCTTCCTAGCTATAAGTGGCTTTCAGTAGTGTACAGCCAAGATATACTTTACAGGTTGGAGGATATCAAGGCTAGTATCACCCGATTGTTCGCCTTGACATCTGGCACTTTATGCGACGTCTGGCTGTGGGATGCACCACCGATGCACACCAGCTGTACCCGACATTCACGGCTCGTATGTCAGCATGTATTTTTGAGTGGGATGCTGCTGACCTTAACAGAGAGGCAAAGAAGGCACAGCTTATAGGTCATGGCTGGACAGCTCTGACTGAGAAGCAGCTGGATCGGCAAATAACAAAAGAAGAGTTGGAGCTGCACTGCAGGAGGAGAACTTGTGGAGAAGAGCAAACCATCCAGCTGTTGGATCAGCTGATTAGTGAGCTCATCAGTGACAAGGGAAAGGATGCCCTTGGTGTTCCTCTTCTGGACCCCATACGAATGCAGCATATCTGGCTTGTTCAGAAGAGGCATGTTAAGTGCATTCAGGACCCACCTGATGTAGCGCTGTACACACAGACTGGCACCATCAAGAAGGGAGGGGTCGAGCTGCAGACCCTGCGCTGTGCCAGAGGGTCAACATCTTTGGAGTCTTTCCACTGCCACTTAAAATCTGTTCATTCCAGGTAAATCCAGTTTAATAATGCTCCTTAATGCTTTGGTTTCCTGTGCTAATGATTGGTATTTCTTCAAGGAAACCGTGCCAACACCTTGAACTTCCAGATCTACCTTTTGGATGGGCTACATCGCTGGAACCACAACAGGGCGGCTGCTGCTGTGGAGACAAACCTCTGGTTTACGCACCTACTCTGGTGAACTGGTTCATAGTGTCAACGTCGATTATGAGAGAGTTTTTTGGCAAGAAGCTGCTCCCTTCTTTTACACCACCTGCAAAATATACAGGTTTCAACACTAAGTATTATGCTCATTGTCCTGTATTTAACTCTTTAATTTCTACTGTTCTCCAGATTTGCATTGCATTACATTGAATTGACTGTTGTCATTTCAGCTTTTAACTTTTTGTTCTCTCTTTTTTCTTCATAGTAGGTACACCTGGTCTGACGTTCTGTTGACTGTGAAATCATCCAGGGAGGACAGATCACCCGTTACTACCATCTAATGTAGAACAGATTACTGGATCAATGTGTGCTTCTGTGCTTTTTTGTCTCTCTTGTTGTGTCTCTGCTCTGTCTTCTGTAACCCCCAGTCGGTCGAGGCAGATGACCGTTCATACTGAGCCCGGTTCTGCCGGAGGTTTTTTTTCCCCGTTAATGGGTGGTTTTTCTTCCCACTGTCGCTTCATGCTTGCTCAGTATGAGGGATTGCAGCAAAGCCATGTACAATGCAGACGACTCTCCCTGTGGCTCTACGCTTCCCCAGGAGTGAATGCTGCTTGTCGGGACTTTGATGCAATCAACTGGTTTCCTTATATAGGACATTTTGACCAATCTGTATAATCTGACCCAATCTGTATAATATGATTGAACTTGATTTTGTAAAGTGCCTTGAGATGACATGTTTCATGATTTGGCGCTATATAAATAAAATTGAATTGAATTGAATTAATTTTTTTGTAATCTAAAATTGGTTATGCAATTTCAGGTGAACTGACTGGAGTGCAGTACCTACTGAGGCAGAATGACAAACCACTACAGGATATGGCACCAGATTCTGAGGAGGCAGAGACATTGCTGGAGCAAATAGAAATGCAACAGCCAGTGGAGGCTGATGAGGGCTTTGAGGAACTTGACTGTATGGAGGTCACACTAGCAGATTTGTTTTGGACACATCCAGTAGGATCTCTTTTCTTCCTGAGCACCCCACTGTACCTCAGCTTGCTCTACCTCCTGCTGAGTCTTCTAGTTGCCAAATCACTCACTTGCCTGAGCTTCTGCCTCCGTCTTCTGCTGGGCCCCAGGCTACTGTTTCATCCGGGTTACCTGGGCTAACTACTTCTGAACAAATTTTAAGTTAAATATCAGTGTGTTTTGAAAATTGTTCATGGTTCATCTTTTTGAGATACTTAATGCAATTTTTCTCCACAGGCTGTTGATGAACACAGTAGGGCAGGACTGGATCAGGTGGATGAGCTTGCTGAGTACCTGGTGGAACTAAGAAATGAAAAAGGCCTAACAATCACAAACCAGCAGGCCGCCACCATTGTGGGTCTTTGGCAAAACTTGGACAAATATGATAAAGACCGGATTGTGTATGCTGCACAACACCAGAAACGACAGCTTACAGGTCGATTTCGGTCCCCCAAATAAAGGCTGTTTATGCAGGCGTTGAGAGCACAAAAAGGCATGTTCTTGGTTCTTCTGGTTCTGCTGCTCAATGGCCAGATTGTAGCCGCCTAGTTGAAATTGTTTTTATCAGGTTGTGCAACATTCATAGTAGCCCCAAAAAAATTGGAAACCCAACATTTTTAAGATGGTCATTAATTCAAAATGATTACAAAAAGATTCGACAGCTAATTTTGAATAACGGCATTATTATGAAAGACACAACCCTCCAACTTGTAACTGTAAATCAGACCACCTTGATACAGTGGCATAACAAAAGATTTAAGGCCCAAGATGTTGCCATTGTTATGCAAGGGTTGGTGCTGCCTGAGGAACGGCCCGTTGCCAGTGAACCACTTCTGCCAGTTAACACTAAGCCCACTCAGGTCACACAACACAAACACAGTTACAACCTGCCTCCTGACATCACTGGCCAAGCAAAAACAAAACTCATTGTCAAAGACAGAGCTGAAAAATATTCAACCAAAACCGCCTGCACCTCACCAAAATATTTTTTACATGCCACTCCAAATACCACCAACCGCTGCAGCAGCTAACACTTCGCCACGACTTCTGCTGCCCTCCCCCACTGCTCCAAACGTTATATGCCCAAAATATTTTCAGGGAACCCCTACATCTCCTACACAAACCCAAAACACGAAGCGCAAATACACAAGAACAGTCGCATCCAGCCGGTGCACTAAATGCAATGAGCCATGCACCACAGAGACCGGCCATAGCCAATACAAAGGCAGGATTTACTGCCCAAACACAGAGACACTAACCAAAGAGCAGTGGCTCAGACAGATGAGAAGATAAAGGAGTAAAGCTTTTTTTAGTGTTTAAGATTTTTGTATTTTTATTTAATTATTATTATTAATATATATATATTTTTTACAGGGTTTTTATGTATACATTGAATTGTTTTAAATAAAACAAAAAAATACAATAACTCATTTCATTGGCCTCTTTGTTTAGATATTTCCTGATAATGACTTATTTGCTCTAGAGCAAAAATACATCCAGTACGCCCATAAGTCCTAATAAATTGCAGCATACTCTACATTTGATTAAATTGAGATATCCAATGCAAGAAATGCACATTGATTTTTGCTGAAATTTCCTGTTTGATAAAAGTGGGTGCTAAATACAGAGTTAATTGGCAAGACTTTGTGCCCAAATGTGCTTATTTTTGGTATACATTCAAGAGTTACAGTACGTTATGCGTCTCCTGCCTGGTTAACTAATTGAGTCCAAAAAAGAAATCATGTTTAGATTACATTATTTTATCAGTCTAGAGATCTATGATAGTGTGTCACTCTGTGAGGTTGTACAATTTAGCTTAAATGTTTAAAAACACTCCACAAGTTACAAAAGGCTCATTTATGTGTTAAAAGCCAAAAAAAATCAAGATGTTTTAGTGGCAACAAAAGTGTACCACAGCGGGATTCGAACCCACGTTCAGGGTACTTCTCTCCCTCCCCTTCTCCCCCTTCCCCGCAATTCTTCCCCCTCTTTACGGATGATAGTTCCCCAGCTTTGGCTCTACCTGGCTCACGTTAGTCGGCGTTTCTCACCCAATAGTGTTCGGCCCTCGCCATTCTTACATTGAATATTCATCCAGTCTCGCACCGCCTCACTATGACCACGCAAATCAACGTCTCACAACAATGTCCGTGACAATGATGGCCGGCCAATCACGGTAAAGCCCTGTGTGGCTTTAAACTCAACAGACGAGGACTGTTTGTTCCCTATTAACCGTCGGAAGGTATCTGTGTTCCAAAGTAACCGCTTGAAGAGGGGAAGTAAGCAATATTTCTGTAAGTATCCGTTCATACTATTTATTGTATTCTTCCGCTGAAAGAAACGTTGCATTTTTTGCGTTTGTGCAATTTGTGTAATTTAAAAATGTCTACCTGCTGTCTTGTATTTGTGCAATGGGAAAAATCCACATACAATTCATTGTATAACTTTAGATTTATGGATAAGAGTATTGAATTTAGAAATAGGGTCTAAATTCTAGGGCCTCCAAAAAGAAATTTTTTATATATATATATATATATATATATATATATATATATATATATATATATATATATATATATATATATATATATATATATATATATATATATATATATATATCGCTGGTATAGGTGGCTAAGTTTTCTTTTTTCATTTAAGTGTTTAAACCCTTTAATGTCATACTCATTGTGTTGTTCAAAAGGTGCATTATTGATTTATTACATTTGATTCTGGTCATTTCTAATGTTTTCTTTAGATGAGCTCCAAGACAAAGAGCCATAAAGCTATGGGAGATGGGGAATAGATGGCAAGGCTTAAAGCATTTGCCAGCAATGGGGTTTGGCCAACAAATGCAGGAAATAGACCAGCCCCAAGACAGAAGAAATGGCATCATCTCTATCACAAGGTAAAGTGCAGCCACCATAAAGAAGAATAGACATGAGTAATTGTCATTAATAAGTTGATGTTGTACTGTTTCAGATAGATAAATGCCCCATGCCAGCCCGCGGTCAGACCACCCTTTTTGGAGGGTCTGTGGCTTTCATGCTGCTAAGGTAATCTGGTTTAAAGTAAATTCTGACTACAATCACTTCAATTTTATAGCCATGCCATGTATTTTACAATTATGCTGGATGATGGCTTTTACACTTAAAATATCTGTTTTTGTAGCCTGCACTGCAGCCTCCTCCTCCTCCTGTGACCCCACACTATGGCTTCATCATCCACTTCTGCTGTATCAGCTACAAACCTTCTTTAGGTGCCCTCCATCTTTGTCAAACGTAAATGTTTGTTTGTCTACTAAATACTTCATAGGATTCATTTTGCTTTTTGCAACAAACTTTAATATCAGTTTTTGAACAAAACATTTTGTTATGCTTGTTTTGATAAAGTTATTTATATTGTATTTACTTCATACGTGTACATATGTTTGTTATTTCAGTTCACTAAAGCCCATGTTGGTGGGTCTCTTTCAGATTTACTGAAGCCCAATTTGGTGGCCCGGAAAACAGCTAGACCCTCTCCATCCTCCGTGAGGAGCCCTAGCGTTGGGCCAACACACACCTGCGAGAAAGTTTCATCTGTGAGTACAGCAGTATGTATTCATTAAATTAATGCAGATATAGCTCATCTTTAATAAGACATTTATGCAGATTTCTAAATCTCTTTTGTTTTCAGGAAGAGCCTGCAACCTCTCTTGTCAGCTGCAGCTGGGTATGCAGCTTCTTTCTGGTTGTCGAATGAAATGAGGAAAACCATCCCTGTTCAGGACCAAAGATGAATCTCCACTACCCTCCTTCACTCCTGCCAACTACGCCCAAATTTGAAGCTCTGCTATGAGCCTCCCGGGCCAGCCCTGATCCACCACCAGGTACCAACACCTGATCGAAATGTCTGTTAAAATGTTTAATTCACTGTGTTTTTATTGTATATAAATAAACATTTGGTTCTTTGAAACAGATGAGGTCTATGGTCTTTTACTATGAATAAAAATGAGCCTCTACTGATTCAAGAATATGCATACACAATGAACAATATATTAGTTACTTCACTCAGCAAGTACTTTAGGAAAGGTACATGCTTTAAAAAAATACTATAGGTTGAGCTGCTATTTTGCTGTGGAAAATAAACTGCATAGATTAATAATATTAAATAATACTGTATCATGCATATAGTATACAGTATAATGGAAATGCACATTTAATTTAAAATGTGACTGGATCAGAAAACAAAAATAAATACGCTGTTAATCAATAAAAATTTAAAAAGAAGACTTTGTGGGTAAATAAAAAGTTCTGTGTATTAATTTACAATATCACACTATTTCCACACAAAGAAACTTTTTTTTTTACATGTTTTTAAGATAAAACATCAGGTTACTGTCATTGACACCTAAAAATGTTAATTATGGGAGAAACTTTCATTAAAACATGAGATGACAACGGCTGGGATCGAACCCACGACCTTAGGATCCCTCTTTCTTCCCCCTTCCCTCCATTCTTCCCTCCTCTAGGTAGACTATTGTTCCCCAGCCTGTCATTTCTGTGCTCACCACTCATCCATCTGAAAACATTAAGATGGACATGAGACAGTGATACCTGTAATAGTTTAATAATAGCTTTTGTTTGTTAACACTCTACAGTTATTGATTATGGTATATTTTTCTTAATAATCTGTAAATTCTTGTTCTGTCTTGAGATAGATATGTTAATCTTAACTTGACCACGATCACAAATGTTAAATTAACGATATAAAACAAATGCAAATAAACAGTCCTGCAGTAAATACTAACTGTGAAGGTTATGGTGTTAAAGTACTGTTGTCCAAATATTTTGGAGGACAGAGAATGACACGAATATGAAATAATACTTATTTTCACAATCATATGTCCTTTTATTGACATCACCATTTATGCTGCCTTCTCCGACGCATTGTCTGTCAAAAATATCTACAATTTGGGCTAAATTAACCATGTCAATCCCGCATAACAAAAGCTAAACATGTTTTCTAATTGAAATAGTTTAGAAACTGGAATTAAAATCAGTTAAAAATTGTGGACACAGCAACAAGTAGAAACTTTTCTTCTGAAGAATAATTTTTGCCCTCTGCCTCTCTGTCAGCTGGAGACTCCTTTTGAGTTAATTATTGAATAAATCGAGACATTTTCATTGGCTTGTCGTGAATGAGTAACGGTTAAAGTTGCCAACGTTTGCTGGACAAGTCTAACCGCGTCAACAACTGGTTAGTCGCCCTTTTTCTGGGCTAATAACTTAATAGGCCAATTGGTAGTGCTAATCATTCCAGGCTTATAGCCCTTGATCACAACCATTTGAAATAATTTTTATTATAGTTATTCTTTGATTATGAGATCAATAGAAGAACAATTTCCTTCCTTTTGTATTCTCGCCATGTGGGTTAATGTTAGTCATTACGTCCTCCCAACCAATCACAAAAACAGACCCAGGAACCAAGCTCCGCCCCCTTCAAAGAGTTCAGAGAGAACACGTTCTTTTATTCCTCTCTTAAAAACTGGCAGTTTCGGCAAAAAGTTGTTTGAATAAAGTGATGAGTTTGAATTCAGTGTTTGTGTGTTCTGTACCTAAAATTAGGTTGCTAAGCAACAGCATAAAATGGCCAGGGCAGCACTTAAAATATATGTTTTGAATTCGTTGATAATCGATAATCAATATGATTTCAATTTTATCTATATGCTTTTTCTATCTTGTCCGGCCCTAATTATAACTGATAACCTTCATCATATAACAGGTATAATTGCGTAACAGGTCTCTCAGGAAGCCTGGTAAAAGGCCTCTGGTGGGAGGGAGGAGCGGCTGCCAGAAAACTGTCCTGTTGTCAGCTGTGATCATCTTCTGCAGGGCTGAACGGGGCGGATCTAAGGGAGCAGCAGGAGGCGCTGCATTAAAAAGGACAAATCTCTTTCGTAAAGCCAAGCCACTGTTCACATACCAGGTATTACACATTTTCACGGGGGTGTGGTGTTGTATGTTGTGGCATAGCTGCAAACCCTCCCTAGATAAATAAATCTCTCCTGCTCTGGCCCCACATATCAGGTATCGGTTTGCCTAATGTCAAAATAATCAGTATCTGCCTAAAAAAGAAAAACCGTACATTCACTCATAGGTTGTCGCCATCAGAGCACACAGTAAAGGAAATCCCTGTTACCAAACCATTCTGCTCTTTAACAGATCAGCATCCTGATCCAGAACCTCTGAACACACCATAGAAGAAAGCAGCTTAATATTTGACAAACATCTTCACCAGTGATTTAGTTGCTCCGCAGCAAAGTGTGGATGGGGCGGCCCTCAGCAGAAGGTTTCCTGCAGGTACAGGAAAGTAGACGAACACAGAGGTGTTAGTTTAACAGAGCTCCATCTACTGCCAACAGCCTCACATCAATGTTTTTATCCATAAACCAGCTGATCAGTGACATTTTACAGAAACCACGCAGTTTAGTTCACCAGCCTCTAAATCTGCTATCTTCAAAGGATTTAGAGAAAATCTGTTCTCAGTTCTTTTTGCTCTCCGCAAAGAGTTTGAGATTAAAGCCTCTTGAGACTTTGATTTCCACATTTCTAACGTTACTACAGCAAAGGTGTGCAGCAGAGTTTGCCCCCATTGCTCTTTCTGCTCGTTTGGTCAGGGAGGTCCTGTTCAGGTGACGTCTGGATGAGCAGCAGGTGTGGCAGTAACCAGGCCTGCTGTGGCTTCAGACAGTCAACTCTGCTGTGATAAAACACAGCTAAGTTATGTTTGATGGAGGCAATCGTTTGTTCCACAGAGTGCCACGTAGGTTTGGGTTATTTTTTCCTTAAAAAAAAATCTAAAATCTACATTTTATTCTTAGTCTTTGTGTTGTTGAAGGGTTTTGGGCTGCTCTTAGTCTGATCCCTCACCTAGGACCTTTTTGCCATGGAGACCATACAAGAGATATAAGCCTCTAACAGAATAGCTCCTAGGATCATAGGGACACTCAAACCCCTCCACCACGATAAGGTGGCAGCCCACGGAGGGGTAAAATTAATGTTTTGAGTTTTAATTTTTTCTATTTTCAGTTTTATTTTTGTTGGTCTCATAATTTACCTCTTTCATATATTGTGTGGCTGTTTTAAAGTCATCGTTTGGTTGGTGAGCGGTTTGTTGGGGCGTTTTTTTTAAATGCTTTTTGATTTTTAGTCATTTTATTTTTGGTGTTTTTCACCATTTGACTTTATATTTTTTTCGTCATTGTCGAAGATTGTACTGATGAACCCGAACTCAGCCACACACAGAGCTTTGTTTAAGAGCTTTTATTGAAAAGGGTTGGATGGGTGGATTGTGATGAAAGGAGCCGGCAGACGAGAAGGAGCTGGAGCAGTTGGACGTGCAGGAGCACAGGGGAGGCAGCGAGGCAGAAGACAAGGGACGAAGTGCAGGCTGGAGAACGAGGGACGAAGTGCAGGCTGGAGAACGAGGGACGAAGTGCAGGCTGGAGAACGAGGGACGAAGTGCAGGCTGGAGAACGAGGGACGAAGTGCAGGCTGGAGAACGAGGGACGAAGTGCAGGCTGGAGAACGAGGGACGAAGTGCAGGCTGGAGAACGAGGGACGAAGTGCAGGCTGGAGAACGAGGGACGAAGTGCAGGCTGGAGAACGAGGGACGAAGTGTAAACTGGAGACAGCAGGGAGAGAGTCCAGAGAACGAGGCAGGACGATCCAACGGCAAAGACCAGACTGAGGAGGGTTTATGAAGGCTGACAGACGGATGAGTTGAGTTTTCTTAATTAACGGTGACAAATGGCACTGATCAGATGGAGGGGGGAACTAGGCTGGATGAGAGGTGGAAGGATCTGGAAGTGTCCAAAACTAAATCCTGATCCCTCCTCAAGGTCTGATTCCAGAGGACCAAAAAAACTAAAACCATGAGTCCTAAAAAAACATAACAACCAAAACACGGTGGGTGGAGGGAGTCTCAGAACGGGCTAGAGTACAACAAGAAACTACCCAATAGGGCGGACAAAGGGAGACTTGAGAAAAAACGCGTTGAATTCAGGCAGCTGACCAGGAGGTTTACGCCCGCGTTAGGAGCCTCAGGCGGCAGCTTGGGAGCGCTGGGGTGCACTGGAGCGCTCAGCCGACCACTGGAGGCAAAGAGAATCCAGCGGCGGCGACTGATGACCAAGAGGAGCCTCTGGTGGGAGACCTGGGTGGCGGAGAAGCAGGATCTGTGGCGGGCGTCGCAGAGGGCGACCTTCCGGAGCAGGCCCTGAGAGAGGTGGAGGAAAGGTGGCGGCAGAGCAGCAGCAGGATCCTCTGATGCCGGCGGCGGCGAGACTGAGTTCTCGGTGCCCGGCGTTCTGGCGTGCACCACGCAGGCTTAGGCCGTGCGATGCACCACCGCGGGCAGGGAACGGACCAGCTGGGGAACAAATCGTCTCAGTCGCCATAAAGTCCCACAGCTGCGACTTCTCGATGTGCGGCGCTCTGGTTGGAGGAGGCGTGGTCTTCTGAGTAGCATCTGAAGAGTGACGGGGAAATGAGAGAGGAAAGCAAAGAAGTCAAAAATATAATGGATGTGTTGTTTTTAAAGGGATTATATTAATTTAAGCATCAAGATCATAAGGGGTGTTGGTTTATACTTTGATAGTTGCATAATGAAAAGCATAAAGTGATACAGTTGCATCACTCAAATCATAAGGAATGGTCTGTAGTATAATGCCACAGTTGCGTCATTAATATAAAGGTGATACAGTTGCATCACCAAAGTTGGTAGAATACCCTTTGTTTCCAGTGAGAATTGACTTTGGAAAGGTTTCTTTTTGTAAATGTCAGACAAATATTAAAATAGGTTTAGGGCTGTAATTGGGGCCATGGTTAGGTTAAGGACTGTAATTAGTTTGATAGTTGTCTTATAAAAAGCATAAAGTGATACAGTTGCATCACTCAAATCATAAGGAATGGTCTGTAGTATAATGACACAGTTGCGTCATTAATATAAAGGTGATACAGTTGCATCACCAAAGTGGGTAAAATAAACTTTTTATTGTTTCCAGTGAGAATTAACTTTGGAAAGCTTTATTTTTATAAAAGTCAGACTGAAATATTAAAATAGGTTTAGGGCTATAATTATGGCTATGGTTAGGATTGGGGCCTGTCTAGCAAATGACATTACAATTACCTTTAACATTACAGAGCCATACAAAAAAGATGAAACAAAATACACCCCGTTATGCCAAATTTTGTGCAGTTTACCACAAACAACTAATTTTCTGCCTTTTTTTTTTTTTTAGCAGGCATAGCTTAGAGACAGGTCTTTCTAGAATGTTTGTTTTTGTCTGAAGACTGACGGAGCGTACCAGACCTTTTGTCTGGAAAGGTTTCCAACACTCTGCCTAAAAGCCAAGACCCTCGTGGAGCCACTGGATCCATTACAATAACTATATCCCCAGGAAGATTTTTTTTCTTTTGGTTCCATTTTGCTGCTCTTGCAGTAATGGAAGGTACTCTTGTACCCATCTTTTCCAAGAGAAATCCGCAAGATATTGGACTTGTCGCCATCTCCTCTTCACATACACATCTTTGTTAAATAATCCAGGTGATAAAACTGTCTTCCCTTTCATCAGGAGAATGTGGTTAGGAGTGAGTGGTTCCAAATCAGTGGGATCATCTGAGAGCTTAGTAAGAGGTCGACTATTCAATATAGCCTCAACTTCACAACAAAGACGGTCTGCAATCCATCATTGTCCAATGTTTGACGATGTAACACAGAGGTTAGAATCCTTCTCACCATTTGGATAAGACGCTCCCAGACTCCACCAAAGTGTGATGCTGCAGGTGGATTAAAGTTCCATTTGATGCCATTTTGCAATAATACCTTTTGTATCCGGTTATGGTTTAAAGATTCAAGTGCTTCCCTCCGTTCTGTCTTTGCTCCCACAAAATTTGTATCGCCGCTATGACCGACTTGTTAGTGCATGTATCTTAAAATTAGTGTAGAAATGTGTTCTTTTGACAAGATGAGTGGATGCTTTGTTTCTTCTGGTAAAGCTGACTTACTCAAGCGGCCTCCAACTCTCAAAAGTCCATCTTCCAGACTCGGGTCTAGTTTGTAGACAGAGCTGTGTTTTGGTACAGATTTTCCCACTGATAGGGCAGCAATCTCTTTGAACCTTTTCTGTTGACTATAGCGGACACTGGACATTTCAGCATCCAAGAGATCCTCAACTGACAAGGTTTGATTTATTACTTATTTTGCCCTCTTCATCACATGTGATTTCTCTGCACTCATGTTAAAAAGTATTCAGCTCTTTTCTTTGTTTCAACTGCAGAAGAACTTTTTCCATTTAATAAACCATGCAACCGCCAACTTAAGTTTACCCCAATCTGAGAAATATAAAAAGGAGCATTGCGAGTCATGATTTTCACTGACATCTTTTAACCTGAACATTTTCAGCAGGAAATGTGGCTTCAACATCATCTGAAGGCCAATCACACACTGGTTGAAGCAGAAACTTTGGGCCTTCAATCCAACTTCCTCCTTTTAAACACATCTCCCACCTTCTTTCCCCTGGAGGCACAGTCTGCAGGATTACCTTTAGCATTAATGTACTTACACTGCGATACATGAGTTGCATCTCTGATGGTTGACACCCGATTTGCCACAAATGTATTAAAACGCTTATCGTCGTTTATGTTTTGAGTACTGAAGTGCGGTCTGTCCAAAAAAAACAGACTGATCCAATTGCAGCTCCAATTTTGCTCTCAACATCTGATCCACTCGAACCGCCAGAACAGCAGCAGTGAGTTCCAGACGAGGAATGGTTATCCATTTCAGGGGAGTAACTCTTGCCTTTCCCAACAAGAAGGAGACATGGACTTTGCCTTCATCATTTTCAGTTCTGAGGTAGGTAACTGTGCCAAATCCAGTTTCACTGGCATCAGAAAAGTTGTGCATCTGAGCCTGAATAGGCTGTCCAAAATATCTGGGCTTAGTGCATCTTGCAAATTTAAAAGACGACAAATCCTTGAAATCTTCCAGCCAACCTATTCATTGGTGGCTAATATCTGCAGGTATGCTGTCGTCCCATCCACAATGTCTTCGGCAGAGTTCTTGCAGCATAACCTTTGCTGGCAGCGTCACTGGTGAAAGAAACCCCAAAGAATCAGACTGAAGAGATTACGTACCAGCCTCTTCTGGTGTGTGCTCGCTCTTTTATTGCCATTTTAAATTTAAATGTGTGATTCCACACACCACTGTAATCCAAGGGCTCTTTCCACTGGAAGCTCATCTCGGTCCAGATCCAGTTCTCTCCCGTCTTTAGCTCTATGCTCCTCTTCAACAGTTTACAGCACTATCCGACTGTAACAGATCCATTTTGTCAAAGTAAAGCCTCCCTCTTGACAAAGGTCACTGAGAGCTTTAATCATTTGAACTTTTTCCACTTCTGAAGGCAAGCTCTTCCAACAGTCGTCAACATAAAACTTATGTCTGTGTTCACTACATCTGAGGAAAAGTACATGCAATTGTCTTCTGCTGTCTTCTGAAGAGCATAACTGGCACAACTTGGGGATGAGACAGCACCAAACAATGGTGTATAGAGTGCTGTCACTCTATACACCATCGGCTTTTGGTCCACTTAACCATCAGGCTACCACAAAAAGAAGGTTTATCCTCTTCAGCCACTTTCACCTGATAATACATGGACTTAGTATCTCCCATGAAGGCTACTGACTCCTGTCTGAATCTGACAAGGATTCCCAATAATGAACTCGTCAGGTTTGGGCCTTGAAGAAGCTGGCTGTTGAGTGAAGCTCCTTTAAATTCAGCTGAGCAGTCAAACAACCCTCAGAGAACCTTTTTTGGGATGACGTACAGCATGATGGGGAATATACCAGATCTTTCCATTTTCCCCATTCAATTGATGTTGAGGCACTTTCTCTGCATAGCCTTTACTATGTGAAACAATTCATCCTTTTTGAACTTCCTTTTCAATCCCAACAGCCTTTGCTTGACCATGGAAATATTAGGAAGATTGATTTGTTCCTTTCTGAAGGGCATTTTTAGATTATAATGACCATCCTGAAAAAATACTGATTCATCCATGATCTTTAAAATTTTTCCAAAACTTCATGAGCTGTTCTCCACCTTTCTCTGTATTTAAATGGCAACTTGGTTACAATTGCTCTCATGTTGGTTGGCATGTCCAGCTCTTGCATGTAATGAAGCTCCTCCATAACATTGCAGCAAGCACATAAAAACAGAGAAAAGGCTTGTAACAACTTCACATCCTCCGATTTCACTGTGGGCCAATCCAAAGCCTTCTCTAAATTGGCTGCAGCAATCCTGTGTTCATTTCCAAAATGTTCATGCAGAAGGTTTTTAGTCAGTTGATAACCTCTCTCAGGAGTCATATTGGCAACTCCTCACCAATTCTCTGGGCTGACCCTTTGTGAATTGTTCCAGAAAATTCAGAGCATCTGCATCATTAGCTTTGGATTCCACTCCATGTTCAAAGGCTCTGATGAAGTTTCCATACTGGAGAGGATCCCCATCAAATACTGGAATCTCATGAGTAGGTAAAGTCAATAAGCATTGCTGTTGTACACGGGCTGAAGTGCTTTAAAAAAAATTTTTTATGCATTATGGTACATAAATCTCCTTTTATTTGCACAGGAAGTTTATGTGATTGAACAGATGAGGCAGGCTGCTCCTCTTTTACTGACAAATGATTAGTTTGTGTTTTTACCAGTACTGTTTTCTTGTGTGCCTCCTGTCTTGATCCAACGGTGCACATCTTCCATTGCTCCTCAGTGCATCCGTTCACTTTCCTTAAATCTTTCTGTTGTACTGGGAGATAACTTTGTGGCACTGAACGTTGAGTCCAAGGTTCAAAGGGTTTTACTTCAGCCTTGAGTTCTGTTTCTTGTTCTTGTCTCCTTTGCAGATACAAACTCATTCCATCTCCTGGTTCTTTGGCTTCACTTGAACTCTGAAGCATTTTGTAGCACAGATAGTTTAGCTGTTGATGCAGCAATTTCAACATCAAGCTCCAGTTGCTCCTTTTTCCTTCTCAGCTCTGCTTCTTCTTTCTCCAGAGCATGTTTTTCCTTTAACATTGCAGCTCGAGCTAGAAGTGCAGCCCTTTCTTCCTCAGGTTTAATACGAGCAGATGCTGTTGATTGACCACTTTGCCGACTTTTAACACTGGATGAACTCTTTTGGTGAGAACGTTTAGTGGAAACATTTGATATGCTGTCCTCTGGACGTACATCATCAGAAACACCATATTTTTCAACTTTTCTCAACCACTGTTTAACATGATCAATAAAACTGTTTTCACACAACATTTCTGCTACAAACCATGCATTCTGTATTTCACATTCTTCAACAGGCAAAAGAGGCACCAAAGAATCATGAGCACCTTTTGCTTCTTCACAGAAATAAATACATTTTTCCAAGGAATGTTTTACCTCAACCCTTTTTTCATGGATATGTTCTTCAGTTACCTTTCTTAGATTTTTTTTAATCCCGTTTAAATTATCCTTACATTTTGCAAGTTATTTTTTCAACAAAAGCTTTTGGTGTCATTTTAATCGTCCTTTTAAGCTTTGACTACTTGAGTTTCTTGTGAATGTCCCACCTCAGAGACAGCGGCCTTTTCTTCAGCCGACTCTTCAGATTTACTTTCCATAATGTCCTCCTTTACTGTCGTTCCGCAATACATCCAACAGTCACCCTTTAAAAATGTTCAGTCCTAGGATCTGGTCAAAATTATTATTATTTTAACAAAGCAACCAATGCATTGGAATTACGCCTACAAAGTAGGCCTTATATTTTTTATTATGGCCATAAAGTTGGTAGCGCTACTGTTAATACCTCGATGCTTGCGATGGGCGTCATAATGATGCGATCCAGTCAGATGAATCAGCTGATCGTTTCCTCCAGACCACGGCCTTTGTGATCCTCCATGCAACTCAGCGCGTCTCACCGGCTCCATTCCAGCGCCTCATCCAACTCAGTGGCTGCGTCCTCTCCACAGCTTCCACTCCAGCGTTGCCTCCATACGGTGTCCTCTCAGCAACTGACTAAGGCTCTAAGTTAAACAGTTTTTGACTTAAGTGTAGTAACTTGTTCTTGACAAAACAAAAACGAACCTAAGCCGCGGTGAGGCTGCTGACTGGCGTCATCTTCTTGCATTTAATGAATAAAACTTCAGGTTCTTGGCTTGCCGAGCATTTATTGATCCAACGCTCACAGAATGCAAATTGTAACGTTGCCCACTGGCTTACACCAAAAGGATGTTACTTTGCCGCAACACAGTCATCAATAACAAAACAACAAAAACTACGACGGTCAAAAACTGTTTCCGCCGCAATCAGCACATCTGCCGTGCGAATACCAGCGACTCCATTTAAAACAGATGAAGCCCCCCACTGTCCATTTCAGGTATTACAGCAAACAGGAAAATAATCTCCAAAATATGGCTCCAATAGCTTCAGTGGATTTCTCTTTTTTGGTATAATCTCATGGTTTTATCAGTAATGTCCTTGTTGCCTTTCGTGTCCTTATGTCTTCCAGCAATTAGTTGTAATCATAATTTCCTGAGCTGTGATTGGATGCCCTCTCATGGTGTTTATTGGAGACAGAGGTCCTTGGGGCATTTAAACCGGATCAGAACATTCCTTTTCCACATCTTTCAGTTTCCCCATCATGTTTCTTCAACATTTTTATTGGCGTCAAATTCAAAGTTTAGATTTACAGAAGTAGAAGCTGACGGTTCCTCTTGAAGCTGGTTTATGTGATGCACTTGCTCTGCTTTCCACATCTGACACATTTCTGTTTATTCACTGTAAGAGAAAGAGCAGCAGGTAGCTTGATCTAGTAGAGAGGTAGGGTCCAAACTCTGAAAGACAGGGTCCAGATCACAATATCCACAGCAGATGCGTCACAAACAGTGCAGCAAACCACGAAGACAGAAGCATTTTCCCCACAGCAGAATCCTTCTCAGCTCATCGACTGTCAGAGAGAAAGCTTTTTCCTTTATTAGCAGCATCAGCAATCCCTCGCAGCAGCTCCTACCTCTTTGCCGTATTGTCTCCCCTACCTTAGAGGATCAATCAGAAAGCTTGATTACAGAGATCCTTTTAGCGTCCAGCGATCTGCCACCAATTCTTGACATTATGCTTTCTTCTCAAAAATAGATGTCTATTTTAAGTTTTATTTTTGTGGGTTTTTAATTTACCACTCATGTATTGTGTGGTTGTTTTAAAGCCATCGTTTGGTTGGCGAGTGGGTTTGTTGGGGCGATTTCACAACCACTGGTGGGTGTAGGTTGGAGTTTTTGGTTTTTTTTTAAAAATGCTTTTTGATTTTAAGTCATTTTATTTTTGGTGTTTCTCACCATTTGACTTTATACTTTTATAATCATTGTAATTTTAGATGTTTATATTTTATTTATTATTCTCTTATAGCCATTTGTATTGTTGATTTTTCACACATTTTAGTTTTTATTATTGGTTTAATTTTAGTTTGTTTTGTTTCATAGTTTACCACTTCCATATAGTGTGGCTGTTTTAAAGCCCTTTTTTTGGTTGGTGGGGGGGCTTTTTTAAAGCCCTTGGTTTTTATTATAACTTATCAACTTTCTTCCAGTCATGTTTATAAGAAATCACATTCACTTGATCACAGACCCAAAAAAAAACAAAAACAAATAAATCATTAAGAGAACATCAACCATGTACTTCTGTTACCAGTTTCCTTTTACTCCAGTATTTGAGACTTTCATTGGTTGAAGACCGGCTACAGGAAGTAGCAAACTGTTTTTCCTGTTTTTGGGTTTAGAGTCCACTCCCATTCCCAACATGTTGCTGTCCTCATTCCACACTAGTTTCCTTCCATCTGGTTCCAAGTCTCCATCTCAACAGTAGTTTAAGGTTGGCATTTCCTCTTAATCCATACATTGAACATGAGCTCATACCTAAAACTTCATTACCCATCACCGTCAACAAATCTTTAATGTGATATCCTGCTCCAAGCAGCTCATCCATGCAGTGTACTTCCTTCGTAGCATCAGCACATCCTTTAAGGAAACAATCCTGAAGAATTTTTCCATCTGTATTTACCTGAAGGCAATGAGAAAGTTGTTGCTGTCAGCGTGTGAAACCTCCTGTCCATTACCAAATCTCCTCTGAAATGATTGAAAGCCATCAACTTTGAACAAACTTCTGATGGCCATTAGTGTCCCATTCCAGATAAGTTATGCAGCTTCAGTGGATTTCTCTTTTTGGTATAAACTCATGGTTTTATCAGTGATGTCCTCCTTATGTTGTCCAGTAATTAGTTGCAATCATAATTTCCTGAGCTGTGATCGGATCCCCTCATGGTATTGGATACAGAGGTCCTTGGGGCGTTTATACCAGATCAGAACATTCCTTTCAGTTTCACCATCATGTTTCTCCTTATTGCTTTTCCTCTTCAACATTTTTATTATCCAAATTCAAAGTTTAGATTTACAGAAGTAGAAGCTGACGGTTTCCTCTTAAAGCTGGTTTATGTGATGCACTTGCTCTGCTTTCCACATCTGACACATTTCTGTTTATTCATTGTAAAAGAGAAAGAGTTAATTGCAGTAGCTCCTTAATCTATGAAAGAAAAAGATGAAGGAAGAACCTGTTAGATGCAACACATGGTCAGCAGGTAGCTTAGTCTAAGAGAGAGGTAGGGCTAAAAAAAAAACAACAACGAAGAGTCCAGCAGTTGGTCTATAGAAGGAGAACATGGAGTTATTAGCAGCAGCTCAGCGATGCCCCCTGCAGGAAGGAATGTGTCATAGCTCAACAAAACACTGATTCCCCTGAAGTACTTTACATTTCTCAAATATTTAGCTTCAATTTTAAACTAAATATTAAGCATATGTACTACAAAAGATCTTTTGATTTAAATACTAAAGGTTACCTTTGAAATTTAAATAAAATACCTTATTTTAACCCAAAGACATATTTGGTCATTGACATTTATGTCAATATAGCTACAATTATGAATAATATTATAAATACTCGACCTCCGCAGAATTGACTCTCCCCTTTTTCAAAACCCACCTGTTCCAGCTTGCTTATTTGTAAATACATTGTTCTTGTCCCTCTGTGTTTTTTTTTTTTTTTAATATTGTCTGTAACGTGACCTTGAGTCTCAAGAAAGGCGCCGTTAAATAAAATGCATCATCATCATCTAAGCTTCTGATTGACCTTCTGGAGAGAACGTTCTTCCTGCAGCTTTTTAACTAGATTGGCCAAACCCTTGGCAGCCATCTTTGTTTCCCACCATTGATTTTCAACCTCAGATTCCAACAACATGCTGGTTCCATCAAACCCTCAGCAGATCACAACGGCCACAGCAGATGCTTCACCAACAGCACAGCAAACCAAAGATTTTCACCACAGCAGAATCCTTCTCAGCAGAGAATCACAACTTCCCAGCACAACAGCAGCCAAACGCTTTGGCCTTCATCAGCAATCACCTTCATCAGCAGCTCCTACCTTTAGTTGTCTTGTTGTGTCACCTACCTTTGAAGATCAATCGAACAGCTTTTAACTAGATTCAAACCTTTGGCAGCCATGAATTGCTTAGAAAGGTGGCTCAATTTAAAAATTGCACTTCCTAAATCAATTTCTTGAGATATGGTAACTTTGAGTGTTATTGAAAAAAAAAAAAAAAAAAAAAAAAAAAAAAAAAAAAAATGGAACTCTGCTGTAACCTAATATTTTGTTTGGCAAAATTATTTATTCATGAACAAAGAGTGCTGAGATCATCCCCCGTTTAACATTTTGTTTTTATCTGAATTCCAGTTACATTTTAATTTTTTTTTTTATTGAGTCATATGAATACCTGACTGAAATATTAATGGAATTGCCCACCTATGTACATCAATCCTAACATATGAATACCAGTGTTGCCGTTTAGCTCATCGACTCTCAGCAGAGCACAACAACAGCAGCCAAACGCTTTGGCCTTCATCATCATCATCATCATCATCATCAATCCCCCACAGCAGCACCTACCTTTAGTTGTCTTGTTGTGTCACCTACCTTTGATGATCTGTCAAACAGCTTTTAATTAGATTCACCAAACCCTTAGCAGCCATGTTTGTTTTCCACCATTTAGCACATCGACTCTCGGCGGAGCATCAAAACTTCCCAGCACAGCAGCAGCCAAACGCTTTGGCCTTCATCAGCAGCAGCATCATCGTCATCATCATCATCATCACCCGCAGCAGCTCCTACCTTTAGGCGTCTTGGTCCGCCGCTCCAGCAGTTGTCTCATCCTACCTTTGCAGATCAGTCAGCTTGATTGCAGAGATCCTCTCAGTGTCCATCGTCGATCTGCCGCCGCTTCCTGCCGCCATGTTTCCTCCTCAGACTTTTCAGCCAAGCAGCCAAACAAACCGCCTCCAGAAGCCGGAGTCGGGCCGTTCTTTGTCTGCTGCGCTGTTTAGACATAAGAAATTGCTTCAAAACTACATCAGGGGGAAATAAACAGCCTAGAATAGGGCATCAAAAAAAAACTTACCGGAAAGTAAGCAGCGACCTGCGTCGTCCTGTGACTGTGACCTGAGACTCCACCAGGTGCCTTAATTAGGCGCCAAATCACAAAGTCTCCGCCTACCAGTGATGTGACGTTCGAGGCCGATCCGACTCTTTGGAACGGATCTTTATCCTGAACTAGGACTTGACTCTGTGACAGCTGTTTTTTTATTTTATTTGTTTTTCATGATTTGCTCGCCTTAAATTATTTGTCGCACATCAACAGCTATTATTATTATTTTATTAGAAATTATATGTATTCAGTGGGAAAATAAATATAATACAAGAAAAGGGTGGAAGAGGATTGTTGTTTCTGCCAAAGCAATTAAAGTTCACTTCTTTCTTCTATTACATTTTTCTTTTATTATGTTTCTATATTATAAATAACCCTTAAAGGTTACTAATGGACACCCTTCTAGAAAAGAACTACATGAGTATTTGACATTTAGATCTTAAAATGTTATGAAAATACATACATAACCATTTTTTCTGCAACATACTGTGGATGTACTTTGCATCCTTTGAATAAATATTAATTTTACTTTAGAAATATTATTATTGTTAATTTGATACTTATTTCATTTATTCTTACGTTTAAACATCTTCTTTCTAATTTATATGATAATGCAAATACATAAAAATATAATTTGCTTTTTCATGCAGACTGCAGTTGTTATCGTCCTGTTGCATGTTTACCACTTACTTCAAGTGATTTAGGTTTAACCTATTAAAGTGTAATTATTTTAGTTTCCAGTTTTTCCCTTTTTTCTCCTACATTTTTCAGTCTTAGTGTCCGTCTTTCTGTATTACTTATGTAAAATTCTGATTTTCAATCCACTTTAAACTACATCAGTATTGATACTGATTCTACCATAAATCTGTAGTTCTTTTCCTACATTCTGACACGGAATATAGACTGCTGCTCCAGTATTTCCTGATTCTTATGGAGAGCCAACTATTATAAATAACTTATGAAATAATTATTTAAATGTGTCAGTAATTTATTCAAATTGGGAATAAATACAGAACTCTTTTTTTAAATATAGAATTAAATATATTTGTATCAATTATATGTTTTGACTTTGTTTATAAAAAAATAGAAAATGATTCAGATCATTTTCTTGGTTGTTTTTGTTTCCATCTGAGCTTCAAAGTAGTTGCTCTTGGGTTTTGCAGCACATCCTGTTAAAGTATATATATATATATATATATATATATATATATATATATATATATATATATATATATATATATATATATAATTGATCAGAACATTAATTACATGTTCAAATAGGAATCTTCACTCTGCATTCTTACAAAAAATGCCCTCAAGAGCCGTGGGGACGAGCCCATGGGCTCCGCCGGCAGCCAGCCGCGCCGAAGTGGTCCCGGCCATGGGCCCTGAGGGCCAGAGGCCCCAGGGGCGCCCCGCCCCCCGGGGGGCCAGGCCCCGCGAAGCCGCCACCGGGAATGGGCCGGCCCCCACCCGGGAACCGGCCCCAAACCAGAGGGCCGTCAACGCGCCAGAGGGCCAAGGCGCCTGCCAGCGCAACGGAAGAGGGCAGGACGTGGGGGGATGGGCTCCGCACCTATCGGAGACTTGAGATGTTCTTGGGAGAGGGAGCAGACCGGACCCGAACCTGGGGAAAAAAACAAAAAAAAAACAAACAAAAAAAACTCATTCACACCATCCCTCCCTAGTACCCCACTCACAACACACAGACACAAAAAAACAAGGACGCTGTACACACATTCCCACATAACACTCACATCCAAAAATCCCAAGTGGGGGGGGGTCACCACAATTCAACTATACGACTGCCTGTGCCCGACCCCCGGCCCCGGACCAGACGCTCCCCGGACCAGGCCCCCCAAACAGGGGGGCCAACACGACCCGTACGGGCCTTCCGACCAGAACCCCCCTCAACCACTATATACCTAATAAACCCCCTCCCTCCCCAACCTTACCCTAGCCACCCCTGCCCCCCACCCCTTTCTGGGGAGAGCAGAGGCGTCAGCACCAGACCCGGCAAGCCGCTGGCTACCCACAGCAGCCCCCCCGCCAAGACCCCGGACACAGTGGCCCGCACCTCCTCCAGGCCCCAGACTCCGTGCCGCCATCGGAGATCGGGGGTGTGCAAAAGACCCCCGATCCTCCCTACGCCCGCTCAAATGTTGTGTTGTTGCGTGTTGTTCTCAAGTGTGTTTAAAACTGGGAGCATCGAAGGGGGTGCACGGCACAGCCCACCCCCCCCTCCGGAAGGAAGCTGTTGCCAGCGCCCCCCCTCCAAGCAACTACCCAGAACCCTCAATGTCTAAATGCGAGAGGGGGTGAAGGGAGCCGCTCGAGGCGAGGCTCACACAACATAAGCCCCCCCCCAGACGTCTTCACCCCCACCCCCCCATATCATGGCCTACATGAATGTGCGTTGTGAAAATGTTTGGAGTGAAAGTGTCTAAAATGCATGATAAAATTGGGGAGAGGGACGTCACCAGAAAGTGGCAACCTCCAGTAACGCCCCCCTCCCTCATGACCTACATGTGTGGCGGCGTGATGGAGCAGGCAGAGGGAGGAGTCTGAGGATGGGGAGCAAAGGACTGGGAAGCCAACCCAGGGAGCCAGCTCCCCTACTGACTCCAATAGGCACCCCCGCCCCCCGAAAGCCCCACCCGGAGAAAGGGGCCCCTCCAGCGGGGAGAGGCCGCAGGGCCTGCCAGCCAACCACCTAACAGGACCAACACCTCCCCCCCCCCCCCCCCCCCAGCCCACCCACCAAGCCTACTGGCTTTTATCCCCCCCCCCCAAAAAAAAAAAAAAAAAAAAAATATATATATATATATATATATATATGTACATAAATAAATAAATAAACAAATAAATTAATAAGATGGGGGACCCCCCCCCTCCGCCCCCAGGCGAAGCCCGCACCGGGAGACTACACGGACCAGGACCGGGACAGGGGGCCGGACCCAAGCCCACCAGAACGTCCCCCATCCCCCCCCCCCCCCACCCGTACACTTGACCCCTCCCTAACACTAACATTCAAACATCTCACCATACATTAGATAGTAGACATCCAGGCTGGGTTAGTCCCTACTCCCACTCCCCCACTAGCAGAGTGCCGATCCAAAGAAGGGGAAGAGCATCTGCCCTGAGATGTTAATGACCATGCCCCCCTACCAGCTCAACAGGCCCCGAGGCCCCCCAGCACACCAGAGGCCCTGTGCAGGGGCAGACACCCGGGCGCACGCCGGCCCAGACCCCAAGCGGTTCACCCCCCGGAACCGGAACCCCCGAGGCCCCGCCGGGGCCCCCGCCCGAGGGCGGCGCGCCCCAGGGACCCCAGACCCCCAGACCCACCCAGGACCCACCCAGCGACAGCACAGCTACCAGGTCAGTAACCCACGATAAATTCATCGTTTTATCAAAACGATGAATTTATCAAAATTGATAAATTTTATCAAAATTGATACATTTTTTATCCCTAATAGGCAATTAATCAGATTTAATTCTGGCAAGACCGCTTGTATATTTAATTAAGAGAGTGTGCTTTGTATTTAATGCAGCAGAGCAACTGTTATTGTTTTGCATACTTTGCTGAATTCTGTATAAGAACAGTGGACATCAAATCTTTCTTTCAAGGTGTTAAAATATAAGAAATGTCCATGCTCATCCATTAGATCTGTAACAAAGATCACCTTTTTATCAAACCAAACTTCTTTAAATATGGTTTTCCTGTTTATCATTATAGTTCTGTTGCGGCATTAAACTGTGGGAAAATATCATCTTTCAATTGGGTAATATCTGTTTATGGAATTCATTATTTCTGATTATTTCTCAGGCAGTTTCATAATTTCATAATCAAATTTCAGCACGTAATCCAGCCCTCCGACTGTCTTAAAAATAATTTTGGTGATATGAAATCAGATGGATTCTGTCTGTGACGTAAAAGCTTTTATCCAATTTATTTTTAAAACTCCTACCATTGATTCAAACTCAAGTGTTTTCAAACCTCCTTTTTTATAATCTTTAACCAGTTGTGATTTTTAAATGTAATGCATTTTGTTTCTCCATACAAAGTTGTATGTTACAGAATTCGCTTCTTTGATGTTTTTTGGAGATCAGCTTTGTGATATTTTCCCCATCAGTTATGAATACAGACATTTATACGTAGACGCCTCATTGGGCGCAGGTTTGCACGTTGACGTCTCCGCCATATTGTATGGGGCAGAAAGTAGTGAACGTCTATGTTCCCTGTGTACATATAAATGGAGCTTATGTATACTTAAAGAAATATCTATAGAGTAATTTATAGAGATTGGCAGAACAGAGAGCTATTGATCGATGTTTTTAGATATAGATGTGCATTTATAGATTTTGAAGTACACTCCTGATCAAAATCTTAAGACCAGTCAAAAAATTGCAAGAATTAGCATTTTGCACTATTGGATCTTAAGAAGGTTCTAAGTAGAGCTTCACAATGTTAAAAGGACAAATCAGTGCAAGAGACAAGAACATCTGAGCAGGGAATTGTCTGAAAACTGCATTTATACTCAAACATGATTTTTTCAGCTGATCAAAAGTTTAAGACCATAGTCTTTAAAAGCCAAAAGCTGTGCAAACATCTGGATTCCATGTCATTTTCTGTGAAGTCTTTACACTGTCAAGACCTCCTGATGGCAAAAGCAAAAAAGCTCACTGACTTTGAACGTGGTAGGATTGTTGAGCTGCATAAGCAAGGCCTCTCACAACGTGCCATCGCTGCTGAGGTTGGACGCAGTAAGACAGTCATTTTGCATTTTTTAAATGATCCTGAGGGTTATGGAACAAAAAAGTCAAGTAGTAGACCCCAAAAAATTTCACCAGCTCTGAGCCGCAGGATCCGATTGGCTGTCCGTCAAGACACGGGACGATCCTCTACCCAAATTAAGGCCATTACTGGTGCTGACTGCAGCCCAATAACCATCAGACGGCATCTGCGAGAGAAGGGCTTCAGAAACAAAAAACGTCTTCAAAGGCCACGTCTTCTTCAATGCCACAGAATTGCCCGTTTGGACTTTGCAAAGATGCACCAAACATGGGACATTGAAAGGTGGAAGAAAGTTGTCTTCTCTGATGAGAAAAAATTTAACCTTGATGGTCCTGATGGTCCTGATGGCTTCCAACGTTACTGGCATGACCCACCTGAGATGTTTTCTACACGGCACAGTGGTGGGGGCGCCATCATGATTTGGGGTGCGTTTTCCTTCAATGGAACAATGGAGCTTCAGGTTGTGCAGGGGCGTCAAACAGCAGCTGGCTATGTGGAGATGTTGCAGCGGGCATCCCTCATGACTGAGGGCCCTCGTCTGTGTGGTAATGATTGGGTTTTTCAACAGGACAATGCTGCAGTTCACAATGCCCGCCTGACAAAGGAGTTCTTCCAAGAGAATAACATCACTCTTTTGGACCATCCTGCATGTTCCCCGGATCTAAACCCAATTGAGAACATTTGGGGATGGATGGCAAGGGAAGTTTACAAAAATGGACATCAGTTCCAGACAATGGATGCCCTTCGTGAAGCCATCTTCAACACTTGGAGCAACGTTCCCACTAGCCTCCTGGAAACACTGGCATCGAGCATGCCTAAACGATTGTTTGAAGTCATCAACAAGAATGGTGGAGCTACTCATTACTGAGTCCTTTTTTTTGACATTTTGATTTCTGTTTTGGGGGGTTTTCGGTTTTTTTTGAGCTATGGTCTTAAACTTTTGATCAGCTGAAAAAATCATGTTTGAGTATAAATGCAGTTTTCAGACAATTCCCTGCTCAAATGTTCTTGTCTCTTGCACTGATTTGTCCTTTTAACATTGTGAAGCTCTACTTAGAACCTTCTTAAGATCCAATAGTGCAAAATGCAAATTCTTGCAATTTTTTGACTGGTCTTAAGATTTTGATCAGGAGTGTATTATAAATAAATAGGTGTGTGTTTACATATAACTATATATCCACATTATAGATGTGTGTATGTATATATAAATATAAACGACAAAAAACACTAGAAAAAGCATTTTAGGAAACTATTGGTTGCTGAGAGCTGCATAGGTATGAATGCACACCTGTGCTCTGGGGGTTGAAGAGCGACCTTTCAGCACCTGAGAGGAAGGTGTAGCCAGTCTCCACTGCAGGGTGTAGCAGAATGCAACGCTCTGAGTCTAAAGCAGCATATTAGCCAATCATCATTGGCCAAGAAATATTTGCAGATTATGGAGGTGTTCTACTGTCAGGCTGCTGAGGCAGTATCCACTGAAAACATACGGTGTAGTAGCAACATTGACAGCAACTTAGGTCAAATTGACTACAGTATATGGAGAGATGTTGAAGGGCTTTTATTTTGAAATTCCACATCAGACGTAAAGCAACATGTTTCATGTCAGAAAGATATTGCTTTTATTTTGAAAAGTGGTCTCAGTCGTAATTGGCATCTCTAAATTGTCCTTAGGTGTGAGTGTGTGCGTGAATGGTTGTTTGTCCTGTCTGTCTCTCTGTGTGGCCCTGCGACAGACTGGCGACCTGTCCAGGGTGAACCCCGCCTCTCGCCCAGTGAACGCTGAAGATAGGCACCAGCCACCCCCGCGACCCCATGAGGGATTAAGCGGTTTGGAAAATGGATGGATGGTCTCAGCCGTTACTAGTAATGCTTAGTGTCTGCTGACCTCTAAAAGCCAGTGAGGGCTGACCGCGTGTCAAATGACCCACTTTGTTTGTCCACTTTCCAAATAGACTGGAGTCGTGTGCAGAGTGTTAATAAAGGCCACTGGGGAAACTGAGCAGCAGGAAAGATTCCTAAATCCTGACATTTTCTTCATGTATTGAATTCTTATTTTCTATATTATTCTACTTCATTACACACAGCTTTGAACGGAGGGCTGGTTGGCTTCGGAGATTTTTGCATGTGTGGATTATTTGCGATGTAAATTTTGTAAGAGGCCGCATTAGACTATGTTTAAAATGAAAAGAAGAAACGTAGACCTGTTTAATAAACTCATGAATCTGACTCTCTGAAACTCTCCTTTGTTGTTCATATTGTTAGAAAAGAAGCCTCAAACCTAGATTCTGTTTCTTAATTTAGTTTAAAAGCATTTTCTTCTTTTGCAGCCAGACACAAAAACTTGTACAGACCTTTTTTTCTGTCAGTGCTGAACCATAGTAATTATTTATATGCATAATTCATCCTCTCCATTGAACAGATGCATCATAAGGCTGCATTATGGTTTCAAACTAATGCATGCTCTCAGACTCATCCTTGTACCATGTATGAATCACTGGGAGGAGGGAAGGCTGCTCTTCATTACATTACAAATCTCTTGCTATAGCAAACTAAAACTTATTATACCAGACTGATCTCATTAAACATATTTACTATGTATATAAATAAATTTAGGTTTCAGTTTATTGTTGTTCCTTTTAGGTTTTGGGGGTTTACTCACTAAATATATTTTTTCTGATATTTAAGCCCTTGAAATCACCAGAACAAAACATTCAGGTTTCCACTGGTTTTCTGAAAATATAGTGATACAAAATAAATAATAAAATAAACGCCTCTGTGAACCTTCAGGAACCTGTAGAAAGTACCACCAGGCTGGTGGTACTTTCTACAGGTAATAATAATGTATTATTATCTGGTCCACAACTTCTGGAAGGTTTCTCTCTTCTGGAGAGAAGAATCAGGTTCTGATAACACAGCAGGGAAGGGATGTTATTGTGTTTGGCTGCTGCACAGGGAACTGATCCAGTTCCTCCAACAGGGGAATGAGTTTGAGCTCCACCCTACATCCTCTTGTTGTTAACAAGTTCAGTCAGAGCAGAGTGTTTGTTTCTGTTCAGGAGAAGACGGAGCTCTGCAGGTAGGAAAATCTGCATGCAGTTGTTTACCAATGTTCACTGTGACTTTCTGTGTAATGTGGAGATCTGTGTTGGCTTTAAACTGGAGTAAAACCTGCAGTTTGCAGGATTGGCAGTTTGACAGATCTGCATTGCAGTAGGAGCAGCAGTGCTGCAGCTGTTGGCTTGGCATGCATGTCTGCAGACATGAATCCAGACTAAACGCTCTGATCAGGCTGAGAATCCATGATGAAGTTTGTTATTGTCACTCAGATGTTTGCACTGCAGCAGTTTTTGTGTTGCAGTCTGGATGTTGTCCCTGGTTCTGGTTTCACTTCATGGTTCTATGTGAATGCTGCAGGAACACTGGGTTCTAGCTGGCAGTTTGTTGCTCAAAGGGTCTGGCTGGTGTTCAAACCTGCATGAAAATTAAAGAGTCTCAGGATTCTTATTAGAAAACAAGATACAAATGTCCCCCCCCCCCCTTAAAACTTGTGGTTCCTCCTGTGTTTTTACTTCCTCACACCTTTATTGACCTACAGTGGGGAACTGTGTACTCTGCTGATTGCTGCTTGTTTTATAGGCGTGTTTGTACCTGGAGGTTTTCTGACAGGTTTACTGTTTTATGCTTTTTTTTCAGAACATTCTGCTTCTTGTCCTGTTTGCTGCTTCTGGGATTCCTTTCAATTTTTAAGAACTGTACTTTTGTACATAGTAATTTTAAATTGAGTCTTTTTTGGAAACTTTTCCAAAACACTTTTCCAAACTTCCCAGTTTGCAGATATTATTGTCTGTGAAGTTTTGTGTGTCGCTGAAAGTTGCTTTGCTGAGATTTGCTTGATTCTGTCTTGAAAGGCGCAAACTTTCACTTTCTCTCTCTTCCTCTTACAATCAGAGCTTTCTGTACATCTCAGCAGAAAATGCAAATATCATGTGCGAGCTGGAGCTGCTGTCACTGAGTGTTCCTGCAGAGGCTGCTTTGGTGAATGCAGCAGGAAGGCGAACAAATTCATGCTTTTACTGGAGAATAGAAAATATGTGTGTTAAACATACAAGGATTGTTTATTTTGACAAAATGATCTGATACATTCTAAGATAAACCTTTTGGTGGATGTGAGGTTGTTCTTTAAAAGCTTACTGAGGAAATGATCCAGGATGTAGAAGAGAAGAAGACGCTTCTGTAGGTGCAGCTCTTTCCAACTTTTGAGGTCTGTCTGTAAAATTAACTGGTGTCAAAATTAATTCACTTTAAAATCAGGACAGGGCTCCTGCACAGCCTTGAAAAGACTTGAAGTGATTTTTTAAATATTATTTAGAAGGTCTAAATAAATAAAAGCTGTATACTGCAAACTGTTAGATTTTCAAGGCCAGTTAGTAGAGCAGTTTAGCCACCAGATGGCGACATTGTTTAACATTTCAACAAAGTTAAACCTGCTGAGTTGTTTAACAGCTAATATGCATGTTATGTTCAGTTCAATTCAATTGATTTAAATGTTATCTATATAGAGCCAATTCATGAAACACGTCGTCTCAAGGCTCTTTCCAAAGTCAGACTCCATCAGATCCTCCAGGTTGGTCAGAAAGTTTCCTCTCTAAGGAAACCCAGCAGGTTGCATCAAGTCTCTCCAAGCAGCATTCACTCCTCCTGAAAGAGCGTAGAGCTACAGGGACAGTCGTCTGCATTGTTGATGGCTTTGCAGCAATCCCTCATACTCAGCATGCATGAAGCGACAGTGGAGAGGAAAACTCCCCTTTAACAGGGAGGAGAACCTCCAGCAGAACCAGAACCAGGCTCAGTGTGAACGCTCATCTGCCTCGACCCACTGGGGCTTAGAGAAGACAGAGCAGAGACACAGAAAGCACAGAAGCTCACATTGATCCAGGAGTACTTTCTATGTTAGATGGTAATAGAGGATGATCTGCCTCCCCTGATGATGTCACAGCTAACAGAACACCAGACCAGGTGTACCTTCTATGAAGAGAAAAATGACAGAGAACAAAAAGTTGATATAACAATCAAGTAATGCAGATTGGAGAACAGTAGGAGAACTCAGCAAAGTGAGAGAAATAGATCCTGATGTCCTCCAGTAGCCTAAGCCTATAGCAGCAAAACTATAGAGGTAGCTCAGAGTAACATGAGCCACTCTAGTTATAAGCTTTGTCAAAAAGGAAAGTGTTAAGATTAGTCTTAAAAGTAGACGGGGTGTCTGCCTCACGGACCAAAACTGGGAGTTGGTTCCACAGGAGAGGAGCCTGATAGCTAAAGGATCTGCCTCCCATTCTACTTTTAGAGACTCTAGGAACCACCAGCAGACCTGCAGTCTGAGAGCGAAGTGCTCTGTTAGGAACATACGGGGTAATCAGAGCTCTGATATATGATGGAGCTTGATTATTAAGGGATTTATACGTTAGAAGAATTTTAAATTCTATTCTTGATTTAACAGGAAGCCAATGAAGGGAAGATAAAATTGGAGAAATATGATCCCTCTTGTTGATTTTCATCAGAACTCTTGCTGCAGCATTTTGGATCAGCTGAAGGCTTTGAACTGCATTTTGTGGACTTCCTGTTAGTAAAGAATTACAATAGTCCATTCTTGAAGTAACAAATGCATGGACTAGTTTTTCAGCGTCACTCCTGGACAGAATGTTTCTAATTTTGGCAATATTCCTGAGGTGAAAAAAGGAAACTCTGGAAACCTGTTTAATATGGGATTTAAATGACATGTCTTGGTCAAAACTAACACCAAGATTTTTTACTTTATTACCAGAGGCCAAGTTAATGCCATCCAGATTAAGTGATTGATTAAGAAGTTTATTTTTTGAGGACTCTGGTCCAAAGATTACAACTTCTGTCTTGTCAGAATTTAAAATGTTGTATTACATATTAGTGCCACACGATGGCGCCAGATTATTGGCTAAATCTTAGCCAATAATCTTTAGCTCGGCTAAATAACTTAGCCAAGCTAATTAAGATAAATTATAAACCACTGTTGAAGCTCTGGGTTATGTAAGATGTGTAGTTGGCTCTCCTCCTTTATAGTTTATTAACATTTTAATTCAGAAAAAAATATATAAAAGACATGATCTTGTAGTTAAAGTGTTTCTTTAATTTTCTGAACAGATTGTTTGAACATCATAATCCTTTCACAAAAATTAAATTAGAATCTAGGATTTAAAAAAAATATTTTGTAGGTAATTATTTCTAGCAACGGATGTAATAAAAATCCCGATATAAGAAGACCTGATGATTTCTTCCTGTGGGTAAATCCTGTTAATCTGGCATGATTACCCGTTAAACCCAGAGGATTACAAATAAACTTCTTAATCACTTAATCTGCATGTATTAACTTGGCCTCTGGAAATAAAGTAAAAAATCTTGGTGTTGTTGTTGATCGAGGGATTGCTGCAAAGCCATCAGCAATGCAGACGACTGTCCACTGTGGCTCTACGCTCTTTCAGGAGGAGTGAATGCTGCTTGGAGAGACTTGATGCAACCTGCTGGGTTTCCTTAGAGAGGAAACTTTCTGACCAACCTGGAGGATCTGATGGAGTCTGACTTTGGAAAGAGCCTTGAGATGACGTGATGTGAATTGACGCTACATAAATAAAATTATATTTAAATAAATTGAATGTTCCTTTGAAGCTTCAGTTTTTATAAATCTCCATTTTTAATTTTGCAAACTAAATTTGTTGCAAAGTACACATAGAGGAGCTCTGCTGACTAAACACACCTGACAAAAACTCCTGGATCCAAATATTCAGAGGAAACTGAGCAAAGGTCTGGTTGCCTGATTTAAACTTGTTGTAGTTTCTGTGACCCGGAGAACCTGGACCGGCACATTCTAAACACAGTTTCACTCACTTCTTTATTCTCTGATCATTTTACTTTCAACTAGAGCTCAGGTGCAAAAATGGGTTTCATGTGTCACTTTTTATGAAAATGATTTCTGACGTCAGAACCTCTTCTCAGCATGAAAACTACTGAACTTTACCAGTTTGGATGAAGAGAGTCTCTCCTAAATGATGATCAACAACATATTTTCCCTACCTGCAGAAGAGAGTTTGCTGAAAATGATCTAACTTTCTAAAGTTGGGGAAGTTGACCTAAATCAACTCTGAGACCTGAAAAGGTCAGTCAGCTGTCATCTTTGATGCTGAACGGCTAAAGCCAAAAGATTACTGACTTAATTCAATTCAATTTATTTATATAGCGCCAATTCATGAAACATGTCATCTCGAGGCACTTTACAAAGTCAAAATCAATCATATTATACAGATTGGTCAAAAATTTCCTATATAAGGGAACCAGTTGATTGCATCAAAGTCCCGACAAGCAGCATTCACTCCTCCTGAAAGAGCGTAGAGCCACAGTGGACAGTCGTCTGCATTGTCCATGGCTTTGCTGCAATCCCTCATACTGAGCATGCATGAAGCAACAGTGGGAAGAAAAACTCCCCATTAACGGGAAGGAAAACCTCCGGCAGAACCAGAACCAGGCTCAGTGTGAACGCTCATCTGCCTCGACCCACTGGGGCTTAGAGAAGACAGAGCAGAGACACAACAAGAGAGACAAAAAGCACAGAAGCACACATTGATACTTACAGCCATATAAGTCAGTAATGTAGCGAAAATCCCCCAAAAATGTCTATACTCCAGGTGGATAAGCAAATCTATACAACATAGAAAATGAATAAGATAGTGATGAGTAAGAGGTCCTAGATAAAACATAATGCTCCATGATACACAGAATCCAACATATGCAACCAGTGTGAACATTCATGCTTAGAAATTATGTCACAAGTCCAAAATGGGTATACCATTGTTGCTATAACACTACCAAGTGGTAGCAACAAGGGAAAAGTTAGGTCCAGTAGAACCACTAGTAAAAATAAATGTATTCAAAAGTCACTCAGGTAAATATAATGAGAGTCCTCTGATTAGGCAGCATGCCTCTCCTCCCTCACTGCCTCACTTCCAGTCAATCTGACAACGAAGAAATGAACCTGGTATTCAGCCAGACACGGTAGTGAAGCTTTTTGTGGTGTTTATTGAAGGGAAGGTGAGGGAATCAGACAGGCAAGCAGACATGATCCAGGCCGATGGTAAGGCAGACATCCAGGCAACAAGTTGACAGGTAAGCAGAACTGGGCAGAACAGACAGGACAGGATAACGAGCAGGATCAAGGTGCTGGGAGCTCTTACCGGAAACAGGACCGGAAACAGGGGGAACACACATGGGTGAATAGTTGACGAACCGACCGGTAGCAGAGGACTGAGGGAGGTTTAAATAAACAGACAAACAGGTGAGCGGAGTCAAACTAATTAATTAAGAGCAGGTGGGAACAATCGAGAGGAGCTGACAGGAACCGGAGAATAAAACCTAAGACTGAACAAAACACAGAGTTGAAATCAGAACTAATAAAGAGACCAGGTAAGTAAAACAGTAAACAGGCTAAACATGAATCCAACACAATACAAAACTAGAAACAGAAATAAACTCTAAGGTAGGAAAGCTAATTTAACCAAAATAACAACAGGAACCAGAACAGAACATTACAATAAGAGATTTTAATTAGACATAAGCTCTCTGACGGTTCTTCCAGACTTTGTGGGGCTCTGACTGCAGCGATGTTCAGTCACAGCCATAAAACCCAGTTTCAAAAAGGACTACTATTAATTTTAACATTTTATAACATCTTTTTCATTATCACTGTGAATACAACAAAATATCACGATGAACCTTCCAGTCTAAAGTCTAGATCGTCCATCTCTGCTGGAGGTGTCACTACCAGAGAAACCTGAATATTCTAACAGGTCCTGAAGGACACCACAAAAAAGACATAAATCAAAGAACTAAGAAAATAAAGGATTAAAATGTAGGAGACTTTAATGACAGCTAAAGTGGTCCCAGCGTGGTAATTTGTCCCAGCATGGTGCCACTGTGGTTCCTTTGGTCCATTTGATGTGAGCAGTGATCCTATAACATGTTTCATGGCTGTTAGGTGTGAATGAATGAGCAACATTATGTTGAAACCATTGGAAGTGAAAAGCATTATGGGTAAGGAAGGACACACAGGAACCTCCTTCCTGTATCTCTTCAGGGTTTATTTTTACTCCGTCTGACCTTTGAACTCTTTAATGCATCTGGATGCTCAGTATTGTTTTCTGCCTCATCTTATTGTTGCTTTCATGTCTTTAGTTTAGTTTTTAACTTTGTTGGTTAATAAATTAATTTTTGAAAATCAGATTGATTTATTTTGTCCCACAAAACTGGCAAAATTATCAGACAGCGTAAATAAATAAATCCATAAATCCTGATGAATCCAATCAATTACTTCGACTGCAGTCATGTCTTGATGACATCAAAAGCTGGATGACTTTAAATTTCCTGCATCTAAATTCTGACAAGACAGAAGTTGTAATCTTTGGACCAGAGTCCTAAAAAAATAAACTTCTTAATCAATCACTTAATCTGGATGGCATTAACTTGGCCTCTGGTAATAAAGTAAAAAATCTTGGTGTTAGTTTTGATTGAGGGATTGCTGCAAAGCCATCAGCAATGCAGACGACTGTCCACTGTGGCTCTACGCTCTTTCAGGAGGAGTGAATGCTGCTTGGAGAGACTTGATGCAACCTGCTGGGTTTCCTTAGAGAGGAAACTTTCTGACCAACCTGGAGGATCTGATGGAGTCTGACTTTGGAAAGAGCCTTGAGATGACGTGATGTGAATTGACGCTATATTAATAAAATTAGATTTAAATAAATTGAATGTTCCTTTGAAGCTTCAGTTTTTATAAATCTCCATTTTTAATTTATGCAAACTAAATTTGTTGCAAAGTTTGTCCTTTTTTTGCTTTCATGTGTTCTGGGTTAATGAGCAGAATACCTTTTTTTTCTCTTCACTTGATGCATTTCATCACAGTAATAAACAGCTGATCAGTGAAACGTGTGTAAACTCGTCTGCTGTCCGTGTCTCTGCTGCATTTCTGTTCAGCGTCGTTCATCTCTGCCATTGTTGAGCTCTAAAGTTTAACCTTCATGTGTCTTTGGCTGTTTCCCTCCTGTTGGACCTAAGATGTCCTCCTGGGACAATCACTGTAAAATGTCTGCAGATTGAACCGATGAGTCACTGGTCACATGACGCAGAAAACACAGAGCTTAGATTGCAGCTTAGATCTTAAACACCTCGTTGGAAACCAGTTAAGTCTTTAGCAGATCTGCTTCCTACTAAAGGCTCAGTTTCCTCTAGGTGCCTTCAATTTTTCATGTTTTGATAATTGAAGCATCAATTTCTCTTTTTAAGAAGCTGAATATTAATGTCCATCTTTAGCAGTGACGTATTGTTCTGATGGCGTAATTGTTGTTTTGTAACTTTTCAACGTACAGAGCAGAAAAACCACCAAGGAAACGACTCAACTACTGTTGCATCAGAGTTTCCATAAATTAGTCATACAAATATATATTTCTGTTACCGAGGATGTTTATATGCACCTTAACTTGATTCATAGACATTGTTTCAATATTCAATAGAAAATGTAAATACATTTCAAGCTAAGAGCTGCTGGTTTTTTCTCAGCAACAGAAATTTTAAAGACAGTTTAGGTTTTATTTTCTGACAAGTTGGTCAGATGAACTAATTCTTGTCTACCTGACAAGATAGACAAGACTAAATAAGTTATTAAATCCTATGTAAAACAATAATGGCACATTAAGACAGAAACTGAAGGGGAATTAAAATTTAGGACTGTAGCTCTATTCTCTGTTCTAACATCTTAAAATCATTTCTTAATGAAATAAACAGAGGAGAACCAGGATAGATCTCCTCAGCTGTCAGCAGGGTGATCCTAACAGGGGAACAAAACAACAAGTTGGACTTTAAATTAGTTTTCTGTTGCAGATATTTATAACCTGTAACTAATTTCCTGGATCCCACCAACCTAAAATAGCAAACAAAGCAACAAAATTACAATAACACTGTTCCTCTGGAAATAAAACTGTCACCCTTGACATTTAAAAGCAGTTCAGAGCTCCAGTTCCAGCAGGGGATGAATTCCCTTTGATGGCGGACCACTCTGTTTCCTTTAATAACCTCTGCCTGTGGATTTCCTCCTTGACTTCCTGAAGAGCCTCACTGTAGTTCACGTTTACAGGAGTAATCTGAGACACCTCTGCCGACTCATGAGCCACGCGTTGTTGGGCTCGGACTAACGTGACTCACTCTGAGGGTCGTTAATCTCAGGCAGTTGTTTTCTATGCAGGTCTTGCTCTCAGTGCTGCAGGCTGTCTGCTAACAGGGCGATCAACTAATTTAGTGTAAACCATGTCGGCCTGTCGTGCTCAGGATAGAGTGGAGGAAGCCCTGCCACAGTCCTAGGCTGATTTATGTCCTTGTCTATCTTAGTGCTTGTTGTGTGTGCTGGTTCTGGGGAGCGCCTCAGCCTGGTCCATCCAACAATAGAGAGAAGTGTAGTGGTCACGTCTAGAAGTGATAAAAACATGAAAAACCCTCTGAAGCACATTATGAGGAAGATCATCCCTGACTTTACTGATAAGCCTCAGATAACAGGGGCTACACTGGACTGTTTACTGAACCTGACATCAGAGTCAAGGATCACCTCCAGGTCGCCAAAGAGTCCAGAGGTCAGCAAGTCAGATTACCAGACAACATGACCTCTGTCTTTTTATCATTTAAATACAGAATGTTCTTCTCTATTTATGCTCCCACAGCTGACAAACACCAGAGCAGACTCAAATCTCTCATTTGGGTGTTGTCTCCTTTGTTTGAAACAATTTGCTTATATTTCCTTGTTTGTGTAGCGGGAAACCTTGTCCAGCACCTTTGGGTTCTCTTTGTCAGCTTCCAGTCTGGAGCGTCGTAGATTGATCTGCCTTGTTCTCTGATCCACAAACCTAGACCGCCTGCTTTCCTGTCAGACTGAACCGACAGTGACCCGTCACAGACTAAAGCAGAGTAACTCTTAAATCTGTCTCGGGGGGGTCAGTCTGAGGAGCATCCATCACTGCATTTGCTAAATGTGTTCTGCACAGACTTCTGTTATCAGCGTCTGTAGCAGCGCAGCTACCAGAGCCGCAGCCTGACGTGGAGATGGGTTTTTGCTTCAGAGCAAAAGCTGATCCACCGGATCACGAGTCCTTTTATGTTTTCTCTGGTTTATGGAAATGTTTTTTCATAAAACCTCAACTCTGCAGAGGAGGATGGAATGTTGCTGCTCATTTTTCTTTCTGTGCGTCTTGATTCTGCTCCACTAAGGCACAAACAAACATCTCACCTATTTGCTTTCTTATCTCCAAGTGAGTGAAGTGAAGTGATTCACACCTTCAGCAAACAAAGTAGCTGTTTAGGAGCTGCTTAAACACAGACCGGCATACTAACTCTGGTTACACCCTGTTACACTTTCTCCCCCCAGCAGCCATGTGCAGAACGTCAGCGCTGGTACCTGGAAGTGGGAGGAAATCCCCACAGGTGTGGACTTTAATTTGTTTACTTGACTCCAGTCACAGATTTTATGACTTGTGACTCAAGTTGATTATATTATAAAGACTTGTAACTCCATTCAACTTTTATACTAATTGCTTTTGAATTGACTTGGACTTGAGTATGTGTACTTAAAATCACTTTAGTTTCTCATTAAAGTCTAAAATTAGTCAGGGAGCCAATCCCAGCTGTCGGTTCCAACAAGTCACAGGTTCACTGAAAGCCTTCAAGAAATTAAAAACATTTATATAAATCAGTTTTAGATGCTTTTTGACATTTAAATATGATGAATACATCCTGCTGTTGATGCAAACCAAAACCGTTCAATGTTTTCTAGGGATATTAGAGCATTATTAATCCCTCGGTGTTGATTGAAGTGTTTGATCTGAATCTGAAATATGCAGCTGCAGGTTTTTCCTGATCCCGATCAGGTCGGAGGTTTTCTGAAAACTATAAACAAACATGTCTGAACTCTGAGAGGAAATACAGATCTGGAGAAATATTTAGCATTGAACTCCTGGTGGAATATAGGAAGTCAAAGTGTTGACTGAGTGTCTGCAGCCTGACGTTTACAGGGTCCTGATCCCTGCCGTTGTTTTACCGTCTGGTTTAAAACAGTTGTGGGTAAATTAGCCACTAAGACATGACTGACTGAACGTTTGGGAGAGTCAATAAAGTTCTGTCATCCGTGTGAATCTGAACAGAGGAAAGTTGATGTGAATGTGATCCAGCTGATCTGAAGTAAGTTTTGCAAAAACAGCCTATTTAACTAACTTAGAGCTCCTCCTGCTAAGCTTGGGGGGGGGGGGTTAGCCCCTCTATTTGGGACAAAGAAACCATTCTGGTTCTGACCAACCCCCCCTCTGGCAATAAACCTTCATGACGTTATGTTTACCTTACCCTGGAGCAGGGAGAGACAGACACCACAACCCCAACTAAGATATATTTTTTATTCTCAACAGCTCCCAGATTGCATTGCAGTCTTGAACCATTCAGTCAGGAGAATGATGGATTTATTAGTAGTATGAACAGCCACCTCAAAGAAATCTGATTTCAGCAAAAAGTTGTTATCAAGCATCAAAACCTGCAGTGTGAGTGTAGCCTTCATCAGGTGGTGCAGCTTTAATGAATAAATGTATTCAGAGACACAGAGACATTATTGAGACAATGACTGACAAGACAGGAAGTTTACACACCACAATCTAATTTTAATGAGGTTCCTACAAATGTCTCACTATAAATATCTTAAAGGAAGGAAAAAGGAAAGCATGTTTTATAGAATTATCTTATTGAATTCATACACAAATCTACATCATCAGTTAAGCAGAGAATTTTTACATAGAAATATGATATAATCTACATAATAATTTGTCAGTGACACGTTAACTTCAATCTACCTTCTAAAGCAGTTGTTCATAGAGGAATAGCTACATCTGCATTATCCCTCACATAGATTAAATATAAATAAAATGCTGCAGTGCTGCAATTCATTCTACCTCACTCTGTCAAACTCAGAGTTTTTGGTTACAGAACAGGTGATATCAACCAGGTAACTAAACACAGCGTCCAATCAACCATGAGTTGTGTGCAAGCAGGAAAAAAGTCCTGATCAATGGAACTCAGGTAACGTGAGAGTGGAAAGAGAAATCTTTAAAGATGGCATGTGGAGAATATTAAACCATAACAAACGATTGCTGCAGAAAAAGTCAGTGTATGAGTGATATGAGAGTTATTTAATAGAGATTTATAGCTCTTTTCTCACACTCAGCTATACAGCATTAATTGGCTATATTCAACATATGCAATTAATGATGGGATGATGTGAGTTATTAAAATAACTGATATGTTCATCTTTTTGCCAGCATTGTTCACCCATCCTTCTAAAATACAGTTAAGACTGATTGTCTTGTAGGTGTTTAATTTGTGCCAACCTCACATTATATTAATCATAAAGGCTATATGTATATTTTCAGGTGAAGTAAAGGTGGTGTTATCTAAGTAAAGAAATGTGTCGCAGCGCTAAAAGTGTTATGGGGGATATATGAATGGAAAATAAAATATATGAATGGAAAATTAGAGCTGGTAGTGGCAAAATTTTATACAGAAAAATTCAATTATATTCAATTAAATGTTATTTATATAGCGCCAATTCATCTCAAGGCACTTTACAAAGTCAAAATCAATCAGATTATACAGCTTGGGTCAGATTTGGTCAAAAGATTTCCTCTACAAGGAAACCCAGCAGGTTGCATCAAGTCTTGACAAGCAGCATTCAATTTCACACACAGATAAATATATATATAAAATAAAAAATAGTAAGAATGACATTTTCCTTGCTTTAGTGAAAAACATACAGAAACGTGGAGCTGATAAGGGAGATTTGAAAAATCAGGGCCGGCCGGAGGCAAAAGCGAACTAAGCGGCTGCCCCCAATCATTTTTTTTTTAACAATTAAATAACTTAAACAAGTGATATAAATGAATGAATGATGATGTAATAACTTATTTAATATGTTTTGTGACTGTTTGTATTCAGAAGTTTTAATAAAAGAGTGAAGTATTTTAAGTATCATTTATTTATTTATTTTGTATTAATACATAACCTCACTGTATTCGTTTATAATATTTGCTGTAACATTATAGCTTGACATTTGTGTCAATAATCTTCTAGCATAGGTGATTCTCCATGGTGGGAGGGGGGCCCCCAAATCTAATTCTGCTTAGGGCCCCCAAGAAGCTCGGGCCGGCTATGTGAAAAATTTATAAAAGTTTATGTATATCAAAATCACATTTATTCTCCAAGTTGATTCATCCAACCAGGAATTTAACTTCTCTGTATTTTTGCGTAAGACAACAACAACAGAACATTTACATGCATGAAGGAAACAGGTTTGTTCTGTTGCTGGCCGCTTGTCTGGAACAACATGTTGTCCCCAAGGGTCACATGGGAAGTGTAGCTGTTGCTGAAAATGTGTTGGACTATCCACCTTTTTTTTTTCCTTATAAGGAAAGCTGTGGTGGCCAGGCTCAGAAGAGTGGGTCATGTGTCAAATTATCCATTCTGCCACTCCTGCACACGGGGGTTTCTGGTCAGTCTGTGCTCACTAACAGAGCTGCTTCCACAACACATTCACTGCAGAGTTCTGTTAGAATCCTGGTGTTTCAGTCTTTATGGAGCTAAACTGGTCTATTTAAACGTTTAATAAGCTGTCCTGGTGATTTTACACTAGTTAAAGGCTCAAGTTCAGACCTCTCAACTTTTATCAAAAGTTAAGAGTGAGATTATGCTAATTTGGGGGCGGGGCTTGTTTTGGGGGCGGGGCTAACCGGACCCTGGAAGAGCCGGTGGAGTCAACTCCATCTCATTTTTATCCCACCAGACATTGAAGTAGACATGTATTACTTGTGTTAAAAAGAGAAAGAGACATATTAATACCTTATTGTTCAGTTAATGGATTAAAACATCAAAAATACACAATTGTTCAAATAATACTGAATAAAATTAAGTAGTTTTAAATTATTGACCGAATTATTATACTGTTACACATTCATCTATGGGTTGTTTATCATTGTAAATCTATAACCTGATTGGTGAATCAGGCTGAGTTTCATCAAGCCTTTATGATCCCCTCAGCAGCAACACTGAAGCACACAGAGGTTCCCGCTGCGTCTTTACGCACGATCCAGCTGCTGATGTCTCCCTCCTTTCAGCTCAATGAACTTCTAGACTGTTACAGTTTATAACCATTATCACCTTTCACAGCGACAGGTTTCTCAGTCAGTCGCCGCGCTGACCAGACAAATCTCTATTGCTCTCGTCAGTGCACTCTGGGCGGTGAGGTGGGCGGATTTTACCTCCGTGCGCTACGTGCGAGGGATAAACAGCGGGGAAAATGCATAATTACTGTAAAGGGCTCCTGTAGAGGGAACAGGGGTGAAGCCCCTGATGTTACAAGTTCTTTAAAATGACCCTTAACAGTGCGCACCTGAATTAAAGCGCAAGGCAGCACGCCCACCGAAGCACCACTGAATCTATGTTGTTAAAAACGAAACAGCGTTAAACACAGCTACAGCTCTCCTATTGACTTTAACTGGCACACGTTGCTACTGATGTGAGGACATTAAACGCAGTGATTCACGTTTTGAATGGTGAACGGTGATAAAAGCACCTGCTCCGAGGGAAAGGAGGGGGGAGAGGAGCAAGCGCGGAGGTTAAAAAATGCAGAATTAATAAAAATGAAACTTATAAACAGACTAAGTGGCGTTTTAAACTGCATCTGGTTAGCAGAACTGTTTTATGATCCAGCGTGCAGCCATGACTGGTTCTGAATGAACCGGTCATCTTGACGCAGCTCCCCCCGCCCCCTCCCCTCCCCTCCTTTGTACGCGGTACAGGACCTTACCGGCTCACTTTCACCACTGTTAAGACTAAAATTATTCATAACTCTGATCACTCTTCCTGCTGCTCTGTTAAAAAGAACTGCAGCAGCAATTACTGATGGCCACAAGCTGTGAAAGAAGCCGAAACAGCTCAGCAGAAGGCGGAGTTTTGTCGTCCGCAGCCCAGATGGGCGTTGGGATTTTTATGCGTGAGAAATTCCATGTTTGCGTGTGAAATGTCATGTGTTGCGTGTGAGCGTGTGAAGTTAGTGAAATGCGTGTGTCACACGGTCAATGCGTGAGAGTTGAGAGCTATGCTCAAGTTGCTCATTTTATCCTGATCTGACATTACACCCCCACTTTTGGAGTTTGTGGTTTCTGTTTAAGGATTAATTTTGGATCATAAGAACTCTGGCTGAATTCCTGAACCGTGTCGCATTCAGAACCAAAATTTAAGGCGTATTAAGACAGCAGTAAAGATGTGAGATTTTTTAAAATGCAATGCCCTAGAGACTAACAAAGATGTCTGGTGGACAAATGAGACGATTTTGTTGCAATCTGAGCCGTGAACAGAGTCGTTCACACGGTTGTTCCTGAGCAAACATCAGAGAGGCGGTGGAGGGGGGGGGGGAGCTGAGTGAGGGAGTGAGCTGGTGGGTCGTTCTCTGCCACTTTCTGTTTGTTTTGTACTCCGAGTGGTAATGATCACCCTCTTTAGCATTATCACTAAGTCACACTGCAGGACCAAGGTTTGATATGAGGCGGCGTGTTTAAAACAATCTGCCACTGTGACAGTAAGCAGAGGTGAAAGCAGTTACTAAAGCGGAGAAAAAAGGAAACTATTAGGTGACTCATCTAACCTTGAGGCGGAGGAGCTGTAAGGGTACTCAGTGAGGGGAGGATTTATTCTCAGAGGACCACACGCTCCTGCTTCAGCTGCAGCTCCCGACCTGCTGCTTTCTGACTGCATTTAGGCTGTTATGGCATCTGGGACTCTGATCTTTATTTCAGCCGTTCTGAGTAAGTTGCACCGATATTTCATAATTAATTCCTCATCTACAGACCTGTAAGGAAAAGATTTGGGACATTCTAAAACGCTTAACGTGAAAAAGCTTAACGTGGCTTAAGGTAGGAAAACAACGAGGAATCATCACCAAATTTCGCATGGCCATATATTGTCATGAAGACTTAAGCCTGTCAAAAAAAAAAAAAACGAAATCCAACGATTATAGAAGATATCTCACATTAACGTTTTCTTCTTCATTGGCGCCTATGGCGAGAAAAAGGCTTAACGTGGTTTAATGTACCTAATCAACGATCAATCATCACCAAATTTCTCTTTCATATTGCTCCTAATAAGCACATAAAACTGTCAAAATGTCAAACCCAAAGTCCAATTATTATGGACGTTATTTAACATTAAGCGTGAATACTGATCGTTGTTTAGGTACATTGAACGACGTTAAGCTTTTTTCTTTTAATATAGGCCTCAATGAAGCAGCAACGCTTAATGTCAGATAACGTCCATAATAATTGGACTTTGGTTTCGATTTTTTGATAGTTTCATGTGCTTATGAGGAGCAATATATGACAGAAATTTGGTGATCACTGAGCGTAGTTTAGGTACATTGAATTGCGTTAAGCTTTTTCCTTTCAATAGGCCTCAATGAAGCAGAAACGCTTAATGTTAGATAACGTCCATAATAATTGGACTTTGGGTTTGACATTTTGACAGTTTTATGTGCTTATTAGGAGCAATATGAAAGAGAAATTTGGTGATGATTCCTCGTTGTTTTCCTACCTTAAGCCACGTTAAGCTTTTTCACGTTAAGCGTTTTTCACGTTAAGCGTTTTAGAATGTCCCAAAGATTTGAACCTGTTTTAATTTTATTGTATCTCTGTTTCTTAGAGATTGACTCTTTAATGATATAGATAAGTGTCTTTAAATATTAATGATCTTCCTGAGTTGCACTTCAACATTTAACTCAGATTTAATTAGTTTTAAACACCAAGCAACTTCAGAGCAGCAGATTTGAGTGTAGAAAGCTTTTCTAAAGTGTGGGGATGTGGTCAGTCTGTGGCTGAACTGAGGTTCTCAATGGCTGTATGTTTAATGCTTTTATTTTAACATAATCATTTCCAAGAGATTTGTTACGGTTTTAGAAACCGCCACTTATGAACGTTATGTTAAACAAAAGCAAAGTGACCAATGGAGCGAATTGATGCTACCTCGGCTCATTTGACTGAACCTCTGCTTTCCTTAAACACAAACCGTTCATCCTGTCCTGCTTGTCTTTATGGAGATGGAGACTTCAGCACCAGCCTAGAAGCCGTACTTCATCCTAAACGTTGTAAACTTGAAGGGTGTCTGGGCTGATTTCTGGGTACTGAGGGACACCAGCATGCATCTGTCCTGTTAAGAGGACTTTCTCCAGACGTCTTAACATTTGCATTCCTGTCTGCTCAGATATTTGCCTAAGCTGCATGTCAGCATAATGCCAGACTTTAAAGAATTCAGTCCTGCAGCAGTCGGCAGAGGTGTATGTGTGCAGGAGTCTGCCTGGGAGGCGCTGAGGTGGGACATGAACACGAGGACAGGAAACTGAACTTCCTGTTTCCCTCTTTGCTCAGCTTTGCTTAACAGAGGCAGCAGCTGAGGCATATCATCATGTCTGATAGTTATATGATGCAACTATCAGACGTAGAGGTATGCCTCAGATGATAGAACTGAGTGAAAGTGCTCCTTATTACAATCATAAACAGGACACCCTGCAAGATGGTATTCATATACATATTTAAACTACACCAATATCACCCTACAAATAAATATGAAACAACCACCATGTGACATGAGTCGTTGCAGTTATAACTATTAATGTCACATGTGAGTGTTGTGGGTTGGGGAACGGGGTTTAATATCTACACCTCAACAAATTAGTGCCATAAAATTTGTTTCTAAAATATCATTTCAATTCCAAAAATGGGAACTCTGTTATATCCCATAGACTCACTACATGCAGAGCAATATTTTTTAATCATTGTCTTTTTTTTCTGGTTTGTTTCATCTTGATTACATCTTACAGATAGTAAACCCCCCAAAATGAACAATCTCAGAAAAGCCACATGGTAAATGGTCTGTGAGGGGTCCATTTAGATCGCTGGTCTCACATTTAAATCAATATAGGTTTTTATATTTTTTATTATACCTTTATCTCTACAGGCAAGTCATTAAGAACAACTTCTTATTTACAATGACGTCCTGATTAAATGTCCTTTTGCCGCTAAACTGCCTCACTAGAGGTGCAGCTCTGCTAAGGGAGTCATGACTCAAGCAGTTGTGGTAATTAAGAAGCAGGATGAACCCAGGCCCTCCTGTGGGATTAGGCCTGTTGCCTGATATGCTTTAAATGGCCTCTAAGTAATTTTACAGTAGAAGAGAAAAAACACAAATGGAAATTTCCTTTTGCGCTTCTAATAGTACATTTAATTTGTATTCAACTTTACGCTGTGAAAAGCTTAAATGAAGACATTCCATCATATTTTAAAACTCTCTGCGGTCGGCGGTGTCCTCAGATAGTCGGGGGGGGGGGGGGGGGGGGGGATAAAACCAGCAGGAATTAGTGGAGGAGAGGGAAACAGGCACAGGTTGTGTTCAGTTTGTTTGACAGCATTTCCATCTGTGAACAGACCTTTAGTATAATGAACCTTAACAAGTAAAACACTGACAGAGCCACATTAACAGGACCTCCTGCCCTCTCAGCGAATCAGCTGCAGCCTGATACAGAGACTGATAAAAGCCATAAACCAGCTTCATGTTTCTCACTGGTGTCGTATGATTGTTGCTGCTGAAGAATTTTGCTGTTGGACAGGCACGCTTTGACATTTAGCACGCGTACAATTATACTGTTATATTTTAAATACCAAATATGTTTGTTATATTTCATGTTTTCTGACGTTCCTCAAACAGAAAGGAAAGTCAGTAGTTAATGCAAATAAAATGACTTAACTTTAAGAAACTATTGAATTTAGTTTATCATATTATTGTATTTTGCCCACAAATAGATTTTAATTTTGCGCCTCTTGGTGAAAAAGTTTGCATCAGAGCTTCCAATTCCTCCACTTTATTTGCCAGGGATCGAACATTTCCCATGACCATAGAAGGAAGCGCGGGTCTATATCATGTCGCCCATGTATGTTGGCTCCTCCCCACCTGTTTGGCTCGGCTTTTCCTTCATATTTCTTTGGGTCTCTGGTCAAGTTCAGGATTCCTGGATTGGTTGTTAGCCAGAGCTAGTAGCTGCTTCCTGGAGTAAACAATGTGTTTGCGTTGATCTCCGTCACCTCAGAGAGCAAATACCATGTAGAGAAGGATTAACATCAAAATAGTCCACGAAGCGGTTAGAAAAACGGGAATATTAACACACAGATAACTAGATTAATAGAATACTTAAAAGTATAAAAAACTCTAGTAAAAGGCTACAGAGCCACTGTCACTTAATTCAATTCAATTTTATATATATAGAACCAGTTCATCACACATCATCTCAAGGCTCTTTCCAAAGTCAGACTCCATCAGATCCTCCAGGTTGGTCAGAAAGTTTCCTCTCTAAGGAAACCCAGCAGGTTGCATCAAGTCTCTCCAAGCAGCATTCACTCCTCCTGAAAGAGCGTAGAGCCACAGTGGACAGTCGTCTGCATTGTTGATGGCTTTGCAGCAATCCCTCATACTGAGCATGCATGAAGCGACAGTGGAGAGGAAAACTCCCCTTTAACAGGGAGGAGAACCTCCAGCAGAACCAGAACCAGGCTCAGTGTGAACGCTCATCTGCCTCGACCCACTGGGGCTTAGAGAAGACAGAGCAGAGACACAGAAAGCTCAGAAGCTCACATTGATCCAGGAGTACTTTCTATGTTAGATGGTAATAGAGGATGATCTGCCTCCCCTGATGATGTCACACATGAATCTTTACAGCTGACTTTTACTCTCCAGCGAGGTGAAAGTGTCCCGTTAGATGGTTCACTTGCATTTCTTGCTCCTCAGCTTATCTACATGTAGCAAAATCAGAGGAATATCTACAGCTTACATCTGATTGAGGTGGTTTCCATCATTTTGAGGTGTGTTATGTTGTTGTTTGAGGCTATAAATGTGATTCTATTTCTTTGTACGGCTTTAAACCATAAAAGCTGAAACTCATGAAAAAACACATTTCAGTGTATCTGGATGAATTTTAGGACTTTCTTTTGTTGCTGACTGAAAAAGTCTCCACAATTTCACTCAGCGTTTATTTTTTTTACATCCCAGGTGAAACATTACACCATAAGTATTTTGTGTGCAGACACGCTTTAAACAGGAGTCCCTGGTGTGTCTGTGCAGCCGAACAATGGAAGCACTTCTACGCCACTGTTGTGCAATCATACACTGTTTAAAGTTATTTAATGTTTCATAAATAACACTCTGTCTGTTAAGTATTGTCTGGTGATGATCAGCTCTTAAGCTGATATCAAGACAATGGTTGAAAGGGATGAATTCAAGCACTAGCGATCTTTTAACAGCAAAACCTGCACACACATAGAATAAAGGAGTGACAACTTCTTTTCAAGTTCAAGAATTTAATAACAGAAATAAAATTAACATCCAGAGAACATCACTATGTAATGCTGTTTATCTGAATTAACACAATATTTCGATTAACAAATCCTGTCTACTAGGCTAGTGAAACTTAACTAAACTACTAAGCAAAATGAAGATAAAGAAGCTAAGCTAAGGAACTATTTACATGCAAAACAAACAAAAGACAAAACAAAAGTGGTTGATCATAATCAGAATAATTCAGTGAATCCTTGTTCACTACAGATCTGATTTCAAAAGCATGGAATGGAGTGGCATTGAGGTGGCTTGGGCATCTGGTTAGGATGCCTCCTGGACGCCTCCCTGGTGAGGTGTTCCGGGCACGTCCCACCGGGAGGAGGCCCAGGGGAAGACCCAGGACACGCTGGAGGGACTATGTCTCTCTGCTGGCCTGGGAACGCCTTGGAATTCCCCCGGAGGAGCTGGCCCAAGTGGCTGGAGAGAGGGACGTCTGGGCCTCCCTACTGAAGCTGCTACCCCCGTGACCCGACCCCGGATAAGCGGAAGAAAACGGACAGACGGACGGAATGGAGTTAAAAACATTTGGCATGTGTTTCAATCCATTCACAATGCGAATCCTGAGTTTAACAAAGCATTATTTGATGAAATAATATTTCGTTTAAGTTAAAGAATCAAAGTTCACCTTAAAGAATGTGAATTATGGTTAAATTAGCTTAACTAATTCAGAACAACATTTGTGTTTCAACCCATTCACAATGCAAAGCACAAGTTAACCAGAACATTATTTTGAGTAAATAATATTCTAAAGACTGATTTGCTCAGTAAAATCATTTAACCCTTATAAACGGCCGATTGTATTAATGCAATTCTCCCTTCGGGCGCTGGGGGTTGCTGTAGCGATCGGTCGCTAAATTGGTTAAAGTTGTCAGAATTGCCTTTAAACCGACATTAATATTCCATATCAATGCGGGAATAAGGCTCATAGCACCATCAAAGGATGGCCGAGCAGAACGCTTAAGCTTTATGCTTTAAAGCAAGCTCCTTTTGAAATGTAAGTTAGCAGGAGCTAATAGCATTTTGGCTAGCGGGCATTCGGCGCTAACAAATAAAAGCTTTAGCTTTATTTTTAGTCATAATGAGTGGGCTGGAAAAGGTAAACATTAATGTCCCATCAATGTATGAAACTCTTGTGCAGAAAACCTTTGTTATAACCATATAACACACTCGACAATGACATGGTACCGAATGCTAGCAATGAGCCACTTAGTTAGCCCTTTGTTTCAAAGGCACCATGTGCACAACGATTCACAAAACATTTCCAAATTAACTATTTAAACTTTCCCTTTTGGTTTCTCTGCCCAAACCTGTCTTCTGCCTCGTGTGAGTCTGTCCACCTTGGCCATTCCAGGAAGGAGCGCTGAAAACAGGGAAGTTATTGGCTGTTCTTGGTGGGCTAGCGTTTAGCTCTGCAGCTAAGCTAACCAACAGCGTGTGGAGGGAATGGAGGCCTGTAGGTCCTCCAGGCAGCCTCTGACCCGGTTGCAGTCACGATCAGAGCAGGTTTTCCTCAGCACACGCCAGCAGGGCCTTCTGCTGGCTTTTTAGCTCCGTCTGGGTTTCGCTTCCCTGTAAAGGCTGAGGAGAAATAAAACAAAGCTGTTTTTGGCAGCCAGGATCCCTTCCTCCTGCTCCTCATGCTGAGGTTAGGACAACAGACTTAACTCTGATTTGCCCGGACATGTCCCCCGGGCCACGAGAATTTCCTCCAGATGCTGGCTTGTGTATCGGTCAGGCCCGTGCAGGGCCCATGATCCGAAGTGGTTTTCCTGGTCTGCTCCAGGTAGAGGTGGTCTGAGCAGCTTGGAGTCAGGAGAAGAGTCTGAAGAAGTCTGAAGAAGTCTGGGGAGAAGAGATGTGGGAGCTGGAGAGAGTCTGAAGAGGGGGTGGTCAGAAGCACCCTGCTGAGAGAGGAGGTCCTTTGTGCCTGTGAGGGTCTCATGTTTGCAGAAGGAGTGGAATTCCTTTTGTTACCTCCACCTACATGGCCAGAATTCAGTCTGACATCAAATATTATTATCATGGCGTTATTATGGCACAACACCACATTCACCACAGCTGCAGGCCAGCTCAGGTTAACCCTCGGTAACATTAGCCGGTCCAATTTAAAGATGCGTTAAGTTGTTCTGCTGTTTCACTGAAAATGTGACAGTTTAAGCTCCTTGTGGAGCATCTCTGCACACGACAAAATTTCTAATAAATTCATCCTGATCTGAGTTTTGCTTCATATTCTATCAGAGTTTCCAGTTTCCAGGTTAATGTTTCTGTTTACCTCATTAGAACTGTGGCTGAACTCTGGAACCGACTCATATTCAGAACCCAATGCTACCCAAATGGGTAGTTTGATGTTTTTTTAAATCAAACAAAAGAAATTAGATATTTAAGGTATTTGAAACACATATTTTGTCTCTGCAAATGTAAACAACCCAAAGACTAACAGAGAATGAATGAATCAGAAGCTGACGTGTGAATGCTGAAGGAGGTCCTCTGGGAGTTTTTATTTCCTCTGCAAACAAAGGAAGCTTTAATCGTTAATAAATTCTTATCTGTTTGTTATCTTTGTTTGTTCAAGTGGAACAACAGGGCTTGAAAACAGGATAAAATCTGTTTTTTAGGCCGGCTTCTGTGAGCTTCCTAGACTTAGACTAAATTTATTGTCATTTGTATGCACAGAGTGTATATAAAGTTGGAATAAGATGACATTACAATATAAAATATAGCAGTGATCAGAATGTAACAATGCAGGAGAAAAACAGATTTTTAAAAAACAGTGGGCAGAAGAATGTTCCACCATGTTTATGGTGCAAAAATAATGGTGCAAAAAAAGGCATTAATATGAAAAAGTTCAGTGCAGTGCAAAATAATATGGTGCTAAAATGCAGTAATCGTTGAGTTGTGTCCTATTTAAATGGGTTATAAAAGTTCTGCAATGTTGGTAGTGCAAAATAATGATGCAGGTGTGATGCAGAGTCCAGTTAGAGTTCAACAGTCTGATGGCAACATGGGAAAAGCTGCTGCAGAACCTGGTGGACCTGCATGCTGGAAGCCTTTTCCCAGAGGGCAGCATCCTAGAACGTCTAGATCACCACCGCTCATGCTGAGGCTTCTGGACCCCAAAGGTCAGAGAGGGTCCCAGATCATCTTGAGGCACAGCACTAAAACCTGGGAGGCATTCATAGCTTGAATTCTCATTAATCATGAATGAGATGTGGATCAAACAACCTGACTCCTTGAAGATGATTTCTTCATCCCATCTGTTTTGTATCTGTTGATCTTTTCCTCGGCTTTGTTGTACGCTTCCTCCGCCGTGCTGAGAATCTCAGATTTCCTGTTTGCTGGTTTGCAGCAGCGTTTATCTGCAGATCCTCAGTCCTGCCGGTGTTTGCAGGACGGCGTCTCTGGAAGACGCTGAGCAGCTGATCACTAACTTCACTCTTGTGGCTACGAGCTGGATGAGGATCTGCAGACATGCAGTTATGCTGCGATTTTGGAGCATTTCATGGACTCTCCAAAGACTGTGGTGCACTTTTACATCAGGCTGGACGGTGTAGAAAAAAAAACATATCGATAAAATAAAAATCATATTGATCAATATCGATAATCAACAAATTCAAAACATTGATACTTATAGTGCAGCCCTGGCTATCTTATGCTGTTGCTTAGCGACCTGCTTTTAGATAGACACACAAACACTGAATTCAAACTCAACCTTTTATTCAGCCACCTTTATACCAAAACTGCAAGTTTTTGTAAAAGAAAAAAGAATGCGTGCTCTCTGACCTCTCTGAAGGGGGCGGAGCTTGGTTCCTGCTTTGTGATTGGTTGGGAGGATGTAATGACTGTGATATTAACCTACATGATTGGCTAGAATGCAAAAGGAAGGAAAACTTTTATTCTACTGAACTTTTTATTTACCCTTATTTTCTATTATGGATAAACGTCTATCGATCAATATATTATATCGTTATTGAATTAGTAGATGAAGATGTTAATTGAGTATAGTTGTTTTATTTAATTTAGTTTTTTGTTGGTGTTTTAGATGGTGTGGAAGGAGATCATTCAATTTGGCAGGAAGAGAGCAACAGGACAACCTAAATTTTTTATCAGAATGTTACAATGTGCCAAATAGCGATACAGCTGTTTGATGTTTTACCACTCTGTTGCTGCAGACACAGCTGAAATCAACTGAACAAAAATTGGCAGCATCAGCTGAAAAGATTGATGTGCTGAAAGCAACACGGTTGTTTTGTGAGGATGGTAAGACTCTGGTTGGTTGTTATTGTGTTTAGTTGTTGATACCACTTATCAACAAACTACTGGTAAAAGACGTCCTTCTCATCTGCCGGTAAAAGAAGAAGGTCTGACGCTGATCTTAAGCAGTCGCCTGAAGGGTGTGACACGTTTTAATTAGTGCAGACGTGTTGGGAAACGGCGATCAGAGATTTGTTTTCTGTGATGACAGACTGGACACACTGGATGAGGAATTTCAAAAATGAGCCGTGAAAACCTTCAGCTGTCTGCACATGCTGGACAACAACGGTGTAAAGCTGCAGAGCGAGTTTAGAGCTTGAAGACCTTTCTGGGGAACTGCTACGATTCTCTAATGATCAGGAACAGTTAGGCAGTGGAGTGAATTCCAAATTCCCCCTTTAACATTTTCTCCTCCCGAGAAGCATTTCTGGATCTCTGTTGTCATGGAGTGTCAGGATTTGTTCTGATGAACCCGAACACCACCACACACACAGAGCTGCGTTTAAGGTGCTTTATTGAAGGCTTTGAGTAATGGAGATGGTGATCAAAGACTGTACCAGACTGGAGTAGACGAGTGATGGTGGAGATGGCTGAGGGTGGAGACACGGTGAAGCTGGAGCAGGCAGTCGGCTGAGCAAGGCGTCTGAGGTAGGGATCTCAGGCTAGGAGGCGCAGAAATCACTGGCAGGTTGACGTGAGACTCAGGCAGGCAACAAGGTGTGAATGCAGATGACCTAGCGACGAAGAGCAGACTGAAGTGAGCTTATATAGGAAGGCTTACAGGTGGAAACAGTCCAGGATGATTAAGTGGAGCTGAGCAGGAGGAGGAAGGTTCTGGAAGGTTCTGGGTGCAGCAGGCAGGATTGCACCCTGACAGGTGCAGGTTATGTACTTCAGGACGGTAGCCCTCCATAAAACTTTGCAGGACCTCTCCTCTTTCTTTCCTGTCCAGGGATTTCTGGACGAGGCTCCAGGCCAGCAGATGCAGCTTCTCCTCATTTATTTGTACATTTCCTGAAATTGTTCTTCTGATCTGCATCGGGCCGGTCTTTACAAAACCCATCCAGACTTGTGTAGGCTGCAGGCAGGTCCATGTGTTTCTGCTGCAACCCTTCTTCCTGCTTTCTTTACGAGGCATTCTTTACAAGCTGTTGTTTACCTAACAATTACATCACTGCTGTCTCTCCCGCCCATCGTACTCCTGAGCAGGGTGGGGGCTCTCCATGTCTCCATCTTGGATTCTCTACCAGACTCCTGGGAGCTTGAGGTTCTTCTTAGGATCTCAGCTGTTCCTCAGATCTTCTGGACTGAGATGTCTGATGTTTCTCCAGGTTTCTGCTGGAGCCACCTCTCCAGGTTGGGGGTTACTGCTCCAAGTGCTCTGATGACCATGGACACCGCTGTTGTCTTGTCCTTCTAGCTCCTTCTAGCAAGGTCTGCATCAGGTGTTGAGGAACCAGGACACTGTGACAATAAATGGGCGACTGAAACATGAAGTCAATGGAAGACGAGCATGTTAACAGTTTATTGGGGGAAAAAAGGTGATTTGGGGGAGAGTTTCTCTTTAAACTGTTAACTGAAACAGGATTAGTTTAGGTTTGTAGTCCAACTGTTTTTAAAATCATTATTTGCCTTTAGTTTCCATTTTTCTATGTTTTGTTCAAACTGTTTTGTTTTTAATCGCTTTCATTTTCCTATGTTTAAATCATGTAAAGCCCTTGATGTGAAAGGCATTTTTCAGCAGGTGCCTTCCTCTCTCCTTGTTTGAACAGAAACATCAGGAAGTGTTTCATCAGCGCTAATAAGGTGAAGCATTGTTAGCTTAGCGGTTCAGCCTGTTACACATATTGAAATCAGACACCAGAGCGAGAGAGAGAGAGAGAACCCTGGGTAAGGCGGAGCTAGTTTACACCGACAAACCTAAGCGGCATTCGCATTCCTCTCCAGCCTCATTCCTCGCTTTGCTCGCTACGGATCACCCGGATCAGCGTCTCTCTGCCTTCATCATGCCATCCTGGGTTAGGAGCTTTATTCCAGCCTTGCTTCTCTGTAAGTAGGACTTCGCTCCTCGTTCGTCGCTTTGCTGACAATCTATTAAACTTTCCGATCGAGGTCTGGCATATTAGTTTTTTAAATATCGATAGAAAATGTAAGCCTTAAACAACCCTGCTGTCTAATAATCTCTGAATCTTGTGGCGCGTTTCTGGAGGCGCATCTCCGCGGGAAAAAACGTGACTTTAATCATGAAGCTTGACATCATGACGTTTAACTAATTTATTTAAATATGTTCCCGTTCTGAGTCCAGACTGATGCATTCCGGCTGTTCTGGTTCTGCTGGTTCTGGGTCAGGTTTGCTTCTATCACCGAGGGTCCATTCATCCATTCATTCATCCCGGTCTGTAGCGGGCTGTGGGGACGCATGCAGACCGTCAGCTTACCGGACCGGACCGGAGGACGGACTCGGTCGGTGACATCAGTTAAACAATGAAATCTAACAGTACGGTAACAGTTGTTGAGACAGAAAGTGACCGGGCGCGTCCCTGCGGTGCAGCAACGGGAGGAGGACCGTGCGTAATAACAGTTAGATTTGGAAGACCGGGTTACAGCAAAGGTGTCTGCTTTACCTTTTTCCTCCTCTTCTCCCCTTGAAAGTGTCCATCCTCATATATTTACAATCTATACTAGAGCTATACAAAATGAACCTATAACATGACGTTTAACAAATTCTCTTGACGCCGGCCACGCCAGCAGAACAACTCGCTGCGGGGACACACAGCAGGTGTAGCACCCAAAAAAACAGCCAAAATCCCAGCCACTGATTGAAAAATGGGATTTACGATCTCAGATGAGCAGATCAGCCGACATACAGCGGGAGGAACAAACAGGCACACTTTGGCAGCAACCTGCGGACTATAAAGACGTCTGCCACGCCCCCGCGCTTCCAACTACACCTGGTACGCAGTTTGGAGACGGTAACATCATCTCACCACACGTCTTTCAGAGAGGATCCATACATTAATCCCACCCTGTAGCCACTAAAAGCACGCAGTAGGGGCCAACCAGTCATATTTACACCTCATTATGGTTACTTGAGGTGAACCACTGTGAGTAGAATAGAATTAAATTTTATTGTACTGTCACAAGTACAAAGCAACGAAATGTGTTCTCTGCTTTTTTTTTTCCCCCAGTGTCCTGTCTAGCAATGTGGCAATAAGAATTGATGTGTTAATGCCAAATAGAGCTCGACAGATTTTACTTTCACAAGTGGAGCAAACAGCTTTCGCCATAATGCTCCGCTTGATTTATGCGTGTAAATAGCTTTATTGTGATTCCTGCAGGGAGAATTTCAAATTATATGGACACTACAATGGGAGAGTAGGAGAGTAAAAGAAAAACAAGAGAGAAAAAAAAAAGAAAGAAGAGGTGAAAGAGGTGTCTGCTCCATCACCTGGAAAGAGACACAAAAAGAACAGCACAACCAACAGACATAAAGCAACAGATACAATAGAGTAACACCTTGACGCCATTGCTAAATCATATGTATTATTATTTAAGCTGACATGTGTAATGTGATACCTTAAAAAAGAAAGTGAAAGAAAGTAAATAAATAAATTATAGCCTTTCTGTATATAAGTGAACATTTAATACCTGGGACCCGGCACCTGTGGGAGTTTGTGAGAGTGCACTAGTTTAGGTGAAAATTATCCAGAAGGAAATAGTTCGATAGTGGTTGTGGAGAACCAAAGACCCGCCTTCCCCGAGCACAGAGGCAGGAGTCAGGGGACCCGTAACCCCGGACTCCCAAAGGGGCCCCCAAAGCAGTGCACCCGAGAGGGGCCTTCACAGGGAATCCGCAATGAGCAATGACTCCTGGGCAATGAGCCCATCCGGCCTCATTGCCCAGGAGTCATTTTATGAGCTGAGAAAAAAAACTGATTTGCATTTCCATTTGTCAGTGGCTTTGTTTGCTGCTCATGTGATCTGTACCGTTAGCTGAGAGTAAGGATGAAACAAAGCTCCTTCCACCTGATCTCACTAAACTAATCCATGATTATTCTTTAATGAGTCAGTTTTCAGCATTTGCTTCATATTTTCTAACCTTTCTTCACATCAGGGGTTAAATGACTCTGAAACACCCAGACCTGATATTCTGGTGACCTCTGCACTCAGCTGCTGCTGCATTCATAAACTCTTATTTATTTATCTATTTCAATTAATCCTTCAGTTTTTTGTTAGAACAATTAAAAGCCTCTAAACTCCTCCAGGTAAAGTCTACCTAACTGAATGTGAAATGTAGCCTTTCACTAAATAGAAACAGTTTGCTGGGATTTCTGTAGTCAGCTTTGAAAAAAAATTATTAAACTTAATTTGAATCATTAATTTAAATGTGTCATGTGGCCACTTACTTTCCTTTTAGGAAAATCATAATAATTTTTTCATTTTGCTAATATTGGACTTCTCACATCTAGTTTAGCATTGCCCTGAATTATGTCTTGCAGTCGTGTCTTCAAGTTCATCTTTTGTCTAAATTCTTACACAGTTCAAATTTAGCATATTTCTGGCTATGAGCCTGAGCTGTCATGTGCAAAGGGGAAGTGAGGTGGTCTAGTGGGTAGAGATTGTATTGTGAATGTTTAAATGATACCATAATTGTTTCCTGTTAGCACAACATCAGGGCTATTGCTGTAATGTTGGTGGTAGATTTCATATTCACTCACCATGAAACATTTTCACTTAATTTGCTTGAAAAGGCAGAAGTAAATTATACGACCCTACTTCCTTCCTTTCTTATATATCTTAGTTTACACATTAATCTTTAGAAATCAAAAAACAAATGAACAGGACAACACTGCTTGTTTTCATACGATATCAGAAGACCATTTCTAACCAGCATAGAATCCATAAATTATGTTTACCCAAATATTACAACTTTTTTTAAATCAGAAAAGCTAAATCAAAACATTTACACAGATATACAAACATACATCTCAGGTTAAACTGCTCCTCTCCATCCTTACATGTTTCTAGAATTTGCATCTTATATTTTCTTTTGAGCTGGCTCAAGTCTGACTTTGTTTTATTTATTCTGCTCCATAATTAATTTAGACGGGCAGAGAAGACGTTTCATTGCAATGACTAATAAAGATGATTACTGTCAAATATATAAATGTGACATTAGAAAATTACTTTCTGTTCTCTTGTTCTCTGTGTTTAAATCTGATTTCTTACATTTTCATAAGAATATTTTTATTTTATTTTTTTTTGTAAACCAGAATTTGGTTTCTGTTGAGAAAGTAAAACATACTGCAAATGTAGTCATTTAGGATTAGCAGATATTGGCACATTTGTAGAAGCAACAGCCTGAACAGCCAGCAGAACAGGTTCTACAGAACCTGAGAGTTATACTGAACCTCCTCCACAGACCCATAGCATAAAAATGTCTTAATGTTTGTTTTTATTTAGTTTTACACGAGACTGAAACAGACCAGCTGGTTCTGGTGACAGAGAAGGTCCAGTTTGTTGTGTCCTGCTCTGTCACTATAAACTTCAATTCAATTCAATTTTATTTATATAGCGCCAATTCATGAAACATGTCATCTCAAAGCACTTTACAAAGTCAAAATCAATCATATTATACAGATTGGTCAAACATTTCCTATATAAGGGAAACTGTTTATGTCAGCACTTTTATGTTTTCTCTAATGTTATTTTTGTCATTTGAAATTATTAACTTGTAATCTTCTGTCAGATTATATCTGATGGTTTTATTTTATTCTTTTTCACCTTTTCTATATTTGTCCGTTTTATCTCTCATTAATATTATATAATATTATATATACATCTCTTATATATATTATAATAATATAAAGTTAAATCTTTGCAGTGAGGAAAAATGAGCGCACCAGTTCTCCATCTAGTTTTCTAACATAAAGTCTAGAATATCTACAAAAATCTGACTGAAATCTGATGGAAACAGAGAAATGATCATCAGCAGCAAATAAGCTGAAGAGACCCTGATGAACATGTTTAATTAGAAGCTGATGATGATTTAATTATAATGAGAAGACGAAGCGTTTACTTTGTAACTCTGTTTCTCTTTCAGCCGCTACAGCAGCAGCAGAAAATCTGACAAGGAAGGCTGGTGAAGATGTCACCTTCAGCCTGGGACACAGAGAGCTGAAAGATGGTGACCATCTGGTCTGGTCTGGTCCGAATGATACGGTTCTCTTCAACATTTACATTGGGGAAGATATTGGACCAGACCAGTCGAGCAGATTCAAGCTGAATCTCACAACCGGATCCTTCACCATTAGAGGTCTCCTGCCTAAGGACACTGGGGTCTATAATGGGAAGATCTTCAACGGCAAGGGGACGGATCAGCAGTTCAACCTCACTGTGGAGGGTAAGTGGCTCAGTTGGATCAGGACAATCATTACATGCAGAATCTCATCCATCCATCCATCCATCCATCCATCCATCCATCCATCCATCCATCCATCCATCCATCCATCCATCCATCCATCCATCCATCTTCTTCTCCTTATGCTGAGTCGGGTCGCGGGGGTAGCAGCTTCAGTAGGGAGGCCCAGACGTCCCTCTCCCCGGCCACTTGGGCCAGCTCCTCCGGGGGAATCCCAAGGCGTTCCCAGGCCAGCAGAGAGACATAGTCCCTCCAGCGTGTCCTGGGTCTTCCCCTGGGCCTCCTCCCATTTAGCCTAATTATGTAACCGGGGGTCATAACGGTGTGTTGTTTTAACCATTCATCCACCTGCTGTGTGTGGAAAGTGAGGCTCTGCATTTATTTTGTCCCTACAGTTAAAGCTAGAGTGTGTGACTTTACAGAAATGCAAGTAAGAAACGCCCAAGTCCCTTTTTGAATGACTGCATCAGACCGTCTTACCTGCTCTTTAGCTCCTCAGGGGGATCGCGTGAAAAAATCTCCCAAATCCTCTCTGGTCTTATTTCTTTCCTCTTCTTCTTATAAACATGAATGCAGTTCACTTCTTGTAACTCTCAGCCATGTTCAAAGTCTACAGTGAGAGCAGCGGAGCTATCTACAACGAACGGCTAACCGTTAAGCTAACTACTAAGCTAGCAGTTAAGCTAACCGGATACATAAACACTAGAGGTGCATAGCCAGCAAGCGGAAACTATCAAGGAACGAGCACACACTGGCGTTATGTGAGCGTGTCAGAATGATGACATGTGGGACAACCAGTATATAAGGTGATACCCAGAAACCTGATGGACAGAGGGGGTGAGAGTAGGGACAAAACTCTGACCAATCCCTGCTATTCAGACCAAACGGCAGGGATTGGTCAGAGTTTCTACAGGACGGAAGCTTCCACAGAAATCTCATTTTTATCCCCTTTTTCTGAATAATTAATTTATTGACTACTGTCAGGATGGAATGACCATTTCAACCAGTGCAACAAAAAATGTTACTGAACACGATTACCAACTATAGCTTTAAGACAGTCAACAGCTTAAATCAGAGTCAACCAGACTTTCGCTCGGTTTTTCTGAAAACTCATCAACACATGTCCAGCTGAAGTGCGAGCTGCCAGAACTTACAAAGACTCCTGGAAAGGTGTCGAAACATTTTCAGAAAAACTGATTGAAAATCCGGTTGCCTCAGATTTAAGCCTGTTTGCTGTAGCGATGACCGGATAACTGAGCATTTGCCCAGGTTTATAGCATTAAGCTGTAAACCTTAGAATCTTTTTATTTTATTCTTTTTTTGTAAAACAGCATTTGGTTTCCTTTGAGAAAGAAAAACATACTGCAAATGTAGTCATTAAAGATTAGCAGATATCGGCAGATTTGTAGAAGTAACAGCGTGAACAGCCAGCAGAACATGAGAGTTATGCTGAACCTGCTCCACAGACCCATAGCATAAAAATGTCTTAATGTTTGTTTTTATTTTATTCTACATGAGACTAAAACAGACCAGCTGGTTCTGGTGACGGAGCAGGTCCAGTTTGTTGTGTCAAGCTCTGTCAGTATTGTTTATGTCAGCGTTTTTATATTTTCTCTAATGTTATTTTTGTCATTTGAAATTATTAACTTGTAATCTTCTGTCAGATTATATCTGATGGTTTTATTTCATTCCTTTTCACTAATTTCATTTATATCTGTCTGTTTTATCTTTTATTAATATTCATGTATTTACTGAACTCAAGTGGTGTTCTGTTGTTGGACTTCTGTGCTCGTCATGGATTGTCCATCACAAACACCATGTTCAAGCATAAGGGTGTCCACATGTGCTCTTGGCACCAGGATACCCTAGGCCGTAGTTCAATGATCGACTTTGTTGTCGTTTCATCTGACCTGCGGCCCCATGTCTTGGACACTCGGGTGAAGAGAGGGGCGGAGCTCTCCACCGACCACCACCTGGTGGTGAGTTGGCTCCAATGGTGGGGAGGAAGCCGGTCAGACCTGACAGGCCCAAACGTATTGTGAGGGTTTGCTGGGAACGTCTGGCAGAGTCCCCTGTTAGACGGAGCTTTAACTCCCACCTCCGGGAGAGCGTTGAACACTTCCCGAGGGAGGCGGGGGACATTGAGTCTGAATGGACCATGTTCCGCGCCTCTATTGTTGAGGCGGCTAGTCGGAGCTGTGGCCGCAAGGTTGTCGGTGCATGTCGCGGCGGCAACCCTGGAACACGCTGGTGGACACCAGCGGTGAGGGAAGCCGTCAAGCTGAAGAAGGAGTCCTATCAGGCTTTATTGGCCTGTGGGACTCTGGAAACAGCTGATGTTTAAAAATTATCCTAGATTTCTCTTTAGTACGGTTGCTAAACTTACCCAGAGCCACAGCTCTGTTGATCCATCCATTCCCTTAGCTCTTAGCAGTAATGACTTTATGGGATTCTTCAGAAATAAAATTGATGCCATTAAAAATAAAATAATTGGCATCCTCCCAAACATGATTACCTCGTCCTCAGTAAGTGAGGCAGTGTTGGAGGAATCTTTAGAACCTGCACAGTGTTTGAACTGTTTAGAAGCAGTAGAGCTTTCTGAGCTATCTAAAATATTAGCTTCATCTAAACCTTCTACCTGTATGTTAGACCCAATCCCAACCAAGTTGTTTAAGGAGATATTCCGCTTGATCAGTGGTCCTATTTTGGACATGATTAATCTATCCTTAGTAAATGGATATGTACCACAGGCTTTTAAAGTAGCTGTTATTAAACCTTTACTTAAGAAACCTTCTCTTGATCAAGATGAGTTAGTAAATTACAGACCTATATCTAATCTTATTTTCTTATCTAAAGTTCTTGAGAAAGTAGTTGTTAATCAACTATGTGAACATTTACAAAGTAATGACCTACTTGAGGAGTTTCAGCCAGGCTTCAGAGCTCATCACTGAAACAGCTCTGGTGAAGGTCACTAATGATATTCTCATGGCCTCAGATAATGGACTTGTGTCTGTACTTGTCCTGTTAGATCTCAGCGCTGCATTTGATACAGTTGATCACAATATTCAATTCAATTCAATTCAATTTTATTTATATAGCGCCAATTCATGAAAAATGTCATCTCAAGGCACTTTACAAAGTTAAGTTCAATCATATTATACAGATTGGGTCAGATTATACAGATTGGTCAAAAATGTTCCTATATAAGGAAACCAGTTGATTGCATCAAAGTCCCGACAAGCAGCATTCACTCCTGGAGAAGCGTAGAGCCACAGGGAGAGTCGTCTGCATTGTACATGGCTTTGCAGCAATCCCTCATACTGAGCAAGCATAAAGCGACAGTGGGAAGAAAAAATCCCCTTTAACGGGAAGGAAAACCTCCGGCAGAACCGGGCTCAGTATGAACGGTCATCTGCCCCGACCGACTGGGGGTTACAGACAGAGCAGAGACACAACAAGAGAGACAAAAAAGCACAGAAGCACACATTGATCCAGTAATCTGTTCTACATTAGATGGTAATAGCGGGTGAACCGTCTTCTTTGGATGATGTCACAGCTAACAGAACGTCAGACCAGGTGTACCTACTATGAAGATAAAAGAGAGAGAACAGAAAGTTAAAGACTGCAGGTCTGCTGGTGGTTCGTAGAGTCTCTAAAAGTAGAATGGGAGGCAGATCCTTTAGCTATCAGGCTCCTCTCCTGTGGAACCAACTCCCAGTTTTGGTCCGTGAAGCAGACACCCCGTCTACTTTTAAGACTAATCTTAAAACTTTCCTTTTTGACAAAGCTTATAACTAGAGTGGCTCATGTTACTCTGAGCTACCTTTATAGTTTTACTGCTATAGGCTTAGGCTACTGGAGGACATCAGGATCTAATTTTCTCACTCTATAGAGTTCTACTGTTCTTCAATTATGCACTCTTGTCATCATTTCTGCTTATAACTTTTTGTTCTCTCTCTTTTTTCTTCATAGTAGGTACATCTGGTCTGACGTTCTGTTAACTGTGACATCATCCAGGGAAGACAGATCACCTGCTATTACCATCTAATGTAGAACAGATTACTGGATCAATGTGTGCTTCTGTGCTTTCTGTGTCTCTGCTCTGTCTTCTGTAACCCCCAGTGGGTCGAGGCAGATGACCGTTCATACTGAGCCTGGTTCTGGTTCTGCTGGAGGTTTTTCCTTCCCGCTAACGGGTGTTTTTTCTTTCCACTGTCGCTTCATGCTTGCTCAGTATGAGGGATTGCTGCAAAGCCATGGACAATGCAGACGACTCTCCCTGTGGCTCTACGCTTCTCCAGGAGTGAATGCTGCTTGTCGGGACTTTGATGCAATCAACTGGTTTCCTTATATAGGAAAATTTTTGATTCTGTATAATCTGACCCAATCTGTATAATCTGATTGATTTTGACTTTGTAAAGTGCCTTGAGATGACATGTTTCATGAATTGGCGCTATATAAATAAAATTGAATCGAATTGAATGTGTACCGGCAGTCCAAGCGGCTCGGCTGGGGAAGAGTTCGGAGAGGCCATGGAGAAAGACTTCCGTACGGCTTCGAAGCAATTCTGGTCCACTATCCGGCATCTCAGGAGGGGGATGCAGTGCAGTACCAACACTGTTTATAGTGGGGGTGGTGTTCTGCTGACCTCGACTCGGGACGTCGTGCGTCGGTGGGCGGAATACTTCGAAGACCTCCTTAATCCCACCAACACGTCTTCCATTGAGGAAGCAGAGCCTGAGGACTCTGGGTCGGGTTCTCCCATCTCTGGTGCTGAGGTTGCCGAGCTTGTTAAAAAGCTCCTCGGTGGCAAGGCTCCTGGGGTGGATGAGATTCGCCCTGAGTACCTTAAGGCTCTGGATGTTGTGGGGCTGTGTTGGTTAACGTGGCTCTGCAGCATTGCGTGGACATCGGGGGCAGTTCCCCTGGATTGGCAGACTGGGGTGGTGGTCCCCCAATTTAAAAAGGGGGACCGGAGGGTGTGTTCCAGCTACAGAGGAATCACACTCTTAAGCCTCCCTGGTAAGGTCTATTCAGGGGTTCTGGAAAGGAGGGTCCATCGGATAGTCGAATCTCGGATTCAGGAAGAGCAGTGTGGCTTTCGTCCTGGCCGTGGAACACTGGACCAGCTCTACACCCTCAGCGGGATCCTGGAGGGGGCATGGGAGTTTGCCCAACCAGTCTACATGTGCTTTGTGGATCTGGAGAAGGCATTCGACCGTGTCCCCCGAGGGATCCTGTGGGGGGTACTGCGGGGGTATGGAGTACCGGACCCTTTAATAAGGGCTGTCAGGTCTCTGTATGACCGGTGTCAGAGTCTGGTCCGCATTGCCGGCAGTAAGTCGGACTCGTTTCCGGTGAGAGTTGGACTCCGCCAAGGTTGCCCTTTGTCACCGATTCTGTTCATAACTTTCATGGACAGAATTTCAAGGCGCAGCCAAGGTGTTGAGGGGATCCGTTTTGGTGGCCTTAGGATTGCGTCTCTGCTATTTGCAGATGACGTGGTCCTATTGGCTTCATCAGGGCGTGATCTACAGCTCTCACTGGAGCAGTTCGCAGCCGAGTGCAAAGCGGCCGGGATGAGAATCAGTGCCTCCAAATTCGAGACCATGGTCTTGAACCGGAAAAGGGTAGAGTGCCTCCTCCGGGTTGGGGAGGATGTGATGCCCCTAGTGGAGGAGTTCAAGTATCTTGGGGTCTTGTTCACGAATGAGGGGAAGATGGAGCGGTCTGTACTGTACAGCGGTCCGTTGTGGTGAAGAGAGAGCTGAGTCAAAAGGCGAAGCTCTCCATTTACCGGTCGATCTACGTTCCTACCCTCATCTATGGTCACGAACTTTGGGTCGTGACCGAAAGAACGAGATCCAGGATACAAGCGGCTGAAATGAGTTTTCTCCGTAGTGTGTCTGGGCTCTCCCTTAGAGATAGGGTGAGGAGCTCAGTCATCTGGGGAGGACTCAGAGTAGAGCCGCTGCTCCTCCACGTCCAGAGGAGCCAGTTGAGGTGGCTCGGGCATCTGGTTAGGATGCCTCCTGGACGCCTCCCTGGTGAGGTGTTCCGGGCACGTCCCACCGGGAGGAGGCCCAGGGGAAGACCCAGGACACGCTGGAGGGACTATGTCTCTCGGCTGGCCCAAGTGGCTGGGGAGAGGGACGTCTGGGCCTCCCTACTGAAGCTGCTACCCCTGCGACCCGACCCCGGATAAGAGGAAGATGATGGAAGGATGTATTTATCCTCAAGTAAAGATTGAGCATAAAGTTAAAATCTTTGCTGTGAGGAGAAATGAACTTTCAATTCAATTCAATTCAATTTTATTTATATAGCGCCAAATCATGAAACATGTCATCTCAAGGCACTTTACAAAATCAAGTTCAATCATATTATACAGATTGGGTCAGATTATACAGATTGGTCAAAATGTCCTATATAAGGAAACCAGTTGATTGCATCAAAGTCCCGACAAGCAGCAGTTCTCCATCTAGTTTTCTAACATAAAGTCTAGAATATCTACAAAAATCTGACTGAAATCTGATGGAAACAGAGAAATGATCATCAGCAGCAAATAAGCTGAAGAGACCCTGATGAACATGTTTAATTAGAAGCTGATGATGATTTAAAGGAGAAGTCCGGTCAAAAAGGAAAAATCAGTGGACCATTAGCTATAACTAAAACTAATACGTTTGTGGTGATTTAATGAATTTAGTGTTAATCAGTAAAGAAATAAAAACATAAATTGTCGTCGCGATCACTGATACTGGGGGCGGCCATTATTGCCCAAATATGTGCAAAAACGGCCGCCTGACATCACATGCTGTGGCGTAACATCGCGGTGAGCCGAGGGCAGTTCTCCACGCTTTACAAGCAAATTCAATAGGAGCCGTTCTACACAGCTGTGATCAACAACAATTATTTTGGATTTCCACAGGACTTCACCATTGAAATTCACGAGAGCTATTGTTGAAGCAACAATGCTCACGTGCATGGCAGTTGGATATCCCAATACATCGGGTAAAAGGGAAAAAACATTACTTATTTCACCTCTGCTCTATGGCAGGATGAGCTTCAGTGTGTTATGAGGCGGAGGGATATTTCTGCTGGTGTCTGAAGTGCGGCAGTGTCACTCAGTTTAGAGCCGAAACAATCCACTTTACTTTCTCAAACAAGCCCAAAACTGCAACCCACAACTCGTGAAATTAACAAGCGACTTTAGAAAAAAGAAGACCAAAGTCGCATAAAATAAGTGGGCTTTGCAACAGTGAGAAAGGGTCTGTTAATCAAGTCTCTAGCAATTTTGGAACAACGTAAGCCGAGGGAAAAAAAAAACACAGTCCGGAGGGCGTGGTGGGGGAAAAAACAATAATGCTGTTAACGCGCGTTAAAAAAGGCGCCGTTATGATCAAACAATAACGCCTTAAAACTGACAGCACTAATTTTAATTGATATTGACACTGAGATATTTCATCGGCAAGAAGAACAAACTGAGAAGAATAACAGAAAAATAAGGAGACGGCTGCCGCTGCAGACAGATCCAACTCACATGGTCCCTTTTTGGTCTCCTGGGCTCAAACTGGTACGACTGGATTTCGTCAAAAGTCCGTTTGCTGTTAAGAAACTCTTCTAAAAAATCCATATCGCTATCAGATGATGATGACTCCCATCGCTGTCGCTAATTAATCCATCACTCTCTGCTTCGTATAAAGCACTGGTCGTCGCCATCTTGGATAATAGCGCGTAGTGACATACAACAAATAGAGCCTTGGGACTTGCTCAGCAGCCGGTCCCGCGATGTGACGTCACAAACTGGGAGGTGACAGTACTATTCTTGACCAAGATGGACGACTCCACATAAACATGATTAAATGAAAATTACTCTTAATTAAAAAAACGTATCATTTAATGAACAGTATGTAATAGTTTTATATTTAAAGTACTTTCAGCAGTTTGAATTGTGATTTTGACCGGACTTTTCCTTTAAATATAATGAGAAAACAAAGTGTTTAGTTTGTAACTCTGTTTCTCTTTCAGCCGCTACAGCAGCAGCAGAAAATCTGACAAGGAAGGCCGGTGAAGATGTCACCTTCAGCCTGGGACACAGAGAGCTGAAAGATGGTGACCATCTGGTCTGGTCTGGTCCGAATGATACGGTTCTCTTCAACATTTATATTGGGGACGATATTGGACCAGACCAGTCGAGCAGATTCAAGCTGAATCTCACAACCGGATCCTTCACCATTAGAGGTCTCCTGCCTAAGGACACTGGGGTCTATAATGGGAAGATCTTCAACGGCAAGGGGACGGATCAGCAGTTCAACCTCACTGTGGAGGGTAAGTGGCTCAGTTGGATCAGGACAATCATTACATGCAGAAATCCTCCCATTTAATAATAATAATTGAACTTTATTGATCTCACAATGGAGAAATTCACTGCATTTTAACCCATCCCCTTGGGGAGCAGTGGGCTGCCACTGTGCTGCGCCTGGGGAGCAAACAAGGTTTAAGGGTCTTGCTCAGGGACCAAGAGTGCAGGAAGTGGGGATCGAACCAGGTACTGCTCTAACCACTAGGCCAACACCTCCCTTTAAATCAGGTGCGCATAATTACGTTACAGGTAATTTAGGTGCACGCTTTTAAGCGTCATTTTAAGGAACTTGTAACATCAGCTGTTTTAGCTCAGACCCTTCATTCCACCTCTTCCCTCTAAACGAGCCCTTTACAGCCTTTATTTATGCATTTTTTCCACATTTATTTATTTATTATTTGTTTATCCCTTGCATGCAGCGCATCAGTGGGGGTAAAATCGGCCCACCTCACTGCCTCTAACCGGTATCATTAACTATAAATTATGCTGATACCAGACGTTACCAAAAAAGTGTTTTTTTTCTACTGTCACTTCAGAACCAGTGAGATGCAGAGCTTGAAAAGCTGCGCCTATATAAAAAGTGCTATACTTCCTATAGGATTCCCCATTTAAGACTTTTAGTGGGCTAAAAGCGAAGCAGAAAGTCATTATTCGGTCCACTCCGACCGCAAACAAAACGGGCTCAGAAAACAACTTCTAACTCAGCCTTCGGCTTGCGTAGTTACGCGCCAGAGCGCCAGCGCCATAGAGGACCTTTGTCTGTCAGGGCGGAGACTGAGATGAGAAACATGTCACTGTGAAAGGTGATGATGATGCTTATAAACTGTAACAGGCTAGAAGTGCATGGAGCTGAAAAGAGGGAAACATCAGCAGCTGGATCATGCATAAAGACGCAGCGGGAACATCTGTGTGCTACAAGTGTTGCAGCTTAGGGGAAGATTTCGGCTTGATGAAACTAGGCCTCCCAATGAGGTTATAGATCTATACTGACAAAAAAACGCCCCCGAAAATGAACATAATCTCACTCTTAACTTTTGATAAACACTGGAAGGGCGCAGCCTGTTTGCCACAGACAGCATTGACGGCGCACAGTATGACCTCGAAGCTAAACTAGCAGTACATTCATGTAAAGACCCCCACATATTCGGGTGTAGTTCACTCTGTGGAGGTCATAGAGGTATGTGTCACACTATAAACTTCTCGACTGTAAGAAGTCTTCACATCAAACTGTTTTATCTGTGACACTGAGCTTGATACACTGAGCTGCTCCAATCAGGCGGTCTCCAGGACGCAGCATCAGTCCCTCTGTTCTCACTGACAGGTGGAGCCTGCTGGAAAAGAAACGGCTCTAGGTGCTCAGCTAGCTGATCACACATTTTACCATCCGTTATCTGCTTTGTATCACTGGCAGAAACTCTGGGAATTATAGGAATCTGCCACAAGAAATGTAGGCCCCACTATGGAGGGTAAAACGTCTGCGGAGAGTCCGCATGGAGTCCACCAAGCTCACAGTATGCGGATAGTACAGCTGAATATGTGGGAGCCTTTATGCCCGGAGGACGTGCTAGCAACAATAAACCTAGAAAGTTAATTCAATATAAAAGTTAAGTTTAATTTGGTCTTATGTTAGAAACAGGGCAGTGTAGTCCAGCTACTCTGTCCTCCCCGCAGAGACGGATAGAGAGCTGTGGACGTGAAGGGAAGGAGTGATATTACACACTTGGGGAGAATATTTAGTGCGCCTTACGTTCTGAAAAAATACGGTAGTCGTCCTTTAACTTTCCTGTCCTGGTCCAGCCTGTCAGTCCAGGTGGACGTCCATGTCCTGGTAGATCTGCAGGTGGTCCATCCTCTCTCCAGGTCTAGATGATGGATTGATCAGAGCTGGGATGTTGCTGTAGAACCTGAGCTGCTGTAAACTGGACCAGAACGTTTTCCCTGACCTACTGGGTTCCTTGGTCTCAATGCCCGTTGATCTCTAATGTTCTCAGTAGAACGTTCTAGGTCTTTGGACATCAGCTCCATTTAGAGACACATTTAGGAGATAGTTGAAAGCAGCTAGTTGGTTTATCATAGTAAAAGGGTCTGAAAACAAAAGCACACCACACTTTTCAGATCATTTTCATTTCACTTCACACCTACTTTCTGTCAGTTTGTCCAGTTAAAGTTTGTGTTATACTGAGCCAGTATGTGAAAAGAGGTGTGAAAACGTTCAAAAACCACAGAAACAATCTGGATGAATGTGTCTCATCGGATCTTGAAGTGTTTTTGCATCTCGGTCACAGAGAAAGTCCTTCCAGCAACACTTTTCTCTTTAATTCCTTTAACATAACTCAGCTTCTCACCAGGAAGAACTAAGCAGCTTCACATGATCCTTAGAGCTCAAATTAAGGCTTTTCCAGACTTTTTGTTAATGTATCCTAAATATAAAACCCAGGTTTAAACTGCTGTCTGTCTCCTGATTTCTTCACAGAGCCTGATCCCATCCCACCAAACGCTGAGTCTCATACCGGGACAATTGTTGCTGCTGTTGTTGCTGCTGGTTTTGCTATCGTTGTTTTTGCTGTCTTTGGTTGCCGTTACCTCATTCCTTTTATAAAAAAGAGGAAGACTTCAGGTCAGTATTTTTGTCGTTCTGTTATCATTTTTATTTTACTGCATTTGAACAGATATAATAGGTTTAACTGTGTTTTACTAAAGTACCTTAAATATGGATATAATCTCCATCAATGCTTTCAGTCCAATGTTGGGCAACAAGCCCTAAAATATGCAGTTAGCATTGCTGCTGATTTCTCTGAGCTTACAGGTCAAATTAAATTAAATCAAAAAATTGTGATAAAGCAGGAATATTATTCAGAGAAACTTTTCCACAGAATATTAAAGGGGCCCCATTTTTCTGACCTAAAACCTAAATGACTAATTTTGTTTTACATTTTAGTCAATATCTGACAAACTGGCCTCATTTTTCGTTGTTGGAAGATGAGGTTACTGGTTCCAACGGCATATTTAAAATAACGCTGAAACCTAAGAACAGCATTATTTTCCCAGCGTTTAATAGTAGTAAAGGCAGAAGAAGCATTTTTGGAAGATGAAAACTTCGTTGGAAGGAAGGATATTCTGATACAGCATTATCTAATAAAGATCTACTATAATGAAACCTTGGTTTGGTTGGGAGGAAGTAACGGCTGCAGTATTATCTACTATCTACATGATAGGCTAGACTGCAAAAGGAAGGAAAACTGTTCAACTGAACTTTTTATTGGTAGGTTTTTTTCTACCGCACCAGACGATCAGTATACATTATTTCTGAATTATCATCCAGCTCTAGTCTATAACATTAAATCTAAACTGCTTCTCATCTTCTGTCCTCTTTATAGGCCAGTCTAATTCCAACGGTGTGGTCTGACTCCCAGCATCCAGCCTTCACAGCATTCCTTGTTGAGAAACCTCCAGAGACCCGGTGTGACTCCTGCAGAGGCCAACGTCTCCATCATGATCGATATTTTTATGGACTCTTTCAGACTCTTCCACAAAACAAGTTTTACCTGAAATAACGAACGAGAAAACGAGCAGAAACTGAACATAGGAGTTGACTGCCGGGTCTTTTCTGATGCCTCTTCTCAACGTCTCTGATCTGACTTAAAAAACCATCTGCTGCTCCACTAAAGTCTGAAGAAGTCGATGCCCATGCAGTTTGGGGGGGGGGGGGCATTTTTTTTTTAATTATATCCATCCATCCATTGTCTTCCACTTATCTGGGGTCGGGTCGCGGGGGTAGCAGCTTCAGTAGGGAGGCCCAGACGTCCCTCTCCCCAGCCACTTGGGCCAGCTCCTCCGGGGGAAGTGAATTAAATTATATATTTAATATATTTATAATATAATGAAGATATAAGTTATTTTAGGTGGACTGACACGTAATGGAGGTCTTGTCACAGAAATATGCACATGTACGGTCTGGGTGAATCTGTGCAAAGAAATAAAAGTGGCGAGTCTTTTGTTGCTAAATTATTTCTATTTATTTAGTTTTATTTGTGCAGATTTGCAGAGAGAGTCGACCTTCCCTCCATCAAGAGTTCTGTAGTCAGGAAAATGGCCGCTAACATCTCAGGTCACAAACGGCGTAGACTTTTACCTCCAGGTGGCGCTACAGAGCTTATTTTTACTATTTTACTTTGTGTCGTTTCTGTTACAGGCGTTTAATTTTCCCATCATCACATCTGATTATCACTGTTTAAATGTAAGGATTTAATTTCTGACAGCAGATGATGTTCCCTTTGAAGCCTTAAATTCATGGTTGTGCCTTCAGTCAGTTTTATTTAGACCATTTGTACTGAAATAAAAATAATCAGCTGCTGACTGGAGTCTTGGTGTTTTATCTGAAACAATGATGTCAAGCCTTTTACGAACGAGTCCAAAAGTCAAGGTTTTAATCTTTTCCAGGTCTCCCATTGGATGTTTCCTTTGGAGAGACCTGTTCTGTAAAACCATCTGACTGAAATGATGACACTGGCAGCAAGAAGGGATTTTATTCACATTTGCTGCAAATAATCTGTAATTTTGCCTCTAAATTTTAATCAAAGAGAAAAAAATCTTCATAATCTTCATATTTTCTGCTTCTCTGAGCCAGGCAGAAACACACGTCAATAATGTACAGAAAACAACTATAATTATATAGTGTGTCTGTGATCTTATTTATGTTATTTCTACAGGCCTTTTAAAGACCATCAAGCATGAATGTCAAAAGTTTCACATTGTTAAACATAAATCAAAAAATCTGATCTATTGCTTTAAGATATAAAAATTCTGATTTGTCAATTATGGGATGACATTTTTTAATAAGCAAAACCAAATATTATTTTACTCTTATTCTTATTGCTTAAAAGATACATGACTTTATAAGCTGAATTCTGCAAGAAATAAATGATGTTGCACTATTTCCCCTCAACCCATAGACCGTCCTCTTCTCTGGCCCACAGAACTGTAGACTGGCATCTGAACACGAGATGTTCTGACTGCTGTGGTTCTGAAAACATTTCCCTACGAGATTCTTGATTTTCTTGAGGCCTGCAGCTGAATTTCTGCAGGCAAAACTAAAGTGAAAAAGAAATCACATACATAATTGCACCGGATAATTTTTTTTATAAATCCAGTGTCTAAAAAAAAAGAAGGTCTGATTATATTTTCTCCATTCAAGTCTGATTGCTGTTTCTTTCCTAAACTCTCCTCCGGTACCGTTCTGGTGGTTCTGTGCAGATGTCAGCAATCACTGGTTTCTGCCTCTTTATGTGTCCAAAAGGCTCAAATATTAATCAACTGGCTCGGGTTAGCAGCTAAATTATGTTTTATATCATAATTAGAAGAAGAGTTTTTACAAGCATTTCAGCATTTTAAATATTTTAGAAATTGGAAACAGTAGAATCAGCCTGAGCTCTGATAATATTTCTTTACTGTAGCCCAGGGAGTCAAACTAATTTCTAAATGGGGCCACTTTGGCATCATGAAACCATTAAAAGGGCCGGTTGCACCGTTTTTACAGTTTATAGGCAAAAAAAAAGTTCATACTGGGGTAAATTACACTTTAAACTCATCATTCTGCATCACTTCTTCTCTTTTTGGACATTCTGGCTTGTTTTAATGTAGAAAGGCTGACATCTAGTTGCAGGATGCTGTTACTACACAGTTTAAAAAAATCTGTGCCTTGAGATGACGTGTTTCATGAATTGGCGCTATATAAATAAAATTGAATTGAATTCAATTGCTTATTTGCCCAGATGTCTGAAAGATCTAGATATACCAAATAATTACCAAATGAGGCATTTTGTTCCCTCTGCCTCCAAAGAAGACAGTCTGGAGCTTCAAAAGATAAAGCAGCTGAACAACCTTTAAAAGTTTTTAACATTTTACTTTAGCTTTTTGAACAAAATAGATGTCTACGAACAGAAGTTCAGAATGTAGGCCTACATTAAGCATATTTCAGTCCCTCTGTCAGATGCACAGATCTCTGTGGTGCTTGTTGTGCTTTTTCTCTCTCTTTACCTGCAGGGAGTGACCAGCTGGCTGCACGGCCACAGGCCCATTTTACTTCATCAACACTAATTAGAAGGAGCATAATGGAGTCCGCAGGAAAGTGGCAGAGGCTCCATCCAAATACCCTTATAGCCAAAGCGGAAGAGCATCAGCAGTCGCCATGATCAGTGCTGTCTGAATAGAGCAGTCAGTGAGGAAGGAGGTAGGAAGAGGAGCCTGCATGCTTCCTCTCATAGCTCCTTTAGAATATAGGAACCTTGCGGCATCCATTACCTGCACTAAGGAGCTTTAAGGAATCCCACAATCCTTTGCATGACGTGACGTATCGGCACAGCCCCCTCATGGAAATCAATAAAAATGTCTGGAGAGAAACTTTGTAGATCACTTTCAGAAGGCTGTAGGCCTGGATCTGACTCCTTCCTCCATGTTTCCGTCACATAATGCCGTCAGAGTTAAAGGCTGGAATCAGCTCAGCAGTCCGAAGCTCCTTTCCTCCCATGATGGAGTTCTGACTGTTGAGCCCATGAAAGGTGAAGGATCAGGAGCTAGGAGCTGTTATTAGATGTTTTCGGATGCAGCCTCTGTCCTGTGAGGGATTAATGCAAAGTCAGCGACTGTCCACTGTGACTACGATCAGTAACGTGTTCACACTACTCACAGCAAAGCAGTAAAGTTGTCATGGTTGACAAACATGTTTTCTTAGTTGTATGCAGCTTCATGGCGATTATTCTCTGTAGCTGAGCCCACATTTATTAATCACTTTTACAATATCAATAACAGCTTCCAGTACCAGCCTTCTCCTTCAGGCCCGGTGTGGCTGAACCGATTTTTGCTCGTTAGGGTTAGGGTTAGGCAGGAATGTCTGATTTGCTGCCTCTGAGGAAAAAGGCCTCTATGTTTCCTCCGCTGCTTTTCTCAGGCTCTGGAATTTGATGGTGGACCTGTTTCCAAGCATCTACGCCTCCTTTGACACAAGCTATCTAAATTTTTAGCTTCATCTAAACCTTCTACCTGTATGTTAGACCCAATCCCAACCAAGTTGTTTAAGGAGGTATTCCCTTTGATCAGTGGTCCTATTTTAGACATGATTAATCTATCCTTAGTAACTGGATATGTACCACAGGCTTTTAAAGTAGCTGTTAAACCTTTACTTAAGAAACCATCTCTTGATCAAGATGAGTTAATAAACTACAGACCTATATCTAATCTTCTTTTCTTATCTATGCAACCATAATTCATGTAAATGAACTGCTACAACAGCAAAAAGATATGTTCATGACTCTTTTACAGCAGCAGCAGGAAATGTTCAAGGACTTTGTTAAAATTATTACGGACTCAGTGAACACAAGAATGGATAACGTTTTCAAAGAATTACAAGAGTTAAAAGCAAGTTTACAATACACACAGAAGGATGTAGATGAACTTAAAGTCACTCAAGCTAAACAGTTTGAGCATGGAAGAATCACAGAAACTGATTTAGTGAAAATCAATGAGAGTCTACAAGTTATGTGTGAAAAACAAGAACATCTGGAAAGTCAATCAAGAAAAAATAATATTGTGATTGATGGAGTTCCTGAATCCACTGGTGAATCCTGGGCAGAGTCTGAAGAAAAAGTGAAGGACATTTTTAAGTATAATCTACAACTACAAAGAGACATGGAGATGGAGTGTATACGCCGTATAGGAAAGCCTGATGCTGCTAGAAATAGACCGAGGTCGATGGTTGCAAAATTTCTGAATTTTAAGGACAAAGCAGCTGTCATGCAAATAGTAAAGAACCTCAAGGGCACAAAGATTTTCATCAAAGACGACTACACGGATGCTGTGCGGCTAAAAAGAAAGGAATTGATGCCAAAATTAAAAGAAGCACGGGACAAAGGTGACACTGCCTACCTGAGACACGACAAACTTATTATCCACTCCCGCACTAGCACCCCTGAGTAACTTCTACGCAACTCTGAAGGTATGATAGCACATAAAACCATGTATTTATTACCTAGAAAAGGTTTAGGACTAGCACATATTAATATAAACAGTCTTAGGAATAAAATTAACGACGTTGCTGAACTGCTAAATGAGTTTAAAATACACATTCTTGCTATCTCAGAGACCCACTTGGACTCATCTTTTGATGATACGGAACTATTTATTGAAGGTTACAACATATACAGACATGACAGAAATGGTTTTGGTGGGGGAGTTGCTTTATGTTCACAATCACTTACCAGTAAAAATAAGAACTGATTTAATGAGTTTTAACATTGAAATATTATGGTTGCAAATGCATCTACCTCATCGAAAGTCGATTCTTCTGGGTTGCTGTTACCGGTCGCCAAGTGCTAATTGTGAATATCTTGACACTATGTGTAAAATGTTGGATATAAATACTAATGTAAGTCAGGACATATATTTTATGGATGACTTGAATATTGACTGGTTTGCTAAAGATTGCCACTTGAAAAGAAAATTGTTAACTACTGCAAATGCATGTGGACTTACTCAACTGATAAACAAACCCACAAGAATATGTTTCAAGAACGATGGCACTAGTACATCTACCTGTATAGATCATATTTTTACAAACCGTCCTGAACTATGTAAAAAGGTACTGTCTATTCCCACAGGTAGCAGTGATCATAATTCTATCATTTCTGCGTTAACAACTAAACTGAGTGGATCAGGAACTACAGTCTTACTTAAAAGATCTTATAAGTTGTTTAAAAATGACAAGTTTATTGAAGATGTTCAAGCTATATGCTGGTCTGATGTGTTGGCTGATAGTAATCCAGACACTGCTCTATTTAAATTTAACAAGCTATTCTTGTCATTGATTGATAAACATGCACCTTTAAAGAAGTTTACTGTCAGAAACAACGTCACACCTTGGTTGGATGAGGAACTGAAAAATTCGATGAAAATAAAATGTCAAATGAAAAGAACAGCAGTTATGACAGGAAATAAATGTGATTGGGACCTATATCGTAAAATGAGAAATTCTGTTATTAAACTTAATAATAATAAGAAGAAAATGTATTTTGATAATCATGTTAAAAACATAGGTAATGATAACAGGAAGTTATGGAATGTTTTAAATCAATTGATTGAAATAAATCCATCTTTTTTGGAAACAGGAGATAAATTCATAACTAAGCCAATAGATATTGTAAACCATCTTAATGATTATTTTATTAAGAAATTAGATAAACTAAGAGAAAATATGCCTGATCTAAGTAATGGCATATCTTATCTATTAATAAGAAATGAATTGATGAAAAATAAAAATGTAAGGTTTAAACTACAAAGTGTAAATATAGATCAAGTAAAGAATCTTTTAAAAACCTGCAAAAACAAACTACCGGGTGTAGATGGTCTTGAAAGCAGGCCTCTGAAACTAGCTGCTGACTTTATTTCCCCTGCTCTATTAACCTTAGTTTTAGATGCTGTACCTGCCCACAGGCATGGAAGCAGGCTAAAATAGTTCCTCTGCTCAAAGATAAAAAAATGCCTTTCTCTGGTTCCAACAGTCGCCCAATAGGTATATTACCTGTATTATCTAAAATACTGGAGCCTATAGTACACGATCAAATTAATAACTATTTTTATACTAATGATTTATTAACAGATTTTCAGCATGCTTACAGAAAAAGTCACTCCACTGGCACTGCACTGACTCACATGTCTCATGATTGTCTTAGAGAGACTGAAAAGATAAATATTACGGGTGTTGTATTTTTAGATTTTTCTGCTGCTTTTGACATCATAGATCATAGCCTGCTATTAACAAAATTATCCTGTTATGGCTTTGAGCAATCTGCAATCACATGGATGTACAGTTACCTGTCAAATAGAACACCGACAGTGTTTTTTAATGGCAGTCTCTCAGGTATCAGAAATATTACATGTGGAGTACCCCAAGGTAGCTGTCTGGGTCCATTATTATTTAATATTCTTACTAATGATTTACCATATATTTTACATAAGGCTAACATTGTCATGTACGCTGACGATTCAACTATATATACATCAGCAAGTACACAAATGGAATTAGAAACTGTTTTAAATACAGAATTACAATATGTAGTAGATTGGGTCAAATCAACTAAACTGGCATTAAATACTGTAAAAACTAACTGCATGATTTTAGGTTCAAATTATAATATTAATCAGAATCCTGTAATTAATATTAAGATTAACAACGTAGTTATTGAACAGGTGCATGAGACCAGACTGCTGGGTGTAATAGTTGACTCTAAATTATCATAGAAAAAACATATTAGTAATATTATTGCAAAAATGGGAAGAGGTATATCCATTATGAGAAGACATGCAAATTTCTTAACTTCAAACATTAGGAATTATGCAATGAAAGCACTAATATTGACATACCTCAACTATTGCCCAGCAGTTTGGTCAAATTCCACTGGGGAATATATGAATAAAATACAACTTATACAGAATAGAGCTGCTCGTGTAGCACTCAGGTGCAGCTACAGGAGAAATATAATATTAATGCACAAAGATCTTAATTGGTTGCTGGTTAAAGATAGATTGTTGTATTCATTGTTAGTTTTCATAAGAAATATTTCTAATTCCAAATTTCCTTCTGTTTTGTTCAAGCATCTTTCTTTTAGTGTACTAGTACAGTACTAGACATGCAACTAAAGGTAATTTCACTTTACCCATAGTGAGAACAAATGCCATAAAAAATACTGTTGTGTTTAGAGGCATGAAAGAATGCAATAATCTGCCAAAACATATCCTGCTTGCTAATAATGTCAATAAATTTAAATTATATGTAAAACAGTATTTATCAAAATAATACAACTGAATGTTTATATTTATTTATATATGTGTGCGAATATGTATGTATATGTGTAAGTATGTTAACAGGTGTAAGTGTAGAATGTGTTTTATATTTGTCATATTTCAAGCCCGCATGAGGGTACATATGTACGTTAATATGTGTATATGTTATATATGTATTTGTGTATGTGTTTGTGTATTTTCTTTTCCTTTCAACTATTTGTTGTGTTGTTTTGTTTTTAATGAATATATTTTTTCAGGACCCCAGGAAGAATAGCTGCAGCATAGCTGTAGCTAATGGGGATCCTTTCAATAAAACTAAAACTAAAACTAATCAACTTTGTGAACATTTACAAATTAATGACCTACTTGAGGAGTTTCAGTCAGGCTTCAGAGCTCATCATAGCACTGAAACAGCTCTGGTGAATGAAGGTCACTAATGATATTCTCATGGCCTCAGATGATGGACTTGTGTCTGTACTTGTCCTGTTAGATCTCAGTGCTGCATTTGACACAGTTGATCACAATATTCTCCTACAAAGACTTGAACATACTGTAGGGATTAAGGGGAAAGCATTAGGCTGGTTTAAATCTTATCTGTCGGACAGATTCCAGTTTGTTCATGTTAATAATAAATCTTCTTCAAACTCTAGGGTCACTTGTGGAGTACCACAGGGTTCAGTCCTTGGACCAATTCTCTTTACTATATATATGCTTCCGATTGGCAAAATTATCAGACAGCATGGGATTAATTTCCACTGTTATGCTGATGACACTCAGCTATATTTATCCATAAATCCTGATGAATCCAATCAATTACTTCGACTGCAGTCATGTCTTGATGACATCAAAAGCTGGATGACTTTAAATTTTCTGCATTTAAATTCTGACAAGACAGAAGTTTTAATCTTTGGACCAGAGTCCTCAAAAAATAAAGTTCTTAATCAATCACTTAATCTGGATGGCATTAACTTGGCCTCTGGTAATAAAGTAAAAAATCTTGGTGTTATTTTTGACCAAGACATGTCATTTAAATCCCATATTAAACAGGTTTCCAGAGTTTCCTTTTTTCACCTCAGGAATATCGCCAAAATTAGAAACATTCTGTCCAGGAGCGATGCTGAAAAACTAGTCCATGCATTTGTTACTTCAAGGCTGGACTATTGTAATTCTTTACTATCAGGAAGTCCACAAAATGCAGTTCAAAGTCTTCATCTGATCCAAAATGCTGTAGCAAGAGTTCTGATGAAAATCAACAAGAGGGATCATATTTCTCCTATTTTAGCTTCCCTTCATTGGCTTCCTGTTAAATCAAGAATAGAATTTAAAATTCTTCTTCTAACGTATAAAGCCCTTAATAATCAAGCTCCATCATATATCAGAGCTCTGATTACCCCGTATGTTCCTAACAGAGCACTTCGCTCTCAGACTGCAGGTCTGCTGGTGGTTCCTAGAGTCTCTAAAAGTAGAATGGGAGGCAGATCCTTTAGCTATCAGGCTCCTCTCCTGTGGAACCAACTCCCAGTTTTGGTCCGTGAAGCAGACACCCCGTCTACTTTTAAGACTAATCTTAAAACCTTCCTTTTTGACAAAGCTTATAGTCAGAGTGGCTCATGTTACCCTGAGCTACCTCTATAGTTATGCTGCTATAGGCTTAGGCTACTGGAGGACATCAGGGCCTATTTCTCTCACTCTGCTGATTTCTGCTGTTCTCCAGTTTTGCATTGAAATGACTGTTGTCATTTCAGCTTTTAACTTTTTGCTCCTGGTCTGGCGTTCTGTTAACTGTGAAATCATCCAGGGAAGACAGATCACCACTATTACCATCTAATGTAGAACAGATTACTGGATCAATGTGTGCTTCTGTGCTTTTTTGTCTGTCTTGTGTCTCTGCTCTGTCTTCTGTAAACCCCAGTGGGTCGAGGCAGATGACCGTTCATACTGAGCCTGGTTCTGGTTCTGCTAGAGGTTTTTCCTTCCCGCTAACGGGTGGTTTTTCTTCCCACTGTCGCTTCATGCTTGCTCAGTATGAGGGATTGCTGCAAAGCCATGGACAATGCAGACGACTCTCCCTGTAGCTCTACGCTTCTCCAGGAGTGAATGCTGCTTGTCGGGACTTTGAAGCAATCAACTGGTTCCCTTATATAGGAAATTTTTGACCATTCTGTATAATCTGATTGAATTTGACTTTGTAAAGTGCCTTGAGATGACATGTTTCATGAATTGGCGCTATATAAATAACATTTAATTGAATTGAGTACAACCTTTAAAACGGCAATCAAATTTACTCTTTAAAAAGTTATTTTAATACAGACAACAGGTGTGCTTTAATGTCTGATTTACACATTTAATAAACCTATTTCTGAGAATTTTTTCCATTTTTTTCCGGGTGGGGGGTGATTTGTAGCCCTGTCAAGGTATCTCCAGCGGGTTCACTGATCTAAAAGGCTGGAAGCTTGGTCAGCTGATGGGAAAAGTAAAGCTTCCTTAAACTCTGATCGTTTCAGGAAGCTAGAGTTCTATGCAGAGTAAACGAGGCTTTAGTGTTTCAGCTCAGGCTCACCCGGCTTCATAATGAGACGAGATTAAAATTGTCCCATTCAGAGCAGAACATCAGGAACAGCCAACACCGTACGCACCAGTCACACCAATTTTCTACTCTCGGGGTTTCCCTCACCTCGCTCTCTGATTGGCTAACGTCACGTTCCACAGGCTGCGTGTTCGTTTGTCCTCGGGGGACACCATACACGCTAGGATATCAGGGCAAGACAATCCAACATGTTCAATATCCCCGATTTGAGGTCAGAGTGGTCCCAACGTTCCACCCCTCTACCGATCGCTCTTAACACACGGCAAGAAAATCTCTTAAGATTATTTAAAAAAACACGCGAATAGTCGGTGCCTCTTGGAAGGGGATAGGAATAAAAATCTGTCTAAAAATCCTGCTGTGTGAACCAGCCTTTCCCTGATTGATATAATCTGTTCTAAAACCGAGGCTCCATCTGAATACCCTTAAGAACAGCGCCTAGCTCCTGACCCTTGACCTTTCATTGTGTCAACACTAAGAACTATTCAGACACTCTGATCATGGAGAGCGCTGACACATTTCAGCTTTGGCTGAGGAGTCCTGGGTCTATAGGAGTCTTTGATGGAGCCTGACCCATCAGAGGGCCACAAACCTCTTTTACTTCCTTATGTGACATCATCACGCCTGTGACGTCATCACGCCTGTGACATCATCTGATGGCCAAATATTTCATTTTCCTTTTTCCCATTGTGAACTGTTTGTTTGAACCCAAGCAATTGCTGTTCTTCATTTTTATAAATGTTATTAATTTTTTATTATCTTTTAATGATCAATATTATAAAATTAGAATTAAGAATTATTAAGTATTAATTCTATTTTATGTAGTTTATTAGTGTAGTTTGATTATTTTTACTCAGTAGTTCAGTTTGGTGTTACTAACCAGGTGGTGCCCCAACTTGGTAATTTTGAATACATTTTTTTTGATAATTACCTCTGACAATCATTAATAGTTATTCCTAGCCAGACCCAAAGTATTGTTGCTTATCAGGCACTGGCTCAGCTACCTGGAATTTACCCCTGAAGGCGTAGTAACCCCACCCACACCTTAGTCCCAGCCCACACTGTTGGTCCCCTGCATCAGGACCACATGCTGGTCCCCATGAGGCCTTTTGGTCTTAAAAAGCCTTGTGATTATTCTATAACTGCATCCTTGTTTGTTTTGTCTGTTTTTTTGCTGTTGTTGTTTTTGGTTTGAGGGCAAACCCGAGCACCCGGAGAAAACCCATGTATGCAAGACAAGAACAAACTCCACAATCATCACTGCTTTATATGTGATGTTTCAATGCTAATGAGAAATGAACTAAAGTTGTAAAATTAAAACCTGGGTTTTCACACCAACTGATCAAAAAAGTAACGTTTCCTCTTTTCAAAGGAAGAGATATTCCTTCAGCCAACAGGAATGTTTCTACGTGAGTGAAGGAAATTAATGTCTGACGTTGATCTAAAACACCATGCAAACCCCGGTGGGCCAGCGCTGGACGGTCTCCCGGAGATTGTTGAAGAGATCCTTGATCCACCTAAGCGTCTTGGATGGATTCCGGAGATGCTTTTTGAAAGAAGACAAAACAATTTTCTCAGCCCGGTACCGCCCTAGATTCAGGTGCATTAGGAGACTCTTTGGGTTTACCCACTTCTTACAGATGTCCTCGAATATGGCTTCATCCAGATTTTCAATCTTCTCTGGAGACAAGCTATCGAGACTATCCTTAACTTCTACCCAGAGTTTCTGGAACAGACGGTCACAGATGGCATCACACTGCTCCTTAGTGTAGCTCTGGTCAGATTTGTCAGTAATCCATATCATCAGGTCACTGATGAGTGTCTTCACAGCAGCCTGTCTTTCCTTTCCCTCTGCGGTCTCTTGGTGGTTCTTGTCCTGTCTGCCATCAGCTGTTGCAGTGGTGATGACGGAGGCTGAATCCTGCTCAGAGTCTGAGGAGGCTTCATCCTCTGCCTCATAGTCTCTGCTACCATTTCCCCCAAACTCGGACATCTTAGACTCCCCGCTTTCTGCCGATGTGGCGCCAGCTCTGACTGGACCACAGTTAGTGTCCTCACTCTTGACGGAGGCTGAATCCTTCTCTGTATCTGACAATGCTTCATCATCTGCATCATAGTTTCTACTACCGTTGTCCACAGCCTCTGATGTCTTAGACTGCCCAGCTCCAACTGCAGGGTTCTCACATCCTGTCCCTTTTTGCCTAAAAGCTTCACGCATGGCTGAGAAAAACCGCAGGAGGAAGCAAGGTTTCTCCGCAGGCCTCGTGAGATGCTGCAGGAAAGAGAACACGACTGCTTGTTCAAACGTTTCATCTTCTAAAAGCAGCAAAACTCCAACAAGTTCCCTGGGACACCTGGTCAAGTTACAGATGAGGGTGTAAATCTTCTTGCTGTGCTTTAAGGTTCTTTCTGGGTCAACACGAATTTCTTTCCCCTGAACTTGAGCCCAGATTTTCTCTAGGAGCCGTCCGTGTGCGGCTTGAAGGTTTTTAGGAGAGCAGCGACTAACTGATGTTTTATTTGCCTGAACAATCAAGCCGTGTACCAGCATGCTCACTGAAGCTTTCTTCCCTTCATCGTTTACGTCTGCAACCTGCTGCTGTGTTTCTTTATATGTTAGGAAATCTGATGCAGCAGGAGCCTGAGGCGCAACGGTCTCAACAACCGCGGGACAAACACCAGGCGGTCTTAGATCTGCTGACTCCTCTCCAGATTCAGCACCTTTCTCCACCGAGGCAGATGTGACCTGTGAAGCCTCGTCTTCAGGGATGAAGTCCTCCACAGGTGTGCTTTGGTAGAACCGCGGCTCAGGTTGTAGCTTTTGTTCCTGGGGCACTTCAGCCGGCTGGTCCTCTGCTACAAACTCTGGTACAGAGGTGACCTCTAAAACATCCTCCTCAGGTATAAATGTCTCTACATAAGTAACGTTTGCATCCTCGTCGACAGGAGTGTGTTCTTCTTCAGATGTAACGTTTGAATCTTTGTGCACAGGAGGAAGTGGTTCTCCAGGAGAGGTACATGCAGACCTTTGCTGACCTTCCACCTGGGTGTTTTGTGACGGCTCCTTTTTGGTCCCTGAAGTCTCCGTGGTTTCTGGAAAGTTTGCAGGAGCGACCTTCGCTGAATGTTTGCAGTAATACTTTATGAAAAACCTCTTAATCTGCCGTTTCAGGCCTCTGACCTTAGATGTCAGCCAGGTAGGTGGAGCAGCAGTTTTGTCCTGGTTCTTGGTTTGGTTCTCGCCATCTGTGAGCTGCTCAGTCCGACGGGAGGAGTCTGGTTTTCCACCGTCGGGCTTACCGCCCACAGAGCGGACACCGTCTTTGTCCGTTGGCTGCGGGTTGACGATAGCTATTTTCTTGCTCCCCTGCTGAGGTTTGCCCACCGAAGAAAGCAGTTCCTTAATCACAATGGTGGCTTCTTGAACCAGTAGGGTTGTTCTGTACATGTCAGTCATCTTCTGATTGTAATTCTCGGAAGGATCCTCGCTGTCAGAGCAGAGCTTCCACTTGACTCGCTCCATCACATGTTTGACGATTAACCAGTTTAAACACCCGCTGCTCTGAGAGGAGACCTCGCCTTCGATCTCCAGAGCTTGTGCTAAGGCTCTGGGCACGATGTTTCCCACGACAGCCTCCACGACCTCAGTGGTGAGTTCTTCATGCTGGATTCTGTCCAGAACGGACGCCAGGAACAGCTCCACGGTGTCCCCCAGAACCTCAGCCAGGGTGCAGCTTATGCTCTGGTCTGGGGTTCCTGTCGCCAAACATATCCACTGCTCTGGCAGGAGATCCCTGAACAGGTAGTCGAGCGCTGGTTTCACAGTTTCTGTGGTGATGACGTGGTTCTGCTCTGATCTCATGGTGCTGGATCAGTCACTGGTTCTGCTAAAAGCTCCTGAGAGGTGAAAACACGACCTGCTGCTCCTTCAGTTGCAAACAAATGCAAACTTTTGAGTAGAATTATTGAACTCGACTGTGTGCTGTCGTTGTGACGTCGATTCATGCGTCACAGAGATCAAAGCAGTTCGCCAGAATTCCAGAACGACGCGCACATTTGTGGGCGGGGCTTAGCACTCGCCTGCGCGGATCCTGGTCCCCAGCAGAGACAGACAGCCTCAGCGCCACCAGAGCTTTGCTTCAGCCACTATTTACAGCTTTTCATTGAAGGGGCTTCCTGTATGGTGGAAAAACAAGTCGCAGCTGCCACTTGAAGGTAAAAATAATAATAAAAAAATGATCTTCAGTCCTGAGAAAAGTCCTTCTGCCAAGTCCCAATGTGGACACTGGAGGGCGCTGTTTGTCCACAAAGAAGCAATGGCGTCATATGTTTGATGTCAGGATTCAATTCAGTTTATTTTTATTTATATAACACTAATTCACGGCACATGTCATCTCATGTACTTTACAAAGTCAAACTTCAAAGGGTAACTTCATAAAGTTTAGAAAATAGTTTCATAAAATGTGAGATCTTAACCTTAACGCTCATCTCCTTCACCAGAGCAGAGAGCAGAGCTCAAGCTGGACTTTCTGAACATCTCAGCAGAACCAGGCTTCTTATTTGTACACAACCTTTATTATTTTAAAGTTATTTGCTATCTGCTGAGCTCATTGAGACATTTGTGTTCACTAATTTATATTTGTTTCCAATATTAAATCTTTTAAAGTATATAAAGATTTGATTTAAAATAAATTGACTCGTCTGTTTCTTTCTCAGAACCTGGTTCCGGCCTGATAACTGGCGAAAGTGGATCAGGCAGAACCCAGTGGATCTTTCTCACTGCTCCATCGCTGCTGAGTCGGTCTTTTATTAACTGAGGCAGAAGAACCAGGAAAGTTCAAGCTCAGTTTCTGCTTCAGCAAAATCTGTTTTTTTGTTGTCAATAAAATGTTTCTGCCTTCAAAACCTTGTTTTAATTCTGTTTCCTGTGTCATTTCGATTTTCTACCCTTGACTTCATTTATTGTCTGGTTTGCTTTAATTTCTTTCCATTTGTGGATCCTCTGGGTTGTTGCAAACATCTGGTGAGGATTTTAGGTCAGTAACTCCTTTAGAAATATTGAAATTCAGAAAAAGCTAACCCTGTTCCAGACTTATTTTGCCTGCTTGATATTTCAGGTGTTTTTTTCTGTTGACCTTTATAATTCTGTTTTACAGCCCAGAAAAACCCAAACCTCAGCATCTCATATAATGATAAAGTATTACACCAGAACCAGAAGAGGGTGGAGGAGCCAAAGATTGCACCCCAGTAAGAGTATCACTACTTCAACATTATTTTACTTAAGTAAAACATTGCCAACCAAGAAATTACTCAAGCAAGAGTAGAAAAGTATTCGGTAAGAAGGCTACTCAAGTAAAGAGTAACTAATCATAACAGCTGATGGTTTAATATTTAAAAATGATGTAATCGGTCAGAGAACAATATCAGGTTATGTACAAATTCTGGTCTGTCTCACAAAAAAAAATCATAATCAATGAGCTGAAATATATTTTACTCACCATTCAACGCTTTGTTTCTTTTTCAAATTTGTTTATTTTTCTATCACACCCCAAAATGCTTAAAGGGAGCACTAACACATTAACATTACATGGTCTAAATGAGGCTGGGCTCCTTCCTGGTTGGCGAATGGCGTAGCCAATCTTTGTTCTCAGTTATTAACAGACATGTTGAAATTTAAGTTTAAAACCATAACTTGAACAAGGGTGATTGTGGTAAGAAAATAAATAAGTGTTGGAACAAGAAGTGGTTTAATTGTGACTTTTTCAGCAGGAAGTGTCCTTTTAATGCTTGACAGTGAGGGATCTTTGGAGGTAAATTATGTTTATGTTGTTGGTAAATGGAGTTTATATAGCACTTTAATAATAATAATAACACTTTTTATTTAAGAGCAACTTTCAGAGCACTCGATGACAATGTAAAAATTCCAGAGAGTAACAACACTAAGTCATGATAAAAACACACAAAATGTTCAAATGAACAGTCAATCACAGTAAGTAGGCATTCATGTGTCAGATGTGTTTAGACTTGAAGTGGGAAAAGCTTTTTGTCAATGTCTGGAGGGAGAGAGTCTCAGAGTCTGGGAGCAGAGCATGAGAAACAGAAATATAAAAGAGTAGACCCCACATTGACTGTCACTGCGCATGAATTACGGCCGCCATCTTGGGGCGGTCGTCCTGCAAACAGCACCAGGATGTCAGAGAGGCAAATCCTACAGTCTTCTCAGGATTTCTCTTCGACCTGTTGGTAAAACAACACATAATCATGTCATGTTGATTCTTTGGTAAATTTTTAATCTTTTACTTAAAAAAACAATAAAAAATGTAAACTTGGTCTTGTGGTGTTTTTTTTTACATGGTTGTGTAATTTTTTTAATCGCCAACAGAATCAAAGTCTTCACTTGAGTCATGTTCATTTCAACCTGACGGATATCAGCCATCAAACACTGTTTGCTAACACATCACTTTTCTTTATAACTTTTTATGATTGATGAAAGGATGGAAGCTCATTCTGCTGGACACAAAAACAGCTTCCTGAAAGAATGAGAGTGTAGCTTATTATTCTGGTAAAGCATGGATTCTAATGTAAAACACAATACTGGATTAGTGACAATTCTGGTGGCTAATTTGTGATCGTTAATGTTGTGCTTTGTGTAATCAGCTTTAGCAAATGTATTATTTAAGTTATTTACATACATGTGCTTACCTGAAGACCCGCAAATATTTCACCTTTATGGTAGAATTCATAATCTTAATCCTTCTAGATAAGTGATATTTAATTTGACTTATACAAAACAAATGTTAAACAACAAAGAAAAAGTCCACAAAATCAACACCAATCTTTAATTTATAATTTCCCTTATAGATTTAAAGTCGAAGGCTGTCAATTGGATTCTAATGACAGGGAAAATGACAGGGTCCTTCAACATTATAAGTAGAGATATAGAAATAGAAAGAGATATAAGAGTATAGGCATAGAGAGATAGTGTCCATTTGTTATTTAGAATATATATATATATATATATATATATACATATATATATATGTGTGTATATATATATATATATATATATATATATATATATATATATATATATATATATATATATATATATATATATATATATACAGTACCGTTCAAAAGTTTGGGGTCACCCAAACAATTTTGTGTTTTCCATGAAAAGTCACACTTATTCACCACCATACGTTATGAAATGAATAGAAAATAGAGTCAAGACATTGACAAGGTTAGAAATAATGATTTGTATTTGAAATAAAATTTTTTTTACATCAAACTTTGCTTTCGTCAAAGAATCCTCCATTTGCAGCAATTACAGCATTGCAGACCTTTGGCATTCTAGCTGTTAATTTGTTGAGGTAATCTGGAGAAATTGCACCCCACGCTTCCAGAAGCAGCTCCCACAAGTTGGATTGGTTGGATGGACACTTCTTGCGTACCATACGGTCAAGCTGCTCCCACAACAGCTCAATGGGGTTCAGATCTGGTGACTGCGCTGGCCACTCCATTACCGATAGAATACCAGCTGCCTGCTTCTGCTCTAAATAGTTCTTGCACAATTTGGAGGTGTGTTTAGGGTCATTGTCCTGTTGTAGGATGAAATTGGCTTCAATCAAGCGCTGTCCACTGGGTATGGCATGGCGTTGCAAAATGGAGTGATAGCCTTCCTTATCCAGAATCCCTTTTACCCTGTACAAATCTCCCACCTTACCAGCACCAAAGCAACCCCAGACCATCACATTACCTCCACCATGCTTAACAGATGGCGTCAGGCATTCTTCCAGCATCTTTTCATTTGTTCTGCGTCTCACAAGCGTTCTTCTTCGTGATCCAAACACCTCAAACTTGGATTCATCCGTCCACAACACTTTTTTCCAGTCTTCCTCTGTCCAGTGTCTGTGTTCTTTTGCCCATCTTAATCTTTTTCTTTTATTGGCCAGTCTCAGATATGGCTTTTTCTTTGCCACTCTGCCGTGAAGCCCAGAATCCCGCAGCCGCCTCTTCACTGTAGATGTTGACACTGGTGTTTTGCGGGTACTATTTAATGAAGATGCCAGTTGGGGACCTGTGAGGCGTCTGTTTCTCAAACTAGAGACTCTAATGTACTTATCTTCTTGCTCAGTTGTGCAACGCGGCCTCCCACTTCTTTTTCTACTCTGGTTAGAGCCTGTTTGTGCTGTCCTCTGAAGGGAGTAGTACACACCGTTGTAGGAAATCTTCAATTTCTTAGCAATTTCTCGCATGGAATAGCCTTCATTTCTAAGAACAAGAATAGACTGTCGAGTTTCAGATGAAAGTTCTCTTTTTCTGGCCATTTTGAGCGTTTAATTGACCCCACAAATGTGATGCTCCAGACACTCAATCTGCTCAAAGGAAGGTCAGTTTTGTAGCTTCTGTAACGAGCTAAACTGTTTTCAGATGTGTGAACATGATTGCACAAGGGTTTTCTAATCATCAAATAGCCTTCTGAGCCAATGAGCAAACACATTGTACCATTAGAACACTGGAGTGATAGTTGCTGGAAATGGGCCTCTATACACCTATGTAGATATTGCACCAAAAACCAGACATTTGCAGCTAGAATAGTCATTTACCACATTAGCAATGTATAGAGTGTATTTCTTTATAGTTAAGACTAGTTTAAAGTTATCTTCATTGAAAAGTACAGTGCTTTTCCTTCAAAATAAGGACATTTCAATGTGACCCCAAACTTTTGAACGGTAGTGTATATATATATGATGTAGTGATGAAAAACAGCTATATATCATTCTATTAGGAAAATAAAGGAATAATGACCTTTAGAATAAATCATATGATTTATTTGCTGTTATAAAAATGTTGGAGCTTAGGGCACAATACTGTACTGTAAGTAGTACTGCTTTCTCTTCAACTGCATGTAAATATAATAATACAAAATATAATGTAAAACTAAGTGATGTTATTGATGTGAGAGGTGAAGGATAAAGTGCTACCAAAGATGAAACCCAGACTCTTGAGCCGAGGTGGAGGGGAGACTGTGGAGTCGTCAACTTAGAGAGAGAAATTGTCAACTTATATTACAGATAAGTTTTAAAAAGGTGAACCAAGATTTTATTTTGGATAGGCAGGAGGTGAGGGAAGAGGGTATGAGTATAGAATTTGGCTAACTAGATAAATAGAGCTGTGTCAGCTGTGTAGCAGTGAAAATAGATGTTAAATTTCAGGAAGATATTGCCAAGGGGAATAAGGTAATAAAAAGTAGGGGTCAGGACAGAGCCTTGGGATACACCGGTTGTCACAGGGGATGGATGGGAACTAAAGGACTTAAGTTGAATGAACTGAGTGCAGCCAGAAAGGTAAGCGTAAAACCAGCCAAGAAGTGTGTGATGCCAACTGAAGATAATCTGTGGAGAAGGATGGAGAGAGAAACTGCATCAAAGGGAGCAATCAGGTCCAGAAGAATGAGAATAGAAAGTAAACCAGAGTCAGCTCCATCTGGAGGTCAATGGTGACTTTATGAGAGCAGTTTCAGTGCTGTGGTAGAGACGGTGAAAACAAGGTCCTGGAGGAAGCTCCGTTAGAACGGATCAAGTCAGAATAACTGTATTTAGTTTGAGCAATTCGTTCCTTATACTGTGCTATTTGAGGTTTGTACATTTCTTTAGAGATTGCCAGACCAGTTTCCCTATGGAGTCGTTCAAGCTTTACTGGAATGGAGTTCAGGGGTGAACCAGGGGGCAGTATGGGAGAAGGTAATGGACCGAGTTTTCACTTCATCAAGATCGTTATATTTTTAAACAGTTATTTTATTTAGAAGCAGCTCATCAGGGGTGGAAGAAGGATCTGGAATCAAAGTTCTGAGGATGTGAGAGGCGGGAATTATTGCGAGATCGCCTCCATGGCGAGTCTCACGTGTGTGGGAAAGGTAAACAACCCCCAGTGGTGTCATTGAGCTGAGAGTAGTCGTTGGGTTGTTACCAGGTCTCAGTCAAACAAAGGAAGTCAATATTTTTGTCAACAAGGACATCTTGGATGAGATGACCTTTATTTGTGAGCGAGCTGATGTTCAAAAGGCAGAAGTTGACATTGATGTTGATCAGTGACGGACTGGGACTAAAAAACGGCCCTGGCAGTTTCACCGACCGAGCGGGGGGGGGGAGGGGTTGGGGAGTGTTTGAGGCGACGACAAGTTTTGCGCCGAGCGGGGGGGAGGGGGGGGGGCAAGTTTTGTGCGGAAGCGGCCGCCTCGCCAAGACAGCACTGCGGGAAACCCTGCACTGCACACCCGACGACCAGGCCGCCTTGTGATTGGCCGGCCCAAACGGCCCGCGGCCCTTCTGGCATCTGCCCAAATGCCAGACGTCCAGTCCGTCACTGATGTTGATGTTTTTACATTTGACTGGAGGCTTAGCAGACGCTGCTATCAACAGTCTAATAGGATTTTCTGTGAGGACATACTGTCAGCTCAAAGCCTTCTACACTGTAGCCTCGTTCATACACATATACCCAGACCAGCTTGGAGCTAAGAGCCTTGCACTGGGGGAAGCTGAACTCAAACCCAAAACATTTGTTATCTTTGTATTTCACCTTTATCAGTCTCTGGCTCTGTTTACACGGTGAAAACAGGTTTGCGTTGCCTTTGTACTCTCCATTTACACACTACAAGGTTTAACTGGTGCTTAGGGGGACTTTCAGCTATAGCTGTGGGTTTATTTACAACAGTTTGCAGCTGAAACAGTCCTCCGCCAGCCGCTGTTTTCTTCTTCTGGGCAATTTGACGCGGAGCTTCAAAAATCACAGCGCTACTAGTGGTGCGGCATGGGAATTACACCGTTTAAGTACTCTGTAAACAGGGCCTGTGACTGCAAAAGTTCTACATGGATGTTAATGAGATAGAGATAAGGATAAGCAGCTTAATATTTTTAAAAACATGTCATGCATTTAATCATAAATTCTGCTGTAAAGATTAATAATCATGTGCTTAAAACAGTCTTTTTAGTTTTTTACGGTTTTTATATTAACCATAATTTCATTGTGCTTGTAGACTGACATATCAGCTATAGCAAGCATGGATGATGAGAGCTTGGCCATCTATATTCCCACCTATGCTGACAGAATTGCCACCCAGAGATATTGCTTCCAGTTCCAAGGAAAAAGTCCAATTTGATCTAAAATGTTTTTGGTTTCAGGTAATATCACTATGTAATATATTTAAAAAGAAAGTTTACCATTTGACTCAAAATGTGTTTTCAATATGTTTTCAAGAACATATGGAACTGAGCCACAATAGAGTCAGTTAGCTTTTGTTTTTGCTGACAAAGATATAGAGCAAAAATACTGATTAAAAAGATTACTCCAACAACATTGTGAAATACAAGTTTTTGAAGTGAAATTATTGCTGTTGCTATTAAGCTTCTTTAAGGTAAAAAAAATTGAAGCATGTGTTTAAACGGTACTTACTTTTCTTTCCATAGGGCATTATTTTTCTTTTATATTCTTTAAAGTTGATTGTAAAATAGATAAATGCTTTAAGCGCAATAGTGCCCAGATTTCTAACAATGACTTTTTTCATATGTAAAAGGATTTTCTCATGTTCAATTTTGAGATCCATGTATTCATCTTTTTAGGCAAGGCAAGGCAAATTTATTTATATAGCACAATTCAGTACATGGACAATGCAGAGTGCTTTACATGATTAAAATATAGCAAATTAAAACAGAATAAAAGCAAGTAAGAATAAAATGTAGATAGAAGTTAGAGCAAAAAAGTGGTGATTCAGTTAACTAGAACAGTTGAAGGCAATCCTAAACAAATGTGTTTTTAATCTTGATTTAAAGGAACTCAGGCTTTCCGCACCTTTACAATTTTCTGGAAGTTTGTTCCAGATCAGTGGAGCATAGGAACTAAATTCTGCTTCTCCTTGTTTAGTTCTAGTTCTAGGTATGCAGAGAAGGCTGGAGCCAGAAGACCTGAGTGGTCTGGATGGTTGATACACTGATAACAAGTCTGTGATGTAATTAGGTGCTAAGCCATTTAGGGATTTATAGACTAACAGAAGGATTTTAAAGTCTATTCTCTGAGATACTGGGAGCCAGTGTAAGGACTTTAGAACTGGGGTGATGTGCTCTACGTTCTTAGTCTTAGTGAGGACTTCAGAACCGGGTCCATGTTCTCTACGTTCTTAGTCTTAGTGAGGACTTCAGAACCGGGTCCATGTTCTCTACATTCTTAGTCTTAGTGAGGACTTCAGAACCGGGTCCATGTTCTCTACGTTCTTAGTCTTAGTGAGGACTTCAGAACCGGGTCCATGTTCTCTACTTTCTTAGTCTTAGTGAGGAAGCGGGCAGCAGCGTTCTGGATCAGCTGCAGCTGTCTGATCCACTTTTTAGGCAGACCTGTGAAAACACCGTTGCAGTGATCAGTTCTACTAAAAATAAACGCATGGATTAGTTTTTCCAGATCCTGCTGAGACATCAGTCCTTTAATCCTAGAAATGTTCTTCAGGTGATAGAAAGCTGACCTTGTAACTGTCTTTAGATGCTTTTGGAGGTTCAGGTCTGAGTCCATCACTACTCCCAGATTTCGGGCCTGATTAGTGGTTTTTAGCTGAAGCAGCTGAAGCTGTGTGCTAACTTTTGATCTCTCCTCTATTGGTCCAAAAATTATTACTTCTGTTTTGTTTTTATTCAACTGAAGAAAATTTTGGCACATCCACGCATTGATTTCTTCTAGGCATTTACTGAGTGCCTGAACTGGTTCATAGTCACCTGGTGACATGGTGATGTAGAGCTGTGTGTCGTCTGCATAGTTATGGTAGCTGATGTTGTTATTTTTTATTATCTGAGCTAGAGGAGCATGTAGATATTGAAGAGGAGGGGACCCAGGATGGACCCTTGGGGAACCCCACATGTGATTTTTGTCATCTCTGATGTAAAGTTACCTACTGATACAAAAAATTCCCTGTCCTTTAAGTGGGATTTAAACCAGTGGAGAGCTGTACCAGAGAGGCCGACCCAGTTCTCCAGGCGGTCTAACAGAATGGAGTGATCGACAGTATCAATGCTGCACTGAGGTCCAACAGAACCAGCACTGAGGTTCTTCCACAGTCTGTATTTATATGGATGTCATTAAACACCTTGATAAGGGCGGTCTCTGTACTGTGGTGAGCACGGAAGCCTGACTGGAAAACGTCAAAGCGGCTGGTCGTTGTTAAGAAGGAGGTTTGAGATGGGCCTGTAGTTCTGGAGTAGTAGTTTGTCTAAATTGTTCTTTTTCAGCAGTGGTTTGATAATTGCTGTTTTTAGGGACTGGGGGAAAACACCTGACAGAATACAAATAATTAATACAAATAATACAAATAGATCATGTTCTAGGTAGGTCATCTTCTGGAGGTAGAGAACTTCCTTTTAAAAGGATCTTTCAGAGAACTTGTTAAAGGTACTTTTAATGTATGTTCTTCTGTGAGTTGATGTAACATTGCAATATAATGTTATGTTTCTAAGGAAAGAACGAGTTGGTTTGATCACAAACCATAACACTTCATTTTGTAATGAGTTTTTACCAAAGATTCATTAAAAGTTTTCATGTTGCACATAAGCATAGGCACTTTATTTTTCATCTCATTTGACCATATCATCATTGTCAAACAGTGCATAACTTGGGTCTCAGTGTTCAGTAACAGAGAACTATAAGTCTTGCTGTTATAAATATAAAAAGTATGTCTTGAATATGAGGAGCAGTGGTGGGGTTTACAGAACATGTCATTTAAACATTTTTTGTCCTACATGACAGATTACAAGGCAAATGTGAAGTTCAATTTCTTGTTATTGTCCTAATATATTTAGTAGTGTATATTTGCTGTCACACACAACAAGAATCACACAAAATATAAAACCTGTTACCAAAATTCAAAAAATTATGTACATCATGATGAAACATTTAAGTACATGGGAGTCAGTGAAAACAGAGGTCTGTTTTTTTCCTCCATCTGTATTTCTTTGACTGCTTGTCCTTTATGGGTTGTGGGGTCTGCAGCTGCCTATTTCTGACTGTGTGGGAAAGTGACAGGTTCATTCTGGACAGGCTCACAAGGTCATTTGCTCCACAAACTCTTTTTTACAAGAAAATGTCACACGTGTCACAGGTTTGTGCGTATATAAGCTCTTAAAAATAAGCATAACTCAATTGTTTCATAATGTGTTGACGGTGCATGAAGAAAGTTTTCCGTCATCAGAAGGTATGATAGTTAGAACTGTCTCATAACATGTAAACGGTCCTCTGAAGATGTTGGACTGTGCAAGTTTCTGCCGCTTGCTTAGAAACCTGTTTGAGATGATCTTGTTCACCAAAAAAGGTTCATCCAGTACTGTGCACGACGTTTCCTTAAGAAATCCCACCAGTTGTTGATGAGCTGGCTGTGGGTGCTGGATCCCACAATGAAGCAGTTTTCAGGATAGCTGTCATCAAGACGCAAAAATCTTTGAATGTCTTTCATTGTACCATTCTCTGTCTCCATGTCAATATGAATTCTGGCTGTGGTACCCCCTCTGTTACTACTGGAAGAAAATATCCAGCAGTAACTTTTGGACAGCACCATCCATGTATTCAGCTTTAGAGATGCCAACCTGTAAACACAGCAGACAATTTGTTATCGTTTTTTCAAGTTTTTTATTTTAAACAAAAGGTAAAAATAACATAATTTATTCTTTCTAAAAATTGAGCACATTACTTATGCTAAATGTGAGAAGCTAAATATTCCAAATTCAAAGTTTTTAATTATTTAAATTTTGAGTGTCAGATCAAATGCACAGGCATTCTAAGATGTAAGTTAAAAGAGAACATTCGTGATTTTCTGGCTGTATTTTTAATGTCGCTATCTTAATCCTGGTCTTCCTACCTTAATGTTTTTGTTTATGGGAATTTTAAAAAGTACTTTTACAGAATTCCCATCAGAAGGAGAATAGCTGCTGTTTAAAATTGTGATTTAAGGTTAGACTGGATCAATGTCAAAATTGCTTAAACCTAGACTGCAATGCAACAATGTTGTTGATTAAGATTTGTTTTCTTTTCTGAGTAAGTTTAAAGACATCAGAAAAACAAATGCAACAACTAATAAACTGAGAACAATGGTGCCTTGCTGCCAGGAGCTTTCATTGATAAATTCTGATATTAACTTTTGAATTTGCAGCAATGATAATCGATTATCAGTTTTTGCTTTTCCTCTTATTAAAGCATGTCAGTAGTTGACTGGGTTTATTAATGAAGTTCATATAAATAGTTGTCCTTCACTGGCTTGTGAATTGTCACATTAGAAAGCTCTGTATTCATCACTTTGTTTTGACACAATAAAATATGGATAAATGTAGCTTTATCTAGCCTCACTTTCATTGTGTAGAATACACATACTTTTAATTAGCCTTACAAGTGTCGAATTAAAATTAATTTTAATCATATTTAATTAAAATACATAAAGGCATAGATAGGTACATTTGCATTCACAGGCCCTGTTTACAGAGTACTTAAACGGTGCAATTCCCATGCCGCACCACTAGTAGCGCTGTGATTTTTGAAGCTCAGCATCAAATTGCCCAGAAGAAGAAAACAGCGGCTGGCGGAGGACTGTTTCGGCTGCAAACTGTTGTAAATAAACCCACAACTATAGCTGAAAGCCCCCCCTAAGCAACAGTTAAACCTTGTAGTGTGTAAATGGAGAGTACAAAGGCAACGCAAACCTGTTTTCACCGTGTAAACAGAGCCAGAGACTGTACTACAGTGCTACAAGTGTTTCCAAAGCATAGTTGTTAAATATAAATAACTGCCGAATTGATAAAATTTCAAGTAGAGGACTTGCTGTATATGCATGACTTACCTTGTCACTCCTCAGTGCAGAAATACATTCCTCCGACAAATGACGACTTCTTAAAAAGTAATAAAAGGCACCCCTCCGTCTCTCCTCTTCTCCATGACACTCAAATATCCCGCGAGCTGATGCCGGGTTATCTTGCGTTGTTATGAGAAGAAAATTATGTCGTTTAAGCAAGATAAGTCTCTCATTAAAACAAGAAACTTTGCCGTTAAAGGGAGAAAGTTATATAGTTATAGGAAGTTGCCTTGTCAGCCGTCTGTGCGGCATGTTTACCGTGTCCTCCACAGATGGATCTCATGGCTGATCCAAGGTCAGTGGTGTGGGCGAGAACCCGATAGGGGGCGTGGGCAATTTGCATATTTTCGAAACATTTAGATATAGATTTAACATTTAGATATAGATTTAACATTTAGATATAGATTTAACATTAACATTTAACATTTACATTTAACATTTAGATATAGATTTTACATTTAGATATAGATTTAACATTTACATTTAACATTTACATTTAACATTTAGATATAGATTTAACATTTAGATATAGATTTAACATTTAGATATAGATTTAACATTTACATTTAACATTTAGATATAGATTTAAAATTTAGATTTAACATTTGACATTTAGATATAGATTTAACATTTAAATATAGATTTAGCATTTAGATATAGATTTAACATTTACATTTAACATTTGACATTTAGATATAGATTTAACATTTAAATATAGATTTAGCATTTAGATATAGATTTAACATTTACATTTAACATTTAACATTTAGATTTAACATTTGACATTTATATATATATTTAACATTTAGATATAGATTTAACATTTAGATTTAAATTTAACATTTAGATATATATTTAACATTTAGATTTAAATTTAACATTTAGATATAGATTTAACATTTACATTTAACATTTAGATATAGATTTAACATTTAGATATAGATTTAACATTTAGATTTAACATTTAGCATTTAGATATGGATTTAACATTTACATTTAACATTTGACATTTAGATATAGATTTAACATTTAAATATAGATTTAGCATTTAGATATAGATTTAACATTTACATTTAACATTTAACATTTAGATTTAACATTTGACATTTATATATATATTTAACATTTAGATATAGATTTAACATTTAGATTTAAATTTAACATTTAGATATATATTTAACATTTAGATTTAAATTTAACATTTAGATATAGATTTAACATTTACATTTAACATTTAGATATAGATTTAACATTTAGATATAGATTTAGCATTTAGATTTAACATTTAGATATAGATTTAACATTTAGATTTAACATTTAACTATTTATTTTACTTTATAAACATATTGTTGACAATTGCATATAAGATCTTGTTTATTGTGAATTTCTGTCTTAAATGTGAGAAAAGGAAGCTAAATGTGAGAAAAGTGAGCTAAATAATCAAAATGTATCAGCTATAGAATTTTATCTGAAATTTTACATTTGGCACCCCATAATGTTGCGTTAAGTTTTTTAGTAAACAGTTAAAAGCAAGAAATTGACTCTTGGATTTATTTTCGAAGTATTATTTTTGGTGGATTCAAGCCAAGGGATCCTGATGAGCGTCAAGCTAAAGCTCCAATAAGGACAGTAAGAACTCACATTTTTAGTCAAAAAACTTGCTCAACACGGATTACTGGATACCAAAACTGGACCGGATGATAAGGACAACGAAAGAAGATCACCTCTGCATGGATTTGGAGATTTTTCATCCGAAGGAAACGACAACCGTAAGTTAAAAACTGTTACGGATTGGCCGTGTGTCAGTTAAGATTTAAAACACGAGTGGAATTCATTGTAAAGTTACGTGCGCAACAGTTCGCTAATTAATGTGGATGTGAAAGATTGAAGCTAACATGCAAGAGCCACAAAAGAAACGAGTTGTAAAGATGACAGAAAAAGGCAGGGAAGAACAAAAAAACAGGATTCTGAATGCACGTAAGGGCAAGCTATCACAGCTTGCTAGCATGATTAAGCAACTTGAGGAATTAATGGCGGACGACACGAACACCGACCTCGTTAAGAACACGCTGCGTGTCGATTTCGGTGGTTTACTGACCGAATTCACGGACACAAACTTTAGTTTGCAGCTCTACATGAGTGAGGAAGAATTTTTGGAAAATCAAACTAACTATTTTGAGCCAAAACAAGCCTCAATGAATGATTTCTTGTGGAAATGAGAAAAATGGATGAAAGAAGTTATGAAGCGAACTGAGCAGGCAAAAGAACAAGAGAATGATGCTGAGCAAACTGATAACAGATCAGTGCGCACCAAAAGGTCTAGTTCGCGACATTCAACCGCAAGGTCATCTTCTTCCAAAATAAAAATAATTCACACAACTCTTTCTCTCTCTGTGTCTCGTGTCAATATTAATTGAATATATTGAATTCTTAAGTAAGTTTCCAAATTCCTCTTGCAAGAAAAAAATCTATCTTGGCCTAAATGACTGATACATGCCTGAAATGATTAGTGTTCTAATCTTTTAGTAGGCAGGCTGGCTGGCATTTCCTTCAAATGTACTAGAAAAATAAACATTTGGAAGAAGAGTTAAGACTACAGAGTAAAAATGCAAATTTGGAGTATGCTATTGCCTATTTGGCCAAAACTAGTTCACTAATCAAAACAAGAGCAGAGCATAAACTGTGAAATATATTAAATAATGGAACAATGTCTATGGTGTTACATATTTCTTTTCTTGAAAGGAGAGGCTGTAACTTAACCCAATTTGCCCGTTGAGATCAAAAAGTTTTTCTGATTCTTGTTTAAGTAAATCCATTAAAGTTTTATTTTTCTTTTTAACCAAAAAATAGGTATAAAGACCGATATTTCTCCGACGCACTCAAGCCCCAGATTCACGGGCTGCTTTCTGATGTCCTTGCTACTGGACAGGAGCAGCAAAATGGTGAGGCAAGTTTGGAAGCGACTGGCAGCGAGCCCCCAGAGAAAGTACCACAGCTGGCTCCTTACACGCTCTGTATGCTGAGTTGTTGGATGAAGACGGGGAACATGGTGGCGGTGACATCCGCAGCTCAACATCGCAGATGAACCTCTACCTATCAGAGCCAGTCATCCCACGGAGCGGACAGCCGCTTGTTTTTTGGCGAGACAATAAAAGTCGTTTCCCCGCTCTCGCACAAGCAGCACAAGCCTACCTCTGTGCTCCATGCACAAGTGTAGATAGTGAGCGACTTTTTAGCACAGCAGGGAATATTGTAGATGAGAAGAGGAACAAGCTGTCTGCCAAAAATGCAGAGATGCTTATATTTCTAAAGAAAAATCTGCCATTGATGTTTAACAAGTAAGCTTTAAGAGAAATGGCTTCACTAATCTCTATTCCTCTTCTTTCTTTCTCATTGACTCATGATTTCCATGCTATGCACTTTAAATGTATGTAGATTTAAAGGAGCTAAAAGAACATTTAAAGTTGGCATTTGTTGGAAATTTACAAAACTTTATTACTACTGAAAAATGTCTGCAGTGATTAAAAGGACATTTTAGAGCCAAAGAATTACTGATACATTATCTAAAGATGTGTGACTGTTCCTTCATGGTTTCTATTTTCAGTTAATTACCGCAGGACAAGCCTAAAATACATACCTTATGCCTTTTATCATGGCATCCCAAAATATTTGATTTTGTTTTCTTTGCTCTGCACTTTAAGTTTAAGTACACTTTAAGTTTGTGTAAATTAACAATGACAGATTTTTTGTATCTTATTTAGAAATAACAAGGCTTTTTTGTTAAGCTCTAAGCTGTTTAAAATGTTTCTAAGGAAATAAAATGTTGAACGTTTCCTGTCAATAAAAGTATACAGTTGACAATTCACAATACATTATCTTCTGTTAATTTTAATACATAACTTATACATTTTTGTTAAGACTATCAAAATTTAATATATGGAGTGTGTACGCCGTATAGGAAAGCCTGATGCTGCTAGAAATAGACCGAGGTCTATGGTTGCTAAATTTCTGAATTTTAAGGACAAAGCAGCTGTCATGCAAAGAGTAAAGAACCTCAAGGGAACAAAGATTTTCATCAATGACGACTACACGGATGCTGTGCGGCTAAAAAGAAAGGAATTGATGCCAAAGTTAAAAGAAGCACGGGACAAAGGTGACATTGCCTACCTGAGACACGACAAACTTGTTATCCACTCCCGCACTAGCACCCCTGAGTAACTTCTACGCAACTCTGAAGGTATGATAGCACATAAAACCATGTATTTATTACCTAGAAAAGGTTTAAGACTAGCACATATTAATATAAACAGTCTCAGGAATAAAATTAACGACGTTGCTGAACTGCTAAATGAGTTTAGTTGAAAAGAAAATTGTTAACTACTGCAAATGCATGTGGACTTACTCAATTGATAAACAAACCCACAAGAATATGTTTCAAGAACGATGGCACTAGTACATCTACCTGTATAGATCATATTTTTACAAACCGTCCTGAACTATGTAAAAAGGTACTGTCTATTCCCACAGGTAGCAGTGATCATAATTTGATCATTTCTGCGTTAACAACTAAACTGAGTGGATCAGGAACTACAGTCTTACTTAAAAGATCTTATAAGTTGTTTAAAAATGACAAGTTTATTGAAGATGTTCAAGCTATATGCTGGTCTGATGTGTTGGCTGATAGTAATCCAGACACTGCTCTATTTAAATTTAACAAGCTATTCTTGTCATTGATTGATAAACATGCACCTTTAAAGAAGTTTACTGTCAGAAACAACGTCACACCTTGGTTGGATGAGGAACTGAAAAATTCGATGAAAATAAGATGTCAAATGAAAAGAACAGCAGTTATGACAGGAAATAAATGTGATTGGGACCTATATCGTAAAATGAGAAATTCTGTTACTAAACTTAATAATAATAAGAAGAAAATGTATTTTGATAATCATGTTAAATACATAGGTAATGATAACAGGAAGTTATGGAATGTTTTAAATCAATTGACTGGTAAGAAAAATAAAATTAATCCATCTTTTTTGGAAACAGGAGATAAATTCATAACTAAGCCAATAGATATTGTAAACCATCTTAATGATTATGTTTTGAAAAAATTAGATAAACTAAGAGAAAATATGCCTAATCTAAGTAATGATAGTGATGTTACGTGATGTGCCGAGGCTTCGAGGCGTGTGTCGAGTAATGGAGGGGGCGTTTCCGTGAAGCGCGTATCGAGGCTTGCTTCATTTAGGGGAGGAGCCGAAAACGATGACGTCCGAAGCCTCGCTGCCCGGCTGTACCACGTGACTGCTTCAGGAAGTGGTTCAGATGTTGGCGCGGCTTCGACAGCTTTAGAAAGCCCACAGGCTCCATTCAAAATGTGGGTTGTTGTAGGAGAGTTGCGGTCAGTTGAGAGAGTGGATAGAGTTTTGATAGTTTGGATAGCAGAGTTTGGATAGTGGTTATTTAGTTTGAGACAGTTAGTTTGGTGTTTGGAGAGTTTAGGAGAGAGATAGATAGATAGGAGATCAGTGCTCTCAACTATCACGCATTGACCGTCACTGACTTCACACGGTCACACGCAAACATGGCATTTTTCACGCATAAAAATCCCAACGCCCATCTGGGCAGCGGACGATAAAAACTCCGCCTTCTGCTGAGATGTTTCAGCTTCTTTCACAGCTTGTGGCCATCAGTAATTCCTGCTGCAGTTCATGTTAACAGAGCAGCAGGAAGAGCGATCAGAGTTATGAATAATTTTAGTCTTAACCAGCGGTGAAAGTGAGCCGGTAAGGTCCTGTACTACGTACGCAGGAGGGGGGGGGCGGGGGAAGAGAGCTGCTGCCAGATATTGCCTTCATTCAGAACCAGTGATGGCTGCACTCTGGATCATAAAACAGTTCTGCTCACCAGATGCAGTTTTAAACGCTACGTCTGGTTATAAGTTGTTTTTATTAATTCTACATTTTTTAACTACATGCACCGTATTTCTGTGCCTCAGCGCTTGCTCCTCTCCCCCCTCCTTTCCCTCGAACCCAGGGGCTTTTATCACCGTTCACCATTCAAAACGTGAATCACTACGTTTAATGTCCTCACACCCGTAGCAAAGTGTGCCAATTAAAGTCACTAGGAGAGTTATGGCTGTGATTCATGATCTTTTGTTTTAAACAAAACAGAACCGTGGCGCTTCGGTGCGCTGCTGCCTTGTGCTTTAATTCAGGTGCACAAAATTACGTTACTTGTAATTTGGGTGCGCACTTTTAAGAGTCATTTTAAAGAACTTGTAACATCAGGAGGTTGATCTCAGACCGGTCAGCTCCTATGATCACTGTATAGGAGCCATTTACAGTTTTTATTTATGCATTTCCCCTGTTTATCCCTCGCACGCAGCGCACCATCGGGTAAAATCCTCCCACCTCACCGCCCAGAGCGCAATGAGGAGAGCAATAGAGATTTGTCTGGTCGACTGAGATGAGAAACCTGTTGCTGTGAAAGGTGATATAGGTTATAAACTGTTACTGTCTAGAATTGCATTGAGCTGAAAAGAGAGGAGACATCAGCAGCTGGATCGTGCGTAAAGACGCAGCGGGAACCTCTGTGTGCTTCAGTGTTGCTGCTGAGGGGAAACTGTGGGACCGTATAGTACTGGGCTAATCATTGGTCACCGTACCTCAATCTGTACATACTTGCACTTATTTATTTATGCACCCCGGCATCATCTGTGCCATGTGAGCGTGTCTTTTCAAAGGTTGGAGAAGTAGTATCAAAAAAGAGAAATCATTTGAAACCAAAAACTGTGGAGAAATTGTTGTTTCTTAATAAAAATGCATGAAATCATCCAAGTTACACAAGCATCAGCCTATTCACTACCCCCTGCCTAGTTCCACAAGCACTTTCACTGTCCTCTGCCTGATTAAGCCCATGCCATTTTTCTAGAGTCACAGAAAAACATTATTACACAACATGCCATATCATGTCACTACTATTTTGGGAATAATTACACACAGAGAATACATTCAAACAATGTTTTATTATACACATGTGTATACAAAATTTATGTAGACAAATTATTTCGTCCTACACCTTTTGTGAAGTCATTCCCAAGAGCCATAATAGACAAAAAATCAATGCATCACACGTGTTAAGATCCAGCTGGCTGTGATTATACACCTGGCCAGTAGGTGGTGTCGTGTGCACATGAAGCATCAATAAATGAACCCTTTCTCGAACCAGTTGGCTCAAGTGGTTCAATGCCTCATGAGGCTTCATCTCACCATCACTAAGTAATGACATATCTTATCTATTAATAAGAAATGAATTGATGAAAAATAAAAACTTAAGGTTTAAACTACAAAGTATAAATATAGATCAAGTAAAGAATCTTTTAAAAACCTGCAAAAACAAACTACCGGGTGTAGATGGTCTTGACAGCAGGCCTCTGAAACTAGCTGCTGACTTTATTGCCCCTGCTCTATTAACCTTAGTTTTAGATGCTGTACCTGCCCACAGGCATGGAAGCAGGCTAAAATAGTTCTGTCAGGGTTCTCTGTGTTGTTCTGCTCTAACTCTACTCCTCAGGTGTGTCTAGTTGGCTGAAGGGGCGTGGCCCACACCTGCAGCTCGTTGCAGGCGGCTTCCTCTGGCTTCTTAAGCAGAGCGCAGACAGATGGAAGATGCCAGGCGAACACGGCGGAAGACATTGGCGGGAGATTTGAAGAAAACAAGTTGGACAAAGCAGATTGCAACCAGCTGTACCGTGAGTGTAGCAATGGGCCATAGTTCTGATGGTGATGAGTATGATGAATGGACTTCCGATATGGAGATAAGTCAAACCAAAATGGCAAGAAAGAAATCTTGGTCGGAAGTGAGTAGTGAAGAACAAAATAGCACAAGGAAAAATGCTAAAAAGATTAAAGCTAAAGCAGATGATAGCCGTAGTTACGAGGAAAGAAAACAGGAAGAATGGAAAGCTATAATTACATTTAGCAGCGAGAAGGGACATTTTAATCCAGTTCAAATCACTAAAGCAATAGAAAAGGAAATAGGAATGATTAAATATGCTAAACTGTTAAATAATAGAAGAATCTTGATTTCAGCAGTAAGTAAAAAACAGCAAGAAATGATATTAAAAATGAAAGATCTCGGGGGAGAAAAAATTAAAGTTCACATACCAGGAATGGCAGCTACATTAAGAGGAGTAATTTCAAATGTCCCTTTAGAAATTTCTATGGAAGAACTGAAGAAAGAAGTAAAAGGTGGGAAAGTAATAGAGGCAAAAAGACTCCAAACAAATAGAGGTGGCAGTAAAACAGATAGCTTGTCTGTGTTGCTGGTGTTTGAAAAAACAATGCCTCCAGAAGTGAAAATTGGATGGATAAATTATAAAGTTAGGGAATATATTCCTCTACCTTTAAGATGTTTTAAATGTCAGAGGATGGGACACACAGTGCAACAGTGTAAATGGAGGCAAAGATGTGCAAAATGTGGGGGAGAACATGAGTATGGTAAATGTAATAAGGATGCTAAATTAAAATGCTGTAATTGTGGGGGAGAGCATAGTGCTGCTTACGGTGGATGTGAGGTTCAGAAAAAAGCAAAAGAAGTACAGAAATATAAAATCTTAAACAAAGTGTCATATGCAGAGGCTGTACGAAATGTTGGTGCTATGGAACAAAACAGATTAACAGAATGTCAATTAAATGATGGTACGAGACAGGAAGGACTTCCACAGAGAATACATACAAGAAGAGTTCAACCAGAAAGAACTCAGATTTCACAGCAGACATGTAGCCATAAGTGTATAGTGGAAGAAAATTCAATGATTGTAGAAAAGAAGGGCTTTATAGCTTTCATATGCAAAGTCATCAATGTTACATCCAGGCAACAAAGAAAAAGTGATAGAATCAAAACAGTGGTAGAAGCTGCCATGGAGTTTCTAGATATCAAAGATATTAAAGCTGAAGATATTCATGAAATGTTAAGTATCAATAATGATGGAGGGTCTCAAAGTATTAATTAAAATTATAATGGTACTCCATTTCTTACAATGGAATGCCAGAAGTTTGATAGCAAATGGACAAGAACTTAAAAAATATGTAACAGATTCCAAAGTTAAACCAGATGTTATTTGTGTACAAGAAACATGGTTAAAACCTCATCTTGATTTTATTCTACCTGGATATGAATCCGTTAGATTAGATAGAGATGGTAAGCAGGGTGGGGGATGTGCAACATTTGTAAGGGAAGAAATATCATTTCGAAGAATAGTAAATTCAATAGAAATAGAATGTGTAATAGTAGAAATATATAAAGCAGATAAAAAATTAATGATAATTAATCTTTATAATCCTTGTAAACCATTAAAATTAGAAACATTAGAAAACGTAAGAATAGGGAATGGGAAAGAAATATGGTGTGGAGATTTTAATGCACATAATAGTCTTTGGGGAAGTAAGCATACTGATAGTAATGGAGAAGTGGTGGAAGATTTAATGGATGTTAGAAAACTAGTATGTATAAATAATGGAAAAGGGACTAGAATAGATATCCATTCTAACATGGTCACATGTATTGATCTCACCATGGTATCAGATAGTCTGGCAAATTCATGTGAGTGGAATGTTGAGGAAAACACAAGTATAGGAAGTGATCATTATCCAATAATATTTTCAGTTAATGTTAAAATAGATATACAAGAAAGGCCTATTCATAAGAAATGGATGTTTGAAAAAGCAGATTGGGAAAAATTTAAAGAAATATGTAACAAATCAGTAGAATCAATTTCAATGAAGGAAGATATTGAGGAATGTTATTCTGAGATCACCCAGATAATTTTAAACGCAGCGTTAAAGAGTATACCTTATAAATCAGTGGGGAGAAAGAAAAAAACAATACCTTGGTGGAATGATGAATGTACAAAAGCAATAAAAGAACGTAATAAAGCATTTAGAATGTTAAAGAAAAATCTGAGTCAAGAAAATTTGATTAATTATCAGAGGAAAAGAGCTCAAGTTCGTAGAGTTATAAAGAACAGTAAGAGAAATACATGGAAAAGTTATTGTTCTACAATAGGAGGTGAAGTTAAAATAGGAGAGGTTTGGTCAATGTTAAAGAAAATGAGTGGGACTAAAGTATTTGTTAAAATACCAGTATTAGAGGATGATGGAGTAATTGCAATAACAGATAAGGAAAAAGCTAATGCACTGGGAAAGAAGTTTGCTAGTGTGCATAATGGGGACCATTTAGATAATAAGCATAGACAGCATATGGAGAAGATCCTAGTAGAAAATAGAGATATATTTATTTACAAAGAAAGTGAGGAAAATGCATTAGATGCAGATATAAATATGAATGAATTAAAAATTGTATTAAAGGGTATCAGAAATAGCGCAACAGGAGAAGATAAGTTAAGTTATATGATGTTTCAGAAATTACCTGAGAAAGCATTTGAGCTTATATTACAATTATTTAATAAAATTTGGAGAGAAGGTAAAATGCCAAAAAGATGGAAAAGTGCATTAATATTGCCTTTTAATAAGCCTGGGAAAAATCCTAATCAAGTTGGAAATTATAGACCTATTGCCCTAACATCACATTTATGTAAATGGATGGAAAAAATATTAGTAAGAAGACTAAATTATACTCTTGAGAAAAAAGGAATATATGCACCATATCAAAGTGGATTTAGAAAAGGTCGTTCTACTATGGATGCTGTGGTGAAAGTAAGTAATGAGATGGAAAAAGCATTTAAAATGAAAGAAATAATGAATATTGTGTTCTTAGATATAGAAAAGGCTTATGATTCAATGTGGCGGGAAGGATTATTAATTAAATTAAATATGATAGGAATTAGGGGTAGATTTTATAATTGGGTTCTAAATTTTCTAACAGAAAGAAGAATTATAGTTAAAGTAGGAGCTGAAATTTCAGAACAATTTGAAATAAATAATGGAATTCCGCAAGGAAGTGTTATTAGTCCAGTATTATTTAATATAATGATTAATGATATTTTTATGAAACTAGATAGAAGGATTGGATCAGCTTTATATGCGGATGATGGGGCCATATGGACAAGAGGAAGAGAATCCAAAATAGTAAGAAATAGAATCAAGGAGGCAATAGGAGAAATTGAAAAATGGTCATATAGATGGGGCTTTAAGCTCTCGACAAGTAAATGTTGTAATATGATATGTACAAAAAAGAAAAAGATAAATGAACAGAATTTGGAATTATATGGTCACAAAATGGAGACAGTAAGTAATTTTAAATATCTGGGTATATGGCTAGATCAAAAAGGAACATGGAGAACACATATAGAAAAAATAGAGACGAAATGTAAGAAAATCATAAATCTCATGAGAGCAGTAGCAGGAAAAGATTGGGGAGCAAGTAAACAATCATTGGTGCATATTTATAGGGCTTTAATGAGATCAACAATAGACTATGGGTGTTATATATATGGAGCAGCAGCTAAAACAAATTTAATGAAAATAGAACGAGTAATTAATAAAGCAATGAGAATTTGTACTGGTGCAATAAGATCAACACCAACTAAAGCAATGCAGGTAGAGTTAGGAGAAGTGCCTTTAGATTTAAGAAAAGATCAGCTCATGCTTACATACTGGTGTCGGTTATATGGATGTGGAAATGAAAATATAGCAAAAAGTGTTATAAAAGAGTGTTGGGAATATAATTCTTTTAAAGGTAAAGGTTTTGGATGGATAATAAAAGATAAATCAGAAGAATATAAAATAAGAAATATATGGTTTAACTCACCTAGACCTATAAGTAATATCCCTATTTGGTTATTTCCAAATGTCGAGGTAGATTTTTATATAATGGAATTAAAAAAAGAGTGGGTAAACAGAAGGAGAGGTCAAATGGCAAATCATTATATAAGAACTAAATATTATAGCTATTTAGATATATATACAGATGGATCTAAGGATGATAAAGGAAAAGTAGGTATAGGAATTTATATTCCAATGATGAATGTAAGCATCGGTAGGAGATTACCTGATCAGATGTCAGTATATACAGCAGAAATGATGGCAATAATTATAGGATTACAATGGATAGAGGAAGTAAAACCTGATAGAGTAGTTTGTTGTGTTGATTCTTTGGCAGCACTTTACAGTATACAAAATATGAAATCAGAAAGAGAAGATTTATTATTAGAAATACATCAAAGTTTGTTCAGAATACAAAAAATGTATATAAATATAAAGTTTTGTTGGGTTCCAGCCCATGTAGGAATAAATGGAAATGAAAGAGCAGACCAAATAGCTAAAAAATCAATTAGAACAAATAATATTATAAATATACCGTATGGGAAAGGAGAAGCTAAGGCAATAATTAAAAAAGAAATTAAGGAAAAATGGCAGGATAGATGGAAAATGGATAAAAGTGGAAGAAATTATTATATGATACAGAAATCTATTAATGCCAAGGGTGTGACAAGGAAAAATCGAAGAGAGGAGACTATGTTAACTAGATTAAGATTTGATCATACTGGGTTAAATAAAACATTATTTTTATTAAAGAAAAGTGAAACAGATGAATGTATAGAATGTAAAGTAATAGAAAATGTAGAACATATTTTATTATATTGTAGGAAATATGATAAAGAAAGGATAGAATTAAAACAAAAGACAAGACAAATTGGAAGGGAATGGAATTTGAAAGGATTAATAGGAACAACAGGAGAGGGGATAAAGGAAATGCAGAAAACTGTTATTAAATATCTTAAGAATACAGGATTATATTATAAGATTTAAAGGTATATGTATATATGGATGTATGTATATTTTGTATGTATATATGTATATGTATAGATGGATAAATATATATGGATATATAGAGATATAGATATATAGAAATATGGATATGGGAATATGGATAGAGGTATATAGAAGTATAGATATAGATGTGTAGAAATATGGATATAAATGTATATAAATATAGAAATATGGATATAGATATAAATAATCATCAAATTGATATGGCCCATGCTACATACTCCGGTACAGTAGGTGGCGGTATGCACCTAAAAGTTAAGGTTGCAATCTGCCAGTAAACAAAAAGAAGAAGAAGAAGATGGAAGATGCCAGAGCCTTAACCAGTCGTGGTGCGACGTGGCCTCTGACCCAACTCCTGAAAACCTGCTTGTGAGTTTTTTCGTCTTTGAACTTTGACTAATTTTGGATCTCCCTGTTTTTGTCACAGTTTTTGGTGCTTGGATGCACTCACCTGTCTTGACGTCTTGTCCGAAGAACCAGAACTGCAGAATCCTCCTGCTCAGATTTTGCTCTGGCTCTCCCCTCATACTCCCTGGATGTTACCCAGCGAGGCCTGAGATTCCCCCTCCCGGATTCTGCTGGTTCTTCTCTCACTCTGGTCAATCCATCTGTCACCCACTTCCGAGGAGGCTCGCTCTGGATCCCTCACCAGTAACATCTGCCGCCCTCAGCCACTAGCCACCTAACACCCACAGAGTAGGATCACAGAGTTCCCTCGGCGCTACTTCTCCCCGGTTAGGTCCGCCCAGCTTTATGGTAAGCAGCGCAGCTTCTAGTAGTTCTCCTGGTTCACCTTTCAGAGTCACTTACTCTTCTTCTCTTTGCAGTCTCTCCAGCCGTGACGTTCTGACCCTGCCGAGTTGCCTGTAGTTCCGTCCGTTATATCGACCTGTTTCCTAAATAAACATCTTAAAACTGTGCTTTGCTTCCCGATCGTATCTGCATGTGGGCTCGTCATCTGAAAACCATGACAAGTTCCTCTGCTCAAAGATAAAAAAATGCCTTTCTCTGGTTCCAACAGTCGCCCAATAGGTATATTACCTGTATTATCTAAAATACTGGAGCCTATAGTACACAAATTAATAACTATTTTTATACTAAAGATTTATTAACAGATTTTCAGCATGCTTAAAGAAAAAGTCACTCCACTGCACTGACTCACATGTCTCATGATTGGCTTAGAGAGACTGAAAAGCTAAATATTACGGGTGTTGTATTTTTAGATTTTTCTGCTGCTTTTGACATCATAGATCATAGCCTGCTATTAACAAAATTATCCTGTTATGGCTTTGAGCAATCTGCAATCACATGGATGTACAGTTACCTGTCAAATAGAACACCGACAGTGTTTTTTAATGGCAGTCTCTCAGGTATCAGAAATATTACATGTGGAGTACCCCAAGGTAGCTGTCTGGGTCCATTATTTAATATTTTTACTAATGATTTACCATATATTTTACATAAGGCTAACATTGTCATGTACGCGGACGATTCAACTATTTATACATCAGCAAGTACACAAATGGAATTAGAAACTGTTTTAAATACAGAATTACAATATGTAGTAGATTGGGTCAAATCAAATAAACTGGCATTAAATACTGTATAAACTAACTGCATAATTTTAGGTTCAAATTATAATATTAAGCAGAATCCTGTAATTAATATTAAGAGTAACAACGTAGTTATTGAACAGGTGCATGAGACCAGACTGCTGGGTGTAATAGTTGACTCTAAATTATCATGGAAAAAACATATTAGTAATATTATTGCAAAAATGGGAAGAGGTATATACATGCAAATTTCTTAACTTCAAACATTAGGAATTATGCAATGAAAGCACTAATATTGACATACCTCAACTATTGCCCAGCAGTTTGGTCAAATTCCACTGGGGAATATATGAATAAAATACAACTTATACAGAATAGAGCTGCTTGTGTAGCACTCAGGTGTAGCTACAGGAGAAATATAATATTAATGCACAAAGATCTTAATTGGTTGTTGGTCAAAGATAGATTGTTGTATTCATTGTTAGTTTTCATAAATATTTCTAATTCCAAATTTCCTTCTGTTTTGTTCAAGCATCTTTCTTTTAGTGTACTAGTACAGTACTAGACATGCAACTAAAGGTAATTTCACTTTACCCATAGTGAGAACAAATGCCATAAAAATACTGTTGTGTTTAGAGGCATGAAAGAATGGAATAATCTGCCAAAACATATCCTGCTTGCTAATGTCAATAAATTCAAATTATATGTAAAACAGTATTTATCAAAATAATACAACATGTTTATATTTATTTATATATGTGTGCGAATATGTATGTATATGTGTAGGTATGTTTACAGGTGTAAGTGTAGAATGTGTTTTATATTTGTCATATTTCAAGCCCGCATGAGGGTACATATGTACGTTAATATGTGTATATGTTATATATGTATTTGTGTATGTGTTTGTGTATTTTCTTTTTCTTTCAATTATTTGTTGTATTCTTTTTGTTTTTAGTGTATATATTTTTTCAGGACCTCAGGAAGAATAGCTGCAGCATAGCTGTAGCTAATGTGGATCCTTTCAATAAAACTAAAACTAAAACTAATCAACTTTGTGAACATTTACAAAGTAATGACCTACTTGAGGAGTTTCAGTCGGGCTTCAGAGCTCATCATAGCATTGAAACAGCTCTGGTGAAGGTCACTAATGATATTCTCATGGCCTCAGATGATGGACTTGTGTCTGTACTTGTCCTGTTAGATTTCAGTGCTGCATTTGATACAGTTGATCACAATATTCTCCTACAAAGACTTGAGCATACTGTAGGGATTAAGGAGAAAGCATTAGGCTGGTTTAAATCTTATCTGTCGGACAGATTCCAGTTTGTTCATGTTAATAATAAATCTTCTTCAAACTCTAGGGTCACCTGTGGAGTACCACAGGGTTCAGTCCTTGGACCAATTCTCTTTACTATATATATGCTTCCGATCGGCAAAATTATCAGACAGCATGGGATTAATTTCCACTGTTATGCTGATGACACTCAGCTATATTTATCCATAAATCCTGATGAATGCAATCAATTACTTCGACTGCAGTCATGTCTTGATGACATCAAAAGCTGGATGACTTTAAATTTCCTGCATCTAAATTCTGACAAGACAGAAGTTGTAATCTTTGGACCAGAGTCCTCAAAAAATAAACTTCTTAATCAATCACTTAATCTGGATGGCATTAACTTGGCCTCTGGTAATAAAGTAAAAAATCTTGGTGTTATTTTTGATCAAGACATGTCATTTAAATCCCATATTAAACAGGTTTCCAGAGTTTCCTTTTTTCACCTAGGGAATATCGCCAAAATTAGAAACATTCTCTCCAGGAGCGATGCTGAAAAACTAGTCCATGCATTTGTTACTTCAAGGCTGGACTATTGTAATTCTTTACTATCAGGAAGTCCACAAAATGCAGTTCAAAGTCTTCAGCTTATCCAAAATGCTGCAGCAAGAGTTCTGATGAAAATCAACAAGAGGGATCATATTTCTCCAATTTTAGCTTCCCTTCATTGGCTTCCTGTTAAATCAAGAATAGAATTTAAAATTATCCTTCTAACGTATAAAGCCCTTAATAATCAAGCTCCATCATATATCAGAGCTCTGATTACCCCGTATGTTCCTAACAGAGCACTTCGCTCTCAGACTGCAGGTCTGCTGGTGGTTCCTAGAGTCTCTAAAAGTAGAATGGGAGGCAGATCCTTTAGCTATCAGGCTCCTCTCCTGTGGAACCAACTCCCAGTTTTGGTCCGTGAGGCAGACACCCCGTCTACTTTTAAGATGTTGAAGCCGTCTGTGCTTCCCCGGGTTCGTTAATTCGTGTGCAGGACTTAAATCAAAAACTCAGCCATGGACGCATAATTCAGTTTCACCTTTGCAAAGTGAGAGATGCACCTTTCAGCCCCTCCGGGCAGCAACTCTGCCCAACTCCCAGCTCAGGCTCGTTTTATTAAAGTTAGAACATAGATTATACAAGGTCACACAATGAATGGAGCACACATCTTATTGCTATCTTCCTCCCTAATAACTATCTTTTCGTTGTTTCCTCCAGCTGCATGTGAACCGGAGTTTCTGTTCTTTCCCACTGCCTAGGACTGGCCTTGAAACTCTCTCCTGATACTTTTGCTCGTACACAGCTCATTTAACCTTAATCTTTCACATTCTATTCTTCTAATAAACAGACAGGCCTCAAAGCAAATATATTGCACATTAAAAGCATGTTATACCTTCATAAATGTGTACTACAAAATGAATCAAAGTTAATACATTCCACAATTCCCCCTTTTGAACTCTTTTAAGAGTTCACCCATAAACTATTGCAGTAGAAAACCCTAAATTTACTGGTTCGTCATGACACCTATGATAAATACTTGATTGTATTGTAACGACAATAAGTAGTAAAAGAAAAAACACATACATTCCCAAACAACAGTAATACTTCAGGTTAAACCTTATACATGCATCAGCTCAAACCCAGTGTCCTCGTTCTCCTCCTCAGGTGCTGCAACTAACAAAGGCATCATAACTCTGGGGTCCCGTTCCTCAATGGTGGAGGATATGAGGCGGACTGTCAATGAGCAAATGCATGAAATGCAACGACAACAACATGTAATCAATATTGCTACAAACACTGCAAGAGAGATAAAAAGAGATGATCAGACTTTTTCACTTGCCAAACTCACTAGTCATCCACTCCTCGAACGGGTTAGAGATTCCGGAGTGCTTGTGCATGGTTTCTGAGAGCGTGCGCAATCCTTCTAATGCTTTTATTACTGCCTATGGTCACCACAATAATAGTAGAATCCAGATGTAGCCATTTAAGTAATTTCTTAAGCTGCTCTATGCTTTCATCACGTAAATTTACATTTTGGTGCAAAATGAATTTCTTTTAGCGGTGTCCCCTATTTCTTCTCACGCATGTATGGTGCAAAGCTAATTGTATCTTAAAGGTACCTATTTGAATCTTATTAAAACCCCTTGTGGGGTCAATAAACCCCAAAACATATCTATATATGAATTAGATGATTTAAAGGAAAACTTTGTTAGAAAAGTAAAAGAAAAACCCTCACATTAGCGAGCTTCTACCATCTTTGTTTCCAGACCAGAACCTCTTGTCTGAATGCGTTTGACCCTCTTATCGCTCACTAATAACAGCTCTGACTTAAAACAATTAACATCCTAGGGGTTTAATAATAGCAGTCCTCATTGCTTTTAATCTGAAAATTTTCTCCTAAGCGCATCCGCCGATGTGTTAGTTTCTAATGTGTGTTTTGTTATTTAATTGTGTACAGGAAAATCTGAAGTGAAATGCAGAAGGGGTGTCTGCCAACTCATCTTGTTTTAAATTATCTGCTCCACTGTCCATAATTATTTTTACTACCGCACTTTATAATATCACATAGGTCGACCTGAAAGGTAGTTGTCGCCCCAGAGTGTAATTTAATTCCACTCCACCATATTGTTTTAAGCACCAGTCATTGGATGCTGCTGTAATGGCGCGTTTTGTGGTCTTTTTAGGTGGATCAGCTGGACATGTTTAGAATGGAAGGTCGCAAAAGCAACTGACAATAATAAACCTCCTGCTACCCAACCCTTAGGGGGTTTGGTCACAATTCTTCCTGCCCACCTGCTTTATGCTATTTTAGTGCCCCTGTGGAAAAACACCTGTGGAGAAACACACAAATTGCAACAAGACATGCAAAAACACAAAGGTAAAGACAATTTTTTTGTTTTTTTTGTTTTCTGAGTCTCTTTTGGTTTTCCTCTTCCCTCTGGGTGTGAGAGTCGCTCCAACACCCTGTGGTCAGGGAAAAACCACTTCTTCCGCCTCTTCTGTCCCCCTTGTAGCACTGATGCTACTGTCTTTTCTGGTCGGAAGTTGACCGTGCTTCCGCCTCTTCTTCTTTGTTCTTCTGCTCTGTCTCCTTTCCTCAATTTTTGTGAGTGAGCTTATGCTCACTGAATCTCTCTACGGGTTTTATTATGACCGTGGTTGAGTAGAGGATTCACCGGTAGGCTCCTTTTCACTGCGTTGTGGTGTTATCCTGTAAATCCTGGCGCACCTGATGTTTGAGAGCGCTGAGGTTCCTCAGTGGCTGCACACTGACTCCAATGGTACCAGGTGTCGCCTTTTCCTTTGAGCCTGACTGCGTGCGAAGTGCGTTCCACCATCTGGTACGGGCCGGTCCACCTTGGTTCTGACCACTTTCTTTTGATGACGTTCAGGAGTTCCCACTCTGGTTCTGCACTGGTCTCGGTGTTTCCTTTGGCACCCTGTGGTGGGACCTCACGGCTCCGCACTCTGGTCAGAGCACCCTAAATCACAACCTCCACCTCTGGTCTTCGTTGACCTTAGCGCGCACTCAGCCGAGGTCTGGGGGTTTGTGGACCCTCCTTCACATTCCTTAGGAATCTCCAATATAATCTGAAACTACACAATCTTTAGATGTTAAATTTCGTGTGCTACCTGTGAATCCTGGGAGGTTAACGTCGCACCCCGAAAAACTCCTACCAGTCAGAGAATGCATCCTGTGATGAAATTAACTGAACACTCCAACAAGAAACAAAACTTTACCCCATATCAATTTAGTCTGTGCACAGATTTCAGCCAATTATTTTTTCAGATACTAATTAATCCTTACCAGCTTTTATTATTCTATCTTCATCCTGTCAGGAAACCTATTTTTAGAAATGTAATAGTTAATGAGACATTTTATCATAGTTTCTCTGTTCTCTCCTTTCACAGGCCTCTGGTCGTCCTGTAAAAGAATCCACGCACACACAAACACTTTAAACCTCGGATGTGGATCACCGTGTCTGTGGAATCAAAAGTTAGTTAATTGTGGTTTGAAATCAAAGTAAATTTTTCCCATAACGATGTCCGAATCTTCCTTGGATTAAAATGACCACACATCGCACACACACAACTTTACACACGACATTGCTGTAACCTCTATAACCCCAGATGTTCTACTCCGGGTGCTTCAGAAAAAGTTCCTGTTTTAATCCTGGAGGAAACACCATCAGGTCGTTTTACAGCACCCGTTCTACTCTAACGCACCTCTGAAGCTGCTCTGCTCCACCTACACTCTTCTTGTAATTAATCAGTGAGAATGTTATACAACATTCTCACTTATTGTTTTCCTGTTTTTCTTTATTATTATTATTCCGTCGGCGTCCAACTACTCCAGCATACTTCAACCAATTTCAACAATTTTGGTGTCAAAATGTTCGGCTCGTTCCCGGCATGCCTGCTATATCTCATGGTTATGCTAACTTTTACACTTTTTAAAATATTTCACTTTTTGTTCAATTTTTTGGCTGTTCCCATTGGAATCAATGCAAATTTCTTCGAATTCCTTCAAATTCTACCCATTCTTCAAATTCTTCCAATTCTTCTAATTGTTCTTAATCTTCAAATTCCTTCAAAAAAGAAATTTGAAAAATTTCCCAATTTCTTCACGTTTTTCAAATTCTTCAAATCCCTTTAAATTCTTAATAATTTTTTTTTTTTTTTTAATTCTTCAAATCTGATTTCAATGTTTTCTGGATCTTCTGCTCAATCATTCTGCAGATTAACTTTCTTAGTCGCTGTTACGCAGGAACAGCTTTTTCTAGTTCCTCTCTCAGTTCCTCTTCAATAGATGCCATTCTCATGTCAAAAATCCTGCACCCTGTTTTTCTATTTTATGTTTTTCTATTTTATCTAACATTTACTGATATGTACATCCCCCTTTTGGAATCAAACTAGTTTTATTCCAGAAACAGCAGTAAAATGTAACGTTCTGTTTTGGTCTAGGTTTATTGTTTGGTGAAGTTAGTTCTCTCCTGCCTCTGGTTTTATTTCTTTTGTAGGTTCTGTCTTGTTTTAAGTTCCTGTTTAGTCTGTGTATGGTTTTAAGTTTTCCGGTCTTTGTATTAGTCCTTATCTGTGTTCTGTGCTTTGTGTTAGTCTTAGGTTTATTCTTCTGTCAGCACCGTTATTGCTTCCACCGTCCTATGGTTAATTAGTTCCCTCTGCTCACCTGTTCGCCTGTTTATTTAAGCCTCACTTGCTCCTCAGTTATTTGTTGGTCCGTCACACTCACATGCTCGTGCTCCTGTTCCTCCTCGGTTACATTCTCTGTTTTGGTAAGAGCCCCGGCACCTTGATTCTGTTTTGGATTACCTGTTTCTATTTATTCTGCCCAGTCTGTTCGCCAGTTCCCGTCCAGCTTGTTTGGATGTCTGCCTTACCTCTATTTGGATCCTGTTTATGTTCACCTGTCTTCCATTAAATCCAGTTTAAAGGATTAACTGTGTTCCGCAGAATATCGGGTTCTGCTCCACACCCATCATTACATAAGAAGCCGTCAATAAGAGTCAAATCAACTGCATAGGGTAATCTTTGGTGAAGTAGGAAGAAAAAAAATAAAAAATTTCCTCGAATCCTGAATCAAATCCAAATCTTATTCAATTTTATCATACCTGATATTTTCCCGAGGTCCCTCAAAGGTTGCGTGAGATCAACGTACCCACCATGTAGTTGTGACAGCAGCCATTTAGTCCCAAAACTATAATGTGTCTTCCACGCGCTGTAGTTTGGGTTTGTTAGAACGCTTTGCTTGTTATTGGAGGACACATTGGTTGTTCCTGCGGAAAATAACACAGCCCAGGAAAGACACGTTCCCTGGCAAATTGCTATTTTATCTTTACTAACCTTAAATGTAAGTGGAACACATGAAAGTATTCCCACCTCTGTGGACCTTCTGCTGCTTAATGATGATCAGTACGTTCCCGGCCATGGTAACACTTCAAACTCATGTTTGAAATAAACTTATCAGTTACATCACAGACAATTTAAAAGGTATGAGTATATTTTAAAACAACAAACCTGCACGCTGGTAGGAGCCCAATCAGTTGCCTGAAGGGAATGTTTAACCACGCCCCTACTTCTTTCTGGTGCTCAACATGGAGAGAAAGAGAAATGTGTGAAATCGTTTCATCCGACATCATATATCGTTATAAATTATTCAGCAGTAGCAGCTGCCAAACGCTCAGGTGCCACATACATATTTCTAGAATGACTGTCTGTGTTTTACCTTAAAGAATCATGATACCAGTCTGTGCGGCTGCTGTCGTAGAACAGAGTGACGTGTGGCGGGTCAGGTGGGAAGAAGAGCAGGAACCCAGACGTTGCATCTTCCATAGCTGGAGAGAACACCAGTTGTAGCAGGCTGTGTTCACAGTCCTCCATAGATGCTAGCAATGCTTTCTCCCCCTCAGATCACAACGGCAGACACTGTTTCTTCTCTCAGTATCATATTCAGTGACAGTCTTAGTCCACAACTCAGAGGCCCATACGTGGCTCCAGTGTCCAGCAAAAGTTCATGCAGTCTTTTCCGCTGACAGCTCGGAGTCTGCAGTGCTCATGCAGCTGGCCATGCTCAGGGGTGTGTCATCAGACGAGTTATCCCCTTGCAGGGGTACTGACCTTGTGGAGGTGAGGTCATGTCAGGACTTGGTTGCTTCATACCAGGCTGACCTGCTGGTCCAGCATGATTGTATGTCGATGGGTGCTTTAACATGTCCACCATATCAGCTCCAAACACTCATCCATCACGCCCTGGGTTCAATACTCGACGCCACACTGACCACCAAGCCATCTGCTTCCACGTTCAGCAACCAACAGACCTGTAAATAAATAAAGAATAGAGAAAAGGAGGCAATAGGCAAGCCTCCTCCTTGGAGTTAATTAAACTGAGGTGACACCTTCAGGGTTGAAGATCCAACTGCTGAGACATCACGTGTTCACTTTTTATTTTACTCACTTTCTGTTTTGTTCCCTGTAATTGCAATTTAAATAATAGACCTTGTAATACTTTTTTTTTTTATTTACTCTTCCACTCCCCATCCTGAGCCACATTGGAAAATGATGTACCAAATGTTCTGTCCCAGCGAGCATAATCACAATCAGATCTATAACGTAATACTGAAGAGGACACACCTTTTAAGATCATTTCTCTGAATAATTCATCGCTGTTGTGGGTCCCAGTCAAATTAAGAACCACTGCCGGGGTGTTAAGGGAGAATGTTTTATAACTCCATCTTCCAAGTAAGAAATTAGTAAAGAAAACAAAGTCACATCTGGCATGTGGAACATTGAAGCATCATTTTCAATATAATTTGCAGCAGAATAGGGCACACAATCATGTGTGCCTTTAGTCAAATTATCTAATTTAGAGAACGTGTTTACATTAAAGATATCCTTTGGGATCTGCCCTTTAATTTTTCCAAATCCTTTTTTTTGTTCCTGTTCAATTCTGTCGCTCTGCAAAGTTTAACTTCTGTAGTAAAACAATTTAAACCAGTAACATTCTTCATAAATTCTTAAACATCAGCAACTCCATCTGAGGATAACTGTAAAACTGATGCATGATTAGACCTAGGACTGATAAAATCTATCTAATTCACCGGGTTGTACTTTTACCAAACATCTGTAAGTTCCATTTTAACTTTTAACTTTTAGTTCTGCTAACTGGTGATTCCTAGACCTACAATTATCAGAAGTTGTTAGTGAGCTAATTCCTGCTTTCCTTAGATCAACCTTAGATCAGATTTAAGTCCAGTGTATTATATTCAAATTAGGGCTTTCAAATTATTAAAATTTTAATTTCAATTAATCTTGTATTCTAACTCTTTTATTTCTGAAAGTATAAAAGATCATTTGGGAATTTTAATATGCACTTTTGCAATAAACCACACGAGTTAAAATTATGCTTATACAAAAAATGTTTTTCTTTTTAGGTACTTTTCAGAATCGGAATGGCAACATTCTGGTGCCCTAAAATGATAAACTATAGCCAATAATGAGCTAAATCACAAATTATTACGCCCTGATGTTTACACAATGTATAAACAAATGTGTGAATAAATAAATATTTCATGCTGAAATATTTCTTTTTTGTTTTTAACCCCTAAACACAGATATAAGTTTTATTGTTCATTTATTATTTACTCTCTTTCTCAAACACATATTCCTGAGCGGTCCCTTATTTTGTCAAATGCAGAGACAGCAAGTCTGTCCCTAGAGGGGAGGGCCACGCCCTGAGCAGCAGGCGGGACATACCAACTATCAGTGACCAATCCTCGGCTGTTTTTAGCCATGTTGGGGCTGTAGGTGTAGCAACAGATGACGCGCATAGTTGATGGGTGTCTCTAATAATGTGTTGTTCCTGGGGGTGTCACCAGAAACCGTTAACTACGGTGGCCGGGAAGTGCAAAACAAAAATACAAAATCTGAAACACTTTTACAAATATTGAAACAAATTTACATTTCAGAAAACAAATTTACAAAACACGAAACACTTTTACAAATCTCGAAACACATTTACATTTCAGAAAACACATACAAAAGACGAAAATCAAACGGAAAGGGAGGGACTGTCTTCGAAGTTTACCCGGAAGTGATAACGGGAGCCTTCATCATGAACCAAGATGGACGCCATTCGAGTTGCGTTTTGCCCGTTTTTCGGCACACATATGAGCAGATTAACGCGATTTTGTTTGTCGTGTGGTCGGTCCTTGGAGTTTTAAAATTTCACAGAACAGACGGAAGAACCAGATATGCTGCAGCAGTGCATACATTATGTTGAAGAGGGTCACTCGTACGCTGTAATCGTAGACGTGTCATGTTTACACGGTGTAAATTTGAAGAAACCACCGAAGCGACCGTATGGTTTTTGTTTTCATTTTGTGGACAAATGACCGACAGAAGACCCACGACGCCAGAAAAGTGGCTGGGCTACGAAGTTCCATTAAAAACTAAATCAAGAACAACAAAGAGGAGAGACACAGGTAAGCTGAGGGATGTTTACGTTAGCAATCTTTAACTCTTATTCCTTAGTTTGTGTCACTCTTGATAAAACATATGCTTTTACATGAAGACAGCCGTTTTTTCGCTTTGTTCCCTCTGTAAATCATTATCTGGATATTTTTACATCCCTGCTGGTAGGTCTATGGGGTTCCGTTTGTAAAGCTATACAATGAGAGATAAAAGGCAGGGTTCGTTTTTCATATTTTTGTTATTCATGAATCTATAAGTCACAGTTCCAAGTTAAATATTTAAATAACAAGCTTAATATTTAGCTGTGTAATTAAATATTTAGTTTGGAACTGTGACATTTACAAATATATAACTGTATAAATGTATGTTGAAAATAGAACTTTAAAAATAAAAACCCATTTTAATCCTGTTATCACAGTAAAGAACCCAAAATATTGCTGTTAGATTTTGACTGTGTAACCTTACAAATGGCATCCCAGATACTAACAAAGGCTGTTTGTAAAAACTGGAAGGAACGTGTGTGATATCAATATTTGAACGAGTAATGATGCAGGTGGTTCTCTATTAGCTTGGTGTTGGTATGTTTTATGCTGTTTAATAAACTTATTGTGGTGTTGTGTTTGACAGATGACAGCCGCTGTGATGCAGAGGCTGACCAGACCTCTCCATAATCAGTCAGCTATGAAGAAATATGCTCACACTACAGGCACTGATGATCACACCTAGGAGAAAAGAATAAGAAGAATGCATTTGGCAGGGAACACGCTGGCTTCCTGGAATATTTTCGTCCTGGCGATGAAGTGACGGCAGACAAAGGCTTTACCATCGGAGATCTGCTGTTTGAGAGGCGATTTAACCTTGTTCTACCAGCATTCACTCATCAAGGAGGCCAGTTGTCTGATGAGAATGTAACTGCAGCAAGGAGGATTGCAAATGTCCACATACATGTGGAAAGACTTATCAGGAGGCTCAGAGTTTTCACAATAATCTCCCAGACTGTAACTATCAACTTGGTTTATAAAATAGACCAAGTCTTTAGAATCTGTGCAGCTCCTGTGAACATGCAGGGGAAATCATATGTGAGGAAGCAGAGAAGTTTACATGTCAAAAAGATCCTGATTAGTTATTTTACTGTAAACCAGAGGAAATATAATACACAAGAATGTGTTTTGGATTTCTGCTTTTAAGTATTTATTTTTTTAGCACCTTGAGGTTTTACATTTTGGAATTACTTTTCATTTTCACTTTTCAACTTTAAGTATTGTATATCCATATTTCCAGACTATTTAAATGTTTACTTATACAAAAATTGTGTCCAACTAACATTTGTATTATTAAATTTTGCAATCCATTTCACATGCTTATGTAATTTGCATTTATTCATATTTAGATCAAGTGGATGTCTAAAAGTGTATCTTATGTACATAAACTGGCAAGAAGATACAGTTTTTCATTTATTGAGTTTATGCAATTTGTTTACACTAAATGTAATTACATTTAACTTTTAAAATGGTAAAACATTGTTAAGTTTTAACATTTCACTTATAGCATATTTGTTGGCCATTTCATTCTTTGTGGTGCAGGAAACATCCATCATTCCATTCAGCCTTTTGGGGACGGCGCTGCTCATCTGTTCAGGAGAATCCGGTCAGACCTTGGCCACGGCAAACTGCACCTTTAAACAAAGTCTTGGTTACTTTTTATTTATATTACAGTCCTTGCTGTCACATTTATATAAAAATATGGATAGTTTGTAGTGACGACTATAAACTGTCCATATTTTTCTACTTACCTTCCTGATATATATCCAAATTGCCATTAAAGATTAGACTGTTATGAATTAGAATGGAGGACTTACCTTTACAGAAAGGAAGAGGTGGTGTGCTGACAGAATATTAGCCAAACTTGAATGACCCCGCAGCATCAATGAACAAGAGATCACATCTGCAGGTGTTCTACTCTCATGCTGAAGTGGAAACATCGATTGAGTATCTACCGTTTAGTTGCTGTAGTGACAGCAACTTTGGTCAAAATTACTTAATATATACGGATTTCTAGTGGCTCTTATTTTAAAATTCCACATCAGAATTGGCTGAAACTTGTTGAGCGACATCAGGAGGTTTTCTATTGTCATGCTGATATAGTATTCACATAAAACGTCCAATTCTGTAGCAACATTTACAACAACACAGGTCAAATTGAGTCAATGTAGAGATTTTTTAAAGGCCTTTATTTTTAAATCCCAAATCATGTAGATTGACTTCTGGAGATCATCTGTAAGTGAAAGTAGTCACCTGTAAAAAAAAATAAGTTGTTTGAGTAGTTTTGAGGCTAAAGAGTGACCAAAGTATATATTTTTATTTTCACCAGCAGACCAGAATAATAGAAAAAATGACACAAAGCATAAAAAAATATAATGTAAATGTGTAAAAACACTTGATCGATACACCGCGAAAATGTTGAAAATGGAAATATATACTTTGGTCACTCTTTAGCCTCAAAACTACTCAACTTATTTTTTTACAGGTGACTACTTTCACTTACAGATGCAGATGATCTCCAGAAGTCAATCTACATGATTTGGGATTTAAAAATAAAGGCATTTAAAAATCTCTACATTGACTCAATTTGACCTGTGTTGTTGTAAATGTTGCTACAGAATTGGACGTTTTATGTGAATACTATATCAGCATGACAATAGAAAACCTTCTGATGTCGCTCAACAAGTTTCAGTGTGTACACCGTGTAAACATGACACGTCTACGATTACAGCGTACGAGTGACCCTCTTCAACATAATGTATGCACTGCTGCAGCATATCTGGTTCTTCCGTCTGTTCTGTGAAATTTTAAAACTCCAAGGACCGACCACACCACAAACAAAATCGCGTTAATCTGCTCATATGTGTGCCGAAAAACGGGCAAAACGCAACTCGATTGGCGTCCATCTTGGTTCATCATGAAGGCTCCCGTTATCACTTCCGGGTAAACTTCGAAGACAGTCCCTCCCTTTCCGTTTGATTTTCGTCTTTTGTATGTGTTTTCTGAAATGTAAATGTGTTTCGAGATTTGTAAAAGTGTTTCGTGTTTTGTAAATTTGTTTTCTGAAATGTAAAATTGTTTCAAGTTTTGTAAAAGTGTTTTGTGTTTTGTAAATTTGTTTTCTGAAATGTAAATTTGTTTCAATATTTGTAAAAGTGTTTCAGATTTTGTATTTTTGTTTTGCACTTCCCGGCCACCGTAGTTAACTCTCCGCCCAACACATTCAGATGTTTACATCATGGTCAGTTTTGTTTATCATATCTATTGTCCTGCTTTAGGTCAAACTGTCCCCCCGAGGTTCGCCTCAGCTCAGTGCAAAAAGTCTCCCCTACACATATTCCATCCAGCTCCACTTCTCTCATATAATCTCCCCATATGCTGTTTGCCAAGTTAATAAAGTTATGACATTACAATCTAAAAAGACCCTACTCTATTATTTTTACAGCTGTCTGAATCCATTGTCAAATACAAGCTTCTTGCATTAATAGTGTAACTGAATACTTTCCCCACGGCTCTGGTTAACTGTACTCCATAATTAGGCACCCAAATAACACAAAACAAAAACCTTTATCCCCAGTTTCAATCATTTGTAACAATCCTGAGATATATTTATTGAAGTTATGTTAATATCTACATGTTTAAATTTAATTTGGGCTAGACAAACTTCTATATTATTAATTCTTAAGTCTCTTTTTTCTTTTCTTACAACCGTTTAGTTAAACCTTTTCTGTTTAATGGAAGTCTCCAAAGTGCATTTGTTTTGAATGCTGCAGACATTCAGCGCAAATAAACACTATTGAAACCGTGGTTTTCTAGGATTTTAATCTGGATTATTTTCCAAAAACGAACAGAGTTTTCACACCAATAACACATACAACAAGATAATTAGATGAACAAAACACACACACATTTCTTTCCTTTTAACAGTATTTTTCACTGATCATGTTTGAAAAGTTTAGATTGCCGAAATATATTTTTGCCGAAATATTATGCTATCAATGCGCCTCTGTCACTTCACCGGGAGGTTTAGCTGGCAAAATTGCCCCGCACCGCCGTAACCGCTCAATTTACCGGCTGTCCGGCGCCGCGCCTCCGCAGACACAAGGTTCAACATCTCGCCACTCGCCTGTCACCTTTTATCTCATTACATTTCACGGTTTTTTTAGTCATTTTCCCCCACTAGCCGAGAGAATCATCTTATCCGGTCCGTTACTAAAATGATTCCCCCGCGAAACGCTGCGCTTCTATAGTTCCGTTTTTTTTTTGTTTTTTTTTTCAATGCAACTGCCTCGACTAACTGCTGATTGCACTCAGAACGCTTTGCTGCGCCAAACAAAAAAGCCACAAATACATCGATCTGTCATCCCATTGATACCCATGCTGCACAATTCTATTTATTTTCACTAATATCCTGATCAAATGTACCGTAAATCTCTTACGCTTCAATCATACGCACAAATCTACACACACATACACACAAAAACCCATTTGCGCACAGACATCAATCTCCGTGGATCCAAGCAGTCTCTCCCCCACTCACTCAAACAAAATGATCTAATTTCCACAGACACAATATGTTGTACAAGACAGACAGACAGCTGGCGCGTAGTGTTCTGCGAGATGTCTCTCTCTTTTCTTATATACGAAACCTCCTTGTTCTAAACAACTAGAGTGTTGCTCTGTATTTCCCCTTTAGATTTCCCGATTTATTAATTATAGCTTCCTGGAATTTTAGCTATTTTCTGTTTGTTAAGTCAACTCTTAAACCTGAATTGTATTATTTTACCCATGTAGCTAAATGTTTAATTTGATCAGAGTGGGTCCTGCTGTTTAATATTATGGCTCATGCAAACCCCGCCGCCATGGGAATCGCTCGCGCTCGGCGTCTTCTCCAGTCACGCTCACACCATTCACACTCTTTCCTAATAAATTAGTCTGTAATAGCTGATTGTGTGTTCAGCTTCACAGCTCATTCATTTTATCTTTATCTTTATTCCCTGTCCGATTCTCGCTGGGTGTGTGTGTGTCCAGCTCACGGCTCATAAACCGGTCTCCCTGTTTCTACGTCAGGTCACGGATCCTTAAAAAAAAGATTTAAAGCTCACAGGACTTTCTCTTGTTGTGTTATCCGCACAACTTATATTTTACTCTGTTCTTAGTTCTGTTATGTTATATCAGAACTTTATTTCGTCTGTAATCGGAGCTTCACAGAGTCACTCTGTTATCTCCGCATCCATTCAATGTGTATTGCCTGATCTCGCTCCACCTTTTATGTAGAATTCGAGATTTCTCAACTTCTCGGGACTCAAACCAGCAAAAATGCAGTTCCCCGTCGAGAACCACAGTGAGCCGCCACGCTCGAGAAACACCTTTAGATTTCTGAACTCACAGGTCTTCCTCTATTTCTGTTATTTTATGTCAGAACTATTTTTGCCTGGTCTCGTTCTCTTTTCTTTTCTCTCTTTTTTTCAAAATTCTCAATACATTTCTGAACCACACTTTTTCAGTACTGCTCCAAGGCACTCCAAAGCATTAATTTAGCAGATTTAGTTCTACTGAGACTTGGGACACTTAATTTAGACTATTTTTCTAAGCCGAAAATGCAGATTCAGGTTCTGCCTACCTTGTTTTGTTGTGGCCAGCCAGTGTCCCTCGTCCTTTCGATCCCACCTGAAGTCCAATTCTGCCTGTCACCCCGAATCCCGGACCGAGCCCCCAAATTGTTGAAGCCGTCTGTGCTTCCCCGGGTTCGTTAATTCGTGTGCAGGACTTAAATCAAAAACTCAGCCATGGACGCATAATTCAGTTTCACCTTTGCAAAGTGAGAGATGCACCTTTCAGCCCCTCCGGGCAGCAACTCTGCCCAACTCCCAGCTCAGGCTCGTTTTATTAAAGTTAGAACATAGATTATACAAGGTCACACAATGAATGGAGCACACATCTTATTGCTATCTTCCTCCCTAATAACTATCTTTTCGTTGTTTCCTCCAGCTGCATGTGAACCGGAGTTTCTGTTCTTTCCCACTGCCTAGGACTGGCCTTGAAACTCTCTCCTGATACTTTTGCTCGTACACAGCTCATTTAACCTTAATCTTTCACATTCTATTCTTCTAATAAACAGACAGGCCTCAAAGCAAATATATTGCACATTAAAAGCATGTTATACCTTCATAAATGTGTACTACAAAATGAATCAAAGTTAATACATTCCACAAAGACTAATCTTAAAACTTTCCTTTTCAACAAAGCTTATAACTAGAGTGGCTCATGTTACCCTGAGCTACCTCTATAGTTATGCTGCTATAGGCTTAGGCTACTGGAGGACATCAGGGTCTATTTCTCTCACTCTGCTGATTTCTGCTGTTCTCCAGTTTTGCATTGAAATGACTGTTGTCATTTCAGCTTTTAACTTTTTGCTCCTGGTCTGACGTTCTGTTAGCTGTGACATCATCCAGGGAAGACAGATCACCACTATTACCATCTAATGTAGAACAGATTACTGGATCAATGTGTGCTTCTGTGCTTTTTTGTCTGTCTTGTGTCTCTGCTCTGTCTTCTCTAAGCCCCAGTGGGTCGAGGCAGATGACCGTTCATACTGAGCCTGGTTCTGGTTCTGCTGGAGGTTTTTCCTTCCCGTTAATGGGTGGTTTTTCTTTCCTCTGTCGCTTCATGCTTGCTCAGTATGAGGGATTGCTGCAAAGCCATGGACAATGCAGACGACTCTCCCTGTAGCTCTACGCTTCTCCAGGAGTGAATGCTGCTTGTCGGGACTTTGATGCAATCAACTGGTTCCCTTATATAGGAAATTTTTGACCAATCTGTATAATCTGATTGAATTTGACTTTGTAAAGTGCTTTGAGATGACATGTTTCATGAATTGGCGTCATATAAATAAAATTGAATTGAATTGAGTACAACCTTTAAAACGGCAATCAAATTTACTCTTTAAAAAGTTATTTTAATACAGACAACAAGTGTGCTTTAATGTCTGATTTACACATTTAATAAACCTATTTCTGAGAATTTTTTCCATTTTTTTCCGGGTGGGGGGTGATTTGTAGCCCTGTCAAGGTATCTCCAGCGGGTTCACTGATCTAAAAGGCTGGAAGCTTGGTCAGCTGATGGGAAAAGTAAAGCTTCCTTAAACTCTGATCGTTTCAGGAAGCTGGAGTTCTATGCAGAGTAAACGAGGCTTTAGTGTTTCAGCTCAGGCTCACCCGGCTTCATAATGAGACGAGATTAAAATTGTCCCATTCAGAGCAGAACATCAGGAACAGCCAACACCGTACGCACCAGTCACACCAATTTTCTACTCTCGGGGTTTCCCTCACCTCGCTCTCTGATTGGCTAACGTCACGTTCCACAGGCTGCGTGTTCGTTTGTCCTCGGGGGACACCATACACGCTAGGATATCAGGGCAAGACAATCCAACATGTTCAATATCCCCGATTTGAGGTCAGAGTGGTCCCAACGTTCCACCCCTCTACCGATCGCTCTTAACACACGGCAAGAAAATCTCTTAAGATTATTTAAAAAAACACGCGAATAGTCGGTGCCTCTTGGAAGGGGATAGGAATAAAAATCTGTCTAAAAATCCTGCTGTGTGAACCAGCCTTTCCCTGATTGATATAATCTGTTCTAAAACCGAGGCTCCATCTAAATACCCTTAAGAACAGCGCCTAGCTCCTGACCCTTGACCTTTCATTGTGTCAACACTAAGAACTATTCAGACCCTCTGATCATGGAGAGCGCTGACACATTTCAGCTTTGGCTGAGGAGTCCTGGGTCTATAGGCGTCTTTGATGGAGCCTGACCCATCAGAGGGCCACAAACCTCTTTTACTTCCTTATGTGACATCATCACGCCTGTGACGTCATCACGCCTGTGACATCATCTGATGGCCAAATATTTCATTTTCCTTTTTCCCATTGTGAACTGTTTGTTTGAACCCAAGCAATTGCTGTTCTTCATTTTTATAAATGTTATTAATTTTTTTATTATCTTTTAATGATCAATATTATAAAATTAGAATTAAGAATTATTAAGTATTAATTATATTTTATGTAGTTTATTAGTGTAGTTTGATTATTTTTACTCAGTAGTTCAGTTTGGTGTTACTAACCAGGTGGTGCCCCAACTTGGTAATTTTGAATACATTTTTTTTGATAATTACCTCTGACAATCATTAATAGTTATTCCTAGCCAGACCCAAAGTATTGTTGCTTATCAGGCACTGGCTCAGCTACCTGGAATTTACCCCTGAAGGCGTAGTAACCCCACCCACACCTTAGTCCCAGCCCACACTGTTGGTTCCCTGCATCAGGACCACATGCTGGTCCCCATGAGGCCTTTTGGTCTTAAAAAGCCTTGTGATTATTCTATAACTGCATCCTTTTTTGTTTTGTCTGTTTTTTTGCTGTTGTTGTTTTTGGTTTGAGGGCAAACCCGAGCACCCGGAGAAAACCCATGTATGCAAGACAAGAACAAACTCCACAATCATCACTGCTTTATATGTGATGTTTCAATGCTAATGAGAAATGAACTAAAGTTGTAAAATTAAAACCTGGGTTTTCACACCAACTGATCAAAAAAGTAACGTTTCCTCTTTTCAAAGGAAGAGATATTCCTTCAGCCAACAGGAATGTTTCTACGTGAGTGAAGGAAATTAATGTCTGATGTTGATCTAAAACACCATGCAAACCCCGGTGGGCCAGCGCTGGACGGTCTCCCGGAGATTGTTGAAGAGATCCTTGATCCACCTAAGCGTCTTGGATGGATTCCGGAGATGCTTTTTGAAAGAAGACAAAACAATTTTCTCAGCCCGGTACCGCCCTAGATTCAGGTGCATTAGGAGACTCTTTGGGTTTACCCACTTCTTACAGATGTCCTCGAATATGGCTTCATCCAGATTTTCAATCTTCTCTGGAGACAAGCTATCGAGACTATCCTTAACTTCTACCCAGAGTTTCTGGAACAGACGGTCACAGATGGCATCACACTGCTCCTTAGTGTAGCTCTGGTCAGATTTGTCAGTAATCCATATCATCAGGTCACTGATGAGTGTCTTCACAGCAGCCTGTCTTTCCTTTCCCTCTGCGGTCTCTTGGTGGTTCTTGTCCTGTCTGCCATCAGCTGTTGCAGTGGTGATGACGGAGGCTGAATCCTGCTCAGAGTCTGAGGAGGCTTCATCCTCTGCCTCATAGTCTCTGCTACCATTTCCCCCAAACTCGGACATCTTAGACTCCCCGCTTTCTGCCGATGTGGCGCCAGCTCTGACTGGACCACAGTTAGTGTCCTCACTCTTGACGGAGGCTGAATCCTTCTCCGTATCTGACAATGCTTCATCATCTGCATCATAGTTTCTACTACCGTTGTCCACAGCCTCTGATGTCTTAGACTGCCCAGCTCCAACTGCAGGGTTCTCACATCCTGTCCCTTTTTGCCTAAAAGCTTCACGCATGGCTGAGAAAAACCGCAGGAGGAAGCAAGGTTTCTCCGCAGGCCTCGTGAGATGCTGCAGAAAAGAGAACACGACTGCTTGTTCAAACGTTTCATCTTCTAAAAGCAGTAAAACTCCAACAAGTTCCCTGGGACACCTGGTCAAGTTACAGATGAGGGTGTAAATCTTCTTGCTGTGCTTTAAGGTTCTTTCTGGGTCAACACGAATTTCTTTCCCCTGAACTTGAGCCCAGATTTTCTCTAGGAGCCGTCCGTGTGCGGCTTGAAGGTTTTTAGGAGAGCAGCGACTAACTGATGTTTTATTTGCCTGAACAATCAAGCCGTGTACCAGCATGCTCACTGAAGCTTTCTTCCCTTCATCGTTTACGTCTGCAACCTGCTGCTGTGTTTCTTTATATGTTAGGAAATCTGATGCAGCAGGAGCCTGAGGCGCAACGGTGTCAACAACCACGGGACAAACACCAGGTGGTCTTAGATCTGCTGACTCCTCTCCAGATTCAGCACCTTTCTCCACCGAGGCAGATGTGACCTGTGAAGCCTCGTCTTCAGGGATGAAGTCCTCCACAGGTGTGCTTTGGTAGAACCGCGGCTCAGGTTGTAGCTTTTGTTCCTGGGGCACTTCAGCCGGCTGGTCCTCTGCTACAAACTCTGGTACAGAGGTGACCTCTAAAACATCCTCCTCAGGTATAAATGTCTCTACATAAGTAACGTTTGCATCCTCATGGACAGGAGTGTGTTCTTCTTCAGATGTAACGTTTGAATCTTTGTTCACAGGAGGAAGTGGTTCTCCAGGAGAGGTACATGCAGACCTTTCCTGACCTTCCACCTGGGTGTTTTGTGACGGCTCCTTTTTGGTCCCTGAAGTCTCCGTGGTTTCTGGAACGTTTGCAGGAGCGACCTTCGCTGAATGTTTGCAGTAATACTTTCTGAAAAACCTCTTAATCTGCCGTTTCAGGCCTCTGACCTTAGATGTCAGCCAGGTAGGTGGAGCAGCAGTTTTGTCCTGGTTCTTGGTTTGGTTCTCGCCATCTGTGAGCCGCTCAGTCCGACGGGAGGAGTCTGGTTTTCCACCGTCGGGCTTACCGCCCACAGAGCGGACACCGTCTTTGTCCGTTGGCTGCGGGTTGACGATAGCTATTTTCTTGCTCCCCTGCTGAGGTTTGCCCACCGAAGAAAGCAGTTCCTTAATCACAATGGTGGCTTCTTGAACCAGTAGGGTTGTTCTGTACATGTCAGTCATCTTCTGATTGTAATTCTCGGAAGGATCCTCGCTGTCAGAGCAGAGCTTCCACTTGACTCGCTCCATCACATGTTTGACGATTAACCAGTTTAAACACCCGCTGCTCTGAGAGGAGACCTCGCCTTCGATCTCCAGAGCTTGTGCTAAGGCTCTGGGCACGATGTTTCCCACGACAGCCTCCACGACCTCAGTGGTGAGTTCTTCATGCTGGATTCTGTCCAGAACGGACGCCAGGAACAGCTCCACGGTGTCCCCCAGAACCTCAGCCAGGGTGCAGCTTATGCTCTGGTCTGGGGTTCCTGTCGCCAAACATATCCACTGCTCTGGCAGGAGATCCCTGAACAGGGAGTCGAGCGCTGGTTTCACAGTTTCTGTGGTGATGACGTGGTTCTGCTCTGATCTCATGGTGCTGGATCAGTCACTGGTTCTGCTAAAAGCTCCTGAGAGGTGAAAACACGACCTGCTGCTCCTTCAGTTGCAAACAAATGCAAACTTTTGAGTAGAATTATTGAACTCGACTGTGTGCTGTCGTTGTGACGTCGATTCATGCGTCACAGAGATCAAAGCAGTTCGCCAGAATTCCAGAACGACGCGCACATTTGTGGGCGGGGCTTAGCACTCGCCTGCGCGGATCCTGGTCCCCAGCAGAGACAGACAGCCTCAGCGCCACCAGAGCTTTGCTTCAGCCACTATTTACAGCTTTTCATTGAAGGGGCTTCCTGTATGGTGGAAAAACAAGTCGCAGCTGCCACTTGAAGGTAAAAATAATAATAAAAAAATGATCTTCAGTCCTGAGAAAAGTCCTTCTGCAAGGTCCCAATGTGGACACTGGAGGGCGCTGTTTGTCCACAAAGAAGCAATGGCGTCATATGTTTGATGTCAGGATTCAATTCAGTTTATTTTTATTTATATAACACTAATTCACGGCACATGTCATCTCATGTACTTTACAAAGTCAAACTTCAAAGGGTAACTTCATAAAGTTTAGAAAATAGTTTCATAAAATGTGAGATCTTAACCTTAACGCTCATCTCCTTCACCAGAGCAGAGAGCAGAGCTCAAGATGGACTTTCTGAACATCTCAGCAGAACCAGGCTTCTTATTTGTACACAACCTTTATTATTTTAAAGTTATTTGCTATCTGCTGAGCTCATTGAGACATTTGTGTTCACTAATTTATATTTGTTTCCAATATTAAATCTTTCAAAGTATATAAATATTTGATTTAAAATAAATTGACTCGTCTGTTTCTTTCTCAGAACCTGGTTCCGGCCTGATAACTGGCGAAAGTGGATCAGGCAGAACCCAGTGGATCTTTCTCACTGCTCCATCGCTGCTGAGTCGGTCTTTTATTAACTGAGGCAGAAGAACCAGGAAAGTTGAAGCTCAGTTTCTGCTTCAGCAGAATCTGTTTTTTTGTTGTCAATAAAATGTTTCTGCCTTCAAAACCTGTTTAATTCTGTTTCCTGTGTCATTTCGATTTTCTACTCGTGACTTCATTTATAGTCTGGTTTGCTTTAATTTCTTTCCATTTGTGGATCCTCTGGGTTGTTGCAAACATCTGGTGAGGATTTTAGGTCAGTAACTCCTTTAGAAATATTGAAATTCAGAAAAAGCTAAACCTGTTTCAGACTTATTTTGCCTGCTTGATATTTCAGGTGTTTTTTTCTGTTGACCTTTATAATTCTGTTTTACAGCCCAGAAAAACCCAAACCTCAGCATCTCATATAATGATAAAGTATTACACCAGAACCAGAAGAGGGTGGAGGAGCCAAAGATTGCACCCCAGTAAGAGTATCACTACTTCAACATTATTTTACTTAAGTAAAACATTGCCAACCAAGAAATTACTCAAGCAAGAGTAGAAAAGTATTCGGTAAGAAGGCTACTCGAGTAAAGAGTAACTAATCATAACAGCTGATGGTTTAATATTTGAAAATGATGTAATCGGTCAGAGAACAATATCAGGTTACGTACAAATTCTGGTCTGTCTCACAAAAAAAAATCATAATCAACGAGCTGAAAATATATTTCACTCACCATTCAACACTTTGTTTCTTTTTCAAATTTGTTTATTTTTCTATCACACCCCAAAATGCTTAAAGGGAGCACTAACACATTAACATTACAAGGTCTAAATGAGGCTGGGCTCCTTCCTGGTTGGCGAATGGCGTAGCCAATCTTTGTTCTCAGTTATTAACAGACATGTTGAAATTTAAGTTTAAAACCATAACTTGAACAAGGGTGATTGTGGTAAGAAAATAAATAAGTGTTGGAACAAGAAGTGGTTTAATTGTGACTTTTTCAGCAGGAAGTGTCCTTTTAATGCTTGACAGTGAGGGATCTTTGGAGGTAAATTATGTTTATGTTGTTGGTAAATGGAGTTTATATAGCACTTTAATAATAATAATAACACTTTTTATTTAAGAGCAACTTTCAGAGCACTCGATGACAATGTAAAAATTCCAGAGAGTAACAACACTAAGTCATGATAAAAACACACAAAAAGTTCAAATGAACAGTCAATCACAGTAAGTAGGCATTCATGTGTCAGATGTGTTTAGACTTGAAGTGGGAAAAGCTTTTTGTCAATGTCTGGAGGGAGAGAGTCTCAGAGTCTGGGAGCAGAGCATGAGAAACAGAAATATAAAAGAGTAGACCCCACATTGACTGTCACTGCGCATGAATTACGGCCGCCATCTTGGGGCGGTCGTCCTGCAAACAGCACCAGGATGTCAGAGAGGCAAATCCTACAGTCTTCTCAGGATTTCTCTTCGACCTGTTGGTAAAACAACACATAATCATGTCATGTTGATTCTTTGGTGAATTTTTAATCTTTTACTTAAAAAAACAATAAAAAATGTAAACTTGGTCTTGTGGTGGTTTTTTTTACATGGTTGTGTCATTTTTTTAATCGCCAACAGAATCAAAGTCTTCACTTGAGTCATGTTCATTTCAACCTGACGGATATCAGCCATCAAACACTGTTTGCTAACACATCACTTTTCTTTATAACTTTTTATGATTGATGAAAGGATGGAAGCTCATTCTGCTGGACACAAAAACAGCTTCCTGAAAGAATGAGAGTGTAGCTCATTATTCTGGTAAAGCATGGATTCTAATGTAAAACACAATACTGGATTAGTGACAATTCTGGTGGCTAATTTGTGATCGTTAATGTTGTGCTTTGTGTAATCAGCTTTAGCAAATGTATTATTTAAGTTATTTACATATTCCTCTATCAAAGAGTCCCTAAAGTATGAGAACATATTCCCTCGGTTTGAAAAATAGAAAAAGATGTTTATATGACTATCAATGGAGAACCTAATATTTCAGTATCCCCTCCCAAAACATGGGAATAAATTAATCTAGACAGTTTTTTCTGTATTTATTCCTCTCATCATAACTCCTGTGAATTTGTACACATTTTCTGTATATTACAGAGACCTATACATGTGCTTACCTGAAGACCCGCAAATATTTCACCTTTATGGTTGAATTCATAAGCTTAATCCTTCTAGATAAGTGATATTTAATTTGACTTATACAAAACAAATGTTAAACAACAAAGACAAAGTCCACAAAATCAACACCAATCTTTAATTTATAATTTCCCTTATAGATTTAAAGTCGAAGGCTGTCAATTGGATTCTAATGACAGGGAAAATGACAGGGTCCTTCAACATTATAAGTAGAGATATAGAAATAGAAAGAGATATAAGAGTATAGGCATAGAGAGATAGTGTCCATTTGTTATTTAGAATATATATATATATACATATATATATGTGTGTGTGTATATATATATATATATACACTACCGTTCAAAAGTTTGGGGTCACCCAAACAATTTTGTGTTTTCCATGAAAAGTCACACTTATTCACCACCATACGTTGTGAAATGAATAGAAAATAGAGTCAAGACATTGACAAGGTTAGAAATAATGATTTGTATTTGAAATAAGATTTTTTTTTACATCAAACTTTGCTTTCGTCAAAGAATCCTCCATTTGCAGCAATTCCAGCATTGCAGACCTTTGGCATTCTAGCTGTTAATTTGTTGAGGTAATCTGGAGAAATTGCACCCCACGCTTCCAGAAGCAGCTCCCACAAGTTGGATTGGTTGGATGGGCACTTCTTGCGTACCATACGGTCAAGCTGCTCCCACAACAGCTCAATGGGGTTCAGATCTGGTGACTGCGCTGGCCACTCCATTACCGATAGAATACCAGCTGCCTGCTTCTGCTCTAAATAGTTCTTGCACAATTTGGAGGTGTGTTTAGGGTCATTGTCCTGTTGTAGGATGAAATTGGCTCCAGTCAAGCGCTGTCCACTGGGTATGGCATGGCCTTGCAAAATGGAGTGATAGCCTTCCTTATCCAGAATCCCTTTTACCCTGTACAAATCTCCCACCTTAGCAGCACCAAAGCATCCCCAGACCATCACATTACCTCCACCATGCTTAACAGATGGCATCAGGCATTCTTCCAGCATCTTTTCATTTGTTCTGCGTCTCACAAGCGTTCTTCTTTGTGATCCAAACACCTCAAACTTGGATTAATCCGTCCACAACACTTTTTTCCAGTCTTCCTCAGTCCAATGTCTGTGTTCTTTTGCCCATCTTAATCTTTTTCTTTTATTGGCCAGTCTCAGATATGGCTTTTTCTTTGCCACTCTGCCGTGAAGCCCAGAATCCTGCAGCCGCCTCTTCACTGTAGATGTTGACACTGGTGTTTTGCGGGTACTATTTAATGAAGATGCCAGTTGGGGACCTGTGAGGCGTCTGTTTCTCAAACTAGAGACTCTAATGTACTTATCTTCTTGCTCAGTTGTGCAACGCGGCCTCCCACTTCTTTTTCTACTCTGGTTAGAGCCTGTTTGTGCTGTCCTCTGAAGGGAGAAGTACACACCGTTGTAGGAAATCTTCAATTTCTTAGCAATTTCTCGCATGGAATAGCCTTCATTTCTAAGAACAAGAATAGATTGTTGAGTTTCAGATGAAAGTTCTCTTTTTCTGGCCATTTTGAGCGTTTAATTGACCCACAAATGTGATGCTCCAGAAACTCAATCTGCTCAAAGGAAGGTCAGTTTTGTAGCTTCTGTAACGAGCTAAACTGTTTTCAGATGTGTGAACATGATTGCACAAGGGTTTTCTAATCATCAAATAGCCTTCTGAGCCAATGAGCAAACACATTGTACCATTAGAACACTGGAGTGATAGTTGCTGGAAATGGGCCTCCATACATCTATGTAGATATTGCACCAAAAACCAGACATTTGCGGCTAGAATAGTCATTTACCACATTAGCGATGTATAGAGTGTATTTCTTTAAAGTTAAGACAAGTTTAAAGTTATCTTCATTGAAAAGTACAGTGCTTTTCCTTCAAAAATAAGGACATTTCAATGTGACCCCAAACTTTTGAACGGTAGTGTATATATATATGATGTAGTGATGAAAAACAGCTATATATCATTCTATTAGGAAAATAAAGGAATAATGACCTTTAGAATAAATCATATCATTTATTTGCTGTTATAAAAATGTTGGAGCTTAGGGCACAATACTGTACTGTAAGTAGTACTGCTTTCTCTTCAACTGCATGTAAATATAATAATACAAAATATAATGTAAAACTAAGTGATGTTATTGATGTGAGAGGTGAAGGATAAAGTGCTACCAAAGATGAAACCCAGACTCTTGAGCCGAGGTGGAGGGGAGACTGTGGAGTCGTCAACTTAGAGAGAGAAATTGTCAACTTATATTACAGATAAGTTTTAAAAAGGTGAACCAAGATTTTATTTTGGATAGGCAGGAGGTGAGGGAAGAGGGTATGAGTATAGAATTTGGCTAACTAGATAAATAGAGCTGTGTCAGCTGTGTAGCAGTGAAAATAGATGTTAAATTTCAGGAAGATATTGCCAAGGGGAATAAGGTAATAAAAAGTAGGGGTCAGGACAGAGCCTTGGGATACACCGGTTGTCACAGGGGATGGATGGGAACTAAAGGACTTAAGTTGAATGAACTGAGTGCAGCCAGAAAGGTAAGCGTAAAACCAGCCAAGAAGTGTGTGATGCCAACTGAAGATAATCTGTGGAGAAGGATGGAGAGAGAAACTGCATCAAAGGGAGCAATCAGGTCCAGAAGAATGAGAATAGAAAGTAAACCAGAGTCAGCTCCATCTGGAGGTCAATGGTGACTTTGAGAGCAGTTTCAGTGCTGTGGTAGAGACGGTGAAAACAAGGTCCTGGAGGAAGCTCCGTTAGAACGGATCAAGTCAGAATAACTGGATTTAGTTTGAGCAATTCGTTCCTTATACTGTGCTATTTGAGATTTGTACATTTCTTTAGAGATTGCCAGACCAGTTTCCCTATGGAGTCGTTCAAGCTTTACTGGAATGGAGTTCAGGGGTGAACCAGGGGGCAGTATGGGAGAAGGTAATGGACCGAGTTTTCACTCATTGAAGATCATTATATTTTTAAACAGTTATTTTATTTAGAAGCAGCTCATCAGGGGGCTTTATCAAAGTTCTGAGGATGTGAGAGGCGGGAATTATTGCGAGATCGCCTCCATGGCGAGTCTCACGTGTGTGGGAAAGGTAAACAACCCCCAGTGGTGTCATTGAGCCGAGAGTAGTCTTTGGGTTGTTGCCAGGTCTCAGCCAAACAAAGGAAGTCAATATTTTTACATGTTTTCTTGTGTCATTTATAGCAAACATGGAGTGCAAATGGGGGGAAGTCTTCAGTTTTATTTCTGAAGGCTCCTACCCATTGACACTCAACAGAGGGCAGAGGCAAACTTTAAGAAAGTATGCCGAAAAATTTACCATCCATGGTAGGGTTTTTATATCTTAAATAAACATAACATCTTTAACTACAATATTGACATAATATGGTCATTGTTTTAATACAGCTGGTGACCTATTCTACGGAGCCTTACCCGAAAGAAGGGCCATACGGTCCAAAGAAGAGGCCTGGAACCTCTTCAAGGAGTTTCATGCATCCCCCATGGGAGGACACACTGGCATTGTCAAAACACGCATTGCCATGTGTTCCTGATTCTATTGGCCTGGTATGACAGCAGACATTGAGAAATGGGTATGTAACAACATAGTTAGCAAAATCTTTATGGTCCAAAATGTCGTAAAACCTATAAGCTGTAATGTTGTAAAGGTGTCTCAATGTGACCGGTGCCAAAGAGTTGGACCTCCCCTCCAAGTTGTCAGAGAACTTCAGTGCATAAAGGTAACCATCCACAGCAATTCATGAAGTTTACCACCTCTAGGACATTGTTGCTGATAACATTGTTGTCATCCCCAACAGGTGTCAGGGGTGTGGGAGCTGATCGGAATTGATCTGACAGGTCCCATGCCCCTGACATCTTGTGGCAATCAGTATATCCTGACAGCTACAGATTACTTCTCTAAATGGGTGGAGGCTTTCCCTCTCAAGACTAAGACCGCTGAGGAAGTCTGCCAAAAATTATGTTCTATATTTTACCGGCACGGCTGTCCTCAGCGTATTCTCACTGACCAGGGGCGAGAATTTGTGAACACAGTAAGCCACATTTAATACTACATATATTTTTGTGAAGCCTCGGTATATGTAAAAGGTTATAATAATGTGCTTCGTTGTTGTTTTAGATGAACAGTAGACTCTGTGATCTACTTTCAATTCAAAGAAGCATCACTGCCGCCTATCATCCTCAAACCAACGGCTTGGATGAAAAGACAAATGACAACATTAAGCGGTAAGAAAGTTATTAGAAAACTTACATGTTTTTTTGTTTTATATCTCTTAATCGTTTCTTTTCATTGCAACATCTTTCTGTAGGCTTGTATCAATATACAGCTTCTTATAGCTATGACATACCATAAAAAATGCAACACATAAGCAACTTTTACAAATTGGAGTATGTTCTTAGAACATGTATGAAACTGTTCTTCTAGGGCACTGAGAAAACTAGTCAATGACAAGCAAGATGACTGGGACATGTTCCTTGAGGCCACTTTGTTTTCCTTAAGGTCGAAAACCCACACCACCACGAAATACTCGCCATTTTTTCTGATGTATGGCAGAGAGGCTAGGTTTCCTTCTGAAGTTCCTGTTGACATGCCGGTACGATTCTGTTTTTGCATGGAAATCCGAGTGTATTAAGGTTTTAAGTTTGTAGATCATGTTAAAATTTCAGTACTTCCTCAAAAACATTTTTATAACTACAGAGGCATTGGTGATTTTGGCTGGTAATTGCACTGTGTACCTGGAAAATACTTAATTCCTCCTCTACATCAGACATTCTGAACTTTCTTAATACAAAGTTTGTTAGTTATATTTTGAATGTAAATGTGTTTGTGTTTTTACAATACAGTTGTCTTCTGTAGTCCTACCAGAGGACTACAGCCAAATTATTAAAGACAGAGACAACAGACAGGGGGACACAAAGATCCAGGTGGAAGAGAATGTCGAACTGGCTCAAAAAAAATGAAAAAAGCTTTTGCAAACCGGGCACAAAAAAAATTCAAAAATTTCAAGTTCACAGAAGGGGAGGAAGTTCTTCTATTCAACATAAGAAAAAGGGGTAGGAAAGGTGCCAGGATGGAGGCAGACTACTCTGGACCTTATTTTATCCATAAAGTGATAGGGAGCACTGTGATGTTGAAAACAATGGCCGGAAAAGTCCTCAAGACAAAGCATAGCATGAGTCGTCTGAAGCCATATAACAGAGGCAATGAGGGAAAAAATGCAGGTGAGGGTTTCATCTCAGGTGAGAAGTTGAATGAATGGGAGACAGTGATTAGGTACGCAGGCAAAGCAGAAACCCCACTGCAGACCAAGACAGACGGTCAGGTCCATGGCAAGGTCATCCAGTGCTTTTCGCTGTTGTCTCCCTCTCGTCCTCAATCTCCCCCTGCCAAGTTCTCTCGGTTGTCTCCCCCTAACCCTCCAGTGAAGTCTTCCCCTCCAGTGACCTCTCCCTCTCACCCTCCAGTGACCTCTCCCTCTCCCCCTCCAGTGAAGTCTCCCCCTCCAGTGACCTCTCCCTCTCCCCCTCCAGTGAAGTCTCCCCCTCCAGTGACCTCTCCCTCTCCCCCTCCAGTGACCTCTCCCTCTCACCCTCCAGGGTGTTCTGACCAAAAACTTCTAAGAAGTTTTTGGTCAGAACACATGAAATTTTATTAATGTTGGGTATTAAGAACCAGTTCCACTGTTCTGGGAACTGTGGAAGTCTGTGTGAAACCTGTTGATCTGTTTTGTTAATATTCTAACAATCAAAAACACAAGATGGCTTAGGAGCATATCAACGAATTTTTCATTCCAAACGGAACAAATTTTCCCTTAGGCTATACCGGAACAGTCCAAAGCATTAAAAAAATCCAAAGATATATGACATACTAAATTGCAGTATTTTCTGTTATGTACTAGTATAACATGATGGCTTGTCAACAGAATATAAAGAGGTAGTACTTGACTATTTTTGGTAAAGTACACTCTAAATGCCTTTATTTGTTCCCAGACAAGGTGGAAGAGTACTGTGTGGAATGCAATATGCTTCACTGTAATGCTTCAGAGAACATCATTGACATGGTAAACAACTAAACTGTACAACTTAACGCTTCAAACACATTACACTTGCTAACTCATAACTGTTTTCTTTTTCTGTCCACTTCACAGATACAGTGTGACTGCTGCTCAAGCATCTTTACTCCCTGATCTCACGATTAAAACATTCAAAGGAGACCCATTGGAGTATAAATCATTTATTAGATCTATAGAACATGGCATTGAAAGCCGCACTGATGACGAACGTGACCGCTTGCAGTTTTTGTTGCAGTACACGAGTGGACAGCCACATGAGTTGGTGAAGAGCTGCATTCACATGCCACCTTCAACAGGTTATGCCAAAGCAAAGCAAATGTTGCAAGACTACTTCGGTGATGACTACAAGATTGCAGAGGCATACTTAAAGGAAGCCATGGACTGGCAGGCAATCAAACCAGAAGATGGGGCTGCACTACAGTCATTCGTATTGTTCCTGACTGGCTGCTCCAACACAATGGCGGATATTAGCTACATGGAAGACTTGGACAATGCAGCAAGCATCAAGGCTTTAGCTAGCAAGCTACCCTACAAGCTGAAGGAATCCTGGAGAAAATACGCCTGCGACTTGCAAGAGAAAACAAAGAAAAGAGTTAAATTCAAGGATTTTGTTGAATTTGTGAACAAACAAGTCAAGTACTTAATACACCCTCACTATGGGAACATAAAATACAACACCACCACCAACATAAAGGATCCCGTTCGTCAGAAACCAAAAGTACAAGACAAGAACATGGCTAAATCCAAGAAGGTTTTCACAACATACGTTGCTTCGTCAGCAGAAAACAAAGACAAGAAAGAAAACGAAAGCTCAACATTTAATAAAACAAAGCCAGAGGATGCCAATGGGAAACCATGTTTTTACTGCAGTGGAGAACATCACAATTTCTCAGTCTGCAAAGGATTCAGGAAGAAACCTCACAAGGAAAAGATTGAGTTTTTGAAAAGTAAATGGCTGTGCTTCGCATGCTTGAAACATGGTCATATGAGCAGCAGCTGCTCAGAGAAGGCACAATGTCAAGAATGTGCTCGTCCACATCCCACTCTGCTACACATCACGTTTAAAGAGTCAAAGGACGAAACAAAGAAAGACAAAGAAGGTACAGATGAGCAAGCTGTGGCAAACGCTCATAATCAAGCATCTGAAATATGTAGTGTTACCGGGGCCGGTAAAGAAGATTGCTTCCTGTCCATAGTTCCGGTACAAGTCAAGGCACAAAAAGGAACAAAAATAGTGACCATGTACGCATTTCTAGACCCAGGCAGCTCTGCTACCTTTGCTACTGAGTCATTAATAAATGAACTGAACCTGAATGGACGCCGCACAAGCATCTCCTTGCGAACCATGGGAAATGAGGCCGTGGTGAACACACGTATAGTGACAGGACTGGAAATCAGTAACTTGGAAGGTGACCAGTTTATTGAAATTTCATAGGTGTTTCCCCAGAAGGATAATATCCCACGCCAAGAAGATGTTGGCAGGTGGCCGCACCTAAAGGAGGTGAAGCTTCCCGCTGTTGAAGCAGAAGTAGGATTGCTAATCGGAGCTAACATCCCCAAGGCCATGGAACCGCTTAAGGTGGTGAACAGCGTTGATGAAGGCCCTTATGCTGTGAGGACAGCGTTAGGCTGGACAGTCAATGGTCCTCTGAAAGGAGGCAACGATGGACTGAGAATTAGGTCGCCAGCAGTTACAGCTAACCGAATCTCAGTAGCCAGGCTGGAAGAGCTTTGGCATCAACAGTTTAAGCTGGACTTTCCTGATGCAGGGCTGAGTGAAGACATTGAAATGTCAAAAGAAGATCATCAGTTTATGAACATGGTGTCTCAGTCGGCACAATTGAAAGATGGTCACTACAGTATTTGCCTTCCACTGAGAAACAAATCACTGTGTTTCTCAGTGGAAGGACAATAAGGACAGTAAGAACTCACATAATACGTTTGTGGTTATTTAACGTGGAATGAGGTAATTTAGCTTAACTAATTTAGAACAGCATTTGGTATTTTCAACCCATTCTAAATCCTGAGTTAAACAAAACATTATTTGATAAAATAACATTTTAAAGGATAATATGCTAATTGAAAATCAATGCCTTTAGGACACTAGATTATATTAATGCAATTATTCCTCCTGTAGCGGTCGGTCGCTTGATGGGTTAATCCTAAAGTTATACAAAACACCATTAAATCACGATTAATCTTGCCTATTAATGATGTACTAATGCTCATAGCACTATCGAACAAAGGCCGAGCTAAACGAACAAACTGTATAAATGTATAAAACCATAGTTGCGTTTATCAGAACCGTAGCACTGATGTTAGCTTTCAAGTTAATTGTGCGGCTATGCTAGCGGACATTCTGCGCTAATTTAAAAATACTTATAAGCTCCATTTGGTCGTAATGAGCGGACTGGACAACACAAACATTAATATCCCATCGGTGTATAAAAGCCTTATGGAAATAAAGTTTGTTATAACCATAAAAACACACTCAAACACATCAGCAAAGCTTGGTTTCCAGAATGCTAGTGGAAGATACCTATAAGCTCCTAACCTGACGCCGCCAGATAGATTTGCTCCGCATATCCATCTGGAAACCTTCCGTTGAAGTAATTTTGGGAAGGGGCGAAAATACTGGTTAGCTGATTGGCCTATGTTGATGATAGATGGGCCAAATAAACCAATCAGATCAACGAAGCATATGACGTACTCGTCAACATGCTTCGTCGTCGCTCTGTTACGAGCGACGACGAAAACACAACCACAAGCCAAGCTACTCTTGCTGCTTCAGGTAAAGGCTCGTTAGCTCAGCAAAGAAATACTCTGTAATTCCGATAAAACTTGCTCGATAGCCACGCTAACGCTAGTTTCATCGGCTGAAGCCGCCATGTTCTTTAGACTGAACTGTCGCGCTTCCCGTTGCGTCACACCTCAACCTGCCTCAAAGCCAACGCTGATTGGACGTTCGTTTGGTGAACGGCTCCAAATTTTCTTTAACGGAGAGTAGCTAGACTGATATGCGAGTGAAACCTTGAAAGCTCGCGAGATCAGGATGGTCTCACGAGGCTAATAAGCTCCAGGAATTTTGGTCAAAGCTTAAAACAAAACAGTAAAAACCATCTTAAATAAACTATTTGACTTTCCCTGCCTAACTCTGCCTAACCTGTCTGAGATGTTGGAAAAGGGCAGGGATGCATTGAGGAGCAGCGTGCGACAGAGAGAGTTTGTCTGTGGACAGGGGGGTTAATACAGTGGCCCCCTGCTGTGAGAACAGTCCCCTGAGGGCCTGTAAAAGTCTCACATTTGAGTAGCTTTAAACTTTAGTCTGATTTTATTCCTCATGGCTTGATCACACAACATGAATAACAACCTTTGGATAACTACTGTACCCACGGAGACACAGTCGCCCTACTGAAATGACCGAAAGTCATTTAATCCAAAGTTCAGATGGAGAAAATGTAATGTGGGCAATATTATGACGCTACAAGTTAACATAAGCAGATTGGTAGGAGCCCATAATAATCCACCAACATCAGTAGGTAATAATCAAGCTCATCCTTTCACAGTAAAACCTTCAGTCTTCATCTCACAGACCGGCTTCCTTTCCCTCTTCACAGGCCAGAGTCCAAGTCAAGTCTTAAATCTTTTATTTTGCAACTGAACTCAGTTAACGACGCTGAAAACATGTGAATAAAACTAGATAGGTTCCCAGAGTGGTCACCTGAAAACATGCTGCAGGGAGGTGGAGCTGCAGGTAAGCTTTCACTTTCAGTTTTCTGCTCTATGGTTCCAGCTGTCGTTGCTCGACCGTTTCAGCTCCCTGCAGTAAAATCATCCTCAGCTCCATCAGGAGGTTCTAACAAACCGTCTCTGCTGAACAGAGGTGAGTCCAGCTCTTTTTACACCTTTGTGTCGCCTTGTTACCACTCAGACTGAACTTTTCTTTTAGATTTCTGCTCCATATCCACTCAGATCTACTCTCTTTGTTTGTTGACATACTCCCTTATGAATGCTGTGATCTCCCTCTGATCTGACTGGCTGATTCCCTCCAGGTGGTTTCCACGCTGTTTTTTTCCAACTGGTTGCTTTTGTATTTTCTGTATTTGAAACCATCTAACAGAAAACTACGGAGACATGATGTTTTCCTTCTCAGAGGAAACAGAAAAAACAGCTAAACATTTTTATAGGAGGTATATTTTGGCTCCTGTAGTTAGACATTTCACTGAGATCGCAACAAAATGTGTGTCCTGTGAAATTATTACAGTGCCAAAGCACATTCATACAGCCAGTCTTTGGAGCTGTTTTCATACACAAAGAGCTGTTTGCCACAAAGATGAATTCACAAATTAAGAAGTTGTTACAAGGGTCAATGAGTGGCAATAAGTTACAAAGACAGGAATTAGCAGGAGTGTTTATGTGCTCAATGATCAGGCTGACATTAGTCAGACATCCTAACACCAACATATTAATGGGCCTTTCAGACAGGCTGCGACGACCGCAATGCTGCGCTGTGAAACCCATTTTTTTCAATGGCTTGCGCCGCGCCAGGGCGGTTTATCGCTGCGTCGAGCAAAGCGCAAGCACAGCGCACCGCTTCGCGACGCGAGCTCGCGCGCAGGCCAGGTCAAAGTTGAACTTTGACCGCGGCGCGCTGTGACGAATGCACGCGTGGCCAATAGAAACAAGTTAAATTCCATTTACAGAGTGCAGGCTGAAAAAAACCCTGATGTGTGGGCGGGAGAAAGACATGACTAGCGGGACTCCAGCAAAACAGGCTATAAAATGAAAAGTAGCCAAGATTTATTTTATTACATATTATTTTAATGTAAATCACCTACCTCAGACAAATTGCCAGACGCTCCCTAGAAGAAATTGGCTCCCGGTAATTTGTATGGATCCTTGAGATCCTTGGTCCGACTCTCCCCAGCAAACTCTCAAACTGCTCCATACTGAGCCGAAAGTAGACCTGGAACCGGTGGCTGTGAAAATGGAGCTCTTTAACAAGCCGGAACTCCCCAACCTGCTCTCTGGACCTGAGGGTTTCGTGCACCCACAGCCTCTTCTTCCTTGCTGCTCTTTTTCTTCGAACTAGCAGGGCTAGTGCTAGCGCTTGCTTCTTAGCACGGGTCAGATACATATTTGCTGCTGACCAAAAGCTGGAACAACAAACAAATGACTAGACCCGGCAACCCAGCCGGCGCTGCGCAAATGCGCTGAACCCCGCGGCCAGCGCAGCGCAAATCGCTTCCTATCTGAAAGGCCCATTACACAGTCAGTCTGATACAGTCTGTGACCAAGCTTTATATTAAAGCTTGCAACTCCACACTTCTCCAGACATTTGAATTAAGAAAGCTTTCTGGATGGGAAGCGAAACGTCTTCAAACTTTGGAAATAAGTCCACTGGTTGTTTTTTTTTTTTTTTTTTACTTTTTTGGAGTGAAGTAATGATAACTGATCCCTCAGTTACTTATTAAATAAAAGGAACGTGATTCCAGCATTTTATCGAGAACCAGGCTGGAGCCGCCCCCCCCCCCCCCCTTCTGATCCCAGCCCTGATCTCCAAATCTGAGCCCACTGCCTCTCGCACATACCAGCTGCATAAGACACAAGCACCTCATCGTCCAAACCTTTACAGTCCCACACAGAAAATACGCAAGCATTGACTTTGATGGACCAGGGGAGAGTGAGACTGATAGCAGACCTTTATCGTCTCCACACTGATCGCAGCTGCTCAGGTGTTTTAGAGGAGATAGGCCAGAGGTGATCTTAGGACCCGAGCTGTAATGTTTCCTTTCACAGGGATGTTCCTCTTCATGGTGTTCTTGAGAAAAACCCAACTTCTGATCTCAAATGAAAACCCTTGAGAGGGTCAAACGTCTCTGCTGATGCCGTTTGTGCAGCATTTAAGTAGCTTCCTTCATCACTTTATGCTTTCTGAAAATGTTGCTTTGCTTTCAGGTTATTTCGATGTTGTTGGTAAAACGAATAAGGAAAAAGGAATGTTTCACTGACTCAGTTTTATTTATATAGTGCCACATATTTACATGTCATCTCAGGGCACTTTACATGGTCAAATTCAATCAAATCTTTCAGACAGATTGGTCACTGACCAAAGGCTGCGCAGTGGTGCAGCTGTTAATGTCCTCATTGGCTTTTAAACATTTCACCTTCGTGTTTCAGGTCTGGGTGTGCAGACATGTCCACGGCCAGCTGTCTGCTGTCTGACGACCACTTCCGGTGCTTCATCTGTCAGAATGTCTTCACGGATCCGGTCAGTACACCATGCGGACACAACTTCTGCAAGAGCTGCGTGACAGAAGACGTCTGTGTCGATGTCCCGTTTCAGTGTCCCGTGTGTCTAAGGATGTTCTACCCTAAACCAGAGCTGCAGGTCAACACTGTGATTGCTGAGCTGCTCGACATGTTCAGACGCTCCGCTCAGCGCCAGAACCCAGAGGCACAACCTGCTGATCCGCGTAGAGGTTATTTCTTCACTAATATCAGAGTGATTGTAATAATTGCCATGGCTCTGCTGTTCATTTTATCTGCCCAAATAAAAGAGAACCCTCATTTGGCCGAGGAAACAAAGGGAAAGAAGCCAGAAAAGCCGGAGGTAAACATCCGGGACATGATTGAGGAAATCAAACACTGTTCACAGCTTGGCACAGAAGATGTTTGGACCTTTAGTTCGGCTAAGACATGCCTGAATCTGACCTGGGAACAGAACAGGACTCAGATGAAGCTGCTCTCTGCTGCTCACCTGGAGCAGATCTTCACCCAGGTGATGAGGAAGGAAACGCCCAGGCTGCTGATGCGAGCCGAGCTGCTGAGAGCCCAGCGCTATGCGGCGGATGTGACTCTTGATCCGGACACTGTGCATGCCAAGCTCTTCCTGTCGGATGACAGGAAACAAGTGAGATGTTGTGTTCCGAAGAGGACTCTCCCAAAGAGCCAATGTATAAACCCAAAGAGGTTTATACATTTCAAATATGTTTTAGGAGAGCAGAGTTTCTCATCAGGCAGGTTTTACTTCGAGGTCCAGGTGAAAGGAAAGACTAACTGGACCTTAGGGGTGGCTGAAGAGTCCATCAAAAGGTTTGGACTCATGAGGCTCCGCCCCCAGTCTGGCTACTGGACCTTAACTGTGAGGAATGGGAATAAGTTCTGTGGTCAGTCTGAGCCTCCGGTCTGTTTTTCTCCTCAGCCTGGTCCTGAGAAGGTGGGGGTGTTTGTGGATTATGAGGAGGGTCTGGTCTTCTTTTACGATGTAGATGCTGCTGCTCTGATCTACTCTTTCACTGGTTGCTTCTTCACGGAGAGACTCCACCCGTTCTTTGGTCCGGGTCACAACTACGATGGTACAAATGACGCCCCGCTGATTATCACACCTGTGCGCCTCCCAAACTGACCCATTAAAAACACGATGTCCCCACTTTCAATAGTTCCTTTTTCGTTGTTCTTTAAATGCATTTTGTCTCTGATGAACTGCTTTAAACACTTCACTCATCCCCTTTGTTTGGAACTTCACTCAGAGCAATTGCTACCCACCAATTCTGATAAAAAAACAACTTTAACTGTTACTGAAATCAATCCATCCGTCCCTCTTTTCTGAGATCGGGCCCAGGAGGCAACAGGTACCAGACACCCCTCTCCCCAATGACATCCTCCAGCTCATTCTGTCGAATCCCAGGGTGTTTCTCGGTGGGATATACAGTCTCTCCAGGGAGTTCTGGGTCTTTCCTGGGGTGGGATGACCCAGAACTTGCTTCCTCCTAGTGGAACGTGCAACGCGAGGCGTCTAAGCGGTCGCTGCAGTAGTTACTGAAATGTATTATGTATATGCATTATGATTATCTAATAAGTGCTGAACAGAAACAGTAATAAACAGCATGCAAACATCTTTTTTCATGAGATAACTGAGACATTTTAATTGAATAAAAAAGTGGAAAAAAAGCTCCTCATGCCTCTCTCGTCTCTTTACATCCTCTCCCCGAGCAGCCACAATGATCTAGTTTATTGTTTCTGAAGATCCTTCAGAATTAAGAAGTAGCCATGTCTTATGTGAAGTTCAGACAAAAGAGCAGAAATTTAGCGAAATTACAAACCAGCAACTTTAAAACACATCTGGTTACTCATGATTAGATACTAAAGTAAACTGCTTTGCCACGCCAGGCAGAGCCGCCATGGTAGGGTAAGGCCCCGAGCTGAAAAGGGCCCTGAGGACGATACAGTTGTTAAGAATAATAACTGTGATAGTGGAAGTAAAGAAAAAATAGGAAGTGAATAATAAAACATGACAATTCTATTTTCCTGAAATTACCCTTTCTATAATGCTTCATCCATGGCACCACTGAAGTCGGCAATTATTACAAACTGCATAATTATGAAACTGAGTGCATTGAAATGATGTAATCGTGCAGCACGCTACCCCCTTAAGTGGTGGGCCCCCATGACAGAGGACTGGCTGCGGTAAACTAAACATGAGGCACACATACCCTTCAGGATTTACAAAAAGAAAACACAAGTAGGAAGAAAATGAAAATGAGACAGTGGAATGTTAGCTTGTGTGCTAATCTTGTTAAAACAACTATGCAACACTGACACCTGGTGTTAGAAAGCGGAGTAGCACTGCATTTCATTTGGCCCGTTTACAAGACTTTACCACAAGATAAAAGCTATTGTTCTTGAGTGGTGGGAGACCGTATGTTTATAATAAATATTGTAAACAATATTAATATCATAAATATAAAAGATGCCACACACATATATTATCAAACAGTCTAAAGTTATATGTTTGACCTAATCAATGGAAACATGAATAATATGAAGTACATGTATCAGTAAAATGCAGTTTAAAGGTATGTAGCCACGTAATATGCTTATAGAAGTGATGTTTGTCAAAAGGAGTGAAAGCTGAAGGTGATGAGCATTCATGGTCCTCATGGTGGTGAGACGGGCAGACGGAGCAGAGGAGGCTGATCTAAGCTCTGAGTCCTCCGTAATTTAAGAAGAGTGTTATTGGGGAGATCAAAAAGAAGGGATGCGGCATGTCGCTGTGGATGAAGCAGTGGAATGAGTGGTGAGAGTAACGGAGACTGTTCATATTATGCAGGTGAAAAAGAAATCGAATGATATATATATCTACAGTTCTTTAAATCTACATCATGAAAACCGTAGACTGTTCTACGACGGGTACAGCGTCCCTGGTGGTCTAGTGGTTAGGATTCGGCGCTCTCACCGCCGCGGCCCGGGTTCGATTCCCGGTCAGGGAACAACGTTTTTCATTTCTACTCGAGCTTTTACTGTCGTAAATGTATATATTCAGATTATTTTGTCATCGTGATGTAATTTCTTTTAAAACACTCCACACCCCACACATATCAGTTGGTTTACATTTCATTGGTGAAATTAAAGGTTTGCTTTAACGATCATAGGGAAGTAATATTATAAAAACAAGGTGTTTACTGGAATTGTGTTGTCTTTTCATCAGTTTTAATGAAAAGGTTAAAATTATTTACAAAAAGGCTGTTAAAGGTGGGGTATAGCACCAAATTCAGGTTGTCATGAGGAAACATGAAAAACAAACACCTCCTTCGAGCCGGATTCGAACCAGCGACCTAAGGATTACTGGCAGCACCCACTACAGTCCTCCGCTCTACCAACTCCGCCAAAGCTGGGGAACAATTGTCCGTATAAGATGGGGAAGAATTGGGGGGGAGGGGGAGAAGGGGGGGGAGAGAAGTACCTTGAACGTGGGTTCGAATCCCGCTGTGGTACACTTTTGTTGCCACTAAAACAGCTTAATTTGTTGGCTTTTAACACATAAATTAGCCCTTTGGAATTTGTGGAGCGTTTTTAAACATTTAAGCTAAATTTTACAACCTCACAAAGTGACACACTATCATAGATCTATAGACTGATAATGTAATCTAGACATGATTTCTTTTTTGGACTCAATTAGTTAACCAGGCAGGAGACACATAACATAACTCTTGAATGTATACCAAAAATAAGCACATTTGGGCACAAAGTCTTGCCAATTAACTCTGTATTTAGGACCCACTTTTATCAAACAGGAAATTTCAGCAAAAATCAATGTGCATTTCTTGCATTGGATATCTCAATTTAATCAAATGTAGAGTATGCTGCAATCTATTAGGATTTATGGGCGTACTGGATGTATTTTTGCCCTAGAGCAAATTACAGTCATTATCAGGAAATATCTAAACAAAGAGGCCAATGAAATGACTTATTGTATTTTTTTTTCTTTTATTTAAAACAATGCAATGTATACACAAACACCCCGTAACATTCTTATATATATATATACATAAAATATATAAATAAATCACGTATATACACATAGTGTATAGACATTATATAATTAGTGTATAGACAATTATAGCATATAGAGACAATATATAGTTTATATATATATATATATGTATATATACAGTGTTTAGACATAACAATTATGTAAGTAGTTTATAAACATAATATATAGTGTATAGCCATATTAATTATATAATTAGTATAAAGACATAATATCTAAAGTATATCTACAATAAATAATATATAATAAATGTATGTATGCATAATAATTAAATAAAAATACAAAAATCTTAAAAAACACTGAAAAAAGCTTCACTCCTTTATCTTCTCATCTGTCTGAGCCACTGCTCTTTGGTTAGTGTCTCTGTGTTTGGGCAGTAAATCCTGCCTTTGTATTGGCTATGGCCGGTCTCTGTGGTGCGTGGCTCATCGCATTTAGTGCATCGGTTGGATGTGACTGTTCTTGTGTATTTGCGCTTCTCTTTTTGGGCTGTGTTTTGGGTTTGTGTAGTAGATGTAGGGGTTCCCTGAAAATATGTTGGGCATATAACGTTTGGAGCAGTGGGGGTGGGCAGCAGAAGTCGTGGCAAATTACTAGCTGCTGCAGCGGTTGGTGGTATTTGGAGTGGCATGTAAAAAATATTTTGGTGTGGTGCAGGCGGTTTTGGTTGAATATTTTTCAGCTCAGCTCTGTCTTTGACAATGAGTTTTGTTTTTGCTTGGCCAGTGATGTCAGGAGGCAGGTTGTAAATGTGTTCGTGTTTGTGTGGTGTGACTTGAGTGGGCTTAATGTTAACTGGGAGAAGTGGTTCACTGGCAACGGGCCGTTCCTTAGGCAACACCAGCCCTTGCATAAGAATGGCAACATCTTGGGCCTTAAATCTTTTGTTATGCCACTGTATCAAGGTGGTCTGATTTACAGTGACAAGTTGGAGGGTAGTGTCTTTCATAATAATGCCGTTATTCAAAATTAGCTGTCGAATCTTTTTATAATCATTAAGAATTAATGACCATCTTGAAAATGTTTGGTTTGCAATTTTTTTGGGGCTACTATGAATGTTGCACAACCTGACAAAAACCATCTCAACTAGGCGGCTACAATCTGGCCATTGAGCAGCAGAACCAGAAGAACCAAGAACATGCCTTTTTGTGCTCTCAACGCCTGCATAAACAGCCTTTTTTTTGGGGGACCTAAATCGACCTGTAAGCTGTCGTTTCTGGTGTCGTGCAGCATACACAATCCGGTCTTTGTCATATTTGTCCAAGTTTTGCCAAAGACCCACAATGGTGGCGGCCTGCTGGTTTGTGATTGTTAGGCCTTTTTCATTTCTTAGTTCCACCAGGTACTCAGCAAGCTCATCCACCCGATCCAGTCCTGCCCTACTGTGTTCATCAACAGCCTGTGGAGAAAAATTGCATTAAGTATCTCAAAAAGATAAACCATGAACAATTTTCAAAACACACTGATATTTAACTTACAATTTGTTCAGAAGTAGTTAGCCCAGGTAACCCGGATGAAACAGTAGCCTGGAGCCCAGCAGAAGATGGAGGCAGGTGAGCGGCCTGGAGCCCAGCAGAAGATGGAGGCAGGTGAGCGGCCTGGAGCCCAGCAGAAGATGGAGGCAGGTGAGTGGCCTGGAGCCCAGCAGAAGATGGAGGCAGGTGAGTGGCCTGGAGCCCAGCAGAAGATGGAGGCAGGTGAGTGGCCTGGAGCCCAGCAGAAGATGGAGGCAGGTGAGCGGCCTGGGGCCCAGCAGAAGATGGAGGCAGGTGAGCGGCCTGGAGCCCAGCAGAAGATGGAGGCAGGTGAGCGGCCTGGAGCCCAGCAGAAGATGGAGGCAGGTGAGTGGCCTGGAGCCCAGCAGAGGACGGAGGCAGGTGAGTGGCCTGGAGCCCAGCAGAGGACGGAGGCAGGTGAGCGGCCTGGAGCCCAGCAGAGGACGGAGGCAGGTGAGTGGCCTGGGGCCCAGCAGAAGATGGAGGCAGGTGAGCGGCCTGGAGCCCAGCAGAAGATGGAGGCAGGTGAGCGGCCTGGAGCCCAGCAGAGGACGGAGGCAGGTGAGCGGCCTGGAGCCCAGCAGAGGACGGAGGCAGGAGCTCAGGCAGGTGAGTGATTTGGCAACTAGAAGACTCAGCAGGAGGTAGAGCAAGCTGAGGTACAGGGGGGTGCTCAGGAAGGAAAGAGGTCCTACTGTATGTATCCAAAAGCAAATCTGCTAGTGTGACCTCCATACAGTCAAGTTCCTCAAAGCCCTCATCAGCCTCCACTGGCTGTTGCATTTCTATTTGCTCCAGCAATGTCTCTGCCTCCTCCGAATCTGGTGCCATATCCTGTAGTGGTTTGTCATTCTGCCTCAGTAGGTACTGCACTCCAATCAGTTCACCTGAAATTGCATAACCAATTTTGGATTACAAAAAAATTTAAAGAGTTAAATACAGGACAATGAATATAATACTTAGTGTTGAAACCTGTATATTTTGCAGGTGGTGTAAAAGAAGGGAGCAGCTTCTTGCCAAAAACTCTCTCATAATCGATGTTGACACTATGAACCAGTTCACCAGAGTAGGTGCGTAAACCGGAGGTTTCTGTCTCTACAGCAGCAGCCGCCCTGTTGTGGTTCCAGCGATGTAGCCCATCCAAAAGGTAGATTTGGAAGTTCAAGGTGTTGGCACTGTTTCCTTGAATAAATACCAATCATTAGCACAGGAAAACAAAGCATTTGTTGTAACTTAAGGAGCATTATTAAACTGGACTTACCTGGAATGAACCGATTTAAATGGCAGTGGAAAGACTCCAAAGATGTTGACCCTCTGGCACAGCGCAGGGTCTGCAGCTCGACCCCTCCCTTCTTGATGGTGCCAGTCTGTGTGTACAGCGCTACATCAGGTGGGTCCTGAATGCACTTAACATGCCTCTTCTGAACAAGCCAGATATGCTGCATTCGTATGGGGTCCAGAAGAGGAACACCAAGGGCATCCTTTCCCTTGTCACTGATGAGCTCACTAATCAGCTGATCCAACAGCTGGATGGTTTGCTCTTCTCCACGAGTTCTCCTCCTGCAGTGCAGCTCCAACTCTTCTTTGGTTATTTGCCGATCCAGCTGCTTCTCAGTCAGAGCGGTCCAGCCATGACCTGTAAGCTGTGCCCTCTTTGCCTCTCTCAGTTTGTTAAGGTCAGCAGCATCCCACTCAAAAATACATGCTGACATACGAGCCATGAATGTCGGGTACAGCTGGTGTGCATCGGTGGTGCATCCCACAGCCAGACGTCGCATAAAGTGCCAGATGTCAAGGCGAACAATCAGGTTAGGCCATCCACTGAATCTGGCCTTTAACTTGGTCTCACCCACTTCCTTGCAGCAGCCACAGTCCACATAGAGTGCAACAGGGGGGTCCACTCCTGCAGCCTCATACCTGAAGAAATTTAGTGCACACACACACATATATATATATATATATATATACTTATACAAATAAACACACATACTTTGACTTATAGCGTGTAACTGAAAAAGTTTTGCAGCTAACATACCTGTCAACCAAGCCACCAGCCATCAGGTCTAAACCTGGTCCTTCCCCGGCGGTCAAGACGCTGATGAGAACTTGACCCATCTCATTGCCAACTGAAGTCAGCCATTGTGCAGTGCCCTTTGCTGGTCCTGAGAGTTTCTTTGTGATCTAAAACAGAAATTTAAATATTTATATGGACAACCAATGTTATTTAAAACGTAACTAGTTATATGATTAAACAATACCATATTAATATGTACCTTCCTGGTTGAATCAAGTTTTAAGATGGAGCCATAAGTGGAGGTGATACTAGCCTTGATATCCTCCAACCTGTAAAGTATATCTTGGCTGTACACCACTGAAAGCCACTTATAGCTAGGAAGGGCCACAGGTTTAGGAGGCTCTTCAAAGGTCGGTGTCAACAGGCAACCTTTGCTGATGAAGCCAGCACACGCTCTGGTGTAACACGCAACCCTTTTTAGCCACTCCTCACTGTGGTTCTCTTTCAACTGGCCAATGAGTCGGACCGGTCCATTCCCCAGACCTCGTTCCCGCAAGAGGCGTATCACCCTGATGTCACAGGCATATCTGTGATACGAAACACAGTTGTGATATATGCATAAATCTTTAATTAAAACAATCATTATAATCACATAAAAGCACCAGCATACCGGCGGGTAAGGATGACTCTAAACTCAGAGCGATGGGCCATGTCCAGCTGCTCAAGAATTTCCCTATTCCAAGACAGGTAGCTCCGACGGCACTTTGAGCATATTAGTGTCTCTGTGACCAGGTTGTAAAAACGGTCAATATCAAGCACCTGCCGGACCCGCCTGTGAAGACCACCACTGCTCAGAGTGTGCTTACAGGCAGGGTCAGTGCAAAGGAACCGAACCTTCCACAGCCTGTACGGCATCCACAGCAGTAAGGGATGAGCAAAAAACCTGGCTGATGTTGGGAGCTGGTGGTAAATGAGAGATGGCTGAGGGGGAAAATACCACAGCTGGAGATGGTCCTGGAGCTCCAGTTTCCCTTTGGCAGACACTCTAAATAAGGCTGTTGAAACCCACTGGTGATCCTCCTGTGGCATGGTCTTAGGCCAAAGAAGTGGCAGCTCACCAGTGTTCTCAGGCTGGAATGGGTTCTTCAGACAGAGAGAAGGACAAATTAGATATAAAATAAAAGTAGGATGTGAATGTCATGATAATATATATATAAAAAAAAATGTTTAACTGCATTCTCTGCTGAACTTTGCTCCTCCACTGGTCTCTGTCTTTTCGGAGCTGGTAATGGTGGAGCAAGAAAAAAGGTTTCTGTTCTTTGTGGCTGTTGTTGAAAGACGTTGTGAAGAGAGCTGCCTGGCACTGGATCCTCACACGAATAGGCTGCTGTGCTTGTACAAGTAGGTTTTACATTAGTCTGAAAATAAAAGGACAAAAGAACATTTAGATAAAATAGGAACTTTCTAAGCATAAAGTAAATATATAAACATATATAGTAGTGCTTACACAAGGTTTCCGGGCAATATTTATGTTTGGCTTTGCACTCTCCACATGCTTGCCACCAAATCTGGACCTTTCAAACTTAAGAAAGGCATTAATATGAAAATGGTGACTTTAAAACAAGACTTTAAAACAGATTTCTAGAAAAGGAGCAAACATATTTACTGAAGACAGGGTGAGCTTTGGCCTTTTTGCCAGAGTTCCAGATGTGGTGCACGCTGTGGGGTGTTTGACTGGAACAGCAGTCTGGAGCTGGAAAATGACAAAAAAACAGGTTATTGCCATTATGAGTTCTCATTCACATAGAGCAATAAAATTCACCTACCACTGTGGAACTCATTTGACTTGATTGGCCTCCACTGCTTGTGGGTCTAGATGAGGGTGTGGGCACCTGTTGCAGAACATATATGTTAAGAACAAATACACACTTGCATATCACACACACACACACACACACACACACTGGATGGATGAGGCAGGCCAACATCAGCAGTGATTTCAAAGGAAGCAGAATACTAGTTTATGCATGTGATGTCATTTCCCCATACTACTACTACTACTACTACTACTACTCAATACTATGTTAATACTATAATTAGGGAAAGAGATCCCATCTATGCAGTGCATTTCACAGTTAGAAGCAAGTCCCCCCAAAGCGCTTCACCGTGGTAAGGGGTTTTTATTAATTTACGCAGTGGTGGTTTTCAGCTACGCATGTAGCCACAGCTTGAGGCAGACTGACAGAAACACGATTGCACAATTCTGCGCCAAAGCACCCTCAAATCACCAACTCACACACACTTCACCCACATATATAAGAGACAACGACAGCCCATTTCATGCAAATGAAGTGACAGATTAAGAGGTGCTTTTTTATTAGTGATGAAGCAAGTTTAGCCCTTATGACCTTTTTTTTTACCTGCTAATCCTTTTCCTCTGCTGTTGGAAAGACCTGTTGCAAGACTAACCCAGAAAAAAAAAAAAGAAATGGCCCAAGAACACATTATGGGAAATAAATATTTACACTGTGTGCATAATGAATCTTTGTAGTTCAACATAAAGGCAAAAAAAACAACTGGGCTTCTATTCTAGCTGAAGCATGTAATCATTTTCTTTTTATTAAAGAATGTTCTACTGTTTTAACTTCACACAGGAAGAAACAGATGTTTCTCACACCTCTTTGTGTGCCAACCCCTTGTTGTAACCCCCCCCCCTTGCATTTTCTTTTGTTCCTTAACCCCCATGGTGAGAACTCCTGACACCTCTTGCCCCTTCTTTGATGTCTGATAATAAATGCAAAGATTGGTAACCAGCGCAGTCGAACTCAAGCTTGTGATACAACAAGCCTCATGCTCTTCTGATGGAAGAGTCTAAAAGGGTTATTAAACTTAACTCTATCAGTGAGGGATGAAATGGCTTCAGCTTTAGAATAGAAGTCCAGTTTTTTTGTTTGTTTTCAAAGCTTTTTTTCTGGATTGATCATGACCTGGATGACCGAGAATCTTCACCAGCATATCAATTGTAGATGAAAAACACCTTACCTTAGGAAGATGATACCCACACAAACACTTTTGCGGTTGGGATAAAAGTGTCCGCTGGCCTCTCAGCTGTAGTGGACACTTTTCTATCTATAAACAAGAGCACAAGCTGAATTTGACTACTAATTTTATTCTTTGTCATAATACATTATCATTTCTTGTTTTATGCTCAAATCTATGTGATTCACAGTTTGTCAACTATTTTGAAACTGAAGTAAAAAATAATTATACAGTATCTACTTGATTATTAACTAAAATACCTTCTGATACAGGGAGTACCACTTTTGTTGCCTTGGAGCAGGTCGGTTGCCTGCATCTGATGGCCAAACACCAGAGGAAGCAAAAGACCTAAGCCTTGAGGCCCACTCTGTGTCATCCATAGCCTTGTGGCTTTTGGGGTTTGATTTGGACATATTCTGTAATGACAAAAAAAGCTATTTAATTTATCTTGTAATTATATAAACATGGCATAAACGCATACAAATAAAAAACGTTATAAACATTTCCCTGTGACATTTTAAAATTAATTTGACAGATTCTATTAGACATGATGCATGTATAAACCCTCATAATTACCCATAATGTATAAATGTATATACCCTCATAATTACCCAAATAAAAAATATACGTATTTCCCAGGGTCAGGCATGCTTTTGATAGATTTTATGAGATTTTGCAGTACTATACCAGAGACAGCCATGCATCTGTGAAATGCAGTTGATCGAGTTGATGAGAGAAGTTGCATTTATATAAACTCCTACTAAGTGCCCAAATAAAGTAAAAATATCATTGTTTAGTGGCAAAAACGGGCTAATTGAAACGCATATGATAAAAGATGATTCAAGAGTAGAAGCATTACTTACCGAAATCGACGAGAGTTCTGAAACGAGTCGCGCTCTGGATTCTGATCAGCAAACCTACACTATCTGCCGAAACTGCCGATACATTAAGGGCGGGACATTTGAGTGTCGCCTCCTGCAGCGATTGGCCGCCCAAAAGATTGACGTAGCCTCGTGATTGGCCGGCCAAAAGATTGACGTCGCCCTACGATTGGCCGCCAAAAGATTGACGTCGCCCTACGATTGGCCGCCAAAAGATTGACCCGCGCGTCTTATTAGCTAGCGAAAGATGGACTCCCGGTGGCTATTGGTCACCATATACAGTCCTGCGCTCCCCAGGTACCGCTATCGAAGGGGGGATGCATACCATTTCGCCTTGTGAAGCATTTGACCCGGATGAAGTATGTATAGACGTATTTTTATAAGTTTTATGGTCATTCAAAAAAAAGTAAAAAACAAGGCAACTGGACTTGTTATTCGTAGTAGAAGACGTTTCGCTTCCTCTCCAGGAAGCTTTCTCAATTAAAAAAAAATGCTTTTTTTAATTGAGAAAGCTTCCTGGAGAGGAAGCGAAACGTCTTCTACTACGGATAACAAGTCCAGTTTCCTTGTTTTTTACTTTTTTTGGAATGACCATGACCTGGATGACTGAGAATCTTCACCAGCAAGTTTTATGGTTCACTTGAGAAGAAGGTACACGTACCTCCGCATCTACAAGTATTTCCATCGGTCGAGCTGAAAATATGGCAGCCAGTCAGTAGCAACAGACTCTCGAGTTTTTCCAGTAAATTCACAAATTGCCCGCTGGTCCTGGAAGAGACGAAGCTGAAGTTGGCTCCCGACCTGGATCCTTTTCATTGAAATTATCCATTTCTTTCTTCGGTAAACGAAAGAAACGTACAAGCGACGATTTGGAATGCCTCTGTGTGCAACCGGGAGCACAACAAGTGGTAGGCATGGTTTAGATTCCAAAAATAAACTAAAAGTACGCTCTAAATCACCCGTTTTGTCATGGTGGTAGACGAGAACAGTCGTGTTTTAAGCCTTTTGTTTATTATTTTGCATTTGGACCACATTAGAACCGGCCCAGTTCAAAAACTACAGCCCCGAGACACTTCAAACCTTGATTATATTATTTCACACTAACAGCAGCGTCTTTAAAAACCGGTTTGGGATCTGTGAAAGCTTCATATGATTTGTGAAAGGTCATTAAATCCCTATTTTATTGCTTTTTTAAGATTAATTTTAAATGCAAATTCTTTTAGAGGCTATACTTTTAAAAAGACATGATAAAAGACAAATGAGATAAGGAGGAGAAAACCAATAAAGTTATTAGCCTAAAACTGATGCTCAAAGCTACGTCTGTTAAAGTCCACCTTACTGTCTTCCTGCTGTAGCTGCAACTGATCTGATTGTTGGAAGTAGGAGTGAAGTTATTGCAAGAGTTGAGCATTAATCCTAGAATTTAACAATGTGAGTAAACATATCTCTTTTAGTTATGATTTCTAAGCATGGATTTTATTTGAAGAAGAAATTCACATAAAAAACAAAAAAAGAGAAACACTTTCACACTACAGTTAAAGTAATTAATCAAAACTCTTGATATAAATATACTGTTTGTAATAGACTGTTTCTCCAATTTATGTTTTTTATGTGCTTTTAGTGTAGAATATTTTTATTACAACTATAACTGTAGCTTTAGTGGAGTGCAGACGCAAATATGGTGTTAAAATAGGCCTTTAATGACCTTTCACAAATGAAATAAAGTTTTGAAAAATCCCAAAGTGGATTTAACGATTTAGCTATTAGTGTGTGGAATGATATAATCCAGGTTGGAAGAGTTTTTAAACCAGAGCAGATTAAAGACGCGAAAGGTAATGAAAACAGGGGGAATAACCCTTTAGCAGTTTACGAATCGGAAGCCAACTTCAGCGACATGAAGGACGATAAAGGTAATTGTAGCTTGGATGCGATAACTATCAGTGTCTCACTAATTCCTCCCGTTTCTGCTTCAGGTACCGACGCTCGGTACCGGCTTCATGTCGCTCTTAATGGCGGGTGGAGGGTGCAGCTCTCGGAACCTCTCAACGCCGCGGCCTGGGTCCGATTCCCGGCAGCTGTTTCCCACTTGTGCTTCATTCTCCTGACACAGAGTCCCCACTGAAGAGAAAATATGAATTCACGGAGGCCGGGAGTTTTTTAAACGTTTATATGTCAAATGTCAATGTTTGTTCTTAACAAACATAAAGAAACTACTTTTTTTGTCTTTCAAAATAACGGACCCTGATTTGCCAACTTCTAGCAAGAATGGAACCCGCGACCTCTGGATTCTCATCATTAACCGCTACAGCTCTGCCTTCAGGCCCTCACAGCACCATCCATAGCGGCTTTTGGAGCATTATTTTCTGCAATGAGCGATTATAAACTGCATGAATATGAAGTTTACTGCCAGAAAACAGGCAACTAAACCGCATATGATAGAAATAACTGAATATTCAACAATACAACCAACACTGTTACCCAAATAAACTACGGCTCACCAACACCTGAGGTCTCTGGACAAAACACCTGCAACATTAACCTGTCGGTCCCCGGTAGGCGGGACATATGAGTCAACTCCACCAATGATTGGCCACTAGAAGATTGACGCATCCCCCTGATTGGTAATTAAATTATTGACAAAAGACAGACTTCACCATGATTAGCCGCAAAATTATTGACCAGTCCCGATGATAGACTATTTAGTTATTGACCCAGTCACCTGATTAGGGATTTAAAGATTGGATCTCAATGCCTATTGGTTGCCAGATAACGGTGTCACACCTGTCCTCACCCTATCTGGACCGACTCCATGTTTTCAGTCCAGGTTTCCTCAGTGATGCAGACAAAATACGCAGAAACATGGGTTTAAATTTCATTCATTCTTTATTTTTCTCGTATTAATCATTCATACTCCAGCAATTATTTTTTTTGCCATATATTTACACTTTTTAGTCATGTTTTCATGCTTTCAGACCAGCTCTGCGGTCACGTCTCTCCTCCCACCTCACAGTGGGCCAACAATGCACAGATTTACTGGTGAGGAGAGTTGCTGTCAGCGTGGACGAGACACAGCGATGGCTGAAATTAAAAAAAAGGACATCACAGCTGGCCTCAGACGCTGCAGGCGCACCGGTTACCTGCAGTCAGAAAGAAAAAAACGCCTCCTGACCAGGTCAGCGTGCAGCGTCTGGGCCAAAGAGCAGGAGAAGTGGATCCTGACTAACCGACCTGAGCTTCCAGCAGCAGGACAGCTGATATGTGACACTAAGAGCTTCTTTAGCTCACAGAACTGCAGGAACACACAGCTCTGAATCTCAGTTAGAGAAAAAAAACACATTACAAGATAAAAGTCACTGTGAAATGTCCTTTTCCAAAGAAAAGATGCAAATCAGCTTCGTTTCTGGACACAGAACAACAAAAGACGTCGTATTCAATAACACTGTCTTTGAAAACAACCAGGCTTAGTTAGCGCGACATGAATGTACAAAATAAGAGACAAAAAAAAAGGCAATTTATTCTAGAATAGTGTCAATAATGCTATTAAAAAGCAAACGTACCTACAGGTGATTAAAAAAACAACTTAATAAAGACATTAGAGTGGAGGCTGTAACATCGTTAGGACAATCAGCGGTGGATAGATTATGATACAAGAACCCAAATCCCAGCCTGGTCCCGGATACTCGGGTGTGACGGCGATCCGGGTCACTAGCAGAACCTCAGAGACCCGGCCAGACGGACTCCGCCTCTTCAGCTGCGATTATTCTTTATCTGACAAGGAAAGTGCATAAACCTCGCCATCTACACGCCTCCTGATTGGTTGAGCCCAGCATATGGCAGCCAATCAGAGGCAGCAGAGTCCAGAATAAAGACGCATTTAATGTACCTCAGGGGACCAAATCATTTTCATCATCCATTTGATCTGAGATGATAAAAAATATCAAACAGGTCGCTTTTTACTTTCCTCAAGAAAGGATTTAGTCAAACTTCCAGGAAAGTTAATTTTCCTGACATTAGATCCGGTAAGGATCTACTAAAGATTTCCACTAGTTCAGTTGCCAAAAAGGGGAATAATTTACATAAAGTATCAGAATAATACTTTTTAACTGAGCGTAAAGGAGGAAATCAGCTTCCAGTTCACTGGAGGAAACTCTGGATTCTGGATGTTTGATAAAGAAAACCCTCCTTCCAGACTTTAGCAGTAAAGGGCGAAACATGACAGGAGCTGAAGTTCTGATATCCCAGCGTTCCCTGAATGCAGCCTGGGTAGCTGCGGCTAACAGAACCGTCTGGACCCGCGGTTTGCTCCAGAACCTCCAGAAGCTGCAGTTCTGGATCTTCTCCCAGCGTGAAGTGAAGCTAAACGATGAAACTGCAGCGCAGCAGAACGTCCGCCAGGGGGCGCCCTGTCCCCGCAGCGCCACATGACATGAACTCCGGTCTCTGACGGTCCATCAGGTACCTGAACGCACCACACAAGTTAATTTCTACCGCTGTCCTAAAGCACATTCACACACCTTCCTCCTCCCTCCTCCTCTTCCTCCTTCCATCTCCATCCTCCCAGTTTTTTCTGCTTCTCTCCATCTTTTTGTGACCCGTTCGCTCAGTAAAGTTAACTTGTTTCTAGGTGTTAGTACCATTCATTCTCCCCCTAGTTTAGTACCTAGAACCAGGAACCAGAACCCCCCCCCCCCCCCCCCCCCCGGGTTTAATGCGCTGGTTCAGAAAACTGACATTTGGAGCAGCTTGCATTGAAAGGCTGCGCCGGCACCGGCAGCTACAGTCTGAGTGGAACCAGGTCCTCCTCCTCCAGAACTCCTAGGTGCTGGCGTAGAGTCCCCCCCCCTCCGTCCAGAACCTCCTCCTCCGCTCCGTCGGGTCGCTCACTTCTCCACCACGCCGTCTTCCTCGGTGATGCCCTGAACGCGGAGCTCCTCCAGGACGTTGTCCAGGTGACCCGGGTCGGGGAAACCGTGGCCCGTCAGGTTGGAGCCGAACTCCGTCTTGTGGTGGACCTTGAAGGGAAGGAGGACATTTAGGTTCTGGTCGTTCTGCGGGTCCGAACGGACTCGGAGCCGGGCGCTACCTCGTTCCAGATGACGGTGTCGGACTCTCCTGTGGTGCTTGAGGTGCCGACGGAGAAGATGAGCCGGCGGTCCCACGCCACCAGGAGCAGCCTCAGAACCTGCAGAACCGTCGGAGAGAACCGGATCACAAGAACCGCCTCTGAAACCTCACAGTCCTGCAGTTACACATGTTCCAGAACCGAGAGGTTCTGAAAACCCAAGCCCGGCCCGTGCTCCTACATGTCATAGAACCACCCTCAGAACCAGTAAACTAGGCCGTTTCAGCACGTTGATTCATTCCTGGTTCTGATATTCTGACAGAGTTCTGCTGCTGTGTTTGGGATCATTGTCCTCTTCAGAACCCAGTTTGGACCCAGCTGGACCGATGGACTAATGATGGTTCCCTGGTCTCTGATGCTGGTTGTTCTCTGAGGTTCTGACAGAACCTCTGCAGCTCCATTCAGATTAAACGACACAGCAGAACCTCTGCTGGACCTAAACAGGATTTAAGCAGAACCTCAGCAGAACCTCTGCAGAATCTAAGCAGAACCTAAGCAGGACCTCAGCAGGATTTCAGCAGAACCTAAACTGGACCTAAGCAGAACGTCTACATGATTTCAGCAGAACCTCAGCTGGACCTGGTACTGGGTGTCAGAGCCGGCAGAAGGTCCGGGTTCTGTTACCTTGCGGCCCTTCTCGCTGTCTGGGAGGTAGCAGTGTCGTGGAAAGCCTCTGGCAGTGAAGGGCTTCCCTGGGTTCGGATGCTCTAGTCCCTGCAGAAGAAGCGGCCCGTTAGTTTCTGGTCGGCTCGCCCTGAGGAGGACCGGCGCCGCGGGTCGACGGCACCGCGGGTGGGCGTACCTGAATGCCGGGCGGTATGTTGTAGATGATGCGGATGGTCTTGCAGTCGGGGTGGCCCGGCAGGGAGTGGGGGATGACGTGGAACTCCATCTTGCCAGCGGGCTGGTTGCCCGTCTTCACGCCATAGATGGTTTTACAGGTGGGACACTGGAGGCTGGGCAGGGAGTCGGGTCAGAACACTGACCCGGCAGGAAAAAACCCGACGGCCTCGGCGCGGCTCTGAACCTACCTGCCGTCCTTGTTGCCGTTGTTGTACATCGCCACCAGACACTGGAAGTGGTACTGGTGGCCACACTGGGCCAGCCGCCCCACCGACTCTGCCTTGGAAACGGGACCCACACCCGGACCTTTGTACCCGGACGGCCCCCCCAGCGGCTCCATGCAGATGGTGCAGTCCTGCAAGAGAGCCGGAGAAGCACGCTAGTCCCGGGTAGCCAGGGTGTGATCAGGGAAAGGCCGGCGGCGGCGCTCACCTCCTCTGGAGGACTCTTCACTTTCTGCAGGTACTTCTTCACCACCTCCTCTGGCGTCTTGCCTGCAGACAGAAACAGGAGGTCAAAGGTCGGCCCGCTTGGTTCTGCTGGACCTCAAACGTCAGAGAGGAACAAACAGAACCAGCTTCTTCCAGATTCACATCATTTAAGGTGGAGCGTTGAAAAGACTGACGTTTAAGCTGAAGTCATCATAAACACGACTCACTAAATTACTAATTATCAAAAGTTCAGATATTTCACCCATTATATAGATGCTTTACTGTATGTATATATATATATATATATATATATATATATATATATATATATATATATATATTAATAATAATAATAATAATAATAATAATAATAATAATAATTATTATTATTTTATATATATATATATATATATATATATATATATATATATATATATATATATATATATATATGATCTGATCTGATCTCAACCTACAGCTGCCAACTATTTTCCATCCACTCAACTTTCCATTAATATGCTTAGAGACCAGCTGCTGTTAACATGGATATAAATTACTCAGTATAATAATAATAATAATAGTAATAATAATAACAATATTAATAATAATTATATAATAATAGTAATAATAATAATAATGATATAATAATAGTAATAATAATAATAATGATATAATAATAGTAATAATAATGATATAATAATAATAATAATAGTAATAATAATAACAATATTAATAATAATGATATAATAATAGTAATAATAATAATAATGATATAATAATAGTAATAGTAATAATAATGATATAATAATAGTAATAGTAATAATAATAATAGTAATAATAATAATGATATAATAATAGTAATAATAATAATAATAATGATAAATAACAACAATGATAATAATAATCGTCTCAGCAGAGGCTGACTGGGTTCTTACCTTTGCGGACCTGCTTCTTGGTGGTCTTCCTGCAGCAGTGGCTGAAGCCCGGTACCGGCTTGATGTCGCTCTTGCTGACGGGTGGGGGGTGCAGCACCAGCTTGGGCGGCCGGGTCAGGCAGACGGGCAGCGCCGCCGCGCTCATCAGGATCCCCGTGATCCCTGAAACAGAGAGGAGAGGCGTGTGAAGCTCAGCCTCCGCTCGCCGTCGCTGCGTTCTCTCCGACGTCGGTGCTCGGCTCTTACCCGCCAGCGCCGGGTGGACCGGACTGGACCCATTCAGGTTCTTCACCGGCACCGTGGGAACGCTGCAGGAGAAAACACACCGGTTAGTCCGGAGCGACGCCAGGGCTGCTCACAGGCGGTTCTGATGAACGCTCACCGACGCAGGCTGATGACGGTCATTCCCAGCATCTACAAACCCACACAGAACCGGCCGACCCAAACCAAGGACCCGACCCAGATCCTGTCAGAGCAGAACCCCGGCTGAAGGCTCCTCTTTGAGCCGCTGACCGGCGCTAATCCCCGGAGTTTCCATCGGCTCAGAGGCCGACGTCACACAGATTAGCTGCTTCCTCACAAAGCCCCTCATCATCATCATCATCATCATCATCATCATCATCATCATCATCGCCCTCCGTTCTCACGTGAACACGCACAGCGGAGGGCCGCGGCGCCGCAGAGCAGGGCATCATGGGCTCGGGTTTGAATCCCACAGCCTGCCACTCTGGGCCAGAGCGCTCCAGAGGGTTAAAGGCTGAGGAAGGCTGGTGTAACGACGTTAATTAAAACTATTCAATAAAAACATCTCTATGCCGGCTGCCGGGTCACTTCAGTTTGTTTTTCTCTAGTGGAAAAGTGAGCATAAAGCAAAGCTGGAGGGAAACCTCAGGCTGCGGTTCTGGTCCAGATGATAAACGCCCCAGAAACTCTGATTTAGTTCTGACGCCTCAGAGCCGTTCGCTTTCGGGACAAGAAGAACCGCCTCAGCCTGGGTCTCCACCAGCAGAGCAGGTTCTGACCCGGGTTCTCCCACCGAGCTGCTGCCGTCCGTCCGAACAGGACGAGACGAGGCAGGGCGGGCCGCCGAGTTCGGACCAGAACCAGCAGAACACCACGAGGGGAGGAACCCAGAGAACTTCCTGCATTTCCCCGACACAGCAGAGTGAATCCGGCCCGACCCGATCAACCAGGGTCAGGAGCTCAGCAGGGACCGGGAGACGCTGAGGAGAACCAGCATGGAGGAGCGGTCCGGTCGGTAATCTGACCCACCTTCACACTAAGACTAAGAACGTAGAGAACATGGACCCGGTTGTGAAGTCCTCACTAAGACTAAGAACGTAGAGAACATGGACCCGGTTCTGAAGTCCTCACTAAGACTAAGAACGTAGAGAACATGGACCCGGTTGTGAAGTCCTCACTAAGACTAAGAACGTAGAGAACATGGACCCGGTTCTGAAGTCCTCACTAAGACTAAGAACGTAGAGAACATGGACCCGGTTGTGAAGTCCTCACTAAGACTAAGAAAGTAGAGAACATGGACCCGGTTCTGAAGTCCTCACCAAGACTAAGAACGTAGAGAACATGGACCCGGTTCTGAAGTCCTCACCAAGACTAAGAACGTAGAGAACATGGACCCGGTTCTGAAGTCCTCACCAAGACTAAGAAAGTAGAGAACATGGACCCGGTTCTGAAGTCCTCACCAAGACTAAGAACGTAGAGAACATGGACCCGGTTCTGAAGTCCTCACCAAGACTAAGAACGTAGAGAACATGGACCCGGTTCTGAAGTCCTCACCAAGACTAAGAAAGTAGAGAACATGGACCCGGTTCTGAAGTCCTCACCAAGACTAAGAACGTAGAGAACATGGCCTGCCGATACCGATCCAGTCCGTTACCAATTTCCCTTCAGAACCTTTAGAGCAGAACTAAAGGTTCTCATTTCTAGTTGGTGATGAGTGACGTCAGGAGCAGAATCCTAACGGACCCGACTCTGACCCCACGTTCCGTAACAGAACGTCTAAAACGATAAAACGGAGCCTTCCTGTTATCGGCTAAAGTCTCTCTTTACGCAGCAGCCTGAGCAAACAGCCAACTCCTCTTCCTCCTCCTCTTCCTCCTCCTCAAACACTCGATGCTTAGAACGGTTCCTTCACTCAGTCACGACCTAAACACCGAAGAGCGTTTTATTCAGTTCTACCCGTCTGCTGCTGAAAGATCAGCAGGTTCTGGTCAGAAGGAAATGACGGATCAGCGCGGTTCTGTAACAGACCGGTTCCACTAAGGCTGACATTTAAATTCACACCAGGTTTACATTTAAACTGACTTTATTTTGATTTTACTGGTCGTCCATGAAGAGAACAGCAGGAAAATGTGTTTAGCTAAATAAATTGTTAACATATTTCCGTACAACGAGTCACTTTAATTATTAATCAACTTTTTTTAAGTTTGAAGTTACGCCTCGTCGCGTTAAACCAGAAGCAGCAAACATTTACTTATATTCTCATTTTTTTACAGCCTGTTTCACAGCTTGTATCTAGGTGACTCCCAGATGAAACGTTTTAAAATAAAAGCTCATTTTAAAATACTTCCTTTAATTTCTTTTTGCAGAATGAAAAGGAGGAAAACAGCTGATTGGTCGGTTTGGTTGAATAAAACCGGAGGCGTATCGGCAGCCCGGTGGAAACGCCGCCCGGCTGATGACGAGCAGGGAAGACACCCGGATCAGTGAGTGACGGCAAAGCCCCGCTGAGCCGGCGCCGCCCATGGCCCGGTTCCAGGTGACCCGGTTCTAGGTGACCCGGCTGCTGCGTTGGCACGGAGAGCTTTACAGGGCGAGCGTCGAGTCACGTCTCATCCTGGATAATCCTCACGTCGCTGCTTTGGATGAGCTGACGCCGGCTGCAGGTCCGCTCTCTGGGTTCTGCTGCAGAACCTTATGGGTCTCTGCTGCTCCGAAATGGAAAGATAAAATATTTTTGGTCGATCCTTTGGGTTTGAAAAGACGTTTCTCTGCAGATCATCGGATTTGTGGTCGTTTGGAGCAGAAACATAAACTGTTGCGTAATTCTGGGTGTGAAAACTTTCTGTGACGTTTACACCGATTGGGGCGCGCTCAGTTCCTGACCCGGTCCGCTTTATGGTCCAACGTCATCACAGCTGAAACCGTAAAGACGAACCAAGACGATGCGTTCAGAGTCCTGGTGGAAAAAAACACCGTTCAACCTCAAACGTCTGCTGCGTTCAAGGCCCGTCAGTAAAACGGCGTTGCATTCAAGACCTGCAGTTAACTAGCGTAAAAATAAACAACTAAATGTGTTTGACATCGTAACAGAAAGTTCTGCTGAGTCTAAGGTTCCCACAGAACCGCCTGTTGCATTCTGGGAACGCCACGGCGTGTTCAGGGTCCAAACTAAGCCAAGCGGTGCGTTCACTGTCAGTCAAAGCGGCTCCTGAACAGGAACATGCTGACAATAAAGTGGTTCTGTGGTTCTGTCAGCACAGAACCGACCCGAGTTCCCACAGCAAACATCTCCTCTTAATGGATTTACCTCCTACCACCCTCCTCTTCGTCAGCCGGCGCCCCTCCTCCTCTTCGTCAGCCGGCGCCCCTCCTCCTCTTCGTCAGCTGAGCCCCCCCCTCCACCCAGGAGCTGCTGCTCCCGTCTCTGCAGCCGGTTTCACATCCAAACGGCACCAGAACCGGGTCAGTGAGAGACGTGGGCCCACTAAGGACTGAACAGGTCCATCTGGACGGCAGCTCCAGGATCCGGTCCACCTGTGACCCGGTTCCAGTCCAGAGTGCTAGAATAACGGATCGTGTTCTGACCCGGTCTGCAGCTGCAGCTCCCCCTACCGGCCTCACGCTGCAACCTGTCGCCGGACCAACAGGTGCTGCCTGGTTCCCACGCGCCCCCCCCCCCCCCCCCCCCCACTCGTTAGTGTCTCCTCCCCCAGCCTCCCTTTTGTCCCGCCCCCCCCTCACCCAGCCCCCCACCTCTGTTAGCACATATTTACTCCTGAGAGAGAAATACCTTCACAGCCTCAGAGCTCTGGGAGCCGCACTCAGTTCAGTTCTGACCCAGACGGGTTCTGATCCGGACTCTGTTCAGTTCTGATTCAGGTTCTGATCCGGACCCTTAAAGTTCTGCCTCAGACGTTATTAACTGAGTTGCTGCGGCAGCAGAGGCAGAACGGGGCTAGAATACAAAGCAGGGCTGGGGGAACCAGACCGGACCGACCCGGCTTCATTGTTCTGCTAATGTGTGCCGGGCCTGGCTGACCCAACAAAGGTTACCGTGGAGACCAACAATGGGCCCTGAGGGGCCCGGCAGAGGGGGGGGGGGAGACAGAAAGGGCCTCTGAGCCTTCAGCCCGCCTCGCATTTGGCCGCCGGGGCCCTTCAGACACACAGAACCACGTCATTACATCCTGGAGTCTCCACCAGAACCTCTCTGGGCCCGGTGCCAGTGCCGGTGCCGTCCAGCTCCCTGAGGGTCCCACAGTAGATTTATCTGATGAGGCCCGGCGGTTCTGTAAAAACGGACCGCCTGACAGCGCTGACGACCATTTCTGCAGACGGATTTATCCCCATCTGGACCAGAACCAGGACCAGGAGAAGGTTAAAACCCCTGAAACAGCTCATTAATTAATCCTTCTGGGACCTGATGAACCGGACCAGCACCAGCAGCACATTAAAAGAACCGTCGTTTACTCTGATATCTCTAAAAACATCCAGATAACTACAGAACAACCAGCAGACGGGTCAGGGAGGAGGTTCTGATCCGGTTCAAAGCAGCGTCAGGTTCTGCAACATCTGATCTGGACCCGGAGAGAGGACGGACCTCCTGCAGAACTCCATGGAGCTGAATCAGACGCCGCAGGAGGAGGTCCACGTTCCAATCAGAACCACCCTGGACACACCCAGAGATGTTCTGGGCCTGGACCAGAACTCGACTGAGATTCTGTTCGCAGATGTTCTCCATCCGGTCCGACGGAGCTTTAAGTCTGCAGACGTTCAGACCTGGTGGAGATGAAGCCCAAGAAGCCTGCAGCAGGAGGAGGTTCTACAAGGTTCTACAGGGTTCTGGGTCCAGAAGGCTGGCCCAGTTTACAGAGTTTTTAACCAGAACATTTCCCCCCCGCTGCTTCAGCGGTTAACAGCTTCGGTACCTTTAAAGTCCAAATCTTCAGCAGCGTCGTCTAGAAGGACCTGAGGCCACGTGAAGCGCCGCCCCCAGAACCCCCAGACTGAGAGGAACCCAGTCCAACAGCGCCAGAACCAGAGAAATGTTCTGAGCTGCTTCCGTCACATAGAGCGGGAAGCACGAACCGGACCATTTCGGTTTAAGGCGCCTGCAGCCGGCGCCTCTAACGGCCCTGCCTGTCCGGACCTGCCCGGCCCGCGGGGCCTGTCGGCACGTTTGGACCTGCAGCGATTTGTCTTCCCGGCTTCAGAACCAGCGAGCGGCGGATTGCATGACAGGAGATGGCGCCGGCGGTTTGACTCACCCTGATGCGATCAGCGACCTGGACTGGGCCATGGCGATCCGCTGCAGCGCCGGCCGGCTCAGCCCGGCCAGGCTGGACCGCGGCGGCAGGGGGGCATGGCACGCCGCCGTCGACGGCGTCCGCTGCGGCTTCATCACCACGGGCGACGGGGACGGCACGGGGGAGGGGGGCGTGGTCACGCTGCTGGCGGGCGTGACCAAGGTGGCGGTCGGCACCGACTCGTTGGCCGAGGAGGACGAGGAGGAGAGCTTGGGGGGGATGGACGGCGGGTTCTGGTGGGAGGAGGGGGGCAGCGGCGGCGGCAGGGAGGGGGGAGGCGGCCGGGTGGAAGACGCGGAGACGGCCATGGCGGAGGTGCCGGCGGTGAGGGCGGCCAGCGACTGGGCGAAGAGCTGGGCGTTGCGGCGGGGCGAGGCGGTGTTTCTGCTGATGGCGAGGCCGTGCGGCAGCGTCTGGTAGTAGCCTGGGTTCTGCTGCAGGCCCCGCCCCAAGGTGGCGGCCTTGGACGGGCTCAGCGGGCGGGCACCGGGCGCCGCGGCGGTCTTGGGCCGCTGCATGGTGAGAGAGCGCCGGCTCAGAGTCTGCACCGCCGCCGGGCCGCCCGCCGTGTGGGTCTTCACGCTCAGGACCAGCATGCACTGCTGGCAGGAGCACGGCTGGCCCAGACTCAGAACTGGCAGCCCGCCGTTCGCCGTGACGGAGCCTCCGACTCCGGCGCCGGACACGCCGACGCCCAGCAGGGCCCCCGTCAGGCCGCCGCCGCCCGCCCCCCCTCCTTTGGGCACGGGGAGCGGACCCGACACCAGCGGGTAGGCCATGTCGGCGCGCCTCTGGATCCTCCGGCACCGCTGGCTCTGCCTGTTCACCTGCAGGAGAACCCAGGCAGGATCAGCGCCGCAAACACCCAAACCACATAAAATAATAATCATTGTCACATTTTATCATGAATTAAATTACAATTAAAACAGAGAAACTGCATTTTATAGATCTGTGATAATTATGCTTCACAGCTGATTAAAACACAACGTTCAGTTTGTTAAAAAGCTAGAATACCTCAGATCAGTAAAAAGGGCTTTAATCTGGAAATGTTCTGTTAAGGAGGCGACTGCTGGTTCACAGATTCAATTCAATTCAATTCAATTTTATTTATATAGCGCCAAATCATGAAACATGTCATCTCAAGGCACTTTACAAAATCAAGTTCAATCATATTATACAGATTGGGTCAGATTATACAGATTGGTCAAAATGTCCTATATAAGGAAACCAGTTGATTGCATCAAAGTCCCGACAAGCAGCATTCACTCCTGGGGAACCGTAGAGCCACAGGGACAGTCGTCTGCATTGTCCATGGCTTTGCTGCAATCCCTCATACTCAGCAAGCATGAAGCGACAGTGGGAAGAAAAACTCCCCATTAACGGGAAGGAAAACCTCCGGCAGAACCGGAGATCCAAACATAACCGGAAAGTTGAGTGGAAGGAAAAAATCTGAGTCAGTTTTAAGTGCCAAGCTAGTGCACACAAACAAGGAATTTGACTTTGGTTCGACTTTAAGCATAAATATACACGGAAAACAGAGATATTATGTGTAAATATGAATATATATATACATGTTTATATAAAAGAGGAAGGTTTAGCGCGGTAATGAGCTGGGGGACAGCCTGGGGGGAGAAGCCGTCTCTGTGGCGGCCGGCTATAGCAGCTAGCGCTCTGTAGCGCCACCTGGAGGTTAAAGAAGGGCTGGACAATAATTCAATGACGATATATATCGATCAATAGACATATAGCGATGATATATTGGAAATAAGGGTCAATAAAAAGTTCAATAGAATAGCAGTGTTCCTTTTGCGTTCTAGCCTATCATGTAGGTTAATATTACATCATTACATCCTCCCAACCAATCACAATGCAGACCCAGGAACCAAGCTCCGCCCACTTCAAAGACTTCAGAGAGCACGCGTTCTTTTGTCTTCTTTTTAAAAACTTGCAGTTCTCGTAAAAAGTTGGTTGAATAAAGGGTATCTAAAAATAGGTTGCTAAGCAACAGCATAAAACTGCCAGGGCTGCACTTCAAATATATGTTCAGAATTTGTTGATAATTATCGATATCGATCGATATGCTTTCTATTTTATCAATATGATTTGTTTTATATAAGGTCCATCCGCAGGTTAAAGTCTAAGTAGGTTGTGCGCAGGATGCGCGCGGTCTGCAGAGACTTTAGCATCAGAGACGCTAGCATTACAAACGTTAGCATCAGAAACGTTAGCGTCAGAGACTTTAGCCTCAGAGACGTTAGCATCAGAGACGTTAGCATCAGAAACGTTAGCGTCAGAAACGTTAGCGTCGGAAACGTTAGCGTCGGAAACGTTAGCGTCGGAAACGTTAGCGTCGGAGACGTTAGCGTCAGAGACGTTAGCATCAGAGACGTTAGCATCAGAGACGTTAGCGTCGGAGACGTTAGCATCGGAGACGTTAGCATCGGAGACGTTAGCATCGGAGACGTTAGCATCAGAGACGTTAGCATCGGAGACGTTAGCATCAGAGACGTTAGCGTCGGAGACGTTAGCGTCGGAGACATTAGCGTTGATGACCCGGCGGAAAGGCGAGCCTCGGCTCCGGTCTCACACGCCCCAGACTTCGCCTTCAGACCCCCCGCTGTCTCAGCAACGCCTTCACTGAACAAACCTGCGTCATGTTCTTGAAGTCGATGAGGTAGCAGAACCCGAGCGGCGTCAGGTCCAGGCAGGTCTGCTGGCGGCTGTGGGCGCTCTCGATGGCGATGGCCACCTCCATGTCGTACGGCGTCCACGTGCCAGCGTCGTTCTCCCACTCCCACTGCCAGCCCTGACCCGGGGCGGAGGCCGGGTCATAAAAGGTCCTCCGGACCGGACGGATGGTTCCTGAAACAGAAAGAATGAGGGGAGTTAACTTCATCCAGGGATGGAAACCGAACTGAACACTAAATTCTGGGTGCTGCTCACATCAGATCCGGTTAAAAAACGCTCAGATTTCTGCTATAAATAGATTTTCTTTAGGTTTTCTGTCCTTTAGCCTGCAGACAGGTCAGGAACACCAACAGAACGACAGTCTGTGTCGCAACACGCGTCCTTCCAGGCTGCATGCATGATTTTCATTAACATACTTGGACTGGGTGGATAAACTCATCAGAAGTTACACTGAGGTCGCTTTCTCAAAGCAGGCCTTTCATCTGTTCAGCTCTATTCTTGTGTTTCACATCCAGACCAAAACGAAACTGAAGAACGCAGTGAAATAATCCACACACAGGCCAATAAATATCCCCCAAAAATCCTGCTAAACACACAGAACAATGGCTCTTTGTACTGCTTCTGGGCAGAGGAGACGGCAGGACGGCGGCTAAACCAAGCAGAAAGCCCGTCTCCAGGGGCGCGAGGAAGACACGGAGAGGCGGAACGCACGAGGCAGACCGGGCGCGTGTCTGCGGTGCGTAGCAGAACACAACAGAACATCAAGACCCAAACCGGCAACCAGCAGGAGAACGTCGGGTCTCATGAGGAGAGCGGAGAGCAAAGAAGCTTTTGTGAGTCTACGTCTGCTCCTTCATCAGCAGCCTGGACTGCAGGACCTGCTGACGAGCGCGTGAAACCAGGAGGAATTTACCAGTTTTAAGGAGAAGCTTTTTATAAGAAGGCACCAAGATTTTTCACGTCATCCCATCGTAATTAGGCCAAAATATCGGCATTAACAACAACAGTATCGGCCGATGTTAGTCGCTCCTTAACATATCGGCCCCATAAGTAAAATATTAAGTTGATGTTTCCATCCTGGGGGTCATGGGTCATGTGACTGACGCAGAGCAGGATTGTGGGTAGTTTAACTGAAGCTGAGAAGCAATGGGAGAGTTGCTGCGGTTTATCTCACGGTTGGGTGACAGCATAACGGCAACATTAATATCGGTTATCGGCAGAACGTTTGCATCGGTGCGTCGCTAATTAAAAGCACCAACTTCAACGTATCGTGTCGGGTCTCTCTGTGACAAACCAACACAAAGTGGTGATGAATGTCAGGTGGAAGGAAAATGACGTTTGGTTTTCAATTTTAGTTTTACTTTTTATGATTTCCAATCCGCTGAGTCAATATTTTTTGTTTCTGTAGAACCGGTTTTAACTGCAGGTTCACCTGCAGGTCGTTTGGTGTTACATCACCAACTTTATGATTTCTAGACACATTTACTCAGTTGGATTTAAGTGTGGACTTTGACTAGGCCATTCTATCACATGAATCCTCTTCATAGTATTTCTGGCTGCGTGTTCAGGCTGGTGAACCTCCACCTCAGTCTCGGGTCTCCTGCAGCCTCTAGGGGTTCTTCCAGGACCGTCCTGGTGTTATTTGGTGGGGCTCTGAGTAAAAGAGGATGACTGAGAATATATTTTGTGCGAGGCGCTGTACTTCCTCGTCGGTTCCGCCGTTTCCTCCTGAGAAAAGTGCTCAACTGTGGAGAAGCAGCAGAAAACTGCCGTCCACTCCAAGAGGACGAAACCACGCAGTTCCTCTTTCATATCCTCTCCATTATGCCGACAATAAAGAGGAATAATGTGCTGCTTTATTGGTCCCTGTGGGGATTTTCTTTTTGTGCATGCATGAATACCAGAGAGGCCTTGATGGGAAAGGCAGTGTCTGTGTGTTCAGTGAGCAGCTTTATCTGTGCTGCTAACCAGGCCAAGGTCTTCTCACACGAGAAGCTCTCTTTGTCTCTGCACCCGCTGCCGACTGTTGGGGAGTTCAAATACTGTCAAGGTGCAACATAGTAGCTGCTTAGCTCACTTCCACAGGATCAGAACGGGAGAATATATTAGTGGAGCCTTGTTTTAATATTCAGAACTGATAAATTTTCAGCTAAATGGGCCTCGAAGGGTGACTGAAAGTTAAGTATCCAAACTTCTTCCAATCTGTGACGCTCCGTCACTCTGCGGTTGTGACGTTCTTCGGTGTGGATGTTGTTACAGGGTGCAGAAGAATCCATAGTTGTCTATTTTCAGGGTGAGAGATGCGTTTAAAATGACGTCAGATGAAGCAGAGAGAGGGGAGCAGCTAATAAAAAGGAAGCAACGTTTTCTAACACGTCTGGGGTTCATTCTGCCTGCAGAAGAGCGAGAGAGAGCAAGACTACAGTCAGATCCACACAGACGGCGGCTTTAGTAATTCTCACAATGCTAACCGCACAAACTGTTAAGATGTCATTCTTTTTTGTTTTAAAATAGGAACACCCTCTTTTATAGAGACTGCTCTCTTACTAACTCCTAATATAAAAAAAATTACGACATCTCGCAGCGTGAAGGCTGGTGAGAAAGTTTGGAATTTCCCTCGATTTGCTACTTTCTCCTACTACTCTCCAATTTTATGTTCTCGTAGGCAGTGGCGCAGGTACCATTGAGGACACTGAGGTCTGGACGTCAGTATTTATCTGCTGTGCAATAAAATAAAAGTATTAAAACAATGCTTTTGAATGCCGTGGTTGTCTGAGTAGCTCCACCAGGTTTCTGTAGGAGGCGCTGCTGCTGTGTGAGGCAGCCAAACTCAATGCCTGCAAAGAAGAGTGCAGCTTTTGTGAACCCTACTGCTAAATTAAAGACCAGAAGAAGAAGAATGCAGCCGACGGTGAAACGTACCGTCTTCTTCCCCCTTCATAATGTTTGTTAACTTTAGCTAGCATGGTTATCGCCTGTTGATGACGACGTTTGATTTGTGATGACAGTTTTGTGAGCAGCTGTGACACAGACTAATGATGTTTATATTTCAATATAATGTTTCCATCCATTAAATTAAGACGGCAAGTTTGACTTTTCTTTTACTGGTTTTATAAATGAAATGAACCTGCTATGTTTTGACTCTTGGAGCCTCGAGCACTTTAAGCATGCCTTGATGCCAGTGGTTTTGGGTATGTTTTTGCAGAGTGGACTTGGGTATAGGGCTGGACGATAATTCAATAACAATATATATCGATCGATAAACATATATCGATGATAGGAAATAAGGGTAAATAAAAAGTTCAATAGAATCCCCCCAACCAATCACAACGCAGACCCAGGAACCAAGCTCCACCCCTTTCAACGAGTTCCCTTTTTCTTTTTAAAGACTTGCAGTTTTGGAGTTTGAATTCAGTGTTTGTGTGTTCTTTATCTAAACATATATTGCTAACCAACATCATAAAATGTCCAGGGCTGCACTTAAAATGTATGTTTTCAATGTGTTGATAATTATCAATATCGATCAATATGATTTCTAGTTTATTGATATGCTTGTTTTCTATATCGTCAAGCCCAACTTGGGTATGTATGTGTCTTAAAGCCCCGCTAAACAAATCTACCTACAGGTATAGATAAAGTAATATGGATGCTTTGCTCCCAGCTCATATTCCCTGACCTTTGATGGGGTCAACAGTCAGAACGCCATTATGGAGGAAAGGAGCTTCGGACTGCCTTTAACGCCGGCGTCATTACATGACAGAAACGCTCATGGATGGTACCCCCCTCCCCCCCCAACCAGGCCTAGATCCCACAGCAGTCATTGTACGGTTTATCGCCATCAGGATGATTACCAGCAAACTGTAGATCGGGACGAAAACAATTATTGGAACTTCCTCCATCTTTGACCAGAGTTGGTTCCATGAGCGCAGCAGTAAATATTGATATTTTAAAAATATATATATTTTAACTGTGTTTTAGCACCCCCCAGAGTAGCGGGTCTCCTGAAGCAGCCAATAGAAAAAGCCGGTAAACGATTCTTTGTTTTTAAATTATTAATTTTAAGAGCAGTTCTCGTGTTTGTGGGGCGTTGACTGCACCAATTTACCTGCAGCTAAAAAAAGACGGCAAGTGATATTTAAACACTTGCTTTAATCACCTCAATTAATACCAACGCCCCCCCCCCCCCCCCCCATCCAAGGAATCCTAGAAAAACGCATTTATGCGAAGGTCCGCCTCTTTTCTCCAAGACGTAACCTGACGGGTCCATCTGCCTTGAACGTGACAGATTGATGTTTAACGGGAAGGAGGTGGAGGCTGACCATCTGGTCATCATTGTTCCTACCAACCCCCCCCCCCGACACACACATACCGACACACACATCTGCAGCGTGACCAGCGGACAAACACACATCAGGGTCAAGCCTGCAGGGACTCAGTGGGTCGACCATCATCAGAAAACGTGAAATCAGCCTTAAAAACTGGATTCCATCACAAGAACCTGATGGACGCTGATACTGGGACCCCGGAGGAGAACCCACAACCCCTCTGGGCTTCTGCCTCACTGTAAAACATCGGCGGCTCGTTTCTCGCTTCTAAACAGGCTGATCACTAATTTCTGCAACATTAAAGCGCAGCGGTTGACCTGCAGGTCGACCTTTCCAGTCGCCGTCTTCAAAAAAAAGCTCCTGATGGCCTGGAGCCGCGGACCGCGGAGGCAAATGTCAGAACCCGCGGCGTAAACGAGCCGTGACGAAGGCTCGGAGGCTAAAATTAGCCCGCGTGAGAAGGTCAGAGGGCAACCTGTGGCACGTTTTCACTGGCGGCGCTGCAGAGTTTAAAGCTGAGCCAGCAAAGACGAGATGGACGAGAGAAACCGTCACATGGTGGAAAAGGTCAAACCGAGCCGGCTCGCTGGGCCCAAACAGGCCTCCCTTCGTCTCCTCAACGTTTCTCCCCTCCTCTTCCTCGGCGATCGCTCACAGTACGAGCAGGACCAGAAAACCAACTCAGGGTTTGTTCTCACACTCAGGAGTAACGTCAGAAACTAAACGTCTGAACACCAAACCCAGTAAGAGAATAAATCAGAGCTTCATGTGGAGGACGGTAAAAGGCGGACCCGATCCATTAAGTATTCAAACAGAGGGACAAAGAACCAGACGTGGATAAAGATCCAAACTTTGTGATACAAACCATCTTAAGACCGATAGCAGAACATAAATCACGAGTAAAAGTCCTTTTTGGGTTCCCAAACCCGGTTCCATCTTGGCACCAAAGCCGGGTCAGAGGGCAGAACCGCCTCCTTCAGGCGGTCCGCTGATCAGTCAAAACGGCATGAAGAATTCAGCTTTATTAATGCAACTTAATACAGAATCAGTGAAATAAACTTCAGCTCTGGTACCAAAAGATCCGGTTCCCTCTGGAAACTTTATAGACAGATCTGGACCCAACGCTAAATTACACCTTTATTCAGAGAGCAGAACCACCGCGGAGTTAGAACCGAGCCGCCTCGGGCCTTCACGGGTCACCAGGAACCGGACACGGTCGGCACCTCACAACTCATTCACCCTAACGTCAGCGTCTGAAATAAACCCGAGCCACCAGGAACCGACCCGGTTCTATCTGCTGTGAGAGAACGCAGGGAACCGGACTCCCCGGTCCAGATGGGAGGTTCCTGGTTCTGTTCTGTAGCTCCTCTGCTTTTAGGGCCCGGCACCGTGGGATAAAACCCGGTTTTACTCCCTGGGTTTCACCATCAGCGTGGCCCAGTTTCACTTTGACAGAAACCGGTTTTGTCGTTTCATAATCGGGTTTTCTCTCCTAACGTGTGTTTATGGTTTGCAGCTCTGTGCGCTCGTTTTAAAGCGTTTTATGAATAACGGAGCAGTAAAACATCTCCAACAGCTGATATCAGCCGTCTAGGGAAGTCATTAATGAAGGGAGGGCTGGTTCTGGTCATGTTGTCGGTGCTGTTGTTGTAGAGCCCCCCCCCCCCCCCCCCAGATGTAACCCGGCACGCAGGGTTTCAGAACCTCTCAGAGCAGAAGCAGACCTCGGACCTCTCTCACTTCCTCTGGGTTTAAATCCGAGCCGAAGGGAAAACGTCTCTCGGCCCGCTGCCTTTTCCTCACGTTTTCACCTTTTTCCACTTGTGACTTTGACTCTCGCCGCCTCCAACTCTGCGTGTGTCTTTCTGTCTTTGTCCCACCTAGACAGAAAAAAGCCCGGTCCCTTGGGTTTGGGGTTCAGACTCAAGTTTCAGCTTCAGAGAGTGTGAGAATGAAACGCAGACAGAAAACAACCCTGGCGGCGGGACAGAGATCAGATGAACCAAAGGAGGCGCTACACCAAACAGAACCCGACTTAAAAAGACGACCCAGCTGCATGTGCGTAGGTTCTGCTCTAAGACGGGCCGGGCCGCTCAGGGAGAATTTAACCTGGGTTTCACACATAACATCGTAATGTCTAAAACAGCTCTTTTCTCACTTTCTGACTTTAAATCAGACGATTCTTTTCCTGTTTTGGGTCAGTTTGGATTATTAAATTTTTTTTTTTTCTAAAAGAGAATTATGTGAGAGTATGACACACTAGGATCACCGTCTTATAGTAAGCTTAATTTACCACCGAGTTAACTGGAGGCACATCTGCTGGGGTATTTATGTCTTTCTGAAGGATTTTACTACAGACATCAGGAAGGGCTCGTCTTATTTCCAGGCGTCTGAAGGTATGAACAGCATCAGAATGTGAAGCCATCGTACCGTTCATGAAGGAGCCCCAGAGATGGACGGGGGAACACCAGAAAATAAGATAAAGACCTTGTGAAGATGCCAGATGAAGCACTGTATTCACATGGGCTGAAAGGCCACTCAGAGAGGAAGAAGCCATCCCTCCAAAGGTAGCATAAAAAGCCAGATTACAGTTTATAAACCTTTATGAACCTGAATTATTGGAGAAACTGATGAAACTAAAAGGTTTTGGCCATGATGACCCTCGTTATGAAGGGAGGAAATAGGAGGAAGCCCGAGTACATGCTGTGAAGTACGGCAGTGGCAGCATCATGATGTGGGGCCGTTTTGCTGCAAGAGGGACTGGTGCGCTCTACTAAACAGAAATGGTAAATGGCTTGTACAGTACTCTACTTTATCAAGTCTAATGACCGCAAAGCGCTTCACACCACAGTCAGTCACCCGTTCACACCCTGGTGAGCTATGTTAGTACGGCCACCGGGCAATGTGGGTGAAGCGCCTTGCCCAAGGACACACCGACTGAGACATTCGGAGCAGGGGATTGAACCAGCAAACTCCCTAACTCCTGCGCCACCGTCGCCCCAACAAGGTATATTGAAGTAACATCTGAAGACATCAGCCTGGTAGTCCAAGCTAGGAGAAAATGGGTCCTCCAACAGGACATTGTCCCTCAGCAGAGCGGCAGATCAGTAACTAAATGGCTAAAGGACAACAAGACGTGTTTCGGAGCAGCCGTCACAAAGTCCTGATCCGACGGAAAGTTAGAGGGAAAAGCTGAAAACGGCTGAATGAGCCCTACAGCCCTGACCCGGTTACACCAGCTCTGTTGGGATCCAAGCAAAATAATATGAGAATCATGTTGAAACCCAAAACGTTGGACCCAAGTCAGACAGTTCAAAGGGCAGAGATGATTTTAGTAATCCTGACCCAAAACCAGACAGGCTTAGTCTGATCAAATGTCAGACGTGGAGAATCAACGGTTGTGCGTCTCTTCTAAAGTGTATGAAAATGTATCTCTCTACCATAACCTCCGTCTCTCACACGGTTCACCAAACTCTCTCAGAAATACGGCCAGTTTACGGCTGAGCTGTTAAGTATGACGCCGACATGTTTGAGTGGCTGTTTTTTTTCCAGCAGTAAAATTATTAATATAAACTATAGCCTGAAAAACGCACAGCTTCTGTCAGACTCCCAGAAACCGGCAACGCCAAGGCTGGGTGCAATTTGGAGGCGTGGGTGCTGCTTCATTCCTGCGATTTATTTATTGAAAGGCAGATGAATAATTAAAGGAAGATTAACACTTAATTGGATCAGGCATCCCCACTAGTGGCAGGTTGGCTCTGTAAACTAAGATCACTTGAACTCATTATTTTCCCCAACAGATGCAACCTGTGATTTTCCTGAATGACATCTTTTCTTTCACAGAACAGCGGTGATCTTTATGGTCATCCCAGCCTCCTCTGCCGTCTCATTAGCGTCTTTAAAATGCTGCTAAAAGGCGTGTTGCAGCATCACAGGATGCCGGCTAGTTATTATTAGCCTTTCCTTCCCACATTTGTTTGGAGACAGGATTGGAAATCCAAATAAAAGCAGCACCATTTCCTCTGGGTGCGTAAATCAGGAAATGTATGAGCTTGAACAACTTCCTGAGGTCACAGCAGGAGAACCTCTGCAGCCGTCTTCATCACCTGCAGGTTTCGGACACAAGTCCATCCTCTACAAAACGTACAGAACAACCAAACTCAAAGAACCAGCCCATAGCTACAGCTCATAGTTCAGTTTAAATCAGGTGGCCCTCCATGCAAGTGGGTTTAAATGTTTGATGCACCCCCCCTCCTCCCTCCTTTGTCACCACACTCAGCCCAAACCCCCTCGTCTCTGGGGAGCGTCCCCTATCCACCCCGTCCCCGCCCTCCATCGTGACCCCAACACCCTGGAGCTTTGTGTGGGTCTGGGAACGTCTCCTTCAGAGGGCCCAGCTGGAGTGGGAGCTCCACAACCCCCCCCCCCCCATCACCAGAAACACACTGATGAGGAGTTTAGTGCTGCCGCAGTCTGGTTCAATATCTGAAAAAGCCCACGGATCTCCCAGGTTCTGGACCTGGTAGGATCGGAAACGTCTCAGCTGACATTGTGACCCAATGCCAAACAAGTTGCTGCTTTCTATTAAACAGAACCGCAGGTTCAAAGCCACGGGTCTGAATTTCTGTCGGTCATCAGCGGTGGATTTGCTCCAGAAACAGAACCGTGTGACCTGGTGAGCCACCGCTGACAGCACCTGGCAGAGACCCTTCGCACAACCAGAACACATTCCCTCCAGGAGCTTCGGTCTATCTTACTGGAGCTTTATGGGACCGACCCGAACAAAGTGCTCCATAATTAAGGAGTGAAAGGAAGATGGGGGTTTTCAGAAGATTAAAAAGAAAACTAGAAACTGTTTAGAACCACCTGTAGCTGCAGGTCTTATGGGGTTTATATCTCCACCAGTCTTAAACGTCTACAGATTGACGTGTTGGTCCATTCTTCTCTGTAAAACAACATCTAGGAACATCTAGTTTCAGGTCTTACTACAGATTCTCAGTTGGACTTAGTCCTGGACTTTGACTAGGCCATTTTCTAACACATGAATCTTCATAGTATCTCTAGCTCCGTGTTCATGGTGGTTGTCCTGCTGGAAGGTGAACCTCCACCCCAGTCTCTGGTCTCCTGCAGCCTATAGCAGGTTTTCTTTGGTTCCGGGTCCATCCATCTTCATATTAACTCTGACCAGCTTCCCTTCCCCCGCTGAATAAAAGCCTCCCCACAGCAGGATGCTGCCATTACCATGATTCATAGAGGAGACATTGTTTCCAGGGTGATCTCCAAGTTTTCCTCCACACAACATGGTTTGCCTGTAGGCCAGAGCACCTTCTTCAACCTTCTGTCAACAGCTGCTGTCATCTGCCAACAAAGGTCAGATTAGCTGTTTACCCTAACCCTCCTGTGGACAGCTTCTCCCACCTGAGCTGTGGGTCTCTGCAGCTCCTCCAGAGCCACCAAGGTCCTCCTGCTTCTCTGATCAATGCTCTCCTGGTCCAGCCTGTCAGTCCAGGTGGACGTCCATGTCCTGGTAGGTCTGCAGGTGGTCCATCCTCTCTCCAGGTCCAGATGATGGATGGATCAGAGCTCCATCATCTGACCCGGGTTTAAAGTGGACCAGAACCTCCTCCCTGACCCGTCTGCTGGGTTCCTGGGTCTTCATGATGGTATTTGTGGTCCAGTGTTGGCTCTTAAGAACTTCTAAGAACTTTATTGAAATGCTGGCGACACATGTGAGTTTGAGCTTTTATGGTCAAGTTTCCCCAGCGAAAAGTGACGGCTGACTGTCAAACCAACTCCTCGCCAGCAGGAAAATGGAAAAAGCACTATTGTACCTTCTAGTTACTGGGCACAATGGCACACAACCTAACTCAGCCACAGAACCAGCAGCTTGCAGGAGTTTTAACTTTGGAGTGTTTTTCATGGAGAACCGCTAGCAGCTAGCAGCCAAAACCACAGCGGGCAGATGGCAACTAGAAGTGATCGACGTGTCGGAAATTTAAATGGAAGTAAATCACCGCTACTCTTAGTGTACAGGTTACTGGCAGGATACGGGTTTCATGGTTCGGCTTTGCTTGATTCGCCTTTGGTTTCTTATTACTGCCACCCGCTGGGCTGGAGGTGTAGTACAGTTTTCTTACCCAGGATTCCTTTAACCCAGGAAAAAGAAATCCCAGGTATTTAAACCCCAAGACGACGTTTGTTGGAAAAGTGTCTATTATGTAGAGATGTGTGTGAATACTTTGGCAAATCATCGTGAAGGCCAACTAACAGGAAAAACAGATTTTATCAGGGTGATTTGCTGTTTAATGACATCTATAAAGCCTCCCTACACCGCCTTCACCAGGGAGGAAGACCGCGCTACCCTCGCTACAATCAACAGGACTTGTTGCAACAGATGCATCTACAGTTCACTCACATGTGGAGGACATTATGACTGCTTCCTCCATCTGGGGGTACAGTGTACCTCCTCCACAGACACGCACCACCCAGAAAACACAGTGGTGCAACAACACAGACACGGAGAGAACCTGGCGGCAGAGATCTGTAATTTTATCAAACACCTCGTCTGTAGAGAACGATTTAGAGAACCATCTCACTCCTTTTGCATTAAGAGAAGGAGTAAGTTCGTCTGTGTCAAAACAAAAACCTGGAGGCCCAGAGGACGTCTGCCTGCTGAGAGGAGGACTGGTGGGGGCTTCAGGAGAAGGGGGAGGAAAACCGAGGGGGAGGACAGCCAAAGTGATCCCTGTGTTCATTAGACCATGAAATGTTTCATTCTTCCCACAGAATCAAGGTCTGTGTGTCTTTTCTTTCCTCTGTGTAATTTGTGTTGTTTCTTTTAATTATGACGACTGCTTTTACCATTTATTGTTTTTACATGTACAGTGACCTTGAGTGTTTTGAAAGGCGCTTGAAATAAAATGTATTATTATTATTATTTTCTTTGCGGGAGGAGGCTGCAGCTGTTCGCATGTTTGTGACGCTGCGTAAGAGCTGAAAAATGCAGCAAACTCTGCGCCGAGATGGTCATTTCCAGCTGCTCCAGACCGTCACTCCCCTGCATCTCCACCCTGCACACAGTTCAGCCTGTCATGCTGTTACCATCCAGCAGCCTGAACGCAGCAGAGAAACACCTGTAACTGTACCTGGGGGGTTTAAAGCCCCACAAACTATTTTTAATCAATAATTAACCGTTACTTCTGCTGTAGATTTCTGCACAAAGTAAAGGAATACATGCAGCAAGTACGGCCGTCACGACAAGATTTCAAACTTGCTACCCAAGAAAATTACTCAATAATATTTTAGATTAGGGCTGGACGATATAGACAAAAAGCTTATCGATAAAAAAAAATGCATACTGATCGATATCGATAATTATTGCCATATTTTATGTGCAGCTCTGCCTGGCCATTTTATGATATTGCTAAATGATTTAATTTTAATAAAGAACACAATCACAGAATTCCAATTATATCTTTATTTAACCAACTTTTTTAACCATAACAGATTTTTTTAAAGAAAAATAACTTAAGAGACCTGAGTTATGTTATTAAATAATGACAAAGAATAAACTATAGTAACCAGTAAAATGGCCAAAATAAATATACTAAATAAATAAATAAAATAGCCTATTTAGGTGGGAATAGTACACTAGTTACTTCTCAGGTTTCATAATTGAGAGGCTGATGCAGGTCTGAGGTCAGAGGTCGTGGCGTGGGAAGACGCAGATTGCAGCTAATTTTGCACTGATTCCCTGCACTCGTTGCACAATTTAGGGAGCGCTGTTAGAGAAACACTTGCAGCCCAGAACTTTATATCACGGATCAAGAGTGGCAGGTAATTGAAGGCAGGTTTTTCAGCTGCAGACAACAGCAGCATATCCATCACTATGAAGCATGTTACTGCATGCGTGATGTCCTTATGCCGCTTGGACGCTTTGTCATTTTATCACAAAGAAGGGAGCCCAGTTTAGCTGCTATACCTGCTTCGTTTTGGAAGAACTTCCATCAGATTCCTACGAAGATGTAGAGCCGCGGCGGGGCCGACAGCTCGCGCTGCTGCGGGTGTGAGCGGCTTAGTGATGAAACAAGTTGGTGTCGTTACCAGACTTTGTTGGCGAACTAGTAAAACCCCGTTTTGAGACCGTTTCCGCCGCTCCTTGCTGCAACATATTCAGAGGGCGGCGTGTTGTGGTTTGAGAGGGCGGCGCTTAGTGACGGCGTGCCTGGGTCCGCGATTACAACTGGCTGAGAGGAAGTAGTGACTGTAGCATCAACTAATATGATAGGCTGAAAGGAAGGAAGGAAAACTCTCTATCGAACTTTTATCGACCCTATTTTTTTCTATCGCGCCACACGTCTATCGATCGATATATATTGTTATTGAATTATCGTCCAGCCCTAGTTTAGATACAATTTTTTTAGAAGGAACCGGTTAACTGGTTAAGAGCAAAAAATACGATTATTTATAATATGACAAACTTAACTTTAATCTTCTTAATGAGGGTGACACCAATAAGTAGGATTCAGTTCAGGCCTCATTTAGAACAATACATAATTTAAGCGTCACTGCCTTGTTTGGTAAAACCGTAAAACAGGTAACATAGTACAAGTGTTAATATCCTTCATGGTAGTATGCACCTTTCATTCAGCCATACAATTATTTTATTATAGTTGCGGATCTTTATCTAGTCCATTTATCTATTACAATTAAATGCTACAACTGAGGGACAAATAAAGGGTCATTCTAAACTGGAATGAATGTTATTTCAAAACCAACTTGGATATGGAGCTAACAAAACATATTTTACAGTGTAAACAAGGATAAGATAAGAAATTCCTTTATTGCTCCACAATGGGGTAATTCAGGCGTGGCAGCGGCAAAGACTCACAGTTTATAATAGTGAAAAAACAACCTAATCTAATCTAATCTAATCTTAGTTCTAAAGCAACAGAGAATGAGCTTGATCAGAAAGGCCAAAACAAAAGTAATTTACTTTTGATAATGTGGCATACTCGGGTAAAGAAAGATTAAATATTAGATTAAATATTATACAGTAGAAAAACAGCAGCCTGTTTACTTGAACAATATGAGATAATCTGCTTTATTGTACAGAAGCATCTCGGAGCAGCAACTGGATGGACCTTAGCATCTGGTTCATGCTAATATATTATTGAGGTCTGTCTCATTCCGCCTACTTCTACACTTCGAACACATAGTTTTAAGTATATAGTGTAGATAACACAAAAAGTCAGTGCACTGAAGGTACCCGGATGACCCCCTAAAAACGGGCACAAAATGCAGTGTGTAACGATGGACCCTACTCGCACTAAACGGACGCCAAAGCGGAAAGGGAGGGGCTAAGGACGTCGGGAAGATGTTCCCATTTTGAAAATAATGGTGGACAATTCAGCCGAGACAGCCGGAGCTGTTACACCGCAATCATATAAATGTAAGTAATGGTGGTAATACGAGGCATTGTACTCTCCTGACTGTTTTGAAAAGGTAAAGTGATTGATTAATCCTACTGCTGCACTGCAATTTGTGCATGATAGGTGTTTGTAAAATACACGAACATACCTCATGTTCAGCCAATAGTAGGAGGATCCTGCGTTGACGTCGGAGGCGATGTATTTTCCACATGCTGTGAGTGTTAACGATTGGTTAAAGAACTTGTGTGTTTGTAAACAAACGCCGGCATATATTTTTGGCGGGCTGAAAATCTGCATGAAACATGTCATCTCAAGGCACTTTACAAGTTAAGTTCAATCATATTATACAGATTGGGTCAGGTTCCTGCTTGGTTCTGCTCTAGTTGTCAGCTCCACCAGAACCTGTTATTAGTAGCCACATTAGCCTCCAGTAGCATTACAGCTAAATGGAGAAGTAATTGGGGGGTCTTTTCTAATTATTAGCCGACTGAACCCTCAGCTGATTAACCATGTTACTGCGTAGATTTGTACCACAGCAGAACCACATCTCAACAGGGAGCTCAGACCAACAGAACCAAACGTCTGAGCCAACAACGTTAGCTTATGTGGTCCAGGAGGATTACTGATGTTTTTATGTTGCTCTTAAATACTAGGGCCAAGGGTTAGCTTGTAGCATTAGCTTGTAGCATTAGCTTGTAGCGTTAGTTTGTAGCATTAGCTTTTAGCGTTAGCTTGAAGCGTTAGCTTGTAGCGTTAGTTTGTAGCGTTAGTTTGTAGCATTAGCTTGTAGCATTAAATTAGCATCATTCAGCATGTGGTTTTTCTCTTGTCTGTCTGCCTCAGAGAGAAGGTTCCCCTGAACAACTCTTCTGTGACCATTTCCTCGATAAAGAGGCTCTCTGGTGTTTTTCTGTCTGAACTCAACAAGCTAGCTGAGTTTCAGCTTCCAGCACCAGATCCTTGTTGTTGAGCTGAGCATCTGCAGGGAGGCTGGGAACCTCTTTTGTTGCAGCGCTGTGGTCCCAAGAAGGGCGACAATCAGAGCAAACGGTGAGCCTATATTGATTTTGATCCAAATGAGTATCTTCGAATATATAGATTTTTTTAGAATCAGTTACATCGAGACATTGATTATCTTGGTACAGACCTAAACAGTCTGGAACCACTGCTATATGGGACAGACAACCAACCGGACCTGACACTCAAAACACTTTTAACATGAAAGAATATAGTCCGGCACCAATGCAGCCTTAAACAGAGCAATAAAGTCTGAATTTGTCTTTAACAAACATTTCTAGCAGGTTTAACTGAATCAGGAAGGTAACACCAGCAGGAGATGCATGGAGCAAACAGAGAAGAGGAGAAAACCAGGAGCGGTGAGAAAAACAGCCCAGTCCCACAGTAAGACGCAAGTATCCAGTCCAAACTCAGAACCAAAAACCCAGAACCAGCGCCCGAGTCCTAAAAAGGCCAGATTTAAGGTCGCTGTCATCATAGCTCAGCTTTAAACCTGGACATCATCTAAATGCGGCTGTTGAACCAACAACGCTGAACGTCCAACACCTACAGGCTACATTTGGACAGAACGTGTTGCCTAAAACAACAGTCCGCAATCTTTGAGCTGCGGACCGGTACTGGTTCATGGGTCAGCTGGTACTGGGCCACACCAAAAGAACAACTTTCATTATTTCTGTTTTACTTACTGAGCGAGTCTGAATAAGGTTTTGTTTTGAGAAATGGTCAGGTCCTCTCCGTTCCAGCCATCGCCAACTGATGCATGTTCTGGTCTCATGATACCTGACCGTTAAAATTAAACCCACAAGCTAAGAAACGGAGTGAAGAACAAAGGTCTTTGGAAAGTCACTTTGCAGCAGGTAAAAGGCCCAGAGAGGAACAAAAGAGCCGACAACTTCCAAGAAAAACAGAGCTTCACTTCCCAGACGACACCAGGAGTCCTGCTTAAAAGGTAGAGTCAGCGACCAAGTCCTGTTTTGAATAACTGCGCATGCTCAAGACCATCGAACTTTGCTCTTCGGCTCCTCAGGGGGAAGCGCATGAAAAAAATCCACTCTGGTCTTATTTCTTTGTACTGAGGCCTTCCTCTTCATCTCACAAACATGAACGCGGTTCACTTCTTGTGACTCTCAGCCATGTTCATAGTCTACAGCGAGAGCAGCAGCGCTACAATGAAGCTAACCGCCAACTTAGCAGCTAACCTTGTCTCTTAACGAGACAATGATTGGATCGGCGTTAACGACGGCGTTAAAAGGACGTTGGCGATGATGACGATGCCGAGGTTCTGGGTTTGAGTCGGGGCAGAACACCCTGAGGTCACTGAAAATCAGGGCTGGGTATCATCTAGGATGAGCCGATTCGATACGATTCTCGATACATATGGCCTCTGGAGAGGTCCATGGAAATATAAACATTTTCACCCATACAGACACACATAACTGATGCTCACAAATACAGATGAACTTCACCCGACAAGTCTCAAATGTTGACCTTCTGCATATATGTGTCTCGTGTTATTTGTGCTTCTCGTGCAATGAGGTTTTTTTTTGTCTTTATTCGTGGGAGCATAAATTGTCAAGCATCTGTCTTTTTTTTCTCCCTCCACTTCCCCCATGTTGTTGTAATCTTCCTTCAACAGATCCAAGGGCAGCGCCTTGTGGACACAGTAGTGTCCTTGGCAGCATGGCCTCAGTGAACCGTCTCCCCCTCTGAAATGTTTGTGACGTTTATGTTATGGTGATGGTACTGATACAGCAATTTCCCTCTGGGATTATTAAAGTATATCTGATTCTGGTTCTGACATAGTTCACGATACAATACAATTCTCCATATAGCTCAGCTTGATTTGAGTTGACTCCAATTTCGATCTTTATTTCTTTCAAATTAATGCTGTCATTCAATCACCAAAACCAGCCAAATATTATATTTATGTTCAATTTATTGAACACTGATATATTAACAGGAATATAAAGTGCATTTGGTTCAATGCATTTGTCACAGAAACCAACAAGGTGCCCTAACGTCTGATTTTAGGGACGAAGGCGCTTCTAAAATCCTGTCGGCCGTTCTGCAAATTCATCTCACTTGCTCTTCCTCGCTGTGAACAGTAGTGCTTTTAAAAACATCGATATTAATCTTTGTATCGATTTTTATGCCCAGCCCTACTGAAAACCCTGCTGCCATTTCCGACATCCTGCTGGTCTGGAGCTGGGTTTTCTGCGGTGACAGCAACCAAAACAAAACCACCGAGTAGACAGAACCAAGGCAACACACTTCGGGTTTCTGTCTCCCTTTACGCCCAGATGGACCGTTTTCTGTTATATGAGGAAAATACCAGTTTTCTTTCTGGTTTTCTAGTATTTATCCGCAACACCTTGAAGTCCGGTCCATAAAAACACTGACATTAAACCGATATCTGGTATTAATTAAGGCCCACTGGCCTGAAAGGTTGAGGTTTCGCTGTTTTCAGGAACAGCCGCCATAAAAACACCCAGAGCCTGCAGAGAAAATCCAACTATAAGCTTCACTTTCACAGAAAATACTCCAAACGTATCTGAAAAGTCAAACTCGGGTTTAAAATCATGCCTGGACGATCCAAACATGGAGCGACGGCCGGACCAGAACACTCCACACCCATAAATGCAAAGTTTAATGCCATGAGAAACACACATCGCTGTCATTCTGGGTTCTGAAGCTGCATATTTGCTCCTAAACAGAAGAGCTGCCAACATCTGGCTGACAGCTGGATCCCAGCAGATCATCCCTGGATCCACCCAGAGATGTTGGTGTTGATGTTGGTGTTCTGGGCTCAACTTTGACCCCCCGGCTCACCTGTGTCCTGTCTGAACTGGTGCATGGACTGGAGGTCGATGATGTACGGCGAGAGCCTGCTGTCCACCTGGCCGAGGACCACGCTCCCTCCGCGGGGGTCGCTGCTCCGGATGGCCGCCTCGATCTGGTGGGAGACGGCGGGGCTGTAGGGCCGCCACCGGCCGTGCTCGTTGAGCCATTCCCACACCACCACGGCGGAGGCCAGGAGCATGTTGTTACTGGTGGCCCTGGGGGGGAAACCAGAGTTAAACCGGGGGTTCGCTCGCTGAAAGACGCGCCTGGCAGCTGGGAGGCTAAACGAGAACAAAGCGGCGTTTCTGTCCCTGTTCCGCGGTTTATTCCACCGCTCCGTGGGGTTATTTCCCCCTCCGGGTGAATAAACACATTAAATCAGATAACGGCGGAGCTCGGGGAGCGGCGGGCCCGGTGCCTTACATGGAGCCGCGGCGGAGCTAGCACCGGGAGGAGGCGGCGCATTCTTCCACACGGTCCCGGGCTTCTCTCATGGCAGCCGGGCGAAGCAAATCACGGCCCTCCCCCCGCGCCCGGTACAACCGGGGGTTCCCCGCAGGCGGAGCAGGCAGGTCGGCGGCCGCGGGTTCGGTCTCTTTCTGGCCGACGCGTCTCCTTCCAGGCGCGCTAGCAGCTTCCGCGGCGAGTCGCTGGCTTTGCAGCCCGTCCTCGGAGGCCTTCGGAGGGGCAGAAATCTCCGCGCTGTCGTCAGCGACGCGCCGCCTCCGTGCCGTGGGTCCCCCCCACGCCGCGGGATTGTTCAGAACCAGACAGCGCCGGGCGCAGAACCCCACGATCCCAGTCCCTGTTTTTATTTGCTTTTGTTTTAAAAAATAAAAATAGATTTTCTGGTTATCTGCGGGCGCAGCAGGGCGACGTGTTCAGCGCATTAATCCGGGGAGGAAAAACTGGTCCAACCGGTCCAGACCCGGGGGACACGACCCGACACATGCAGCCCAGACCGAGCCTTTGTTCTCTGCTGCATGAGCTGAATTTATCTGTTTATTTATTTATTTTATCACGTTAAAAGCGGCAAATGAGTGAAACGTTCACCTGTTGGTCTCCTGCGTCCTCCCTCCGAACCCAAGACTTCTGGAGCAAACTTTAACGAACTCCTTCATGGGTTAAATCCTCCCTTTAGGCTCCAGCATGGTTCCGTCTGGCTCTCCCCGTCCTCTTGTTCACACAGAAACACTCCTTTATTTTTTATTTTGCTGAATGATCTCAGATAGAGAGAGAAAAGCCCTCCCTATGGAGTTAGGAGGAGAAAAAGCGTGTCTCCATGTTTATTCTATCCATTCGCGTCCATCTTGGCTTCATTGTAACCCAGAAACATCCCGACTGGGTGTGAGGGACTGCGGAGAGGAGAGCAGGACAACAGCCGCCCCCAACCACTCAGCTCCCTCCACTCACCACGCCTAGAAAATCCACCCGGGGAGAAAACACGGGAATCAACAGCTAGCAAAACAGCCAGTTATTTTTATTTTATTTGATTTGCGTTGCAGTTTTATCTTATTTACTCTTCAGCGCATAATGCAAATAAAGAAAGTGACCAAATATTTTGCATGAAATACATTTTTGTTCATGTTTTTTTACTGAGTCGCTTGCTGCAACGTTTGAAATAGTGGTGAAATGCTGCCACCTGGTGAGGACATTCGGAATTACACTAAAGGTGGACACGAAAGGTTCGGTCTGCGGTTCGATTTGAAGAGCACATCGTCTCCTGTGTTTAAACCCAAGTAACTCGGAACATTTTATGCGAACAATACCCTAAAATAAAACCAATATCCTATTTCCCGTTGTGAAAGGTCTTATAGAAATATGATACCGGACTGAAGCATCTCGGGCTCCATAGCTCAGGGGTTAGAGCACTGGTCTTGTAAACCAGGGGTCGCGAGTTCAAATCTCGCTGGGGCCTGCGATATTTTTTTTTCTTTTTCAATCATTACGACCTATACCGTTAAGTAAAGTTTCAACATGTGCTTGGATTAAATGTTTTGTTAAACTGGGCCATACAGCTAAGGCGTTGCGTTTGATAGAAAGTCCAATAGGCTCTGACTTAAAAATTAAAAACTTGGTCAGTTTAATAAAAACATGTTTGACCTGCCAGGTACACGAGAGCTACGTTAGTAGTTACTGTAATTAGTAATTCAGACAATTAAGGCCAAAGAGATGAAGATAAAAACAAGAATGGAAAGGAAGACTGGAGTATACAGATTTGTTATTGCTGAATAAATGTGTTTATTTATTTTTATGTTTAGGATTACATAGAAAAATAAAGACAAGAAAACTTAGACTTAGACAAATTTGTCATTTTGTATGCACAGGGTGCGTACAGAACGCACGTAAAAAACATATTTTTTCCACAATATTATTTCACATTTTTTCACACTTTATTGTCATTTAACTGCACATCTATTCAATTCAATTCAATTCAATTTTATTTATATAGCGCCAATTCATGAAACATGTCATCTCAAGGCACTTTACAAAGTTAAATTCAATCATATTATACAGATTGGGTAAGATTATACAGATTGGTCAAAAATTTCAAAATTTAGTATGTACATTTGGGTGAAACTTTGTTGCAAGGCTCCAAATAAAAACAGAAGACAGAAGAGAGATAGTATATAGTAAATATAGTACAAAAATAAAATAAAAACTAATTAAAAGTAAAACATATAAATACAAAAACACAAACTGAATAAAGATATTGTGATATTTGTCATATAAACAAATGTACTGTATTTTTCGGACTATAAGTCGTAGTTTTTTCATAGTTTGGCTCTTTTTTCATATATCAAATTTAAATGGTAATTCATCTTGACCAGTAAGAAACCAAGGAGTTAACAGTACCGTAGCCACAAGAGGGCTTGTGAAAGATATCCTTTTCTTATACCACCTAAAAATGTATTGAAATATTAATTTATTGACAACAAAGACTTAACATGTCTGTGTAATTGAATAAATTGGCTCAACAGATTAAACGTCAGTTTTTAGTCTTGGATTGTGTGAAATAAATAAATAGTCCGGTGCGATTTATTTATGTTTTTTTCCTCTTTATGACACATTTTTTTGACTGATGTGACTAATATAACAGAGCGACTTATAGTAAGAAATATACGTTATATGTACATAGAAGTTATGTGTAAGAGGATTTGAATACAGCAGGTATTTGTAGCAGCGGCATGTTTTGCAACAATGAACGGACCATATGATGGCGCAGATGGTCAGGGGACTCAGTGCAACAGAGTTCACAGTGACAATGTAAAGTGAGTAGTTTTGTATATTGGGGGTAGGGGAGGATTATTGGTAGTTCAGCAGTTTTATGACATGTGGAATGAAGCTGTTGTTCTGCATTTGGAGCAGCTGAGCCTCCTGTCAGGGGGCAGCAGGGAGAACGGTCCATGGTGGGGGTGGGAGGGTCTTTTATGGTTGTCTGAGCCCTGGTCAGGCAGTGTCTGCCAGCAGTGGCATGGATGGAGGGAAGCGTTGTCCCGATGGTTCCCTCCGCTGTCTCACCACTCTCTTCACACATTTCCAGTCTGAGGCGTTGCAGGCCAGACCAGACAGTGATGCAGCCGGTCAGTACGCTCTCTGTTGACCCTCTGTAGAAAGCGGTGAGGAGGAGGTTTGCTCTTCTCACCCAGCGCAGAAAGTGCAGACGCTGCTGTGCCGTCTCCAAAGAGCAGAGGTGTGGAGGGACCAGGTACCTGCGTGAATTTGTTGCTGCTGACTTGCTCCACCGCGGCCTCATTGATGGCAATGGTCACAACGGTCTTACTTTAAAATATTAATACATCAACACACAGTCTGGGCTCAGTTCGTCCATCGAGTCCTCAGCGTCCTGAAAGCAAACCTGAAGTTTATTTAACTAACCGCCGCTCAGACAAAGCAGACTTTAAATATTATAAGATTTCTCCACGTCCAGGAGAAAAAAATGTTTTTCTCCTGGACTGTTACATTCTCATCACTGCTGCTGTAATATTTTCTTATTTCAACTGCAATCTCATTACACTGTTCTAAGCCTTATGCAACGGAATAAAATTTGTCTAAATCTAAGTTAGCAGAGCCAGACCGGGCTGCAGAAACAAATTACAGGGGGGACATTCCAGTTTTTTAGGGGGGCACACTTTTTTTAAAAAATGTATATGCTTCAGGCTGAACAGTGGCTCTGTGACTACTCTTACAGTGCTGAGAAACAAACTCAATAAAATCCCAAAATCTAAAAAAATCGAACAAACAAAAAGCAATAGTGTAGAAAAAAGCTTCCAGTCTAGGGCGGCACGGCTGGCCCAGCGGGCGGGCACGGCGCCCCCGATGCCCGCCCATGCCGCCCATGCCGCCCATGCCGCCGGGTCTGAGCAGAGCAGTTTCCGTGGAAACCCCACGTCACTTGACCCTCCTGAATCAACACGTGGTGACGGATCAGCTGGTTAAATGTGGGCTGCCGTCAGCTGCAGCGAATAAAGTGTAAACAGATTCACGAGTTGACGCGTTAGGAGGAGAAGTTGGAAATAAACTCACCAGAACAGGGTTGGAGTGGTGACGGTACCGGTTCCGATACAAAGAGAACCGCCAGAACACGCAGGATTCCTGTGTTTCTGTGACTATTTCTACAGATCTTCGCGGTGCTGCAGCAGAGCCCGGATAGCTCAGTCGGTAGAGCATCAGACTTTTAATCTGAGGGTCCAGGGTTCAAGTCCCTGTTCGGGCGAACATCTTTTGCGTTTATTCCAGGTGTGTGAACCATGTCTGCTCATTTACCTGCAAAACGGCTACTTCCGGTTTAAAACAACAACATTACTGGCGCTCTCCCTGAGTCAACTAGTTCAACCATTAGACACCATAACGAGGAGTTGTGTAACAACGCATACCAGAGAGAAAGAGTCCAGTTATTCATCCAGGAAGGTGATAACAGATCATCTGCTGATCAACACCAAGCCTGGAGGTCATGATTCTCAGACTTCCCTTCCCAACATTTCACTTTGCTGCCAGTCTGTCAACCAGACCGCCAAACCGCTTTAGTTAAACATGGAGGAGAGGGAAAGAAACGCTCTTTGGCTTTATTTTAATGCCGTAAAACAGGGGTTTTCAAATTCATTGAATGTGAGCCTCCCCTTGGAATAGGTAAAGATAACGCCCCCCACCCCCCACCCCCCAAAACCACAAACCTACCCCACACAGGTCCCTGCAGCAAATGCTTCTTTCTTTTGTGGGCCTGGAATCCTGTGTTTCACAAACACCTGATAGCCCAATACATGTTTTTTATTGTATTTATTTTAACAAAGTACATCCATAAAAAAGGCCTATTCATAAAATCCATCCATCCAAATATTTCCATTTTACATGCTACTTTTACATCACGGACAGAGGGCCTATTTTTAAAGTTGAACTGTCATTAGAGCAAATTCATAAACTGACAAACTGAACTAAACAGACGCCAATGTCAAACTGAACTCATGTCAACAGGAGACGTCAGCTGAAATAATAATAAAAAAGAAAACCTGAATTTAACAGACGTCAACACATCCATATTCCGATTTACTTTTTAGGCTAATTATACACAATTTAAACCTATTGCTATTTTAACAACTAAGCATTTCATTATTATCTCTTATCTGATGTATTTCTGATGTTTGGCACTTTGTTTTACCTCGTGTTAAAGTGCTCTTTAAATAATGATAACAATGATTATGATTCTGATCAGAATAAACTTTTGCATCACCTCCCAGAAGCTGGAAAGAAAAGAGACGCAAATATTTTTCACACCTCACTTAGTAACTCTTAGTAACTCTAATGTTACAGCATTTTGATTTAATCCATCTGAATGCAGTATTTGAAAGCCATACTCTGATTGGATGGAAAAAAACCTGTCTGTGATTGGCTGCTGGAGTGGACAGTTTTTGAAGTCGCAGCGCAGAAACAGCCGAGCGAGTGCACAGCTGTTGTTGAGCATGGAATGAGCAGGTGCGCGCGAGCAAAGTTGTGCGCGTGAGCAGAGATGGAACTGAGCGCGAGGAAAGAAGGATGAGAAGAGTTTTTCAGAGTTGATGCACGCCAGACCAGTTTTGAGCGTTGAGAGTTGTCTCACTGTGCGCTCATAACCTCCCAGACAGAGTGACGTTGATAGATAGAAAACTAAAACATTTATAATAATCACAATAATCCCTGAAGCATTTGGTTAAATGCTTACAACTTATTTTCTGACTTTTGATTTTGGCTTTTAGTTAGATTTTTTAAGCCTCGCTCGCCACTGGTAGCGTTGGCACCTTGCAGTAAAAAAAAAAGTCCTGGGTTCAAATCCTGTCCCGGGGTCTTTCTGAATGGAGTTTGCATGTTCTCCCTGTGCCTGTGTGGGTTCTCCCTGGGTACTCTGACTTCCTCCAACAGTCCAGAAACACGACTGCTGGGTTCATTGTGCTGAGCTGTGAGTGTTTGCATGATTGTGTGTCTCTGGTTGACTGGTGACCTGTGCAGGATGCACCAAGAGGTAGGAGATTTTAGTACTTTGTACTCAGCTAAAGTGATTAAAATAAGAGGATAAATAATCATAGGAAGTCAAAACAAAAAGTTTTTCCTTAACTTTATACTGAAACAGTATATTTGATAGAACATTGCATAAAACTATTTGCAGCAAAATTATACAAACTAAAATGCAATACATAAAAACACAAGAAAAATAAATAGGCATGTACTATTTGAATGGAAATAAACAATTGCAAGACATAGTTTGTATATTTTACATTGGCTACATGGAGTGAACACTGTGGTATTTTCCAGTAGCTGTTCCTTGTAGTTCCTGCTGGTGGTTTTCTACTTCCTCTTTCTGGTTTTCCAGTGAGTGACGCAAACAGTCATAATCAGGATCAGCAGCCCAGAAGCGACGGCTGCAGAGTACCAGTGCAGGAACAGAAACGGGGAGGAGTCTGGAACTGGACACATTTAAGGAGACAAGATTAAACCTAGATAAACTTATTCAGCTTGCTGTAACAACTATAAAACAGCATTGTGCTGCATCTTCTTCTATTGTCCTGGTAGCTATAAAGGCTGGTCTCCGCCAGGTTCTGAATAATTTCAATCTGTCCTCAAGAAAATCACAGCGGATTCTCACTGGCATTGATCGTTAACCAAACATTGAGCCTATGCAGAAAAGCTGCGTGTGAAAAACTAAGCACACCCTTGTTGCTTCCATGTGATTCAAGAGGGAAGGTAACCAGGTGGCCAGCTTTCTAGGAGCAGGAATTTAGGCAGATTGCTGCTCTGAAGTGCACCGGTGTGGCTTAGCACAATGCCAGGATGGAAAGACACCAGCAATGGCCTTAGATACCCCGCTTACACTACCCTTTTTTAACCGAGCCGAGACCAGTCCGAGCTCGGTAACCGAGATAACTATCAAGTGTAAACGGAACGCAAACTGAACTGAACCAAGCTGGACACAACCGGACCACGCTAAATGCAGCCCAGTTCCATGGGTGGGTTCGGCTCGGTTTTTCCCTATCTCGGTTATCAGATAACAAAGAGTGCATGAGCAGACCGCGTCATCTCCTTACAGCCAGCTGACATTTCAGACATTCATAATAATACTAGCTTCCCTACCGTGACACACGGTTTCCAGTGATGATTCTGCTTAGCAGTGTGATGAACCTCAGCGTCTGTCGTTGTTTCCTGCGTCTGTAAATCCTTATTAGACATTTGTTTGTCTTATCCACTTCCCATAAGCCGACTCTGTCAAGTAAATTCACCAAAAGTGGCTGTCTTCGCCTGACTCGCCGCAAACAACGACGTATCACCAAGCTTAACTTCCTGAATGTTACGGGCGCCGCCATTTTGACTTGCTTGGTGCCGCCTTCAAACCCAGAGAGCAGTAGTACCGCAGATCATCACTAGGAGGCGAGGAAACCAAAGAACCGAGATAGCGTGATGTGTAAACGGTCATCAGAATGAGGCTCGGCTTGGTTAACTGATCCAAGCTCGGACCGAGCTCGGCATGGATCGGTTTAACAAGGGTAGTGTAAACGGGGCTAGAGAAGCATCCCAGACAGTTAAAAGGACTTATTGGAGTTTTATTGCTCACTTTACTTTTATCAAGCATTAGGAGGAACTCAGTAAGTCCACATAAACTGCCAATTTACAGTATTTGTCAATCTCTACAGTATGACTCTTACTCTGTTGACAGAAGGTTTTGCCATCAATATTTATTTATATAAAATACACATAAATCAAGAGTATAAAAGGCTGTTTGGTGTAAAAGCCAGATTGCTGCAGACGCTCCAGATAGCAACGGATTTTGATCCTAAAGCGGCTCTACAAACAGAAATCAAGGTTAGGGAAAAAGCAACACCTTCATCGTTGGAAAAGGAGAGCAGAAATGCTTACGATGAATCCGTGTCCCTCTACCAATCACCACACGTCCATTCATGTTGGCGATGCAGTAATACAGGCCCAGGTCTACCGCTTCAACAGCAGTTATCCTCAGAGCCAAAGAGCGCTTCATCACACTCGCTGAATGACGAGGACTGAGCCGAAACGCTGAAAACAGACATTTTAGCCGTTAGCATGCAACCTGCCCTGCCACAGTCAAATCTGACCTGTGTCTCTGGATCGGCGTTTAAAACTCTGCCCTACATTCAAACGCCTGTCCCTCTCTGAGGCTGGCGCGGAGGACCAGCGTCGGCACCAGGTCTGGGTTTTGTTTGAACCACGTTGTGTCATAGAGGTAGGAGATGTTACAGCCCAGAGTGATGGTTGAACCCAAGTGGACATGCTGGACGTCCGCAGCTGGAACCAACAGCATCCAACGTCCGGACATGGTGGTAAAACCTGGAGGGGGTCAAACGGGCCAAAGCAGAATCAGTTTAGGCGCTTTTAACCAAACTGCTCGGTTCTTAATAGTTACTGAAGGTGAATTATATTGTTTGAATCATTGTTTCTAACATTAGTGGGGCGTTCCTGGTGTTTCCACTCAGTGAGTGCGGATCTGAATCTGCTGAGTTGAATGTTTGAAGGAAACCTCTCGCTCACAGCGTCAGACTAAATGGTGCCTGGTGGTTCTCTGAATGGCTTTAAATGTTTCATTTTATACAAACAGCACTAGCCTTTATTCCTCAGTTTAAATCTAACTATTTAAACAACCTTTTGACAACTTGCCAAGGAGATTGAGAACATTTTCACCATGAAGGCCGTCTACAGTCCCAGCACATCAGCGTGTGCAAAGTCACAGATGCAAAGGACTGGATGCAATGTTTGGTTGTTTGGGTCGGTACTGATGCTGATCAGACTGATAATGAGTACTGAGTATCAGTATCAATTCTTTCCTGACATGAAGTAGTTATATGATCCCTTCCTACCTCACCCATATGGACTCATGTGTAAATTATGGTAGGGGTGATGGTTACAGACATGTTGTACAGACTGCATATTTATGTTGTTTTTTTATAATTGGTAAAGTGTTTAAAACATTAATTTCAAAAAATAAATTATCTTTTCCTGCAAACCGAAAATGAAATATTTGCCATCTTAGTTGTTAAAGATGGTTTCATGTGGAAAACTGTCAGTGAGTAAAATGTTTACTAAGCTGTGAAACTTTGGACTGAATCTGATGAGAAAAAAACAAACCCTAAAGCAACCTAGAAGCCAACCTTTACCTGATAAAAGAGTCAGAGCTTTGTAGTTTTTGTCCCCCAAGTTCCTGGTTCGTTTTTTTTCTGCTGCAGATTTTAGATATTAGATTTTTTTTCTCCTCTATAAATAAATCTTTAGACTTGTTAGGATGGTTTATATATATACCATCGGCTTCCTTCTATGTAATTAATTCTTTGTTCGGGTCCCACACCATCATGGTTTGTAATAACTTTTTGAAACACAGAGACCGATCTGAACTTATTTAAAGTACATCAGAGCTGAAGTGATCACACGGTGTGGAGGTTTACTGAGTCTGCTGACTAAACTTTTATAATCACAAAGTAAAAGTTTCTTTTGTTACTTACAAATGAGGCTAGCCATGATCCAATCTGCCTTCATCGTCTGTGTTTCGCTCTGTTGGTGACAGCAGTTGTTTTCTTTAGACCACAGTGACTTCCTTTTCACAGCCTGTTAGCCCACTCTTTCCACCGAAAACCCACTTCTCTGCATGAGCTGACCCCCGTGCCCAGAACCGCTTTCAGACAAGATTTACTTCTTTTACTTGACAAAATCCTGAGCATTTCTAAATTCATGCTTGTGTAAATTTTTTTGGGGTGTTTCATTTACAGTTTTTGGGTTTAATCTCAAAATAAATGAGCTCATTTTTCCGCTGGCTGAGCAGGGTTTCGTTGTGCTTTTGTGCACAAGGTGTGAAACGGCTAAACAGGAAGTGAAAGCATAAAACTGGCAGGTATTCTGAGGGCTAAACTCTTTTTATGGAGAAAAAAGAAAACACAAGGGGATAACTGAACTAAATGAGCACAAAGTCAACTCTAAACCAAAACTTTTTGCTTTGTCTCTGTTAGCAAATAAATAATGGCTGGGATGGAGGATCCAGATACATTTAAACCAAACATTCTTCAAATATTCCTAGATTTTATAAAAAATATATTTCACCGTTTGCCCAAAATGATCATCTTAGCACATGTCAGTGCAGTCTTGTTATAAGTAAAAGTGAAGCTGTGCCAGAGTCCCCTACAGCAGAGGGAAAGTAGTGTTCTTCTTACCGATGGATGGTGACCTCCAAGGAACAATTATCAGCCATCATCAATTTGAATCAAAATCTTCTCACACTGAGGAAACTGCTGGTGATAATCTTACAGCTAAAACAAGAGTTTTCTGTATCATCAAGATGTGAGCCTGCTAACGATGGCTGGGTCATGGATGTAACATGTTGCTGTGCTGAGAATTTGGTTAATTTCCAGCTTCGTCTGAGAACTCATCTCGTCTCTACATCATCTGGAGCGCCCGTCTGTTTTTTCTGGCAGCTACAGAACAACACATGGTGTCAGAAGTGGGTCCAGAACAGATTTAGTAAATGCAGTGATGGCTTCTCCTCAGACTGAACAACCAAAGACTGACTGGGAGGTATCTGGTAAGTAGAGAGCAGGTCTGCTAGGTACGTGGATTGGAGAGCAAGACAGCTACATTTACAAGACTCTGGACTGGAGATTTTGAACATTACTGTGACCCAGAGACTCTCACAAACAAGCTCTCTAATGGATGACAAGTGGGCAGTGACAGTTACCAGCAACTCACTCTGAGAACTGAAATCCTTGTGCAGGATGTTCTCTATTCTGGTCACAGCTCCAACCTGCTGCAGCAGTAGAGCTAACAGCTACTGGCAGGTATGGATGACACAGACTGCCATTTGGACTTAAAGTAAGTTACGTTTACTCATCTTACTGTGGTCAACATGGTTACTGGTGTTCTGATGGTTCACCATACCTATCAGCATGGCATGCCGCAGTTAATGTGCATACACTGCAATTAAACCTGCATAATTGTGCAAACATTAAATTCCAGCTATCATTTTAACATATTGTACCTCAGACTACAAGGGTATATCAGTATTATACTGCGTGTTATACTACACATTACCTAATTGGATCTCTTGTATGATTACAGCAAATGTAAACTGAAGTTTTATATAATTTATTTTAGCAAGTGGAGTTGTTTAAGAATTTAATCTTGTGTTAACTCATTCATTCTGCTATAGGATTGAGTTTTTAGCGTTTAGCACATTTTACCAAAGTGATCAAGATTAATCATGTCAAAATCTGTCAATACAACATACCACTTTATAAACTGTATTTACTAAGAAACAACTTCCTATCAAAACATCATACTCCTACACAAACATCCTGTTTCGATAAAATAGCCTAAACTGATGCATTGAGCTATAAAAATCACTTACTGGTATGCTATTCTGAAAGAATATGCCACGACAGAACACCGGACGTAATCCCAAAATAGCATCATTAGAGCTAACCAGATGGCATCTAATTAATGCATGTAGGAGTCAATAAGTGGACAGTATCTGGTTTATGTTCTATTCAGTTAAATTTTATTTATATAGCACCAATTTCACAACACGTCATCTCAAAGCTCTTTACAAAATCAAATTCAATCAAATCCTGCAGACAGATTGGTCAGAAAGCCACAGTGGCTTTGGAGCAGATTGCTCTGGAAAAAACGGTTGATGATTAAATTACATAAAATAGGAATTGGAGGAAATATGTTCAATTGGATGAGGGATTTTTAAGTGACAGACGTTAAAATAGGATCTAAGAACTTCTCAAGGGGGTGTGGTTAGTCCAACGCTATTTTCAGTTATAATTAATGATTTAAAACACAAGAGATGTCTTAAGTTATGGTATCACTTTTTGCTGATGATGGGGCATTGTGGAAAGGAGGAAAAATATCGATAATCTCTGTAATAGATCTGTAATACGACCGAAAATGTTCAACGTGTTTTTATTTGTTTCAGGAAATCTGTGAATCATAGGGAACTGAAGTTTGAAAAAATGTGGTTGCTAAGTTGAATAATGATCAAGGGAAAAGTTGTTAATTTTCTGAAAAATACTGGACTCAGTAAAAGAATTTAGAGAAGGAATTAAATCCTAGAGATAGCAGTAGTCCAATTATGTCAGATGCGAGCTGCCACTAAAACTAACGAAAAAAAGGAGGAAAAAAGGGAGTTGGCCACAGCGCGATGACGTCTTCATGGCGCCCCGATGACAGGAGCGTAGGACTATAACAGAAATGCCTAAGTCGCCGGTTCGACTCCAGCTCGAAGTTGGTTGATCGGGTTCCCCCCCCCCCCCCCCCCCCCCCCCGGGTTTTCAAATGTATGAAATTTTCAGAAAATCAAAACGCCATCAGAAGTGTAGACGCCTGTATCTGGTTCAGCTTCTCTAGTGAGACGTTTATCGTTTATCTAGTGAGACGTTTGTTGGTTTCAACTGTTCCTGTCTTATCGAAAATATTCAAAATACGAACAGATGCTAGATTTTGTTTGGTATCATCAAAATGTGTATATATATATATATATTTACTTATATGCAATTATTCCTCTGCTGATATTACTCGTTGTTTCCGGAGCAACGTTTCTGTTCTGTAATTCTGTCCATTCAAAATAAAGGGAAAATGGAACAGCCAATCGCTGCTTCCCTTACTGAGGAGTTGAAGTCATGAGGAAAACGGTATAGCCAATCGCTGCTTCCCTTACTGAGGAGTGAAGTCATGATGAAACCAGGACAGCCAATCGCTGCTTTCCTTATTGAGGAGTAAAGTCGTGAGGAAAACGGGACAGCCAATCGCTGAGGATTCTGCCACAGCGCGATGGCGTCTTCATGGGGGCCTGCTGACAGGAGCCCAAACAGCTGTATGTGAGTTACCCAGCGATGAAAGCCTGGTTCTGGGTCTAGAAAAACTGCTCCGGGGTTAAAGTGACGGACTGAGCGGACCGGAAGCCGCCGGAAGACGGAGCGACCTGAGGTGAACGTTCAGTTAGCATCAGCATGTAGCCGCCAGTGTTGTGACAGCTAGCATGTAGCTCTGTCAGCTGGTTCCTGCCGCTGATCCACTCAGGTAGAACATGGTGTTTTATTTACAGTATGCGCGATAACAGCTGACATTTAGCTCTGTCAGCTACTTTCTACACACTGCGGGCTGTTTATTTGCTGATCTGATCAGTTTAAACACCTAAACATGAAACAGCTGTTCTTAATCTGCTGGTTTTAGTTTGAACGGCACCGCCTTAAGGTTCCCTCCCTATTTTGTAGTTTTAATAAATCGTTTTTAGACAAAGTAGCGGGGGGTGTTCGGGTGTCGCCGTGTTGAGGACATGATTTTACGGAATGCTAACCCGGTTTAGCAGCAGGCTAGCTGCACCGGCTGGGTTTCTTTCCCGTTCAGCTTGAAGTGATCCAACACTCCTGACACCGTCAGTCGTTTTTTCAGCGCTTCTTTTTAGCCCCAGCCTTCTGCCCTCCACCACTGATGACCGTAGAGCCACAGTGGACAGTCGTCTGCATTGCTGATGGCTTTGCAGCAATCCCTCATACTGAGCATGCATGAAGCGACAGTGGAGAGGAAAACTCCCCTTTAACAGGGAGGAGAACCTCCAGCAGAACCAGAACCAGGCTCAGTGTGAACGCTCATCTGCCTCGACCCACTGGGGCTTAGAGAAGACAGAGCAGAGACACAGAAAGAGAGACAAAAAAAGTAAATAAATGTCTGTACCTGGAGGTTTAAAACAGTTTAAGGGTGATGTAAAGATGACATCCAAAATGTCACTAAAACTTGATTATGTTTTAACTCTTAGGTCTGTCCTTGATGGAAATCATTAAAAGTCTCTTGCCGGTTATTCTAAGCTGATAAATGTTGTTTTATTAGCTTGGCATGTTTTTCTTCACCCTTCTGTCAGAAATGTGGCTCTCTGCTTTGGCCGGAAACATCTGAGCTATAATTAGGCAGCAACAAACACCCATATTTATGCCTTCTTCTACCTGTGGGTGGTTTCAGCTCAGCTGTTTCACAGCCGGCTCCTAAAGCCGTTGGGTTGGTACTACAGGTTGCTGTGAGGCAGCGTAACAATGCATTTGGGGCATTCTGCATTTCTCCATTGTCCTAGCTTGAATCGGTGGGTATGAACTGGGTTGGAGTTCACTTTCCTCTTTAAAAGGCTCTTCGTAACGAAAGCCGAGCTAAAAAAACCCAAAATGTTCAGTGTGATTAAGTTATAGGTTTATTTTCTTTTGTTATATTTCATAACACAAATAAAATGTATGTATAACTTTAATAATATACCTAAAAAGTATTAATCTGATGTTTTGAAAGTAACAATAGAAAATAAAATAATTTAAACAGCACAATTCCTTCCAACTGATGTGGAAAACAACTTCTGGAGCTTTGATTTGGTCTAGATTATAGAAACAGACAAAATCAACAAAATCAATTCAGACAAAAAGATTAAAACAGCAATTTTTTTGTTTTACAAATAATTCAATAAGTCCAGATAAAATAATAATGATCTTGGTTAGATTTGAGTTTGTAAATGAATAAAAAGTCACTGAATGTTTGTGTGAACCCTGCTGGGTGGATTTACGGACGTGTAGCGAAGCCGGATGGTAAATGGACTGAACTTATAGAGCTTTTCCATGCTGACCACCCAAAGCGCTGCACACTACAGCCACAGTCACCCAGTCGCTCTCACTAACGCACACATTTGCACGCCGAGACGCAGCTCAGTAGGCATGTTTGTCTTATTCAGCGAAATGCATGCGTGTCATTTTCCATCAAAGCTTTCAGTAAATGAGCAGCAGAACGTTTGACCGTCGTATCAAAGTAATTCATACAGGAAGAGTTCTGGTTACTAATAGTTAAATGATCATAAACTAAACATCTGCTTCATTTTTCACCTGAACATCAGAAATGAAACTTAGATATTCAGCACTGGCCAAAAGTTTCATGTCGGTATGGAAACAAAAATGCTGCAAACTAAGAATGTTTTCAGAGATTAAAGTGTTACTTGTTTAAATTAGTGAAGAAAATAAAGTGAGTAGAAGAGAGAATCTACATCAATATTTCTTCTAGCTACACGTTCTCTCCGTTTCTGAAGGAACTCTGCTGTAAGGTTGGAGATCTAAGCCCAGGTCAGTCGTGGGTTCCTCAGATCGTCTCTTCGTGTAATCTCAGACACGCTGGATGAGGTTGAGATAAGATCTCTGTGGAGGCCATGCCATCTTCTTCACGCTGAAGATGACATGGCCTCATGACCCAGGCTGCAGGCTTGTTCTGCTGCAGAGTAGGTTCAGGTTCAGACATTCAGTGATGGGTAAGTATCTGCCAGGATTTCCCAGCATTAAGCACCATTAATCCTGATCAAACCTCCAGCCCCATACTTGCAAGGATCCTCTACCGTGCTTCACTGTTGCCTGCAGATATTCATCATTGTACCGCTCAAACAAACTGCCTTCTGCTCCTGCCAATTATTTCAAGTTTTCACTCGTCAGTCCAGATCCTGCTGCGCTGCGGTTCCTGTTAATAGTCGAGTTGCTCGGCCTTGTCTCCATGTCGGAGGTTTGGCGTTTTGGCTGCAGCTCCTCCATGAAGGTCGCCTCTGGCCAGACTTCTCCAGACACTAGACGGGTCCTGGTCCTGATTCCTGCCGGTAGTGGGATGATTGTTCTGCTGCACATCTGCTGATTTCAAAGAGAAACAAGCTTGATCAAGTTTCCTCGGTCTGCGACTAGGATCTTCATTATTGTCCGTTTCTTTGTGCTTCTTCAAAAGAGCTTCTAGAAACCCAGATCTGCTGTTAAATAATGTTTCTAGTGTACCTTTAAGAATTGATGCTGGGTCAAAGGCAGGCAGCAGTGACACCAGATATCCATGTGATTTTAGCTTTGTCTTCTCTCCCACTTTCCATTTTATAATAATGTAAAAATGAAGAAACTTTATCCAGTTAAACATTGTTAGTGTAGCGCGTTTCTTCAGCGGTGTCTCATAAATGTGTCCTGTTTGTTCAGGATGGCGGGCGTGTTTGACATCGACCTGGAGTCGGAGGAGGTCAGCGACACCGAGGTCTGCTCTTCCTCCACATTTGTTATTTGGTCACCAGGATGTGACAGAGATAAGTGAATAAAAACCACCTAACCCTAACCGCTCTGGCTGCTTTGCACAGGACGACGCCTGTGAGCTGACCGTGGTCGAGCCTGATGGGTAAGTTCAGAGAAGGGTCAGAGGGACGCAGATGATCCAGCGGGTTCTGCAGCTCTGTTGTCGTCGCAGCGGGCAGACGGAGGAGGTGGAGCTGACCAGTGAAAGCGTCAACAGAGACAGCGAGCGAGTCGGACCCGACTGCTTTGAGCTGCTCACGGTGCTGGGGAAAGGAGCCTACGGCAAGGTGGGAACCCACTCTGTGTTTCAGGCACTACATCCCATAGTTAGGCCACAAACATCCGAACCCAACCGGTCGTCCTCAGTTGGGCCAGCTGTAGAAAAGATGGACTTTAGTGCGTTTCCAGCCTTGGAGCGTAGAGCTGTGGTTCTCTGCCAGGAAAACCAGAACCAATTAAACCAGGAGCTTCTTCTCAGTTTCTATGGCAGCACTTTGGATGGAGTTCATGACAGGACGGTTAGAAAGTGGCTGAACCTGTTTGGCTTGTAGGGAGGAGTTGCTTTCTCTCTGAAAACAACACAGCGTAGGTTGGCACAGTTACATGTGAACCATGTCCGCTGGCCCGATGAGACCCGGCTGATCCAGACCTCTGCGTACCAACGGGTGCTGCAGTCACCTACCAGGACGGCTGAAAAACAAGACAGGAGGAGCTGCAGTGGCCTAGTCAAAGTCCAGCCCTCAGCCTGGCTGAAACGCTGCGGTGAGGGACGTTCAGAGAGCCGAGCAGAAACCTCCACAGCCACGTGGGACTCAGCGCTGCTGAAGGTCGTCCTGCCAGCTGCTGGATCACAGGAAGCATTTAGTTTTTTCCCAGTCAGTCCTAGAAACATTTAGTTACCTGATAAACAGCCTGTTTACAGATGTAAGCAAACATCACTGGAGTTTAAAACAACCAGCGCTCCTCTGGCTGCATAGATAGCAGCTCTGGTATGAAAATGAGAGAAATATGTCCGTCTGCTTTGTAAGGAAACTACTGTATTTTTCAGACTATAAGGTGAACTTAAAATCCTTTAATTTCTCAGAAATTGATGGTGCGCCATATATATGATCACCGTGGTGCTTACTGATTGATTTTATGTGGTACAACGCGCTCAGAAATCCGTTAAAACCTTTAAGTACGACTTTGGTTAGCTACGGAGTCGCTCCGCTCAATGGATATTAGGAGCATTACGGTACTCTGTGGTCGTTTCTCACTCTTCGTACGTTCTCGTGTTCTCATGACACGTCATCAGCCGAGAACGGACCAAATCCCCGGCGGTTGTTCTCGGCCCGCCTTCTTCATCCAGCATCAGAGCAGACGTGTGCGTTCTTCAGACTGACCACTTTCCCAGAATGCACCGCGGCTGCAGCTTGATTCTGGTTTTATAGCCACAATTCTTTTTTTAGATGTTTTCAATAAAATGTGTTGTGTATAAATAGTTTTGTATGTTTAAAAAAGGCTAAAGAACTTAAATTATCATTTATTAAACACAAAATATTACCTCACATTCAACAATGAATACATTATTCATACAACTATTTAATTTCATGATCAATATAAGTAATCATTTATTATCATCTAAAGACGACTAATAACAGGAGGTGAAATGCAGGTCCAGACGAGTGTAGTCCAGCTACTCTGTCCTCCCAGCAGAGACGGATAGAGAGCTGTGGACGGTGACCAGATCTGATTTCTCTAATGAAAACTTTGGACGTCTCAGATTTTGTTAAGCTAGAATCTCTGCCTGGGGTTGGTTTGTTTTGTCTGAACTGCAACGCTGACGGGGGGCGGGGAAGGTGCGTTGGGCAAAGCTCTGCTACGTCAGGACAGCGGCAGGACCGGGTAAATACGTCTTGTTGCGCTAAAGTTTTTTTACTCCATCACGATTCACTGAAATCGGGGACATTTCCGGGGACAGGTCATCCAAAACTGGGACTGTCCCCGGAAATCGGGGACGTCTGGTCACCCTGCAGGAGGGGCGGAGTGATATTACACTCTAGGGAAGAATATGTAATGCGCCTTATAGTCCAGTGCGTCTAATATGTGGACAAAGACGCACATAGACGTGTTAATTCACGGTGCGCCTTATAGTAACTATAGTTACAGTCGTTGACTTTCTGTCTTTGCTGAAGGTGTTCCAGGTGAGGAAGGTTCAAGGTTCCCAAACGGGAAAAATATTCGCCATGAAGGTCCTGAGAAAGGTAAGTCGGTGCCGATGTGGGGTCCAGTCCGTCCTCCTCCGCCTTTTTAACCAGCGTCTGACTTCCAGGCTAAGATAGTCTGCAACGCCAAAGACACGGCTCACACTCGGGCGGAGCGGGAGATCCTGGAGAAGGTGAGACACCCGTTCATCGTGGACCTGCTGTACGCATTCCAGACGGGAGGGAAGCTCTACCTCATCCTGGAGTGTCTGAGCGGTAAGGCGGGGCGGGTGGAGGTGTTCAGAAACAGGCCGACCATGAGGACGGACCTGACTGTGCTCCGTCTCACCAGGGGGAGAACTGTTCATGCAGCTGGAGAAGGAGGGCATCTTCATGGAGGACACCGCCTGGTGAGGTCTCGCTTTACAGCGGTTGTCTTTAATAGATCCAGCTTCCCTTTAGGGCTTGACTTGTTGTTGTCTAGTTTCTACCTGGGAGAGATCACCATGGCCCTGGGTCACCTGCACTCTAACGGGATCATCTACCGAGACCTGAAGCCTGAAAACATCATGCTGTGTCAGCAAGGTGAGGCCGGCTGAGGAGAGACTCAGCTCCCAGAATCTGAGCGAATGGGTGTTTAAAGCTAAAAATGTGACGCATGATTTAAAAAAACACATTATCCTGTAAGAGGATTCACCCCCTTAATAGTTTTCATGTTTTATTCCCACCTGGAATCATGAAGGATCATTTTGGTTTCCATCATTACAGAACATGCAGGCAACTTTGAGGATGGATAATTCTGTTTTATTGTGAAGCAAACAACAAATAGGACAAAATGACAGAAAAGATCAGCGTGCAGAACTGTTCCCCCCCTAAAGTGAGGACTTTTAGAGCCTTCAGCAGCAGCAGCTCCAGCTGCCTGGGTCTCTGGGTCTCTGGGTCTCTAGGTCTCTGGGTCTCTGTGTCTCTAGGTCTCTGGGTCTCTGGGTCTCTGGGTCTCTAGGTCTCTGGGTCTCTGTGTCTCTAGGTCTCTGGGTCTCTGGGTCTCTGGGTCTCTGGGTCTCTGGGTCTCTGGGTCTCTGGGTCTCTGTGTCCGTCTCTCTGACTCTCCACTTCTGGCCTCTGGGCTTTCTGCCCGTTCCTCCAGGCTAAACAGCTGCAGCTCCTCCAGGCTGGACCGTTTTCTCTGGTCAACAGAGATCTTCACGTCTAACCTCAGATTCTCAGTCGGGATCAGGTCTGGACTTTGACTAGGCCACTCCAACACGTGTAAATGTTTCCCCTTAAACTCCTCTAGTGTTGCTGCAGCAGTACGTTTCGGGTCGCTGAACCTCCGACCCAGTCTCAGATCACGAGTTAAACATCCCTGTATTCAGCTCCATCCATCTTTACCCCAAACTGGACCAGTTTCTCAGTCTCTGCTGCTGAAAAACATCCCCAGCATGATGCTGCCACCACCATGCTTCACTGTGGGGATGGAGTTCTGGGGGATGTTCTGGGTTTGGACCAGGCAGCATTTTCTTTGGTGGCAGAAGAGTTCAGTTTTAGTCTCATCTGACCAGAACTTCCTCCGTTCATTTGGGGAGTTGCCCACGTGCCTTTTGGCAAACTCAAGACCTGCCTTCTTGTTTCCAACACTCAGTAATGGCTTTCTCCTGGCTTCTCCTCCATGAAGCCCGGCTCTATGGAGCGTACGGCTGATTGTGGTCCTCTGGACAGAACCTCCTGCTTAGTGCTGCTGCCTCTGGGTAAAGGTGTGTTTATCTTCACAGGTCATGTGACCCTTAGGTTGCTCCCAGGTAGACTTCATTTCACTAATTATGGGACTTTTAAAGCTCATTGGTTGCATCAGAACCTTTTAGGGGCTTCATGGCAAAGGAGGGGGGTGCATATGAAAATTATGATTTTCAGCTTTTTTATATTTTTTTTTCTCATTTCATTTGACCAACTTAGACTGTTTTTCAAAAAGAAAACAGGTCTGTAAAGCCAAAGGGGGTGAATACTTTTGCAGGCTGTTGTTTTCTGCTCCAGTCTTTGAGTTGAAGTGTTTTCAAAGCGTAACCCTGATGTTTGTGTTGGTCTTTTCATGGTTAGGTCACATCAAGCTGACTGACTTTGGCCTCAGCAAGGAGTCGATTCATGATGGCTCCATCACTCACACCTTCTGCGGCACCATCGAATACATGTGGGTATCGCTTCAGACTCGACCATGTCACCAAAACCCAACCGCAAACTTAGGCTGTGCGTCACGAACTCTGAGGAAAATAGGATATGAGGTTGTTTGAAAATAGCAGAGGCAATATTATCTCTTACACATTCAGTCATTTACCGTAAGGACGGAGACATGTTTGAAGATTTATCTTCCCTGGAAACTACTGAAGTCATTTAACTGAATAAGCACCATGGCTCAACCCAGCGACGGGCACGCAGCTGTTCCAGCGCCGGATGATTGGACTGCCTTCAACAGCTTGCCTTCATTCCCTGGTTCTGCTTGTTTGGTGTCACCCAGCAAATTTTCTATTACATTAAAGGTATATAGCCACATAATCTGTTTATAAAAAAGACCAAAAACCATTTGATGATTATAAAATAAGGTTTACGTACACCAAGCCTCCATCTTGACAGTGTTTTGATGGTGCGATCAAACAAATATAAACAGACATTGCGCCATCTAGTGGCAGTATCGCAGAACTATCATAATGCCGGTTTGCTTAATTAATAAATAACTTGTAAATAATGTTGTACTGAGCCTGACCCTCTACAATGCCTCGCAGTAAAGCAGCAGCTCAGCGTGATGAAGACCAACATTATTAATTAAAGGCATACTATGCAACATTTTTCAGTTAATTAATGTGTTCCATACCGTTTTGGATGATTAAATGAGTCATTTCAGGTCGAACAAAGGTTTTCTCGGCCGCCCTGGGGGTCTGTGGGGGAAATACCGCACTTGCAATGCAAGAGCCCTCGGCCCGCACACACAGAAGTCTCGCTTTACGGCGAGAACTCCATGTGTTTTTGCCCTGCCATTCACTATATGCACGCGCGAAAGCAACAACAAAGAACCGCGTGTTAACGTCAAATAAACATGCAAGCATATCGAGTTTTTTTATTATTATTATTATTATTATTATTATTTGTTTTTTTTTATGTTGGCGAGACGCTACCGCGGCGGCTGCGGCTTGGCGAGGTGGTGGCGGTAGCGTCTCACCAACTTTAATAATAATAATAATAAAACTGGCGAGGGAGCCGCCTCGCCAAGATAGCGCTGCGGGAAGCTTGATGTTCATACCTTCACTGTGTTAGTCATTGTTTGTACTGCCGTTTTTTCGATTTTTCGTTGCGTTCGCCTGTCTGCTAAGCTCAAAACAACCGCGCCTGTCTTGACGGAGAAACCAGAACAGCTGAGCATCTTTACGACAGTGCACTTTTACTTTCGCCCTCTGGGGGGAGCCTCGCTGGAAAATCAACCCCGGTTGCATAGTATACCTTTAAATAAACCGATCTACAGCAACTTTAAGAGCCTCATAGCAGAACATTTACTCACGTTTGCGTCACATCTGAGCCTCGGCAGGTTTAGCGTCTGATTCAGTGAACACGAAACGTTAAGACTGGATTCCCAGAGACTTTCCAGGCTTTTCCCTCTTGGAATCAGATGATTTTTGTGTTTTTCCCACTGGATCTTGAACCTTTCTCCATTGTTTTGCTGGGAGATTCTAATAGCCGTTAGCCGCTTCCTTGTTTTAACCCCTGCTGCGCATGCGCAGTACGTACTTCCTCTGTTATTAAAAATAAACACTAAGGGCTTTATTTACTAACAAACTGAGCAAAATCAAAGCATAAAACACCAAAATAACAACTAATACGGCAGCAGGACGTGATAATCTTTCATAAAAACTTCGTATCCAACCAGAATGAGCTACTGACGTATAAATTAACAAGTCAGGGACGGAGCCTGCTCCTCCATGTTGTCAATGTTGTTAATCGGGATCTGAGACGCGTCTCCTTGCCGTTGTCTTATAGAATCATACAATTCCTTAATGTATGGTTCTATAAAGTACGTAGATAAATAGAAATCACCAAGTAAGATGTTGGTCACAGAGTCTGGGCAAACTACTAATCAAACCTTTGTCATTAACTTAGAAATACTTCCAATCATATAATAAATGGTGAACTACTTCCTAGCAACAACAGCAAGATAACTTTAATATCTTGAATAAAGCAGATATTAAACATCTGCATTCACAATAGACAACTCTATATAAACATAACATTGACTTCCTTTAACATTTGTCATGCTAACATACAGTATCCTATGATGCATTAATTAAATACAATTGAACTTGGTCATTAAACTAGGCGTCTCTATAGGGAGGACAGAGTAGCTGCTGGATTACACATCTCTATTTCTAACATGACGCCAAAATAAACTTCACTGTTATATTAACTTATCTGTCCAGCAGAAAGCTGCAACGTCCTTATCTGTTTTAAATCTGTGCTCCTTCATGAATTATGTCCACCTGGTAATAATAGCTGCGCTGATATAGACTCTCGTTTTCTTCTGGTTATTAGTTATTTTTCTTTTCTTGGTTACTTTCTCTTCCCTCTCGCTGGGCATAGAGTGTGGATGGTCCTCCATTTCAACAGTAAACAGCAAATAGATGATCTACGGTCGTCTTTGCTTGTTTATACTCCTCCTCCACCGACAGCACGTCTTCATATAGAAAACAGAAAAACAAATATGGCTGACAGGTTTGTCCCCTTTTGGCGACTGAAATCAGAAACATGGCTCCTCCCTGTGGTGCACCACCACCTATGTATTTATAAACTATTAATTCTAATTTACGAGAACGCTTAAATTTTTGGTGTGAGGTTATTAGACTTTGCCAGGATATGTATTTATAAAAGCGATATTTCATTTTTGCTCATTAAAAGTCCAATTAGTCACACACCGTCCCTTTAAGGTGGAAAATAGGAGCCAGAAGATGCTGCAGTTTAGTTTATCTTCCTCCTCCAGGAACTTCCTGCATTTATTTATAATTATTAGATTATTTTACTGATAAATATTCCTGCGTGTTTCATAACAGTTTAGGACAAAGTAGTCAGCCAACATCCATAAATCCGTTGTCTACACCTGCTTATCTGTGCTGGGTTGGAGGAGGTAGTCTCCACACAGACCCCAGGCTGGGATTTGAACCCAGAACCGCTTTGCTGCAGAGCCACAGTGTTGCCGAGAATTGGGTCAGAACACAAAGTGAGGTGCAGGTTTGATGTCCCGGTTTCTATATCCTTCTGCTGCAGGGCTCCAGAGATCCTGACCCGGTCGGGTCACAACAGAGCCGTGGACTGGTGGAGCCTCGGGGCCCTGATGCATGACATGCTGACTGGATCGGTAAGCCGCAGGCGGCGGGGACAGACTCACCTGTCCAGTTTGCTGTTGCTTATCTACCAGGTGTTACCCGTCAGCTCTTCCTGTCTTGTGTTTCCCCCCCCAGCCTCCGTTCACAGCTGAAAACAGGAAGAAGACCATCGATAAGATCCTGAAGTGTAAAGTGAACCTTCCTCCATATCTGACCATCGACGCCAGAGACATGATCAAAAAGGTCCGTTTGACGCCGTAGAAAGACGCGCAGCCTTGTTTCACCACGAGATGATCAGGAACACGTCAGTTAGGCTTTGCTGCTGCAGAGAATAAAAACGTAAATTCAGACATTCCTGTCTGAATGAGGAAAAAATGGTGCAGCTTCATCAGTTGAAGAAAAAACGCTGAAGAAAAATCCAGAAGAGACAGAAATATATGATCCTCTGTCCGTGTGTGGGAAAACAGACATTTCCAGATTTATTCTTATTTCCTCGCCGGTCTGGAGGAATCTGCTGGGTTTTAACATCCAGGCCTCGCTTTGATGCCTCTGGCCGCAGCGGATCCGTCACGTCGCTCTTTTACGACAATTAGACGCCTTTGAGCAGCCGGGAATGTTCTTATTGTCACTTTCTGAAAAGAAAACAAGCAAATAAAAACCCACATGTGTTGAATCACCAGATCTTAGGAGACATAAACTGCTGTTCGAGTATCTGAACAAACAAAAAAAAAACCTCTGAGATATTTCTGTGAATGCAGGAGAAATGAACTTTGTCACATTTTAGTTAGAATAAAACAACTTTGTGGACTGAGCATGAAAACATGAAGTGCATCAAACATCAGAAATGCAAAGTTTGGGCGACTAACAGACATTGTTGTCAGGCAGCAGAGGATTTATTTATCGTTTAACTCTTCTCTGCTGCTGAGGAGAGGAGAACCAGGTCCGGCCTTTTCAGGATCTGTTCTTCTTAAATTCTCCAAACTGGCTCGTTGCGTCACGCGTTTCCATAACTCTGTTCAAGAGACGAGCTCCAGGTTTTTATGCCGGCCCAAAAACCCAGAACCTGTGGAGGTTAAACCTGTTTTTAGGGCATGAGAGAAAAGAGGAAAATTATCTGACGCTTTGTGTCCAGAGCTTCTTTGCTTCGTAGAGTTTTTTTTCCTAAATGTTTTGCTAATATGATTGAACTTGACTTTGTAAAGAGCCTTGAGATGACATGTTTCATGAATTGGCGCTATATAAATAAAATTTAATTCAATTGAAATGTTTTTTTCATCATCATTAGAGGCAAAAATAATTTTTCACTTTTGTGCTTGACAAAATTTCAGAATCTGTAATTTTTAACGAGAAGTAAAGACGTTCATTCAGAGCTCTTAGGGTTTACACCAGAATCTGGACGTTGTCTCTGCTCAGCTGTTAATCAGCTGAACATAGTCCATACCTGTCCTAAACTGTTATTTATTTTCAGTTATTATTAAAACATATCAATTCATTTTGATGAGAAACCTGGAGGTTCTATTTCTGCTGCTCTTGGTATTTTTTTAATGCATTTTTGGTTGGAGGGGGGGCGATGCTGGACGTAAATGTCTGAGTAAAAGATTTAATTAGACGCGATATTGTTAAAGCCGCGTTCAGAGATATTCTGTGTGGAGTAAAGGGGCTGAAATAGTCAGTATTTAGCTGAAGATGTGACTGAAGATGATCTGGATCAGAACTGCTGGGAGTAAAAGGGGAAACATTCACACCTTGGAGTCTCCTGTTCACTGGATGGTTGTAATTTACTGCAGCAAACTTGAAGGATTTTTTCACTCAGAGGCACAAACACAGTACAGACAGATTTATTTGTGTTTAGTTTCCTCTTTTCTGGGTCATTTTGTCGTGCATTTATTCAGAAACATCATTTCTGCCATTTTCTGTTTTTTATTGACATCTTTCTTGGACATTTGAGCTCCTCCTGCAGCTCTGTTGACTGCAGTTACTGGGTTTATACTTATAGCTACTTGTAGGTTTTTAAATTATTATTCTAGACTTCCTGACATTGATTCTAGGTGATTAAAATGTTTGTCAAATACAACGCTGCCACCTGCTGACAGGAAGCGGTGCCTGCAGCATCCTACAGATAGAAAATGTTTAAACTAAGATGGAAACCAGTTATTAATCTGGTTCCAGCAGCAGAGATGATTAAACGTCCGTCTGTCTGGTTTCTGTTCAGCTGCTGAAGAAGAATCCGGCACAGAGACTCGGCTCCGGCAAAGGAGATGCTGCTGATATCCAGGTAAGTCCTAGGAGATTACATTTGCAGTATAATCGCAATTTAAAAAAAAAAAAAAGTTTCCAAATGGCAGAGGTCTGCGATTTCTGGCTACAAATGAATGGATCAGACGCGTCTTTAGGTGTTGGTAACGTTGGTAACGTGCCAACAGGGTGGAGAAGTTGTTCAAAGCTTTGTTAACGTGCACTATTAACGTTCTGCCTTTGTGTTCGTGTGCAGAAACATCCGTTCTTCAGGCACACCAGCTGGGAGGAGCTGCTGAATAAGAGAGTGGAGCCGCCATATAAACCGCAGCTGGTAAGTCGCCACGGTGGCGTTGCCTCAGACACTCTGCTGCGCGTTCTGTCCGCTTTGCTCACTTTTACTGCCGTGACGTTGCTGACAGCATTCAGAGGAGGACGTGAGCCAGTTTGACACCAGGTTCACCAGACAGACGCCGGTGGACAGTCCAGACGACAGCAGGCTGAGCCACAGCGCGGAGCTCGCCTTCGCTGTGAGTCGCTCATCACCGACCAAATGATGCCTTGGTGGTGTTCCTGCGGTCCAGTCCTTTAGCTTATCGTCGTTAAACAGCTGTTCACTTTCTGATTCTCTGCTTCAGGGGTTCTCCTTCGTGGCACCGTCGGTCCTTGAGAGCCTGAAAGAAGGATTCTCCTTTGAGCCTCGATCGCGTCATGTCCGCCGTCACAACAGCAGCCCACGCACGCCCATCAGGTAACGGCCATCGGGTAACGGCCATCAGGTAACGGCCATCGGGTAATGGCCATCGGGTAACGGCCATCGGGTGACGGCCATCGGGTAACGGCCATCAGGTAACGGCCATCGGGTAACGGCCATCGGGTGACGGCCATCGGGTGACGGCCATCGGGTAACGGCCATCGGGTGACGGCCATCGGGTAACGGCCATCGGGTGACGGCCATCGGGTAACGGCCATCGGGTGACGGCCATCAGGTGACGGCCATCAGGTGACGGCCATCAGGTGACGGCCATCAGGTGACGGCCATCAGGTGACGGCCATCAGGTGACGGCCATCAGGTGACGGCCATCAGGTGACGGCCAGCGGCAGGAGAGACGCCGCCTGACGGGCCCGACCCACATCCTCTTTGTCAAATTCCTTCCTTAGTTTGAGTCGACCAGAACTGGAGCCAGACGACGTTTTATACAAATAAATTTTAGACGTGATTAAAAGAACAGATTAATTTGGTGAAAGTATATATTAAACTGAAGCTGTTGCTGTTTCCTGTCTAAAACAGTAATAAAGCTTCTGTGTTTCTGCTGCGGTGGTTTTAGTGAAGCCAACAAAGCTGGCAGTGCAGAAATGAGCACTGAAGCTGGCATCTGATTGGACGCCTCCATTGGAAGCTACCAATCAGATGCCAGTTTCAATTATATTCTGTTTACTTATTTAGCACCCATTCGCAACACGTCGTCTAAAGTTACTATACAAAAAAATCTAATTGATTAACCCAGACAGGTTGGTCAGAAAGTTTCCTCTCTAAGGAAACCCAGCAGGTTGCATCAAGTCTCTCCAAGCAGCATTCACTCCTCCTGAAAGAGCGTAGAGCCACAGTGGACAGTCGTCTGCATTGCTGATGGCTTTGCAGCAATCCCTCATACTGAGCATGCATGAAGCGACAGTGGAGAGGAAAACTCCCCTTTAACAGGGAGGAGAACCTCCAGCAGAACCAGATCCAGGCACCGACCAACAATAAGATAAGTTATCCTAGTATGAACTAATAATAATATGAATTTCACACATTTGTAACTCATTCATTATAAATGTATGGAGGGAAAGTGCCTGATTTCTGGTTTTGGTAAAGCTATGGCCAACCGTCAGATTTTAGTTGGATAAGCTTTTTTTATGGGCTGTAATTAAGTATCGAACGTATTTCTATCCTTCCTGCCGTCATCCGTCCTTAATTTTTCATATTAGGAGGGGAGATGATGGCACACAGTGTGCGAGGGAGGATTTGTAAGTCAGTATGAGGGATTGCTGCAAAGCCATCAACAATGCAGACGACTGTCCACTGTGAGAGGAAACCTTCTGAGCAATCTGGAGGATTTGATGGAGTTTGACTTTGTAAAGAGCCTTGAGATGACGTGTTGTGAATTGGTGCTACATAAATAAAACTGAACTAATTTAAAGAGGAGTGAAATGATCAGAGTTGACATTTTAAACCCGGTTAGTCTGGTAATTAATGCTTTTACCAACTGTTGATCATGGTGCTGACTCTAACATCAGCGTGGAGGTTCCAGATCCAGCATCCTGTTCAGCCTTCCTGTTGTCTGCTGAAATCTCCGCTCTCTAAGTTCCTGCTTTTCTGACCCGTTTCTTTTCTCTCCTCTCAGTCCCCTGAAGTTCTCTCCTGCCGGGCCCTTTAAGTCCAGCCTGGACGGAGAACCGGACCTCTTCTCCCCCACGTCTCCACCTGCTGCCCGGCCGCCGGTCCCGCTGGAAAACGGAGCGGCCAGTCAGCCCATCAAGACACCTTCAAGGAACAAGAAGAAAAAGGACCATCGGAGATGAGGGCCCAAAAGTTTCGGTTCTGGCCTTGTGAAGAGATTCTGCTCAGAGAGCGCCGGGCCGGGAAGGAGTCGGGTCTGAAACGCAGAAATAATCATGAACTGTGTCTTCCTGGGAACTGATCCACGGTCCGCATCTGATCACAACAAATTAAGGTTTCATTTCAGGCTCTGATAGAACCGAACAACTAAATCTGCCAGACAGAGGCTCCGGCTCATAGGCGACACAAACTCCGGCCAGATCCAATTAAAAACGGGCGAAGCAGCCATTGATTTTCCTTCAGCAGCTTCCTGGTGTGTTTATGAGGTGGGATGGGTGATGGATTGACAGGGAAATCTGTTGTTTCATTACAGGAAAAGGAAGCAGGGGATTAAAGGTGTAATTAGTCCATCAGGCTGATGTTTAACTACAGTCGACGAAGGCTCACCTGATTGGAGGAGAGGGAAATATGAAAACGGCCTTCAGCCAATAGGAGGCTTAACGAGCTCCAGCAGGTGGCGTGTTTTATTTCTCTCTGCATGTAAAGGTGTGTAAAATTAGAGCCTGCAGGTACAAACCAACAGCAGGTAACCCCTCCAGGCTTCTGCCTTCACCTTCTTCTGTTGGACTTGGATCGGGTTTTTCTGACTGATTTGACCTTCAGCTGCTCTAACTGGTGCTCTGCTGAGGGACGTGGTCCTCCTGGAAGACCATCCCTCCAAGCTTTAACGTCCTCCCTCGTGTCCTCAGATGTTGGTTTATTCTGTAAAAAGCAGCAATCCCTCCTGCAAACTGGGTCCATCTATGGCTTCTTCCTCCCTGAGCGGCATTTCAGCCCATGGAGCAACAGGACTGGGTTTTCCTGTGGACGAGGACTCTCTCCTACCAGCTTCAGCAGCATCTTCACAAAGTCTTTGGGTTTTGTTCCGGGTCCATTTCACAGCAGAACCCGTTCATCTCTGGGACACAGAACCCGTCACCGTCTGGAACCTTCAGATCTGTGGAGGTCCGCGCCTCTCGTCTTCATATCTTCTCTGATTCCTTTAGATTCTCCCGTGATGTCATCCGAGACGCCGTTTGTTTGCGGTGTCGCTTTAAATCTCGCCCGCCTGGCCTATCAGAAGCTTACAAAGCTATGACATCATCATCTGGGCTCCCCCAGGCTCTTTAAAGGCCTAATAATCCTGGTGTATGTGAACTTCTGACTTTAATGAAATAATTATTATTCTGGATCAAAGAAACTTTTGTAATTCTGAGCCCCAAAAAGAGAGTTTATGGTGATTTAATGTATTTTTGGTCACTTCGTGTAAAAATCAGCTTTCAGCTGTAGAATGACGATGAAGAGATTCTCTGCAGATATCAGGACTTTTTTGCACTTTGAAACATTTTGATTTGGAAACATTTCTTTAAAACCTTAAAGCGTGTTTGAAACGTCCGATTCAGTGTTTTCAGAGGGAGTTGGAAAACCGTCCGGTACCGATGCGTCCTTCGTGGACGAGGTTCTGCAAACGTTACGTTCTTCCTCAGGACAGAACCTTGAACGGTCCAGCAGCTGATGTAACAAGCTCCTGGTGCAGGTTCTAAAGCGGCTTGGTTTTGGTTCTGTTCAGACGAAAGAAAAATGTTTGAACCAGTTTCATTTAACATTTCTGTGATTTTTCATTAGTCATTTTGTGAAAAATCACAGAACGGGATCGACGTTGAGGTGAAAAGTGATTCTGGGAACCGGGCCGTCCAGAACATCTGGTCCGAGGCGATCGCTGGAAATCTGTCAAGGAAAACATTTCCTCCTCGTTTTTTTTCTCTTGCTGATTATTTAAACAGTTTTTCTTAGTCTTCATAACCGTTTTTTTTTTTTTTTTTTTTGCACTTTTGTCTTGAAATATTTTCAGGGTCTCGAGATATTTTGGCTTCTGTTTTCTTTCAGGTTTTGATATTTTTTTAACATTAAGCGTATTTTTTGCAATTATATAAATTATAAGTTATATAAATATAAAAATTATATAAATAAAATTTATTTTTTTCTGGGCCTCCGTGTCAAACCCATCCCTCCTGTTTCCGCCGTCAGCCTTATTAGCTGTAACTACAGCCACTCATCTGATCATATCACAGCAGGAAATGCTTCATTTTTGTTTGATTTTCTGTATTTATTCACACAACTATAACCTCTGGGATTGTACAAATATGTAAAGACTAAAGAAATAAGGTTAGAGTTTATTTTGAGGATTGTTTTCTCTAAACTGATGAATGTGTTCTGAATTAAAGGGTTTTATTTCCTGGGACGCCGTGTTCGTCACTTATTCGAGCATTAAATCTTTATTTTTATTAAACCCTGAGCAAGTGCAGGGCGACAGTGGACAAAAAGGCTCTAGGGGTGTCCAAACTTTTTGGCACGAGCCGAAATTATCAAGTCAAAAGTACTCGGACATAAAATGCATTATAACAATAAAAAATAACCCAAAAATGATGTGATTATTTTTTTACCTGCTTTATAAAATATAATTTTAATTAAATGATTCAGATTTTCTGAAGGAAAGGGATGTTAAGTCACTGTAGATCCAAAATGAAAACAGGTTTTGCACATTTGCTTTATTAAAAGATGGTCACCCAGTTAGCAAATTATGTTACTTGATTTAAAAAAATAAAAATCTTTTTGGTAATATGAGAACAGGATTTGAGCCGGTATTTATTTTAAAACACTTGCTGTATTCATCTCATTTTAGTGAATGCTTTGGGAAATAAAAAAACATCTTTTAATGCACAAGAGCTTGCATTTGAGTTAAAGTCAGACAGATGTGGTCATATTTACTATGAAATTAAATAGAATGTAAAAAGTGGGGTTATTAAAAGATGGTTCTTACCCCATAGGAATGAGGATGTAAAGGCGCTACAGACCTCCAAATGTTTCAGAACCAGTTTGAGCTCTTGTGCTGATGAGGCGCTTTAGTTTTAGATCCTTGAGCAGATGAACTCTTTATTGAGCTAAAGAGTTCACACCCTCCTCCCCTCATCGATGAAAACCGGGACTAAATCCTCCAGAAGATGGTTTCCAGCAGGTCAGAGACAACGCAGCCAACACTGGAAATATATAACGTGACTTTTTATGATCTAACTTCCACCTTTCAGGGTGAAATCCTTAAAGAAGTAAAAACATTTCTGCTGTTAGATAACACCATGACGGGTCTCCAGCCATTAGACCTCACAGCTTCAGCCAAAAACAAACAGATACAATCAAGAAGCAGAACGTGTTAAAGTCAGGACCGGCTCGGTTTGTTCTGCAGGAAAATAAACATTTCATCACCGGGTCCAAAGAGAACAGAACCAAAGTGGATCTGGACGCAAAACGGCCAGCTTCGCTTGAGACTTTATAAATATATACATAAAACTATCTCCTCTGTTTAAAGCGGAGAACGGGATGAGAGCACTTTAACTGTCAGACTCCCACAAACAAACACTGGAACAAATCTTTTATTGTGGAAACATTTTGGGGAACCAATCAGTTGTGAAAGTTACAGAAAAGAATTTAAAAGCTTCAGTTTACAGATCTTTGGTCCCAGTCTTTATTAAAAGTTTTATTTATGTGATTTTACCCCTTTGATTCTCATACAAACTTTGAAAAAAACCGATTTTGTAATTTGTTTTAATTTATATATATATATATATATATATATTTTTACAGACTGTTGAAGTTTTGTGCTGGACGATTTATTCAAACTGGGACAATCATGAGGCTGTAGCTGTAGGAAGGAGGCCAGCTCTGCCTCAGGTTCTTGATAACTGAGCCATGGAGTCATGATGAAGCATTTTGGACAAACTTCCACTGAGAAAATAAACTTTGCAGCAGTGAAGTCCAAACAAGAACAAGTTGAAACAAGTAAATCTTAGCGAGAGTTCAGAGCTGGATGAAACCAGCTGCGGCTGCAGGATGTGTTCATCCAATGACTGAATAAACCAAAGGACCAAGGCCACCTCAGTGGGAGGAGTTAAGATCAGCTTAGGATAAAAACAACTTTTTATTATTCATTGAACATTATTCAGGAGAATAATAAACAACAAATAAATAAATTCTCAAATAAACAACAAATGTTGACTCAAGGCACGAAAAACAGGATCCAATTCACAAATATATGTTCAACACAATGCAACAGACGTCAGGTTGTCCCCACCTTCAGTATTTTATGTCCGTTAATATGATTCAATTCAATAAAATTTTAATTGTATAGCACCAATTCACAACATGTCATCTCAAGGCTCTTTACAAAGTCAAATTCAATAAGATTACACAGATTGCAGCATTCACTCCTCCTGGATGGAGCCACAGTGGACACTCTTTCCAAAGTCAGACTCCATCAGATCCTCCAGGTTGGTCATAAAGTTTCCTCTCTAAGGAAACCCAGCAGGTTGCATCAAGTCTCTCCAAGCAGCATTCACTCCTCCTGAAAGAGCGTAGAGCCACAGTGGACAGTCGTCTGCATTGTTGATGGCTTTGCAGCAATCCCTCATACTGAGCATGCATGAAGCGACAGTGGAGAGGAAAACTCCCCTTTAACAGGGAGGAGAACCTCCAGCAGAACCAGAACCAGGCTCAGTGTGAACGCTCATCTGCCTCGACCCACTGGGGCTTAGAGAAGACAGAGCAGAGACACAGAAAGCTCAGAAGCTCACATTGATCCAGGAGTACTTTCTATGTGAGAAAAAGGTAAAAGGGTTATGGCAGCAGCAGCTCCTTCAGTGGTTTCATCATCAGCAGATAAACTCTGAGCCAGTTTTCACTTAGACTTAGACAACTTTATTGTCATTTTGTATGTACAGAGTGCATACAGTCCCGTTGCATACAGCTTACGACAGTGTAATGGGATTTCAGGTGGAATAAAGCAGCATTACAATACAGTATAAAGTGCAGCAGTGATCAGATGCAACACTGCAGGAGAAAAACAGTGTGCAAGAACAGTGTGCAGAGGATGAACACTCTGTCAGTCCTAGAGGATGAAAGAGAGAACATAGTGTAACAACAAAACCTCTCCTAAACACAGAAAGACAGGCCTGAGTGAGCCATCTGTTGAAAGAGAAGATACCGGCACCACTACCAGAATAAAGGGAAGCTAAGATATCTGGTCTTTTTGCTGCAGTGTTTTGGATCTGCTGGAAGCTTTTAACTTATTCTGTCATGGTTGCTGAACTACTCCTGATTTACTCCTGGTCCACAGTTCCAGCTAAAATCACACATGGGGCCCACATGTGTTGGAAACAGGCTGAATATTGGGGCCCAGTTGGAAGTCGTATGGCTTACATAATGGCTCAATCTAATAAATCAATGTTGACTATTTATTTCTGTTGTGAATTTACATAAAATGGACGACTCCGATCTACCAGGCTCTTATATGCTTGGCTAATGCTTGTTTATGCACCTTTATTTGGAGAACTGAAAGCCGTTAAGCCTTATGATTAAATCAGATTTAGTATTTTCTCCTAGAACTGAAAAATCTCAACAGGTTTGAATTAGAACCACTGAAGGTGAAAAGTGGGACCCATATGGGTCCTGCAGGCTTTTGCACAACCCCCATTTGACACCCAGAAGGGGTCCTGGCTGGTTTTGCACTTACTTAACCCACATGGGTCCCATACAGGAAGCCCTCAATGCAGAATCTGTATGGGGCCCAAATGTTGGACACACGTTGGAGCAGCGCCCAGAAAGCATCAGCTTCCCAATTTGATCCGACCAGAAGAGTGCAGAAGGATCAGGGTCGACACGGAGCTGCAGGGAGGCAGAGATGGACTTTACCCCCGTGCTAAAAGCTGAGCTGTTGCTGTTTGAAACTCTGAGCGAGGAATGTGGGAGCTGAAGCTGTTTCACCTCATCTGTCTTTGATTTACCGTTTGTAGGGAGAAAATGTGGCCTTTGTTTAAAAACCGGTTGCGAAACTCAGAGCAATGTTTGAAACACGAAGCAGTTGCACAATCTGGTTCCTAATTAGTTTTCCAACTGCCAGCCAGCATGTTTTCTTTAAGGATTACAAATTGCTTACCTTTGAGCTTGCTTGCTTTCTGTTTTTTTTTTCTACTAAAATTGTATATTTTATAATTTTTATGCAGTTTCAGATGCAATTGTTTGAAATGTTCGTCCATGTTTGGTTCCTGCAGAATGATTGGTGAGGCGAAGCCTGGTGCAGTACCAGTTAGTGACCAGCTGGGGGCAGACACAGCCACTTCAGGTATAATGTGTCTCAACATTTACAAAATTAAAATATATTATCGCCATTCTCATCATGTTTTCTGTGTTCTGCAGCCTGTTTTCTCATCCGTTCTCCCTTTTCTTTGTTTGCATCTTTCGTCTTCAGCTAGAAAAACTCCATCCAGTCAACATTGCATCATGTTGCAGGAAGTCTTTCCATTAACAGTCAGTTGTGCTCCTTTTGTTTCCAATGTTTCCGGACAACCTTTGACCTTTTCTAAGTGCAGTTTTCCACACGCATCCTGACTTCCAAACACCACGAAAGACGACAACACGGTTCCCACATGGCGTGTGTGAACTTGGAGCTTCTCGTGTTGCTCTCCTGCAGAGACACTCTTCCCTCCCTGGAGGAAAGTAAATCTTCACATCAGAGACTCCCTGTGTGTCTCTGCTCCACTGAATTCAGCCAACTCACAATAAGTTTCAGCCACATTCTGGGTCCAGATCAAACGTGAGCCTCTGCAGAGGTTTAGTTTGGGCCGAGTCTATAAATTTAAACCCAAACAGTCTAATGCTGCTGGCCAAGTGTGACGAGCCGAGTTTGATCCGAATACTTCTGGTTCTGGTTGGGTTAGTCGGACCTGCGGGGCACCGGATCTGCTCTGCCATGTTTGGGCCATTATCAGGTAATGTCAGGTTCTGTGTTCTGAGTGACAACAGTAATATGATCCTGTTTCAGTTAATCATCAGCGTTAGGAGAACTGGGACTGCGGAGACGCTTTGAGTAAAAACTGGAACCCTTCACCCACATTCCTACGTCTAAAAACTCAGATTATCTGGATTTTATGTGACAGACATAAATGTAAAACAGAACAAAACTGATACAGGATTTTTATGAAATAATTACATAATTAAGGCGTTGCCAAATGAGTCAACAGACCCATCTTTTGATACGGATGCAGATGTTCTGGTTCGGGCCTCAGAGGTTCTTCAGAGAACATTAGAGAACATCCAGCATCACGGAACCCAGCAGACAGGTCAGGGAGAAGGTTCTGGCCCAGTTTAAAACAGGGTCTGGTTCTGAAACAATAGTTGTGAACATCCCTCAGAGCTCTGATCGTCACCTGGACCTGGAGAGAGGATGTAGCACCTGCAGACCTACCAGGACATGGACGTCCACCTGGACTGACAGGCTGGACCAGGAGAGCATTGATCAGAGAAGCAGCCGAGAAGATATTTACTGTGAAAGTCTCACTTAGGAACTATTGTAGGGCATGTTGGTTCCACCGGTGCGGCTGAGAGACATGCACGCGTCAGCACGGCAAGATGTAGCAGGAAGGGCTGGTTTCAGTCAGAAAAGGTTAAAGGTCACCAGGCCAGCCAGGCTGATCATGTGCAGGTCTCATCGATCTGGGTCTGCTCCGATCAAATCCGTTTGGGGAAAGGAGCAGAACTCTCTGAGCTGATTGGGCGAAAGCGAAACGACACCTGGTGCCCGCCTACCAAAGGTCGTTTTTAGCCAATCACGTTATTAAATTAAACCGTAAGCAGCAGGCGCCATGAGAAACCACAACAAGTTACGCTGGTCAAGGCGCTTCTTGCTGTTCTTGTTTCAAAGATGAAATCCTGGATTCTTACAGAACAGATTTGATCGCAGCAGCTACGCGTCCACTGCCGTGTTCATGTTGGTTCAGTGGCAGGCTCAGCATCGTATGTCCCGCCTTAAACCAAAATACTGCTATGTGATTGGCCCGAATCATTTTTGGTTCGGACACAAACAGTAGGAGAAGGAAATACCCCGAGAATTCAGCTTGCAGGCACGGTTAGGTTAAAGGAGGGTTAGGCCCTTATTTTTGCCTCTAAGCATGGGTCAGTCAGCCTGGTAGGTTTTATATGTTATATATAACTTTATTTTTTTGTTTTACTGTCTTCCTGTCTTAGTGAATTTTATGTTGTATTTTAGTTTGACATGGTGCAGTGTTGTTGTTAAGGTGGTGCTGTAACACCAACCTCAGGAATGTACAACCCACATTAAAGTCGACTTCCGGCCAACAGTAAAAATAAGTCTCTATTGACTTTAAAGCCACGTTATTTGACTTTTTTATTTATTTATACGTCAGTGCTCACTCTGGTTGCATACAAGGGTTTTTATGAAAGATTATCAAGTCCTGCTGGTGTATTAGTTGTTATTTTGGTGTTTTATGCTTTGTTTTTGCTCAGTTTGTTAGTAATAAAGCCTTTCTTGTTTATTTATGACTTTAAACAGAAGTACGTAATGCGCATGAGCAGCAGGAGTTAAAACAAGGAAGTGGCTAACGGCTATTAGCATCTTCCACCAAAATAAAGAAAGTCCAAGATCCAGTGAAAAAAAAAAACACCAAAAAAATCATCTGATTCCAAGAGGGAAAAGCCTGGAACGTCTCTGGGAATCCAGTCTGAACGTTGGTGTTCACTGAAGCTAAACCTGCCGAGGCTCAGATGAGACGCAGAGTTGACTGACGTGAGTAAATGTTCTGATATGAGGCTCTTAGAGTCGCTGTAGATTGTTTATTTAATTAATAACGTTGGTCTTCATCACGCCGAGCTGCTGCTTTACTGCGAGGCATTGCAGAGGGTCAGGCTCAGTACAACATTATTTACAACTGATTTATTAATTAAGCAAACCGGCATTAGGATAGTCTAAATCTGACCAATCCCTGCTCTTCGGACCGAACGTCAGGGATTGGTCAGATTTTTTACAGGCCTGCAGCTCCCACAGAGATAAAAAATTTTCAGCTCCTTTTCCTGAATACATAATGTATTAACTACTCTCAGGATGGAAGGACAATTTTACCCAGTATAACAAAAAGTGTTTCTGAACAGGATTAGCAACTATAGCTTTAACTGCGGTCGTTACCGAATCATCCCTTTTGAGTTAACGTGGATATACATGGAGACATTTCCTTTGCTAGTGGTTAATAATTCCAATTGTAACTGTAAATTAAGGGTATCAACATCTACTGGTGGATAGTCTAATTCAGCTTCACATCTTTTATGGTAAATAAGGTTAATAATTGTTAATTGATAAGCCTAATTGCTAGTTATAATAGTTAAAGGCTGGTAGTTCATAATCACAACCATTTGGAGACATTTTTGTTGTTGCTTACCTTGACTAGAATAAAATATTATTAATTATAATATCCAATTATAACTATTAATAATCTTTATGATCAAATAGGTAAAATTGCACAACACCGTGTCTGTATGTCTGTCTCAGGTTAGCCGTGTTGTTCTGACAGAACCTGATTCTTTAACTCTTAATCACATCGTAGCTATTTTCAGAACCGACCCTAATCTCAGGCCTTATGTGGAGCTGCTTTGTCAGGGAGCATCTCTAGAAATAACCCAGCAAGAGGCAGGACGGCATGTCGGCCACAAAACGTAGCGTCCAAGAGCATTTATGGGTTTTATTTCCACATTAAAAAGACATTTTAATAAAGAGGAACTGCTTGTATCTACATTGTATTCATCCGGTTTACTCGGCAGTGCAGAGTTTTCCTCCAGATCAATTCCTAAAGCGAAGGATTAACATTGTTTTCCAGTAAGTGTTGAGTGGAACGGTGAAAGTTAAAATAAGAAAGCAGGTGTTTATCTACAAGAGCTGCGCTCATCTTTTATATTCACATAAACGCTGACTCAGACGCAGCCGGGACTGAGGACTCTTCTGGGACCAGTCGCCCTGAAGCACAACATTTATTTTTCATAAATAAAACTGAAAAACTAAATGGTGTTTGGCGAGAATTTCAGCAGGGTCAGCCTAACAGATCATATTTGTGTATTAAAATTTCTTCTTATTACTGACACGTCTCACCAAACATCTCCTCCTCATAAAACCTCCTGTTTTTATCCCAGAGGAACCAAACACCATCTGTTGGGCAGTAGGTCAATGATGTCAGTGACCTACAGGGGGCGACAAAGACAAAAACAGAACATTTGAATTTCTCCTTAATTGTTTCCCCTCATTGTTCATATTTACGCTGATCCGGTTGTCTAAACCCAGCAGAACATCATTAGTGTTTTTAATTCCAAATTGCTTTTTTTCTGTTTTTATTTTCCTATATTTTAATCATGTAAAGCACTTTGTGCTGTCTTTGTACTGAAATGTGCTTTACAGATAAATCTGCCTGGCCTGCCTTTAGTGACGCCAAAGACTAATTATCACCCTAATGGTTTAAAAGTCAATAAAAATAGACAAGCACAGAGTATTACACCGGCTTCTACACAGCAGAGATTCTGCAACGTTTAAATCTGCAGAATCAGTTCAACAGAGAAAAACATTTAGGGTTAAAATGTCAACCATTCAGATATTAGACAGAAACCGTGAGATTCCTTTAGAGTTTTATCCTTATTCTCCTCTGATCTAAACGTCACGTTTCACTCAGATATGAAAATTCCTAAAAAACTCTAAACCATCATCTAAAGTTTTATATTAAACATCAGAAGTTTTTGCTCCACCAGCTGTTGGACTGTTTTTTTTTTTAAATAAACCTATTTGTTTGACTTCACTTCATGTTTTTTAATAATTTTCCCAAATATTACTGTAAAAACAAAAATAAAGAAATAAAAACAAAAATATCTAAAATCCTAAAGTGGAAGAAGAGAAACTTCATTAATGGAAGAAATATCGGACAAAGCATTAAAATATAGAAATTATGTAGCTATTTATTGCACTCTTTGTGTCCCCATTTTTAGTAAAAAAAAACAAAACAAAAAACGTTTTATTACCTTGATATTTGAAAAATATTTTTTTTCTGTGAAACCTAAAAGGTGTCATGAAGCTAGCAGCGCTGCTGTTTTCATTTGCTTTAGCAAAACGTTTCTAAATATCCAGAAACAGCACTAAAAGTCATAATAATAATAAAACTATTTTCAAAGGTTATTAAATGGAGCAAAAACAGGGACAGCAAAGGCGAAGGGGAAAGAAAATCCTGTTTTGGACGGAAGCTGTTCTTCATATGTTTCAATGATAAATGTGAAGGCTCTAATATTCTGGACATGCTGTCACGTTAATGTAAAGTGGAAACCTTGTTAAATATCTTAATGCTGATGTACAGGAGCAGCTTCCTGGCAGCTTTCAGGCGTGAACATGATTCAGGTCAGACCAGACAGGCCTTCCTGGTCCCATTAACTCCTCTTTCCTTCATTAGAAGCTGATCTCCAGACACCGAACGGCTCGACCCGTTTCAGGGAAGCCTGCAGCCTCCCTATCAGGAGCCGAGCCATCATCTGTGACTCACTTTTTCCCTGCAACACACGCAGATTACTGCGGATATCCGACTTCTGGACGGTCTGGAACCAGATCAGCTCAGACTGAGCAGGCGGCTTGTTAAAGCAACACAACGGAAAAACTTCAGCGCCTCTCGTTTTAAGTTGTTTACTTTAGTACCTCTGAAGCTGAAAAGGAATTGTGTTATTTAGTTTCTTAGCATCATAAATAAAGTTTGGTGTATTCTAGAGATACAATAGTGTGAATTTAATGTTTGATTAGCAGACATTGCTGATTTCTGGCTAAATGATTTTAATTATTAGTACTACAGTAAACACATGTTGCGGTATAAAAAACAGCCCCACAGGGATGCTGGTGCATCCTTTCCATGGGCAAACGCAGCCGGCGTCTCATCTTCTGTCTCCATGACTGGAAGCAGCACAGCAGCTGCTGCAGGAAGTTAGAAAAAGTCTCATGACTCCTGGCGCTTCAAAAACAGAACAATCACCCAAGTTTTATACATTTGCCTTTTGGTAACTTTTAGATGGATATTATTATTATTATTATTATTAATAATAATAATTATTGATAACTATAATGAACATATTGAAGTCATATATTGGCTGTGTGTACGAATAATGAGCTTGCTCTGGATTTGTGGGACAGTAAAGGATATTTCTGTTCTCTTTTTGGTATTTTCACACGCCTGAATGTGAGCAGCTTTCCTGCCTTCGGTTGGTACTTCACGCATGTTGATGTTGGTTTGTTTCTTCTCAGGAAGCCTGAGCAGCTGCTGAATCTCTTTCTGTCATTCTTGCTACATTTTTCCTCCACTGTGTCCTGGAGTGCAGGTTCAAAATGAACATCCGACACGCTCGCTTCTCCTCTATCAGGTGTGTTCAGGTGTTTGGTTTTTATTAAACTGTTTTTACTCAGAAACAGAAAGCAGAACGAACCATTTTCCAGAGAAGAAACTTGACTTCCTGCACCGGACCACCGACACGGCGAGAATCTCTGAGCGAAGGAATCACAAAACCTGGAAAGGAAATGCTGCTGCACGCCTCAGGTTGTCTCAGTTTGCAAGACTAAAGCTGTTCACAGCCTCCAGTTTGTGTTTATCCTCAGACAGTTGAAGGATTAAAGAGAACCTGGGTGTGGCACGAGTAAAGTTTTTACACCTGAATGTGGGCCCTGATGCAGCGAAGATAAAACATGCAGACGTCAGGTTGTCCCCTGCTTCAGTATCTTATGCCTGTTAATATGATTCGGTTCAATTAAATTTTATTTATAGCTCTAATTCACATCACATCATCTCAAGGCTCTTTCCAAAGTCAGACTCCATCAGATCCTCCAGGTTGGTCAGAAAGTTTCCTCTCTAAGGAAACCCAGCAAGTTGCATCAAGTCTCTCCAAGCAGCATTCACTCCTCCTGAAAGAGCGTAGAGCCACAGTGGACAGTCGTCTGCATTGTTGATGGCTTTGCAGCAATCCCTCATACTGAGCATGCATGAAGCGACAGTGGAGAGGAAAACTCCCCTTTAACAGGGAGGAGAACCTCCAGCAGAACCAGAACCAGGCTCAGTGTGAACGCTCATCTGCCTCGACCCACTGGGGCTTAGAGAAGACAGAGCAGAGACACAGAAAGCTCAGAAGCTCACATTGACCCAGGAGTACTTTCTATGTTAGATGGTAATAGAGGATGATCTGCCTCCCCTGATGATGTCACAGCTAACAGAACACCAGACCAGGTGTACCTTCTATGAAGAGAAAAAAAAATGACGTGAAAAATATCAACCAACAATATTATAATATGGTTTCTTTGCTGTCAAGAAGCAGGAGCAGCAGAATGAATGGCTTTTAAAATGTAAAAAAATCTAAAACCAACTAATTAATGAATAAAAATGTACGTTCTTTAACATTTTTAGAACCTGCCTTGTCCTCTTCAGGTTCTGGAGTCTGTAGGAGCAGTCAGTGGGTGAGAACCATTGTCTCTGTGGTTCCATCAGTTACAGCAAAGCAGTCCCAGACCATCACTAACCACCACCGTGTTTGACTGAAGGTAGGAGGTTCTGTGTCGGTTTTAGCTCAGATGTTTTCTCCACTTTTATCTCGTCAGTCCACAGAACCTTTTCCCCGGAGTCTTGCGGATCATCACGATGTTTTCTGGTAAATGTGAGACGGGTTGTCTGTTCCTTTGAGCAAGCAGTGGTTTCGGTCGTAGAACTCTCACATGGAGGCCATTTTTACGCAGCCTCTCTATCTTGTTGTGGGATCATGACCTTTGACCTTAACTGAGGCAGTGAGGCCTGCAGAACTCTGGGTTCCTCTGGTGGGTCGGCCTCCTGGGAAGGTTCTCCGTGGTTCCACGTTCTCTCAATGTGTGGATAACGGTTCTCTAAAGTCCCAAAGCCTTTGAGACGGCTCGGCCACTATCCCAGGCTGATAGATGTCAGCGGCTTTGTTTATTTTTTGTTAGATCGTGGTTTTATTTGGGAAATCTATGAGCCTCCTTCATGTTCGGTTCAGGTTCTGTTGGACTGATTTCCTGATTCTAAGGCCCGGCCTATCTAGATCCAGGTGTAAACCTCTCCAGACTGATAGACGTCAGAGAGTTTGACTCTCATCTGTTCTTGAATGTCATCAGATCACAACATGACGCGTCGCTCTCTGAGATCGTTTAGCCTACTTCATGTTGTCGGACGGGTTCTCTTCCAGGGATTTGCTTATTCTGCGGCTCAGACAGTGACCAGGCCTGTGTGTGGCTGCAGAAAGCGAGCTGTTATTGTGTGAGAAAACAGTTTGGGATTTAGTTTTCAGTGAAACCCAAACAAGGTTTCACAAGGTTCCTCTGTTTAAGCCGATCAGAAGCTGCTCTGTAACGCGCAGATAATCTCCTAACTCTGTTACCCAACTCTCCTCTAGCACAAAGCACTCCTCTCTGAGCTTCAGGTGACGTTTAAAGCCTGGAAATGCTAAACCAGAGCCAGTCACAACCCTCCAACAATCAGAGGATCTGGTCAGCAGGAGTAAATAAGGTGATCTGTGTGTGCTGAGCTGGCTATAATTGTTCCTCTCAGACTAACTGGCTAATGAATTATGAAAGCGGCGGCTTAGCTGCGGCAGCGCTTACAGGATCACGCCGCCGTGTCGTCGCAGCGTGTTGTGGACGGGCCGGGAGCCGCAGTGAAGCAGGACGCTGGCTGAAAGTGGACGGGAAGAGCTGCTTCAGGACGAAGGAAAGAGAAACCCAGGTGAGGATGCCGGAGAGATTCCCTCTGAATAATTCACCCTGACCTTCATTCCCGCTAACAGGGAGCAGATCTGGACCACTTGACTTGATTCCAGTAATAATCTCAGACACAGTGGTCCGGAAATGCAGTTGGGTTGTTTGAGTGTCTGAGGGATTCATCACCCATTCCCGCATCCGTCACGGAGCCAGAGAGCGCTCGGCCGGAGTCGCTCGGTCGAGGAAACATGACAGAAACACTGGGCAGAAGCTTGACTAACTCTGTCAGTAAATTTCAATAAGCCCATAAATCTGGGCCTTAAATCCAGTTTATAGCAGATGATTAAATGAACGCTAAAGCTTAAAATATTATCACAATTCATTTAGAAAGGAATTCATGCAAAAATATTGTTTCAGACTAAAACTGTTTTATTTAGGCTTTAGTTTTCATGTTTAACAATATCTGCATAGAGATGTAGGAGAAACATACGACCGGTAATCACCAGTGATTATACCTTCGTTATCTCAGCCGGGAAGTCGTTTGTTTTCTTTAATAGCAACTGAACCAAAGAGCTGAAGCTGTGAGAGGAAAACGAAGCTTATCTTTGCTGATTTCAAAGAAATTATGATCCGAATCAGAGCAAATCAGCTGCTGTGGAGCAAACGGGTGTGTGTTAGCACAATGCCGGGATGGGAAGACATCAGCAATGAACTGTTGCTGCCCATTCACCCAGGAAGGGTTCAAAGGTCATCTCCAGACCCTCTCAAGTCCATCAACCTGCAGGGAGGAGAACATATCAGCAGCTGCTTCAGAGCGGGAAGCTCAGAGAAATGAAACCCAGGAGCTCCACCTCAGGCTCTACAGGTAGCAGGTTAAAGGTTAAAGGTCATGACTCTGACCCAGTCTGGTTGCTTGGTAGGGCTGAAGGAGAAAGCCTCTTCTTGTTAAATGAATTAGTGAAGCACAAATGGAAAACCAAAGAGACACCTGATGATAGCTGTCAGGCACGGCGGTGGAGGGATGGTGAGCCGGGCTGTTTCTGCAGCAGCCTGGACACCATCGTGTGACCAAACGTGAGTCCATCTGTCCGACAGCTGAGGTCTGGACCAAACTGGGTCATCCACAGAACGATGATCCTGAACGCAGCAGATCTACAACAGCGTGGCCGACAGAGAACGTAATCAAGGCATTGGAATGGCCTAGTCAAAGTCCAGAGCCCAGGCTGATAGAAATATCTGCAAACATGAATGAGTTGAAGCCAAAGAGCTCAGTGAGAGCTGCTGAGGGAGGTTCTGCCAGCTGCCGGGCTTTGGTTCTGTATTTCTGTATTAATGTTGAGGTGAGTAACGACCCAGCTTAACGGGCCGCTGTTGTTCAGGGTCGGTTATCACCTGATGTGAACCAGATCTGATCCTGTTTTGATAAGTTCGCCTCCAGTAAACCAAACGCTTTCCTCCCATCGCTACAAATTTCTGCACTGAGCCAAAAAATAAACACATGAGCAACGAACCGCAAGAGATAAACTTAACCCTGCAGGACCTTCCACATGCTTTTCGTTGCAGAATGAAGCCCAGATGCCTCCTCTCCGCCGTCGACCGACTTCCAACCATCAGCGAGCTGCAGGAGAGCGACGCAGACCGCGCAGACGGCTCCTCCCACACCATGGAGGAGTACCTGGACTCCATCAAAGAGCTCTCCCAGCCGGCCTGTTACCCGCTGCACGGGCCCCTCAGGGGTCACCGGTGCTGGAGGCTCCGCGCGGGCCCCGCAGTCACACCCGTGGCTGCTTCCTTGTTCCTGAACGCCTCGCGGAGCCAGGCCGCCCCGCTCCCCGTCGACCCCTCAGACGTGTCCTTCACCTTGACAGGTCGGTCCGGCTGTGACCCGGCGCTGCGGGTTCAGCAGAACCTGCTGGACGTGCTGATGTCCCCGTCCCTGTTTGCAGGCCTGGCGTAAGCCGGAGGGCCCCGGAGGGCCCCGCGTGTTCGGGGACGGCGGGAACAGAAAACTCTGGACATGAGAAACGCATCTCCCTCTGAAGCTGCGAACAAATCCAACACATGAAGCTAAAGATGGAAAGAGGACATCAGGAGCAGTCGGAGTGGCTCCGCAGGGGTCCGCAGCAGCCAGAGGGGCCCCAAACAAACTGTGTTTAAATATTTAAAGGAACGCTGCCTGGTTTCAGGGTTCTGTTCAACCAAACGGCGTGCAGATAGACACCAAGCCTTCAGGACGTCAGGCCTGATGTGACACGTCTTCAGCTTCTCACAGCTAAACTTTTCTTTTTTTTCTGACCCTGAAACATAAACTATGCTGGTTTTCAGTTTCATGACAAAGAGGAATTGTTTTAATCCCATAAGTGTCCACAATTAGGCCCAGAAATCCGGATAAAAGTACAAGCAGCCCCGCAGCAAACAATGGAAATGTAAAATCTAACCATGTTTATACTGTAATTACTCTTCAAACTAGAAAGGAGACGTAAACCTGATTTCATGCCTTTCATCTGACTTTTTTCAGATGTTTGATATTTTATGAATCATGTTTTTTCTGTCATGTGAGGATAAAATTAAAGACGGTTTATTTGCAGAAGAGAAGGTGAATATTTGCTTCCCTTGTTATCGACAAGGAAACAGAATTTAATATAATTTTGATCTGATGTAGGTGTAATGCGATGCAAAACACAGTTTGGCCTCTTCTTGGTTCTTTTTCCTGGAACGGGTTTTGTGACTGACGGCTTTCAGTCGAGGAAATATTAAACAGAATTCTTTGTAATTTTCTGTTATTATTGTAAAGTATAATTTAAGTGTGTTATCTGTGCTGAGCTTAATCTAAATAACCAGCTAAGGCAAAGGGTGCAGTTTTCACGAGAGCCTCATGAGGGCAGTAATGAGCAGGTCAAATTTATAATGAAAGAAATAAAAGAAACCAAAAAAGAAGTAAAGAGCCGCATGAAGTCAGACCACAGTCAGCACCGACAGATAAAATGTGGTTCATTTACTAAAACCTGCATCTCTCCTACTCTGCAAAAAGGAAACTAAAAGTAAGTAAAATTTTCGCGCAATTAGTGTATTTTCCATTGATTTGAGCAGGTAAATAAGACTATTTACCAATCGGATTAGTAGTTTAACCCCTAAAATAAGATAATTAGATATCCTGCATGATGATGGAGATGAATTGTTCCTACTTTAAGTGCAAAAATCTTATTTACTTGCTCAAAGCAAGGCAGTGGCCCCCAGACTGGAGAAGGGGCCCCGGCAGAGACCTGCAGAGTCCAGAAGAACGCAGCGATACAGCGAAGGGCCCTCAAGCTCCCAGGCCTCTGGTAGGCGACCCGTGCTTGAGATGAACAGAGGCGAGAGCAGAGCTTTTTTCAACGCATAGATGTGTTGGCATGGCTAAGATGGAGGAGTTCTGCTCATTTCGCCTCTTCAACGCTGAACACAGCTTTGTGCTTTTGTTCCTGCCGGAGACCTTCGTCCCATTGATGCAGCCACTCTGGGGGACGCTTCGTATTCGGTTTGGCTTGGGATGTTGGGAGAAGCTTTGTGGAATCCATTCATAGTCTGCTGAGAGGAAATGTGACTCATATAAACATCATCAACCGGGAAGAGGTCACGGGGTCACAGGAATTCATCGGGAGTCATAATATCTCATATTTCATAAGACCTGCGAGGATCAGACCCAGAGTCAGCGCAGACAGGCTGTGATACTGAAAACCGTCTAAAATTCTGCTAAAGTGCTGAAGAGACTCAAACCTTTACAGGATTATTCATATTTGATCAGAACATTAAACTGAGACAATAAAGACAAAATGGAAGAAGGATCAAACATCACTTTTCTTCTCTAGTGTGCTCAGCGCCACCGTTTTATCGGCGATGGCGGCCCAAACCAGGCCATTCCTTCTGCTTGCTTAACTCACCGCTTTTCTGTTCTAGCTCTTCTTTCTCTATAAAAACTAAATTACCTGCACCCACTTGGTGCCTGTGCACCAAGGTGTGTTTCCGTCTGCCTGTTGAGGTCACGGCTGCTAAAATGTGTGAAAAATAACTCAAAACAAGCCTGAATGCTGATGGAAAATCCTCGTTTTGCATTCCAAAGTCAGATACTCAACAGGATTTATTTTTTGTTTTCTACATGAGGTGTTGAAATCAGCGCTGCCTTTGCTTTCCCAGAACATTTCAGGGCACAGGGCAGAAGAAGAAGGAGGTGTTGATGATATCATGTAGGTGTGGGGGACAAACAGTGCAGCAATCAGGCAAAGCAGGTTTAATTCAACCAATCCACAGATGCTGCAGCTGATCATGTCCGGGCAGGTTTGTCTGTCATCATTAGATCAAACTTTCTGAATTTCTAATCACCAGCTTGGCTGAAATGAAATGTTTTATTTCTCTGTGAATAATCTGGACAAGATGTGCGTAACGCCAGCGGGAGACGCAAACACGCGAAAGCTGCAGAAAGCTCCTCCTGGGTTCATGCAGCAGATGCAGCTTCACTCGGTGCAAAAGTTTAAAAGCCGATTTGTTGAAGGTTCTTTAGATTCATCAAATGAAACACGTCGATGGAAAGATTTAAACGACATCTGATGATTTCATCCAAAACCGTCACGAACATCTGAAACGATTCCAGTTCTTTTCTGTGAAAACTATTCAGCGCCTCCTGGGCTCCGAGGCTCATACCGAACCCTCCACTTTTAGTTTCTTTTTCCCTGAAGTCCAATGACTATGAGAAAAATATCTCGGGTCGGGTCTTGGCAAGAGCCCCTGAGTTGCTTCCAAGAAGCATTTGGTAAGAGAGAGAAAGTCTCCCCGGAGACATTTCCAGAGAACAAGCTCTTAATCTGGCTGACCCTCTGACGGCTCACACACATTGTGCAACTGTGCATATGTGTGTCAGCAGCAGCCGGCGCTGCAGCAGAGAGCATGTGCAATAATAGCCCCAAGATTCGTTAGACTCATGTATCATTAGCAAGTTAATGTCACGGCAACAAGAAAAGACTCATGATCCAGAACTTATTAGATTGTGCAACACTTATGCAACAGCAAAGTGCTGCTTCAGCAGAGCAGAACTTCACTGCGTAGGATTTCTTTTTAAATTAAACCTACAGCGAGTTGCAGATATCATCTATTCTCCAAACCTCATTAAATAGAAAAAAAGGTGTGAGTTAGTGTGAGCAGCCTGGCGCTCTGCAGAGAGCCTGAGGACAGAAGTGGAACAGACTGACGGTAATCAAGTCAGACTGTGATAATGTGGCGCCGTGTGAGCAGCTACTCTACGTATCAAACGCAGGCAGAGAAAGCTGCAGGTACAGAGAGCGGTGCAGCCGAGGCGACACCATGAGAGCCAGACGACTCTGACGAGGCATGCATGTGTTCACAGAGCAGGAACCACAAAGTGCTGCGCTGCCGTGACTCTCCGTGCTTTTATTTCACAACATGCCGGGCAGCTGAGGCGTCTCTCACCTGCACAACAACTCAAAGCAGTCGTGACCTTTGACTGTAAATGTGCCTCAGCCGAGTCCTGGCGTCACGTTGCAACGTGTTCACGGAGGCGAGGTCGGTCTCTCCGGATTTATTGGCAATGTGCCGGACGTCTGCACAGTGGCGCAGTGGGTAGCGCTGTTGCCTTGCAGCAAGAAGGTCCTGGGTTCGAGTACACCCCTGGGTCTTTCTGCATGGAGTTAGCATGTTCTCCCTGTGCATGCGTGGGTTCTCTCCGGGTACTCCGGCTTCCTCCCACAGTCCAAAAACATCACTGTTAGGTTAATTGGCTTCTTCAAATTGTCCTTAGGTGTGAATGGTTGTTTGTCTCTCTGTGTTGCCCTGCGACAGACTGGCGACCTGTCCAGGGTGAACCCCGCCTCTCGCCCGGTGAACGCTGGAGATAGGCACCAGCAACCCCCGCGACCCCATGAGGGATTAAGCGGTTTGGAAAATGGATGGATGGATGCCGGACGTCCCGTTGGACCTGCATCCAGCATGGAGGACAATAAAGTCTCTGTATTGTCCTGCAAGTCAATGACTCGATGCAACCTGCTGGGTTTCCTTAGATAGAAAACCTTTTGACCAATATATGTCTGGAGGATTTGATTGAAATGCCTTTTTAAAGTGTCCTGAGATGACATGTTGTGAACTAGCGCTATATAAATAAAATAGAAATTAATAATGTATGTGTACAATGCTGTGAAATAAGTTTGTGCTTTTTTTATTCACTTAAAAATCCAGTTTAAAGACAAAAGGAGGTCAGTTTTACCGGCCACACCCGGCATCAGTTAGGACGGCCTTAGAGTCCGGATGTCGAGCAAACTGGACCTGTCCGACAACACGAAGTAGGTTTTCAGATCTCACAGAGCAACGCATCACACTGTGATCTACAGAAAAGAAATCAAATAATCACTCTGGGGGGGGCTCCAGACACCTGAAGAACACCTGGAACAGTGGAGAGCCTTCCAAGGCGAGGCCGACCTACCAAAGTTCCTACAAGAACTCATCCTGGAGGTCACAGAACCCAGAGCAACACCTGCAGGCCTCACTGCCGGAGCTAAGGTCAGAGGTCACGATTCAGCAATAAGAAAGAGAGGCTGGGAGAAAATGGCCTCCATGGGAGAGTTCCAGAACCAGAACCATTGGTGACCCAAAAGAACATAAAGGCCCGTCTCACATTTGCCTCAAACATCCTGATGATCTTCAAATGTTCTGCGAAAATATTCTGTGGACTAATGAGACAAAGTGGGAGGTGTTGGTCCCGCTTCATCTGGTGTGAAACGAACCATTTTTTAGAAAATCTTCATAAAAGTTGATTTTATGATGATAAAAATCCTAAAATCATCATGAAGTCACCGTGTTTGGTGGTGGTAGAGTGATGGTCTGGGCCTGATTTAAGCTTCAGGACCGGAATGACTTGCTGTATCTGATGGAACCATGAATTCTGCTCTCCACCTGAAGGAGAAGGTCTGGACACTTTAAGCCAGAACATCAGCGCCACAGAGACGTACCGGGGTGGCAGCATCAGGGTGAGTGTGTGCTTTGCTGCAGGAGGGACTGGTGCGCTTCATAACACAGATGGTGTCACGAGGAAATATTGAAGCAACAACTAGAAACAGCAGCCAGGAAGGTAAAGCTTGGGCACAGACGGCTCGTCCAGATGGACCACGTCCCGCTATCATGAAACCGGATTAGTTACAAAGTGGCAGAAGGACGTTAAAGTGAATGTTCTGGAGTGGCCGTCACGAAGCCTGCATTATGCTGCTATAGGCTTAGGCTGCTGGAGGACATCAGGGTCTATTTCTCTCACTCTGCTGAGTTCTCCTACTGTTCTCCAGTCTGCATTGTTTGTTGTTATTTCAGCTTTTAACTTTTTGTTCTCTGTCATTGTTCTCTTCATAGTCGGTACACCTGGTCTGGCGTTCTGTTAGCTGTGACATCATCAGGGGAGGCAGATCATCCTCTATTACCATCTAACATAGAAAGTACTCCTGGATCAATGTGAGCTTCTGTGCTTTCTGTGTCTCTGCTCTGTCTTCTCTAAGCCCCAGTGGGTCGAGGCAGATGAGCGTTCACACTGAGCCTGGTTCTGGTTCTGCTGGAGGTTCTCCTCCCTGTTAAAGGGGAGTTTTCCTCTCCACTGTCGCTTCATGCATGCTCAGTATGAGGGATTGCTGCAAAGCCATCAACAATGCAGACGACTGTCCACTGTGGCTCTACGCTCTTTCAGGAGGAGTGAATGCTGCTTGGAGAGACTTGATGCAACCTGCTGGGTTTCCTTAGAGAGGAAACTTTCTGACCAACCTGGAGGATCTGATGGAGTCTGACTTTGGAAAGAGCCTTGAGATGATGTGTTGTGAATCGGAGCTTTATAAATCCAATTTAATTGAATTGAACTGAATTGAATGAGCTGAAAAGGTGTGAGAGAAGGTGGTCTACAAACCTGACCCAGTTACACCGGTTCTGTCAGGAGGAACCGGCCAAAAGTCTGAGAAGTTCGAGGAAGAACCCAAAGCATTTGACCCAAGTCAGACAGTTAAAGGACAGTTCTACCAAATACTGAGCAAATGTGAGTAAACCTCTGTAAAAAGTCTCTAAAAGCTTCTCTGATAGAATCACTGAAACATCTAACCGACCCGATACCGGAAAACCTTGTTCTGACCCAACATCAGAAAGCAAGAAAAACTTTCTTTTTTTTAAATAGCATGTAAGTAAATATCTGGTTTAAGCTAATAATACACAGACTCTCTCATGAGTTAACTGCCATAATTAAAACATGTGACAAATATGCAGAACATGCAGAAAGTGGAGCGAGACGGGAATAAGAAGAGCGAGGAGAACATCCATCCATCTGTCTGCATCTCCTTATCCAGAGAGAACCCACCGGGAGAACATGCAGGCAGACCTGAGAACATTTGCTATTTATTCATGCACTACAAGCAATGCTGCAATATTTAACAATCGTACCATGAAAATTACATTCATCAAATAACTCACAACCTCATCTGCTCTGAAATTAATCAAAGTTATCCTGTCGTTAAAAATCTCCTTTTCATTACTTTCTGGTGATTATTTGTTTAACGGAGGAAAACTGAACAACAGGACAAACCAGTGAGACGCTGATCAGAGGTGGGAAGACGCCGGTTCACTTTGACCGCAGGAAAGCTGAATTATCTTTCTAACCTGTCCTGATGCGTTCTGAGGCCCTCCAGCATCACCCCCCCCCCCCCCCCCCGCCACGCTGGAGGCAATCGATCAGTGATCTATAATGGATTTCACATGCATGTTTGGTTTTACTGTAAAACTTCAACACTTACTTCCTGCAGTTCAGGCTGCAGGCTTTAAAAAAATAATAAAAAAAAACACAGCCTGCCAAGAGAGAGCCGGATCAGATATCCACCCGTCTTCCCAGGGATTGCAACACATTTTCATGTCCAACTTCCAGAGGTTTCTAGATGTAAATTAACAGATCTATGCATAAATTTAATCTATCCATACATTTACAGCAGATATATGACTGCTGAGTTTCAGGTTTAAGGGCTTTTCAACTTTAAAAGGAAAGAAGAAAGAGAGAATAAATGACAGAAGAAGGAATGGAGAAAAAGAAGAAAGGAAGGATGGAAGGACTGAGGGGGTGAGGGAAGAAGGAAGGAAGGACTAAACAAACTAAGGATGGAAGTATTTATACAATATTTAAGCAACAATAATGAATGAAATGTGGAGATAGTTGTTTTCTATCATCTGTCTAACATCCGTCAGGTTCAAGACCTTTCCCCACTTCCCCAGACCGTGTTGGAAGCCTGTTTCACTGGCTGGGAGATGTAAAGAAGCAGGTATGTAATGTATAAAAGGAGCCCAGAACCTCAGGAAATCCACTAACAAACACAGATTAGCCACAGCAGCTCACACATGAAGATCTTTAAAAGAGAAATCAGAGGAAAAGCTTCAAATCAATCCACCAATCAAGAGCTGCTCACGCTGTCAATGCAGCGCTTATGATTTCCAGAGAAATCCCAGAGTTCACTTTGGAAATGATTCCCATACTGCAGCAGTTTCATCAGAGCTGAGAGAAGAAATAAACCCTGATTTGAAGCTCTGCTGCTGCACAATAACAGCTGAAAATCAAACCTGGTTCTCATTTGAGGGAAAAAACTTAAATGTTTTTTGCTGATTTGGTCCAAAGACTTTTTTTTGTTCTGGATCTTTGCCTTCACCTGAGAAAAAAAGCTTATTTTTACACTGAAGTGCTTATTTGCACGATGCAGAAGAAAGATTATTGGACTGAGGTTTGTGGCCATATTAGGCCACGTGTGAAAAAGGCAGCGTGTTCTTTCTACACAGAACCAGTAGAAATCACATTAATGTCCGGTTCATCAGGACGAGGATAACGAAGTCGTCTGGTCTGCGTCTGCTGACAGGATTCCTGAGGGCCAGTCTGCACATTAAACTGAAACGTGACGCTTTGTGTGAGATGCACAACGCTGCTGCACTGGCTTGGAAATAAAACTGTTGATAAGAGAAAGGTGGCTTTTAAAGGAAGCTCCAACGCTTCAATGCGTGCGACAGTAGAGAGCCGACCAATTAAAGCAGAGCCCCAGCAGGAGCAGCTAGTGAGGAGGTAATGTCACGCTGAAGAGAAACAGCGCCGTCATCCCTGTTTTTCTCTCTCCTCTTTATTTTGGCTGCAATCAGAGACTCTGCTGGACCGCAGGATGCAGCTGTGAAGACTGAATGAGCTTCCTGACGTCTGAGTCACTGCGGCCCGCTCCGCGCAGCCAGAGATGAGCCGTGTCCTAAACTTTCTGCACTCGGATGGAAAGCTGCTGATGCACGTTACGAAACGGCTGTTTTCTGTCCTCAGACGACTCAGAAGGCCCACAGCTTGTCGACACAACTCGTTGTGTTAATGCGAGGAAACCTGAAATATCAGTGGAGGATCAGTCTGCTCAAACAAAAGCGTCTGGGGGCATGATGTGGGGTAGGTTGGCAGCTCAGGACACGCACTGATCCACGTACAGTAAATCTCAAAACGCTAAACCTTTTCCCACAACACAGTCCCGACTCCTTCGGCTCCAGGGAGTCCTGCTGCTTTGGGTCACTAGATTCAGGCTGCGCCGTCTGGACTTTAACCTCTTAAGACCTGAGCATTTCTGTCTACATGTAGGCTTTCTGATACCTGAAAATGATCTGTTTTCTTTAAACATAGAGTTTTCTTCCTCCTGGCACATCTGTAAATGAGGCCGACTGTAGATCAGACGTATGTTTGAAGAGAATCTGATCGTTTTCACCCTTTTTTCAGTTAAGAGGTTAAAGCAGTAAGCCCGAGGGTCTATCTTCCAAAGAAAGCATGCTTAAACATTTCTCAACTTGTACAACGCATAAATTGCTAATCTTGTTATCAGCTAACATAAAGGCCCTGGAGGATGATGTGGATGTGGAAATTTGAGAGTAAATTATTTGGGGCCTGAGTAAATGAGATTTAAATGGCCAACAAATAAAATTTGCCTAAAAAAACCCAGATGTTTACATACTAAACTTCGTACTTTTGCTGTAAAGAAGGAAATAAACAATAAATTGTAACGACAACATCTTGGTTACATCTGTAGCAAGTTTGGTGTCCACACAACAAGCAATTGAGAAGTTATCCATGTTTAGATTGATAAAAATCCAGACGGAGTCCGGTTGGCTTTGTGCCATTTTGGCACAATTTCTGTAATTTGGGATTTATTCTTGAAATTGACCATGAGGGATGCTATTATGTGTTTGGTAGATGCTTCTGCAGAGGAGTCTCAGATGAAGATCTGGACATATGACAAGTGTGTGTCGGTCTCAGTTAGTCAGCTACTAGCGCAGTATTGTTGTTAAAGAGCTCAGGACCCTGAGAAATGGGGCTCGCGGGCTGAAGGGGTTAAGTATTGAAGCTTGATGTTTTTTGTTTGCCAAACAAGTTGCCATATTTTTCCTGAGGACATCTGTGAAATGTTCAGGCAGAAATAAACAGGGTTACAGAACCACGGCCCTCTTGTAAAGCCTGCCTTTGAAGCCAGGTTTTTTTATAGCTGACTTTGGCAGGCAGATTGTTGTTTATGTCTTTTTTTTTTTTAGAAATGTGAATGGATGCATAAATGTGAAATGTAACCAGCCTTCTTCCTCTTTGTAGGGATCCTTCAGTATTCATCCTGATAATTCAAAATACCACCCACCATTTGCTATAAATTTACTGCAGCATTGACCAAGGATGCTTGGTGATGTTTTCAATGTAAATATCATAAATTATAAACATGTGTCATGTTGTTCTTCTTATCTATTCTTCTATTCTTCTTGTACAACTTGCATTTATTTATTTTATTCCAAATGATATATTGCTACATGTACTCATGTCAGCTGTATGTTTGTCTATGTGCAGCACCTTAATCATTAATCAGATTATCATTTATCATTAAAGCATACGCGTAAAATACTAGTTGGTGATGAAGCTCTTTCTGACTCTGTAACTAGGAAAGCAAGCTGAAGGGATTCACCCTGAACTCAAACCACATGTTGTTATGGATCAATTTTAATGTTTGCTCCCATTTATGACACATAGCTGGAATGTCCATCCCTCTCTGGTTCGTTCAACAGAATTTCTAACAAACAACTCTAATTCCAGATTACCAAACCTTTTACACAACCACCCAGCTCCATGTATGTAGATCTACTGATGAAAAAACAAGCTGTACTTTCTGGGAACCTGCAGGATACATTACGGCAGATTGGGGATTAGTTTCTCAAAGTGTGAGTGTTCCTTTCAGAACCCAAAGAATTTCTTTCAGGGACTGAACGATACCGTTTCAATCCATAAATCTTCTGCTTGGTCCTCCTCCAGGCCTCCTGCCTTTCAGTTCCTGCCTCAGCATCCTCCTGCCGATGTCCTCACCATCTCAGTCTGGTCTCTCTGGCTTTATCTCCAGAACATCTCACCTGAGCTGTCCCTCTGAAGGACTCATTCCTGATCCTCTCCCAAAGAGAACCTCAACATCTTCATTTCTGGTACCTCCAGCTCTGCCTCCTCCTCCTCACCGTGTCTCTAAACCAGACACAACTGGTCCCACCGTCCTCTTCTACACCTTCTCTTCATTCTCACTGAGACTATTTTATCTTTTTTTTAACATGTCCCATCTGGCAGAATTGTTGTCTGAGTGCCAAGGGGAAGCATAACAGATTTACTTTTACAAGTGGAGTGCAACAGCTTTCACTATTAAAGCTATAGTTGGTAATCGTGTTCAGAAACACTTTTTGTAATACTGGGTGAAATGTTCCTACCATCCTGAAGCAAGTTAATACATTATGTATTCAGAAAAAGGAGGTTGAAAAATTAGATATCTGTGAGAGCTGCAGGCCTGTAAAAACTCTGACCAATCTCTGCCATTTGATCCGGATGGCAGGGATTGGTCAGAGTTTTGTTCCTGCTCTCCTCTGTTCTTCAGGTTCTGGGGGTACCATCTTATCTACATCATTCTGACACGCTCACGTAATGCCAGTGCTTGTTCCTGGTTAGTTTCTGCTTGCTGGCTGCGCACTTCTAGTGTTTATGTATCCAGTTAGCTTAGCAGTTAGCTTAGTGGCTAGGTTAGCGGTTAGCCGTTCATTGTAGCTCCGCTGCTCTCACCGTAGACTTTGAACATGACTGAGAGTCACAAGAAGTGAACCATGTAGATGTTTATGAGAAGAGGAAGAAGGCCTCAGTAGAAAGAAGTAAGACCAGAGTGGATTTGAGAGATTCTTTCACGTGATCCCCCAGAAGAGTGGAAGAGCAGGTAAGACGGTCTTGTGCAGTTATTCAAAAAGAGACTTGGGGAAACCCAAGAAAAATAGCTGACTCTACTTTTAATGCTTCACTTGATATATATATATATAATAATAGAGTATCATTGATCTCACAATGGGGAAATTCACTTCTGCATCTTAACCCATCACCCTTGGGGAGCAGTGGGCTGCCACAGTGTGGCGCCTGGGGAGCAATCGGGGGTTAAGGGTCTTGCTCAGGGACCCAGAGTGCTGGCAGTGGGGATCGAACCGGGTACTTGCAACCGTCTCAGAGCGCAAGCGCACTGCTCTAACCACCAGGCCACCACTCCCCTCATATGTAACCTCATGGCTTCACGTGGTTCCCCTCTTTCACACACATGGATTCTGTCTTGCTACGGCTAACCCTCGTTCCTCTGCTTTCCAGGACAAACCTCCATCTCTGCCTCCTGCTCTTACCGCAGCTCATAATGTGGTCTGCAAACGTCATAGTCCTTGGATATTTCTGTCTAACCTCGTCTGTCAACCTGTCCATCTCCACAGCAAACAAGAAGGGGCTCAGAGCACCATGAACTCCTTTGTCACTCCTACAGCACACCTCACCACTGTCCCACAGCAGTACTTCAACATCAGTATCCTTAAGTACCACATTTTCTCGTACTTTTTTGACATGAATCCATGCTGCTGCTCACAGATCTCACTCCTGACCTCACCCTAGCTTGCACTACTCTTTCTCACAACTTTACATTATGACTTATCAATTTTATTCGAATGTAGCTGCCACAAGTCTCCACATCTCCCTTGTTTTTGGTACCAGCATACTTCTCCGTTCCTTCCTTTTGTTCTCTGAGATCTCACTGAACAGCCCAGTCAAAAGCTCTATTCCTGCCTCTCCAACACACCTCCATACCTCCACCGGCCTATCGTCAAGACCAACTGCCTTTCCAGTCTTTCTAAGGCCTTCCTCGCTTCATCCTTTCTAATCCTTGCTACTTCCTGGACATTAGTGGTCACTTCTTCTGCTCTTTGTTCTCTCTCGTTTTCCTCATTCATCAAGTCTTCAAAGTCCTCCTCCGTGTTCCTCTCACACTTGTTTGCACCATTCAGTACATTTCCATCTCAACCCTTAGTCACCCTAACCATCTCTATCGCTCTGTCTCGCCAACCTTTCTCCCTCCTTACTGTCTGACCTATCATAAAAGCAATGATCTGCTCTCTGTTTGACCTGTTTACTATCTCTACATTCCCTTTACGCTGCATCTCTCTCCTGGAAGTTCTCTTCAGTCCTCACAGCGTCCCACTTCCTCTTAGCTGACCTCTTTTTCTGAACACACTCCTGTACTTCCTTGTTGCACCACCAAGTCTCCTTATCAACTTTCCTTCCAGAAAAAATACCAAGTCTCTCCTCCCTGTCTCCTGATAACATTAGCTGTAGTTGTCCAGTCAAATGGGAGCACCTCCTGGCCACCCAGAGCCTCTCTCAACTCCTCCCTGAAATCCACACAACTTTCTTCCTTTTTCATCTTTCACCACCAGCTCATCACTCCTTCTGACACCGTTCTACCTCCCTAGCCTTCCTGCCCAACTCCTCCTTCAGAATAACTCCTACACCATTTCTCTTCCTTTACACTTCCTCTCCTGAATGCACAGTATTCCCATGTTCCTCCTCTGCATCATATCAAACAACTCTTTAGTTCTTCCTGTAACAGTCCCAGCTTTCAAAGTCTCAGTCCTAGACTCTCTCTGCCTCCGGACACACCTTCCTCCTCTTCCTCTTCTTCTTTGCTGACCAACAGTAGCCTAAATTACACCCGTACACCGTCCGTGACCAGCAACAATGGCAGTCAATGTTGACCTGGACTCCGACCGGTTCAGTATGGAGAGCATATTATTGACTTTAATGGCAAAGTTGGCAAAGGTTTTATGCTGGATGCTTTTTCTGACACAATCCTCTGCATTTATCTGGGTCTTGGGTATGAAATAGGACGAAGGACCTGTGGCCACTTTAAAGCTGCAAAGTAACCTGTAGGTTCTGAAAAATAAGTCAAGTCAGGTTCTGTGTAAGTTTGAGAAAGTAACCACTAAGTTCTTCTTGGTTTCTTCTCAAAAGAAGCCCTTTAGATGGAGTAATGTGTTGAATTCCAGAAAATACGGTCTGGACATCAACCATTATTGATCTGTAAACTGAGAGAAGTAGTCTGTTGATTGTGGAAAGTCGTGTTTGATTTTCAGTAGTTCTTAGTTTAAGAGAAATCCAGGAGTATCACACATTGCTACTACAAAAAAAACAAAACACCTAGATAAAGTCCCTTTTGAAAATTCACAGGACACTTTCTACACTTGCTCTGCTAAATTAAGCAGAAACATTTCTGTGCACTCTAAACTCTGAGGCCAGTTTGAGGGAAATGTCGTAGGTTGTATCGGTTCCAGTGGGTCTGCTAATCCATGTGGTACAGGACCGTTATCCATTTCTGTTTTATGTGAGGTAAAATAAAACGTTTTAGAGAAAAAAATAGCTAAAAAGTTCAGATTTCCCACTCCTGAGGTACATTGAATGCAGCATGATGGACACAAACAGAGGGAGAGTCTCTGCAGTTAGATGTGCAGGAATGATACAAGATTCACTGAGGGAACCTTTAATCTGGGGAGTTTCTGTAGGTTCCAGACTGGATCATGTGGCTTTCAGAAATACATATTAAACAGCAGAGTTTGTGTTTGCCTCAGCCCCCCCCAGTCCTAACGATCTGTACTTTTCCACTCAGAGGACCACAGATTAATCCCTCCTGGACTGAATCAAGGCTCAGAATCAAAGCAAACAGCAACCAGAACTGCCCATATAAGGACAATTTCAAACTATTACTTGGAAATCATGTATTTTTGGTGGCTTTCATTTCTGTTGAAACAAGATATCACAGGTTTCATTTTGTGATCCTAATTAATTTATTTGTGTGTAGTAAAAAATTAGATTAAATTATGCTTCTTTAAGCTACTTTGTGATTTCTTAAAAGGGACTGGCAATGATTTTTATCTTTTTAAACCGCTTTGTTCAAACGCTGTTTTGAAAAGTGCTGTTAAAATAAACTTTAGCTCCTTTTCTATCACAAGGCCATTAACTGTGATATTGAAACCCTTTCATATGTTTAAAAACCAAGTCATTTAATTTCCTGTAACGAGGTGCTGACCCTCAGCACCTCGTTTTCAAACTTCGGCCGGCTTTCAGCACCGAGTCAAAGCTAAACACAGATGTAAGCAGGTATTTAAGTATGTGAGTAAATAAGTATGTCAGTAAAACTTTATATCTTTTATATAAAAAGAAACCAGTGAGTCAGTCACTAATTCAGTCAAATTATGGGACGGGTGAATAAGCTGAATCAGCACTTTCTGATGTTTGGGTGTTCACCTGAACAATAAACTGGACTGGAGACACAACGCTGATGCTCTAATAATGACAACAATAGATTTTATTTGTAATGCAATTTACATTTCCGACAAATCTCAAAGTGCCAGAGTCAATAGAAAAAACAGCTAATAAAATAAGAAGAGGGACATTAAAATGCAATTAGAACACACAAGTAAAAGTTTGAGGCAATTAAATGCAGTAGAACCAGTGGCGGCTGGCCCATAGGGATTTCGTTGCCTTGTACCTGTGTAATGACAATAAAGTTGAATCTAATCTAATCTAATAGGGGGCGCTCGGGCGCTGCCCTCCCTAGATGTGGAGGGGAAAAGTCAAAATATATATAGATTTTGAAAGTATTATTAATGTCAGTTTTTACTTAATAGTACGTGGCTAAATGTAATAAGAATTATTAAAACACTTCTACTAATTGACTCTACCAATTGACTCTCATTTAACAGTGCATTTCCACCAACAGAACGTATCATTTCTCTTCTTCTACACTTTTAGGGCTGCCGCTCAAGGAGCCCCACAAGTGTAGCGAAATAACCAATCGTATACTGTTGCTAGGGAAGATTTATAAATATTTGGCCAATCAGCATCGCCAAACTGAATGGCTTTGGGGCTCCTGGAGTCTTTGCACCTGCTACACAGTGATATAGGTGTATAGACCAGTTCACGCGTGACGTCACAAGCTACATCTGCGCTACATCCGGGTCACGGTGGAAGGCAAAAACAGTCCTGTTTTTGCCTTCCACCGTGACAAAATGGGTGAATTAGAGCGTACTTTTAGTTTATTTTTGGAATCTAAACAATGCCTACCACTTGTTGTGCTCCCGGTTGCACACAGAGGTATTCCAAATCATCGGATGTATGTTTCTTTCGTTTACCGAAGGATGAAGACAGAAGAAAGAAATGGATATTTTCAATGAAAAGGATGCAGGCAGACAATCCCAATCGTCTGTGGGAGCCATCATACCATGACAGAATTTGCAGTCTACACTTCATCTCTGGTAAAAACAACTTAATTTTGCACTGGTCATTGTTCTACTTAAATTATTTTATAAATAAAAAATTAGGATATATATTTAAGTGAAGACGTAAACGTTAGTTTCGTAATAATATACGTACATGTACAATGTATGCAAACCCTTCTGGCATGAGTCTGTGAAAAAGATTAATAAGACAAAAACACCAAAATAATCCTCTGTGAACAATTTTTTTTTATTAATTAAATGCTTATTGTGGAATCGTAGTAATTTTCCGACTTTTAATTTGAATGCATGTACTGGGTTAGGCAGGGAAATCTATTGGCCAGCCCCACCAAGATTTTTTTTCACCAGCTGCCACTGAGTAGAACCAAAATCAAAACAAAGCCTTAAAGGACAATTAAAACATTGGGTAAAAAGCAAGGTTTTACGGCGTATTTTAAAGTGTAACAGGGTCTGTAGAGCCCTCGGATGTAGAGGCAGACGGTTCCACAGCCGTGGGGCGGCGCAGGAAAAGGCCTGATCTCCTATGGTGTGGGATCGAGTCCTGGTTATGTGTAGAAGGTCAGTGTTGGAGGAACGGTGAGTGTGTGAGGGACAGTACAGGGTGAGATGGTCATTAGATAAGACGGCACATTATCATGCAGGCACTGGAAGGTAAACAGAGAGATAATATAGATGAGACAGGAAGCCAGTGAAGAGAACGGAGAACGGGGGCAACATGTTCATGTCTTTGCACTCTCATCAGGATCCTGGCAGTGCAATCCTGAATGTGCTGCAATTTCTGTGAGTTCTTGCCAAGAATTAAAATGAGAAGTGTGTTGCAATTGTCCAGTCTGGAGGAGACAAAGACATGGACGAGCCTTTCTTCATCAGAGAGGGAGAGTGAAGCTTGAATGCTTCAGAGGTGGAAAAATGAAGCTTTGCTCATGTGCTTCACAGAATGAGTCAGAGCAGACAGCTGGTGAAGATTCTCAGTCATCCAGGTCATGGTCATTCCAAAAAAAGCAAAAAAAACAAAGCAACTGGACTTGTTTTCCGTAGGTTGTTACAACCCTAACGACTCCTCGTTACAGAGGAGTGGACCAGTTTCGGTTCAATCTGCATGTTATCTAAGCCATTGCAAGGCCTTTGTTTGGGCAGTAGTATAAAGCTTGGTACTCCACATTACTCCAGACTTTTTGAATGGGGTACCGCGCACGTGACGTCACCGCCTCAACAGCAACGCCCCTTTTGCCGCTTAGGTAGGACAAACCGATAGAGAATGCACGTAGCAACCAGCAACAGAACCAGCGATATGACCGACTTTGCAGCCATTAAACTTTCCCAAAACGATGTCCCAGGCGCACGGATTACTGGTCGCACTGTCGAAGAACACACCAACCTTCAGCTCAAACGATGGCTTGAGTGTCGAGGGCTTAAAAAGACCGGAAAACGGGCCGAGTTGATCGAACGGTAAGCTTTGTTTTGTTTTTTCCTGCGCGGTGGTCATGGCGACATCGGCCGTTTTTTTGTTTGTTATCACCGTCCAGGGATCGGTATATGTTTAATGTTTGTCTCATTTGAAATGTTTTTGAGTAGGCTATCCTGGTAGCAGGGTATCATCATGTTAGCGCCTGCTACCATGATAGCCTATATGCTATCATGGTAGCAGGCGTTTCATTATTAACATCTCGGCCACCAAAATAATCTTACCTGTTCACTACTTGATGTCGCTGGAATTGGGTCAGGATGTTCTTCGGTTGTGCCCTTTCCTCCGACAAAATCCTTGCTACATATGTAGGCCGACCGCACCGATGGACCAAGCGCACACATTTCTCCTTGGCACTCTTGAATTTCGGGAAAGTAATGAAGAAAACATCCTTCATATGCGGCCGATCAGCGTAACTCGAGTCGCTGTTGCACGTTCCATAGCAACAATGTTTATAAACAATGGTCTTAGATTTTGGAAAAAGCAGTCTTTTAAACAGTACAACCTAGGCTAACGCACGTCTCTTCTACAGCAAAACAGCGGCGGATTTGGGAGTTTGTCCTACTGCGTACCACGTGATGTGACGTCATCGTGACGTTACGTTTCTAAAAATAGCTCGCTCGCGGTACCCCATTGAGAAAGCTTCCTGGAGAGGCTATCCTGGGATACCCTTTGGACTCTGCAGATGGCAGATTTCAAAGATACTGGCAGTGGTGGGATTCGAACCCACGTCCCCGAAGAGACTGGAGCCTAAATCCAGCGCCTTGGACCGCTCGGCCACACTAGAGAAACTGTGATGCACTGAATCTACATACGGCTTCAGCAAAAAACAAATCAAGGCCAAAATCACTTATAAAAAGCAGACTTGGCAACAGTACCAAAAACCATTTCATACAACGACCGTAGCCATCAGCTGTTAGCAGTAGCTTGGTACCAAATGGAGATACTTTATGAAACTTTGAGGCTTCCGTAGTAGTTATTCCGTGCTTTAGGGTGAGGTCGGTTGTAATGCGGTACCGCGCACGTGACGTCACGGCCTTAAGAGTAACGCCCCTTTTGCCGCACCGGTTGGGCAAACAGTCGTAGAACGCACATACAAACCAGCCATTACAAGCGCAACAGAACCAGCGGTATGACCGACTTTGCAGCCATTAAACTTACCCAAGACGATGTCCCAGGCGCACGGTTTACTGGTCGCACTGTGGAAGAGCACACCAACCTTCAGCTGAAACGGTGGCTTGAGTGTCGAGGGCTCAAAAAAACCGGAAGACGGGCCGAGTTGATTCAACGGTAAGCTTTGTTTTTTTCCCTGCTCGGCGTTCATGCCTTTGTTATGATTTCCACCGTGCTCCGTTCACGTCGGCCTTTTTTGTTTGTTTGCAATCAACGTCCAGGAATCTGTATATCTTGCCAATAGGTAGCTACAAAACGATTGTTCACATCTCAGAATCTTTCGCTTAAGAGATTCAGGGCATTTGTTTTTGAGTAAGCTATCCCGGTAGCAGGGTACCATGTTAGCGCCTGCTAACATGCTAGCCTATATGCTATCATCACCCTTTCCACCGACAAAATGCTTGCTACATATGTAGGTGAATTTGGTAACTTTTTCCGGGTTGAAATGTTGTGTAGGCCGTCCGCACAAGTGTACCCAACGCACACACTTCTCCTTGGCACTCTTGAGTTTCGGGAAATTAATGAAGAAAACATCCTTCATATGCGGCCGATCAGCGTACCTCGAGTCGCTGTTGCACGTCCCATAGCAACAATGTTTATAAACCATGGTCTTAGATGTTGGAAAAAGCAGTCGTTTACCGAGTAAAACCTAGGCTAACGCACGTCTCTTCCACAGCAAAACAGCGGCGCGTTTGGGAGTTTGCCCTACTGCGTACCACGTGATGTGACGTCATCGTGACGTTGTGTTTCTAAAAATAGCTTGCGCGCGGTACCGCATTTAGCACACCACTACATGGGTGTAAATCTTATACACTGGGGCTTTAAGGTTTCTTATTATTGCCACCTGCTGGACTGGAGGTGTAGTGCAATTCTCTTCACAACTTCCCCGCATGTCGTTAGCCGCATTTTAAATATATTCTCTGCAGCGTTTCAGAGCAATGGAAACAAAGCGCACAGAAATTACTCAGGAGTCCATTTACCCTGGGAAAACATTTACAAAGTATTTAAATACTTTTGAAGGAAAAAAGGGCTTTTATCTCCGCTGTTGCTCTCCACACATACAGAAACATTGTGTTTACACTCTCATTCGCTTGTTGTTTTTTCTTCACATGTTTGTTGTGTTCAGATTAGAGGAAGAATGAGTCAGAGCTAATTTCAAGAAGCATACATACTTGACCCCCACCACAGGAAATTACACAGGACACAGGGATGTTTGATTGAGGAAAAACAAGCTAACCGTCTGTCTAAAGAAAAGTGTCAATCTTTTTTTTAAATTAAAGTGATATATTTATATTCACAAAAACATTACTATTTACCTTTTTTGTATATTATACTTAAAATATTTCTGTTAAGAGGAAAGTGGTACCAAATTCAAGTTCCTTGTTGTATGAAGAAACCTGATGATAAAACAGATTCTGATTCAAATTTGCAAAAATAACTCAAAATGTTTACTTAAACTTTATTCAGAGATTCAAAAATTTTACAGGTTTTGTTCCAGCTCTAAAGTAGCTGTTTTATCCCTGGTTGTCCAGACAGAGATCCTTCTGGCTGACGTCTACGGCAAATAAGGCAAGGCAAATTTATGTATATAGCACAATTCAGTGCAAAGACGATGCAAAGTGTTTTACATGATTAAAATATGGGAAAATAAAAACTGAATGAAAGCAAGTTGAAGTATAATGTAGAAAAAAATGAAACTAAATAAAACACAGGAAAATAATAAGACACTGACTGCTCGAAAGTGCTCCACAGCACCCCATTTTTAAAACAAAAAGAATGTGAACTGTTCCTTTAATGTTGCGCCCGGTTCTTCTGAATAAATGCCAGCTTTCTAAATGCTGTGATAACAAGCTGCTGGCATGTCGAGAGTGTGAGAGTGTGATAGACACGGAACAGAGAATATGCAATAATATCATGATTTCAGATTTGCTGTTTATTAGCTCAAATATAAAACGGCATAAATGCTTTAAAAATATTAACATTAGCTCTTCTCTGACAGCATGGTGGGAGTTTCTTAAAATGACGAACTCATCCCTTATCCCACGTACACCCATCTGGAATAATCCTGACATCCTACAAAATAATAATACAATAAACTTTACATACTGGAAGAATAAAGGTATTGAATACCTGGAACATTTATTTGACAGAACAGAGTTTTTCACTTTTTCCAGATTAAATATGCAATATGTCATTAGTAAAAATAAATTCTTAGAATATGAACAAATTAAATCTATAATTAGAAATACATTTAAGCATATTAAAGGTGGTTTACAAATTCCAACGAATATATTAGAGTTTCTAGATTTAAACCGGCTGCACAGTGTGCAGTGGGTAGCGCTGTTGCCTTGGTTCAAATCCAACCCTGGGTCTTTCTGCATGGAGTTGGCATGTTCTCCCTGTGCATGTGTGGGTTCTCTCCGGGTACTCCGGCTTCCTCCCACAGTCCAAAAAACATGACTGTTAGGTTAATTGGTCTCTCTAAATTGTGAGTGTGTGTGTGAATGGTTGTTTGTCCTGTCTGTCTCTGTGTTGCCCTGCGACAGACTGGCGACCTGTCCAGGGTGTACCCTGCCTCTCGCCCAGAGAATGCTGGAGATAGGCACCAGCAACCCCTGCGACCCCATGAGGGATAAAGCGGTTCAGAAAATGGATGGATAGATTTAAACCCCCCCTAACTACTGTCTAAATCATACAGGACACTGACTAAACTAGATGATTCAATATCTCTTCCTATAATGAAATGGAAAGATAGTAGTAATATCATCTTTATTGTCATTGAAACATAACTTACATTACAACGAAATTTGTTCTCTGAGCTATAGAGCTTGACATAAGCATTTATCAGTCAGCTTTGAACAAAACATCTGGGCTCAGATATGTCTAAGAACTTTCAAAAAAAACTTCCGGCTGCGCTTCCGGGCAGCGGCTAGGCGTACAGCTCCGTACAACTCGCAGATATTTTCATAAAAAATGCCGCCACACTCGCTGGAAACCACTCACCTACCCAGCCGATCAATGCATGACCGCCAGCGCCTGTTGGACTTACGGTCATGTAGTGTTTTTGGACTTGTAACCACTACTACACTCGATTGTTTACGCGGCTTCGGGGTATTACGGGTACCAGTCCCTGGGGCCTGTGAGGCGGCGGACTCGACAAGCAGCTCACGCCAGTGGAGAGCGAAGTGGAAGCGGTGTAGCTGGCCGAAGAAGCGCGGTTGCTGCGGAGGCTTAGCAGCTAAGCTAAAGGCTAACCCATTCAGATCGCTGCTCCCATCCATCTTGCATTCCAACGTCCGCTCACTGGACAACAAAATAGACCATTTACAACTCGAACTCTCCGCAAAGAGGGAGTTCAGAGACTGCTGAGCTCTCATCCTGACGGAGACATGGCTTACCTCATCCATCTCGGACAATGCCATTAGCCTGGAGGGGCTAGCTACTTTCCGCGCCGACAGAAATAAACAACTCAGCGGTAAGACCCGAGGAGGCGGACTCTGCGTTTACATCAATAACAAGTGGTGTAAAAATGCTAGAATAGTCACAAGTTTTTGCTCTCCGGACATCGAGCTGATGATTATTAGCTGCAGACCTTTTTACTTGCCTAGAGAGTTTACTATTGTTATCATCACAGCGGTTTACGTGCCCCCCCAGCGCTAATACAAAATATGAGTGTTCTGTATCGGACTATCTCTGAGCTGCAATCTGGACACACAGAGGGGGTTCTCATCATTGCTGGGGATTTTAACCAGGCAAATATGAAAACTGTTCTCCCTCATTTCTACCAACATGTGGATTTTACAGCTCGGGGAGAGAACCCTCTAGACCTGGTTTACACAAATATTAAAGGGGCATTCAAGGCAGCCCCCCGCCCCCACCTGGGCTCTTCAGACCACATCTCTGTGATGCTATTTCCTGCATACAGGCCCCTGCTGATCAGAGCTAAACCTACAGTGAGGCAGGTGAGAGTGTGGACTGAAGGAGCAATGGAGGCGCTCCAGGACTGTTTTGAGTGCTCTGACTGGAACATGTTCAAAGCTGCAGCAACATATGACAACAAGATCAACATTGATGAGTACGCCATGACTGTGTCAGCCTACATCAACAAATGCATTGAGGACGTCAGCACCACCAAGACCATCATCATCACCCGAGCCAACCAACGACCCTGGATTACTGAGGAGGTCCGTCAAGCGCTAAAAGCGGAACTCAGCCTTCAAGTCTGGTGACAAGGAGGCACTGAGGACATCGAGAGCCAACCTGAACCGTGCCATCAGGCTAGCAAAGCGAAAACACAGTCAGAAAATCCAGGAACTTTTCCATGACGCAAGCAACACCAGGAGCATGTGGAAAGGCATCCGGGCGATCACTGAATACAACACGCCCTCCCCCCCGGTGGGCTAAGTCGATGCTGACTTCCTCAATGGACTAAATAACTTCTTTGGGAGGTTTGAGGCACTAAACAGCACTCCAGGAGTGAAAGCTGTCCCCCATCAGGATGAGGAGGTGCTCTGCCTTGACACAGCCGACGTGTTGAAGACTCTAAGGAGAGTCAACCCACGGAAGGCCCCAGGTCCTGACAACATACCTGGGCGGGTGCTCAAGGAGTGTGCAGGTCAGCTGGCTGGTGTCCTTACAGACATTTTTAACACCTCGCTGGAGCAAGCCACAGTGCCAGCATGCTTTAAGTCGGCCTCCATCATTCCGGTGCCAAAGAAACCTCAAGTCACCTGTTTCAACGATTACCGGCCTGTCGCACTGATTCCCATCATGATGAAGTGCTTTGAAAGGCTGGTGAAACAACACATCGTCTCCAGTCTTCCCCCAGCACTAGACCCGTTTGCCTACCGACGGAACCGCTCCACTGAGGACGCCATCTCCTCCGCTCTTCATCTGAGCCTGGCACACCTGGAGGAGAAGAACACGCACGTGTGGATGCTGTTCCTGGACTTCAGCTCAGCGTTCAACACCATCATCCCACAGCACCTGGTAGGAAAACTAGAATATCTGGGCTTCAGCACACCCCTTCGCAACTGCCTGCTAGACTTGCTCACCAACAGACCTCAGTCAGTCCGGGTCAGATAGAACACCTCTGATGTCATCACCCTCAGCACGGGCTCCCCTCAGGGCTGCGTCCTGAGCCCCCTGCTGTTCACTCTGATGACACACGACTGCGTCCCCAGGTCCACCACCAATCACATCGTGAAGTTTGCAGATGACACAACGGTGGTGGGCCTGATCAGAGACGACAACGATCAGGACTACAGAGAAGAGGTGGAGCAGCTGGTGGGCTGGTGCAGAGACAACAGCATGATCCTGAATGTGGAGAAGACGAAGGAGATCATCGTCGACTTCAGGAAGAACCGGCCTCACCACGCTCCACTGCTCATCAACAGCTCAGCTGTGGAGGTGGTCAGCAGCACCAAGTTCCTGGGGGTGCACATCACGGACAACCTCACCTGGACTGTGAACACCCTGTCACTGGTGTAGAGGGCACAGAAGCGACTGTACTTCCTGCGGAGGATGAAGAGAGCCCACCTGCCCCCGCCCATCCTCACGACTTTCTACAGAAGCACCATAGAGAGCATCCTGACCAGCTGTCTCTCTGTGTGGTGTGGAGGCTGCAGTGCCTCCGACTGGAAGAACGTGAGGAGAGTGGTGAGGACAGCAGAAGGGATCATCGGGGCTCCTCTTCCCTCCATTAAGGACATCTCATCTCAGCGCTGTGTGTCCCAAGCCCGTAACATCATAAAAGAACCCTCACACCCCCACCATGGACTGTTCTCCCTGCTACCTTCTGGGAAGAGGTTCCGCAGCATCCGCTGCAGGTCCACCAGGTTCTGCAAAAGCTTTTTCCCTTTTGCCATCAGACTGTTGAACTGCTGAAGCTATAAACTGGACTCTGTACCACATTCGCATATTTGCACATCTGCATCACTGCATCTCTATCTAGCATCACAAATGCTGCCGAACTCTCGGTTTCTAAAATGCATTCTTGCACAAATGCCCTTTGCACAATCATTTCTGCACATACAAATGGTTTCTAAAAATACTCACCTGTACACTGTGATCGTTGTGTCTCTTTCTCCTGCATTGTTTACATTTCAATTGTTTTACTGTTAAATCACTGCTGCACCTTATCCTGTAATTGACTGTAATTTTCAAGCTGTATGCAAACGAAATTTCGTTCTGTACGCACTCTGTGCATACAAAATGACAAATAAAGTTGTCATATCTAAGTCTAAGTGTAAAATGACTAGAAACCCCAATTCACAACTAATACAATACAAAATCCTTCACAGAGTACACTATACAGGTCAAAGATTATTCAAGATGGGCTTTGCACAATCTAATATCTGTCCACACTGCACAGACAATCATCCTGATAATTATATTCATGCGTTAAGGTTATGCACACCTGTCCAGAGGTTCTGGGCACAGATATGTAAGGACTTATCAAAGTGCCTGAGTTGTAAATTTTCACCTTCCCCATCAGGTTGCTTGCTGGGTAACTTTGAGGAAAGCCCTCTGGAAAAAAAAATAGTTTGCATGGTTTTCACTGCATTATGTATCGCAAAGAAAACTATCCTCATGATAGCTGGTGCCTTACATGAAAAGTAAGGAAAATCTCAGTAAAGAAAGAAAAATCTCAGTATCAATCAGCAATCAGCCCCCCTGGGGCCTCGGGTCCCTGGGGCCCATGGCCGGTTCCATTTCATCGTAGCTGGCTGCCGGTGGGGCATACGGGCTCGCCCCCGCGGCTCCTGGGGGCTTCGGCATTGCGGCGGCTGGGGGATTTCCTCGGGGCCGTCTCTCCTCATACCTTTGTAGGAGAGCAGATTTCCTGTGTTGGCCCCTATTGGGCGCCCTTGCTTTGGGGGTCCCTTTGAGCGTCTGGGGTTTTGGGTCTCCTGGCGCCTACCTCGGTGCTCTGGGGGGACGGGTCTTTGGCTCTTCACAACCACTATTGAGCATTTTTCTTTTGGATAAACTTTACATACACAAGTGCACTCTCACAAACACCTACAGGTGCTGGGTTCCAGGTACTCAGTGTTCACTTCTATACAGAAAGCCCATATTTTTTAACTTCAGCTACCACATTATACATGTCGGATTAAATAATAATACATATAATTCAGCAATGGTATCAAGGTGTTACTTTATTGTATCTGTTATACTATATCCGTTGGTTGTGTTGTTCTTTTTACATCTCTCTTTGCAGGTGATGAAGCAGACGGAAGACGTTTTATCACTCTCTCCCTTTTATCTCCTCTTTCTTTCACCTCTTCTCTTTCTTTTTTTTCTTCTTATTTTTTCTTTCCTCTCCTACTTTCCCATTGTAGTGTCCACATAATTTGAAATACTCCCCGCAGGAATCACAACAGTGGCGGCTGGCCCATAGGGGGCGCTGCCCTCCCTAGATGTGGAGGGGAAAAGTCAAAATATATGTAGATTTTAAAAGTATTATTAATGTCAGTTTTTACTTAATAGTACGTGGCTACATGTAATAAGAATTATTAAAACACTTCTACTAATTGACTCTACCAACTGACTCTCATTTAACAGTGCATTTCCACCAACAGAACGTATCATTTCTCTTCTTCTACGCTTGTGGGGCTGTGACTCAAGGAGCCCTACAAGTGTAGCGAAATAACCAATCGTATACTGTTGCTAGGGAAGATTTATAAATATTTGGCCAATCAGCAACGCCAAAATGAATGGCTTTGGGGCTCCTGGAGTCGTAGCCCTAGCTACACAGTGATAGGTGCACTTCACGCGTGACGTCACGAGCTACATCTGGGTCCCGCTGGTAGGCAAAAACAGCACTGTTTTTGCCTACCAGCGTGACAAAACGGGTGAATTCGAGCGTACTTTTAGTTTATTTTTGGAATCTAAACAATGCCTAAGACTTGTTGTGCTCCCGGTTGCACACAGAGGCATTCCAAATCGTCGGATGTACGTTTCTTTCGTTTACCGAAGGACAAAGAAAGAAGAAAGAAATGGATATTTTCAATGAAAAGGATGCAGGCAGACAATCCCAATCGCCATCATACCACGACAGAATTTGCAGTCTACACTTCATCTCCGGTAAATACAACTTAATTTTGCACTAGTCGTTGTTCTACTTAAATCATTATATAAATAAAAAATTAGGATATATATTTAAGTCAAGACGTAAACGTTTGTTTCGTAATAATATACGTACATGTACAAATGTATGCAAACCCTCTGGCATGAGTCTGTGAAAAGGATTAATAAGACAAAACCACCAAAATAATCCTTTGTGAACAATGTTTTTTTATTAATTAAATGCTTATTGTGGTATCGTAGTAATTTTCCGACTTTTAATTTAAATGCATGTACTGGTTTAGGCAGGGAAATCTATTGGCCAGCCCCACCAAGATTTTTTTCACCAGCCGCCACTGAATCACAATAAAACTATTTACATGCATGAATCAAGCGGAGCACTATGGCGAAAGCTGTACAGCTCCACTTGTGAAAGTAAAATCTGTTTAGCTCGTTTTGGCATTAAGACAACAATTCTTATTGCCACATTGCAAGACAGGACACTGGGAAAAAAAAAGGAAAAAAAAGAGAGAGTGTGAGTGACAGACGTTCACCTGTTGGGAAACGCACTTATTGTGCAGGTTCTGGGAAAATGAAATGTTCACACGCTGTGAGTGGCTCGGTCATGAATGGGATCAGAACCAGCCAGGACATGCTGACAGCGAGCTGAATCCCTGAAACACGAGTACGTCCCACACGTGAGATAAACAGCCGTCAGCAGTGAAAGTGTTTGAGTGTAGCTGAAGCTGGTGCTTCTCTCAGTCCTGGACCCCCTCCCGTTATTTGCTCCCCACTGCAGCATCACAGTGTGTCATCACCCTTTGTGGCTGCCAGTAAATGTTGACAAGCAGAAAGGCTGTCCAGGAATGCAGATGACTTTAAGGAGTTCAGGGAAGCTTTTTTTTCGTCAGATCTTTAGGTTTTTGTGGGTAATCCGTTTTTCCGGGCACATTCCTCCTGAACGTTGGTCCTCTTTGGCCCTTTTAGGATTGGCAAAGATGCAGCCGCAGTAAATCTTTGTTCAAACCTGTTCCACTACACACGTCATAAAAATGTTTTAGGGAACATTTAATTGCTGCTCCATAACTAAAGTTAAACACCCAAGCAGAATGTTTAGATTTGGTTTAAGTCGGTCCACATATTTTGTAATTTGGTGCCGTTTTATGACAGGCCAGCTCCTTGTAAATCAGATGTGTAACAGGCTCGTTGCTGATCTGCATCTGGACCAAATTACATCCGAATCTTAACATTCCTTCTTGGTACTGAGCTATTTTTGGAGGGTTTTATTTGTTGCTCAGCTTCGCTTAACTGACAGTAAGGTTTGTTTACGCATCACTGCTGGTGTTAAAGTTGGCTCTCGTTAACTCTCCCTCTACCTTGTAAAAGTATTCACACCACTTGAACTTCTTCACATTTTAGATAAATATTTATTTATTTTTCCTTTTTTGAGAGAGAAAAAAAATCTAAATATCAAATTAAAATCTTAAAACTGTAGCCTGAATTTGCATCCAGCCCCGTTTGATATGACACACATTAATAAAATCCAGTGCAATCAATTTCCTTCGTACAACCAGTAACCAGATTACATCTTTGTGTAATTTAATCTCAATTACAAGAGCGCAAGTGTGTGCGGCGTCCATTCTTGTGTATTATTAGACTGAGTGGTTATGAGTGTCGGTATACGGACATTAGGGTGGCAACGTGTGGTTGTTACTGCGTGATTGTGATTATGTGCTTGTCTCTTTGTCAGATTCTTGGGCTGCCCCCTTTACCAGGACATCTGTACGTGGAGCCCATCATCCCTGTCAGGCTCCCTGCTGGCTGCTTGGGTTTGTGCTGGACCACTCCTCTGCTCTTCTCTGGAAGGAGGGAGGCAGCTTTTTGCACGAGTATCAAGCGGAGCACGACAGCGAAAGCAGCAATGCTCCACTTGTGAAAGTCAATCTGTTGGGCTCTCTTCGGCATTAAAGCCCCAGTGTGTAATATTTTCACACTGAAGTACAAGCGATGTCACCATTAAGCACGTAATAGCTACTACGGAAGCCGCTAAGTATCATAAATGTGACGATGTAAACACGTCCTCCATGTATTAGCTGCTGCTAATAGCTAATAGCTAATAGCTAATAGCTACGGCCATCATGTGAAATGGTTTTTTTAAAAGCAATACGAATAAGAATAAGAATTCCTTTAATGTCCCGCAATGGGGAAATTTGGGTGTGACAGTAGCAAACACACACAGTTATTAGTGATTCAGAAAAACTAAACTGTTTAATCTAAAGTTAGCTCTAAAGAAAAACACCAAGAGTAGAAGATAAGGGTAATATCAGACTAAATATTGTCCAAAGGAAAAATAAAGTTATTTGATAGTGGAAAAGGTAGTTACCTAACACACAATAATATATGTATGTATATGTAATATTTCCATATGTACCATTCTACAACATACCAAGCTTATATAAAGTGCACCATGTATCATAGACCAGCAGCATCCTAGCTAAGGCGTGTGCAGGTCACCTTAGCATCTGGGTACACTGTCAATGATTAATGGCTGAGTCAGAGCCTGTGCAGCAATCTCTATGATGTAGACAGTTATCTTAGTACCTGAGAACAATATAAACAGTTAATGGCTGAGTCAGAGATGTTATCCTATTCAATTCAATTCAATTCAATTTTATTTATATAGCGGCAATTCATGAAACATGTCATCTCAAGGCACTTTACAAAGTCAAATTCTATCAGATTATATAGATTGGTTTCCTATATAAGGTAACCCAGTTGATTGCATCAAAGTCTCTCCAAGCAGCATTCACTCCTCCTGAAAGAGCGTAGAGCCACAGTGGACAGTCGTCTGCATTGCGATGGCTTTGCAGCAATCCCTCATACTGAGCATGCATGAAGCGACAGTGGAGAGGAAAACTCCCCTTTAACAGGGAGGAGAACCTCCAGCAGAACCAGAACCAGGCTCAGTGTGAACGCTCATCTGCCTCGACCCACTGGGGCTTAGAGAAGACAGAGCAGAGACACAGAAAGCTCAGAAGCTCACATTGATCCAGGAGTACTTTCTATGTTAGATGGTGATAGAGGATGATCTGCCTCCCCTGATGATGTCACAGCTAACAGAACGCCAGACCAGGTGTACCTTCTATGATGAGAAAAATGACAGAGAAGAAAAAGGAAAGTTCTAAGCTTAGTCTTAAAAGTAGACGGGGTGTCTGCCTCACGGACCAAAACTGGGAGTTGGTTCCACAGGAGAGGAGCCTGATAGCTAAAGGATCTGCCTCCCATTCTACTTTTAGAGACTCTAGGAACCACCAGCAGACCTGCAGTCTGAGAGCGAAGTGCTCTGTTAGGAACATACGGGGTAATCAGAGCTCTGATATATGATGGAGCTTGGTTATTAAGGGCTTTATACGTTAGAAGAAGAATTTTAAATTCTATTCTTGATTTAACAGGAAGCCAATGAAGGGAAGCTAAAATAGGAGAAATATGATCCCTCTTGTTGATTTTCATCAGAACTCTTGCTGCAGCATTTTGGATCAGCTGAAGACTTCGAACTGCATTTTGTGGACTTCCTGATAGTAAAGAATTACAATAGTCCAGCCTTGAAGTAACAAATGCATGGACTAGTTTTTCAGCATCACTCCTGGACAGAATGTTTCTAATTTTGGCGATATTCCGGAGGTGAAAAAAGGAAACTCTGGAAACCTGTTTAATATGGGATTTAAATGACATGTCTTGGTCAAAAATAACACCAAGGTTTTTTACTTTATTACCAGAGGCCAAGTTAATGCCATCCAGATTAAGTGATTGGTTAAGAAGTTTATTTTTTGAGGACTCTGGTCCAAAGATTATAACTTCTGTCTTGTCAGAATTTAAAAGCAGGAAATTTAAAGTCATCCAGCTCTTGATGTCATCAAGACTTTTCTTAAACGAGGAGAGACAGGGGAATATTTAACCACTTTAGCTCCCCTTACCTTTTTGAAGGAGCTGAAAGCCGCGCCTCGTAGACACTGCAGCGGTGTTGCTGACTTGGGCACAGCAAACATTTTTCATTGCGTACGCTGGTGCACCTGCTCATGGATTGACAGCACCATCCAGATGAACATACGTATTTTATTATTAAATGCTGTAGGCTCATGTCTCTGATTCTGTAGAGATATGGAGAGGACTACAGGAAAATGTTGCTCTACTGTCTGAGTCTCAGCATTGCAGCTACAGAATATTTCACACTCAGGGTTGACTTGGAGGGGGCGGGGGGGGGGGGGCACTTCACAAAAGTTTGCCCAGGACCCCATAATGGCTAAGTCCGCCCCTGGTTGCTCTCACAATAACTGGCAACACTGGAGCGGCTTCCTGACTTGCACACATCACTTTTTCTAAATGCTGCGGTCTGGACACACAGGGGTAGAATATTCTTCTCATAAGCTTCCACTGCCATGTAAAAGTTAAAGTTTAAAGTCATCTATCCTGAACTAAAACAGCTATCCCCTCAAACATGCAGCGCTGCACACGTTCATCAGGCACCATGTGTGAATGCGGCACCTTTGGTCTGAAGACGTGTGACACAGACAGAGAGACAGCTGTTTGTTAGCCGTTAGGAGCTAGTTAGCCTCCTCAAATTTCCTCGTTTAACGTCAGCTTAACAGCCGCAAAGCTAATATTTTTGTTTGTGGAATATGAGTTTGCAAAGCTAAATTTCTGGTTAGCTGTGCCCACCGCTGGACGGCACCAAAACGAGTTGCTCTGAGACGCACCGCCGAACAGGGGAAAAAGAGTCGCTGTGGGGCAACAATAAGGAAGAATTCAGACCAAAGCATTTCAGCTCCACTTTAAAGAAACCACAATTAAATGATTTAAATGTGAAAAGAAAGAACTGAAAAACATGATGTGTCCCCTTTAAAGTTAGTGGTTGTAAAGTAACAAAATGAAAACTCACTGTTTTATGTTCATGAACACACACACACACACAAACACACATAAATAATGCAATAATTGTCAATATTTACTCACTTATTTTGTTATTAGGAATTTATTTTCTTGATAATGATTTTTCAAATGCTTTTATTTATCTGTTCTCATTATCGTTTTTCTTCTTCTACTTGTTATTATTATTAGAAATCTTTCATCGAGTTTTTGAAGCTTGAACTTTGTGTCTTTTCCTTCATCTGTTTCTGCTAAATGCTGAATAAATAAACGCAGACTGACCATCACCAGGAGAAAGTCAGAGCGCTGCTTCTGCCTTTAATAACAACTTGGTTTATTTAATGTTTAGTCGGACCGGATGTGACTAAGCAAAGCGTGTCAAAACCATGTTGTAGCTCCATTTATGATCACCTTGTTTACATTTTACAGCCACTAACCAAACAGATGAGATTCTTGTTGGCGATAATGAATTTTATCTCCATTGTTGAGTGCTGAGCTCACTGCTGCGTCTCCACCATGAAAGTGGAAATTCCAGAGCACTTTTGGGGTCTGGCCTTACGGGAAACGGCATGTGTGGAGGGAAAACCCACTCTGCCTTCGATATAAAAGCCGAGGAGCCTCTCAGCAGGAATTCATTCCTCTGCCCTCACTTCAGCTGGATACTGCTCAACCTCTAACTTTCTCCTTTGAGGGATTTTTTTCGAGGACTTTTCTCTCAACAAGAAAAAGAAAAATGGGTCTCTCCCAGAGAAACTGTGCCCTCCTGCTGGTTTTTGTGGCTGCGGTTTGCATAGAGTTCTATCAAGGTGAGTTAAAATAGGATTTCTGCAGGATTTTTGTCACTGCATGTCTAATAAAAACGCAGTTATTTTCCATTAAACCAAAATCTCGCTTTTCGAGCTATATTTCGTCATGCACGTCTGAATTTCTGAACTTTTCCCTCCAGCTCAACATGTCGTGGGACGCTGCAAATGTCCCAGTTTTAGCAGACCCAAGAAAATCAACATCACAGGTTTCCAAGTGATTGAAAAGTGGGCTGGATGTGATAGAATTGAGTTGATGTGAGTAGTTTTGGAGATGCTTTTTGGAGCTTCTTGCATTGGGATGTGGTGCTGATTCTGATGTCTTGTTTTGGATTTTTCAGCTTAACCAGGATAAACCCAGACAACACCACAGTAGAACTGTGCATGCACCCTCGGGGGAAAATCGGCGTTAATATTTTGAACTGTTGGGAAAGGTGAGTTTGAAAATCGTTTTCCTTTATGCTGCTGACTTTCAAATTTCAATCTGTGAGCTGGGGCCGTTTTCTTGCACCGGTTGAAAATGTTTTTGGCTTTAAGTCATAGAAGATCAGAACAGATCTTGTGGCAAAGCTTCCAAGTTTATTCTGCAAAATGAAAACACACCCCACACGCCGTAAAATCTGTCAGCAGCTCAACGGGTCCCATGACACTTGGACACGTGACTCGCTCCACAGATGTTCTGCATTAGTCCTCTGGCCTAACCTCGAGTTTCTCTTTTCTATTCTTCCAAGGATAAACAAAGAGGGGAGCCGTAAGATGGAGTGCATCGACAGGTTTAATGGCGTAGAGGAGAAAACCTCAGAGGACTGAAGCACACGAGCCTCAGGAATGCCAGGGGCCGAGATACTCTGCTGAATCCCACTCCGAGGGGGACTGGGGGTGACAGAGAAGGCGGACGAGCACTGAGAGGGGAGATGATTAGCAGCCGGGATGCTGGAGAGGAAAGAAGAGAAGCTGCGGAAGTGAACAGAGAGACAGATTTATGTACAGCACTATAGCAGCAAGTCTGTTTGAAACGAGGCACTGTTAAAATGTATACACCTTTTGTCTTTGCTTGACTGTAATATTTATGCTGATTTATTTATTTTTAAATTTCTTACGGCTCAAATTTTTTATACTGATGTGGAAGCAAATAAAGAGCATTTTGATAGAACCCCTCTGTTGACTGCAATCTTTCTGCTAAAGCTGCAAACTCAAAGAAATTTCCCTCCTTGGCGTGAAAGCCCATTTTATCCTGATTCTGCACCCAGCTGGCGTTCCTCCTAATGAAACCTACGGCTCAGCAGCGGCATTCCTGAAGCCAAGCGGCATCAAAACACAAACAGCTATTATTCTGCAGAGACGCTGCAGATGCCACATGAGCACAATGAAACGACTTTGTTGCAGGGAGAGACAAACTGTTATCAGAGAGGAGAAAAGGGGCTCGCTCCTCGGAGGGGGCTCAGCGCGCCGACAATTAAATGACGGCAACGTGAGACTATTCAAAGCCCAGATGTTTGCAGCTGCTGCAGGCGGGATAACAGCGAGAGGGTTGGACTCCTCCAGGAAGAAGGGGTGATTTAGAGTGGGTTAGCTTTTAGTTGAGTTACCAAAACAACAAGAAAACATTAACGTTGGACTGAGAGGAATTAAGGTCAATCATCCAAGAAAAGCAAACAGATGAACCGACCGGATCCAAAATCAACACGTTGGTCCTCCGTCAGCCACAGAACCGTCCCTCATCCTGTTGCCTTAAACACAGAGGAAGCATTGTTTCAGTTACGGGGTGTGTGTGTGTGTGTGTGTGTGTGTGTGTGTGGGGGGGGGGGGGTCAGAGGAGCAGCTGAAGGATTTGACCCTTCAATTAGGACGTGGAGTAAAAATGGGGCAACAAGATGCAGATAATCCACGTATAATGCCAGGGTCACCCAGGTTTTACAACTCAGCGCGTAATTATTTAGCACCGTTTTATACTTGCAAACAGTGCTTTAAGTGGGGGGAAAAGTGCTGCCCTTTCTAGTTATAGTCATAGTTATCATAATAACGACATACTTAAAATAAAAATGTTTAAAGCATGTAATTATATATAAGCAATACGACAATATTTGCTCCAGAACAAGATGGACATCCCAGTCTCCCCTCCATGAGCAGTAATGGAAAAAAGGTACGTAAGCTACAGGTGATACTTTAATGTGAAAAACGTTGGCAACAGGAATGTTGAAAAAGAACACCTTGCAAAATCAACTGTTTTACTGCAAAGCATTATTTCACCTGCAGCTCTTCACCAAAGCAATAGTTACCTTCTTTGGACAAATGAAAAACATGAAAAATGATAAATGCAAAAGACATGAGAGCTGATCCCACACTCAGCCTGCCATGATTTACTCTAAACAGCAGAGTTAAAGTCTGTTAATCTAAAATAATTAAGATTTTACAGACTTTGTGGTTCTCCTGCTACAGCCGAGTCACTGAAAAACATGTAATAACCACTCCAAAAAAAAGGTAAAAAACAAAGCAACTGGACTTATTTTCCATAGTTGAAGACGTTTCGCTTCCTCTCCAGGAAGCTTTCTCAATTCAAAAAGTCTGGAGTAAACTTTTTGAATTGAGAAAGCTTCCTGGAGAGGAAGCGAAACGTCTTCAACTATGGAAAATAAGTCCAGTTGCTTTGTTTTTTACCTTTTTTTTGGATTGACCATGACCTGGATGACAGAATCTTCACCAGCATGTAATAACCACGTTGGTCCACCGGGGGAGACGTAGTAATACCCCTGTATACTACGGTAGTATTGTCACAATTTAGCCCCTCAGTACGTTAAAGTCCTACGTTTTATTTGGCCGATTCATTCGGCTTACAAACAGGTCAAGTTTCCCCCAGGGTAAAAAGAACATGGCCGCCGTTGCCTGTGGAAGCATAAAGATTTAAGCAAAAAGGCTGCTTTTATATGTATTTTGATGACATTTCTAACAAGAAGTATAGATATTATTTTCACAATCTTGGTTCAGGCATGGTAGACAACCTTTCATTCATTAGTTTCGCCAAAGATTTTCTCAGAAACACATGAGGAAGTGATGTTTCCTGCCTAAATCACTGAGTTGCACCGTGATTCTGGTGCATAAAAACAACATTTAAGCAAAAACATCTGCAGTTCTAAGCATTTTGATGACATCTCTATAGAAATGTATGTATAATATATTTATAATCTTCATTCAGGTCACGTGTTCTACCGCATGTATGCTGGAGCCAACACATTTTCTCACATGACACTGAAATCTTTGGCGAAACTAATAAATGAAAGATTGTCTACCTTCCCTGAACCAACATTATAAATATACTATGCATATATTTCGCTACAGATGTCATCAAAATGCATAAAACGTGAAACTGTGCTGCGTCCTTAGCAACTGCCTTGCAACATATCGAGACAAAAAGGCCGGTAGCAGATGTGAATGTCCAGGAACCTGATGCTGTCCACACCTCCACCACCTCCCCCTGTAGAGAGGAGGTGTTCAGTCCTCCTGGACCTCCTGTAGTCTATTGTGACCTCCTTGGTCTGACTGGTGTTCAGGATCAGGTTGTTCCTGGAGCTCCACTGTGTCAGACTGCTGACCTCCTCCCTGTAGTGGGACTCATCATTGGTGGAGATCAGACCCACTACAGTGGTGTCATCCACAAACGTCTCCACTGTGTCTGTGGGGTGGCCAGCAGAACAGTCCTGGGAGAAAAGGGTGAAGAGAGCTGGGCTGAGGACACAGCCCTGTGGTGTTCCTGAGGATCAGTGGAGCAGATGTTCCCCATCCTCACCACCTGGGTCTGTTGGTGAGGAAGTCACTGATCCAGGAGCAGAGAGGTGTGGAGAATCCATGTTGTGGAGCTTCAGTTGCAAACTTGTTAAAACACAAGTGTAGCTTTACAAGATTTCCCTCATAGCGTCCTGGTCGAGACAAATGGGTGGTGGAGCGGACCGTGAGCAAAGCTGGCATGAAAAATGTGCCATAGATCTCCTCGATCACATGGACACAGAAAAAGATAAACGATTTGTGTGAGATGCCAGAGCCTTCTGTCTTCTGGCTGCTGCTACTATTACTAGCTGCAAACGAATTGCCCGTCAGGGACCTAATAAAGTCTAAAGTCTGAGTTGGTTGTTACACCCAGGAATGAACCAGATGTGGACCACATATTACCAGAAGGCCAAAAGCAGAAGATTGTTAATCAGAATCCATGAAGATCACACACTCCTCTCACACAAAGCGAACGCCGAGACGGTTTTGTCACTGATGCAGAGCCAGTGGACCAAAGAGAGGAACCAGCTGTCTGTCGGGTCGCTGGAGCGGATTCTGCATGTCCAGCTTTCAAAGAGCCTTGCAGAGACTGTCTTATGCTTATTTATTGAGATAAGTATAACATAACAGCACATATATATTCTTTATTTCTGTTCTAAATCAGGTGTCCCTGCAGGAAAGTGAAATGCAAATTAAATCAGATTCACAAAAGAGTAAGAAATATAGAAGGAAAAGCATAAGAATAGGAAACAAATGTGTGACATAATAAGTAAATATTGCACAGTTCTTTGTTTTTAAAATACATAATTAAAAACCAAAGAAGTTTCCAACTGAGCTGGTTGAGATCATTAAATGTGACAAAAGTGTTGATATATTCATGTATAAAGAACACCAACAAACTATTTACAAGAATGCAAAAGACTGCTGAGGAATGAGCTCAACAGAAACACGTTAAGAGAAGTATTAAAAGAAGCCGAGAGGTCAGCCGGACACAGAGTTACGTTTTAAAAAAGGGGATGAGCAGTGAGGCAGGCAAGCAGAACCAGGCAGTGATGGAGGCAGGGGCGACCAGAACAGGGGATGAGGACCGAGGAAGCAGCAGAACGGGCCGAGCGAGCAGCTGGAACTCACAGGGAGACATGCAGATACTGGTAACTTTCATCAGTGAGGGCTGAAAACACGAATGAAGCAGAAGAGTCCAGCTGGCTGAGCGCGCAGGAACTGGTAGAGGCAGAGCACATCAGACCAGATGAGACGATCTGGCTGTGAGTGGACGACTGAGGCAGGTATATGTAGGCAGGTGAACAGGTGAGGCTAAAGACTGGAGAACATGCATTTTGTGTCTTTGTGTGACTGCTGCTTTATATACTCATTATTACATAGAAAATAATAGAAAACTAATTTTCTCAGAATATCATTTCACATTTAAATTCATTTGTCCAGCATGTCTCAAAAAACGAGTTATTACTGTTAGAGGTTAATCTTCTAGTATCTGCTGCATTTCAATCATTATTTAATTCAAGACATTTTAAAGCCACTTTTGTACTTGTTGTTTTATGACAAACTATCTGAAGTTATTTAACTATTATTTCTAATCATTTACACAAGGCACACTTTAAATATGTTAAAAGTCTTTTTTAAGTGAGGAGATTATAATTAAAGCGTTTCACGACTGAGTCAATCGTCCTCTTTTTTGAAAATCAAAGTACGGGCTCCCTAAGCTAAGCTAAACTACACAGAACTAAGGTACATAGGCTAAAGTAAGGTAAAATAAGCAGACCTAAGATAAACTGCTAAACAAGGCTAAAATGAGTTAAGATAGGCTACAGATCACTTTGAGAAGGTAACCTAAGATTAAATATGCTAATTCGAGGTAAGCCTTAAACTGGAGCCACTAGGGGTATAATTAAGTAATGATATATATCGATAATAGACAAAAAGGGCCAATAAAAGTTCAATAGAATAAGTTTTCCTTCCTTTTGCGTTCTAACCATGTAGGTTAATATTACATCCTCCCAACCAATCATGACGCAGAACCAGGAACCAAGCCCCGCCCCCTTCAAACAGTTCAGAGGGCACGCGTTCTTTTATTCTTCTATAAAAACTTGTGGTTTTGCTAATAAGTTGGTTGAATCGAGTTTGAATTCAGTGTTTGTGTCTTTATCTAAAAATAGGTCGCTAAGCAACAGCATAAAATGGTCAGCGCTGCGCGTTACAAATGTTTTGACTTTGTTGATAATTATCGATATCGATCCAATATGATATTTATTTTTTCGATGTGCTTTTTTTATGTATGGTCCAGCCCTAGGGGCCACATTATGTGGCTTTCACAGTCTGGACAGATTTTAATTTACTTTAAAACAGCCTGGTTTGGTTTTTAAAACAGAAAGACAGAGGACAAACTGAGCAACTGGACCGTCTGCTGATCCGAGACCACAAGACGCATCTGAAACCAACTGAGATGCTCAAACTCTCAGGAAATGTCTGCCGAGGGCCACCGTAGGTACAAATAATAGAAGATTTCCTCATAAGTTAGATCGATTATATACGGCACCACAGAGTCAAAGCAGGAGCGCCCCCTGCCCTCCAACAGACCTCAGTCCCTTCCCTGGCTTTAACGTGCTTTCTTTTTAATAAAAATATTATTGCTATCAATAACAATAATGAATAATAAGAGCAAAAGTCATATCAGGTCAGTTTACACACCCTCAATGCTTCTTAATGTTTACAGCTTTATTTTTCTGAAGAGGTGATGCAACTCTGAAGTAAACATGTTCCTGTCTCAGGCTTTTTAAACATAATAGAAAATAATGAGATATAAAACAAACAGCTTCATTATTTAATGTTTTCACTGTCTCTGTGTGTCAGTTAGATAAAGAAGCTCTTCTCCTTTCGTTTGCATTTCTCTCTTTCTTCAACACGTTGTTCTTCCGTAACTTTGAGATGAAAAATCCATACGGAGGCCTCGGCAGAAATTAATCCCCGTTTCATCTCCTCTTTAAACCAATTTTGTAATGCAACTCATTGCTCATGAAAACAGATCCCAGTTGGCACGGATCATTTCTCATACTGATGGAAGGTGAAGCATTGATTGATGAGATAATGTACAAAAAGCCACATCATTTGGTGCTTATCCCAAATAAAGGCAGCCCATTTATCCTGCCGCCTGTCTGTGGATGAAGGCAAACGTGGAGATCCTGAGCAGGTTTCTGACGGCGGCCCGTTCACAGTCCTCCGCTGCACAAGCAGGACTCTGAGCTCCGGCTTTAGCTGCACTGATAACATCTGCTGGAGGGTGCCGGGAAATCAGAGGCCTGATCCTGGTCAGCGCGGGGGAGTACATCCCTGATAAGTTTGGTTCTGCGCCTGGTCCTGCATCAGAGCCAAGGTGGAGATCTGATGTGAGTAAAATCAGCGTATTTACGGAGCCTCCTGTCTGAGCGCCGGGTTAGGGCCCATCAGCTGCAGTGAGAAGATGTCCCAGAATATTAGTCCTTCCTGATCTGCAGGAGAACTTGAGCCATTTTCTGCAGATAAAGTCCTGAAGTTGTTTAAAACGAGTCAGAAGTCTTACTGTAATGCTTCAATTGTTTGCACATTAAATATACTTTGGTATACTTCAAATAAAAGGTTGTGTCTGTGTTATGATACATTGATTGAATGTATCCCTGAAACATAATTTATATATCTATATCTAAACATACATATATATGGAGTATATATATATATATATATATATATATATATATATATATATATATATATATATATATATATATATATATATATAAGTAAAACCCAGTTTTAATAATTTAGGTCATGCAGTTACCATCTGGCACCATTTGGGGGCGCCAGCACGATGAGTTAGTGTACAGGTTTTTAGCTCCAGACCTGAAGTCCCTCCAGAGAGCAGAGAAATGCACCAAAGAAAGGATGGATTCACTTCTCCAGTTTAACAAAGAAAACTGCTTTATTTCTAAGACTCAACACTAAAGTCAACAAGCTTCAAAACCTTCAAAATGTGTCTAGAACAGTCTACTGTGTGTATATAGCTTCTGTATATATATATATATATATATATATATATATATATATATATATATATATATATATATATATATATATATATATATATATTTTTTTTTTTTTTTTTTTTTTTATTTTATTTTGTCTGCACCATCAACACCAAGTCAAATTCCTTGTAAGTGCAAACCTACTTGGCAATAAACTTGATTCTGATTCTGAGAAATGTTTGAGATTTCTGTCTTGCAGTTATTGAACGTGGATTTAATTAAATCCAATCTTACATTGTTAAAATCTACCAAATGAAACATTAATAAAAGCAACCTAACCAGGTTTAAAGGTGACATACCAAATTTTTCTGTTCTTCATCTCGATGTTGAAATCGGTTTATTTAAAGTGGAACAGTCTGAATTTGTCATTAATTTACCCCTCGTCCTGTTCTCCCTGTTCTGAGGGTGTCTAAGAGCAACCTGTTCAGACTCCGCCCCCCCTCCAGGGGGCAGGGCCTTCCCCATTCAGCCATTTTTGTAGTCCGCTGGGAGAACATGTAATGAACAACCAAACATCTTCACCTATCCTCTTGTAGCTCGGCATCATTCAGCTTGGACTACAAAATCCCAGCAAGAAATAAAAATGGCGGCTTTGTGAGACTGGTGAGCTGGACGTCCGTGACCGTGTTTAGCAGCTCTGCAGCAAATACTATGAAGAAAATGGATGAAAGAATGACCCAAACAGAATATAAAGATACCTATGCATTTAACCTTTCTGCACTCGTAGAGACTCCACACACACAACTAAAAGTCTTTAAAGGCTTAATTTGGGGATTTTGCATGATATGTCCTCTCTACAGAGTCTCCTCAGGTTGCTGCTCTCTGACGCCAATCAGCCCTGTTTGTGTCATTCTTCATCCAGTCAAGTTATTTCATCATATCTGTAAATCCAGGTTGCATCCCTGGCATCTTAGATGTGGGGCGCGAACGTCGCTCAACCGTACGGATGCAAACAGGAGAGAAAGAAAATTCAGTCAGCGATGATTTCACGAAGCTTTCACAGGCGAGTGACCGTGGACTGATTTATCTTTAAGTGGAGTTTATTCTCCTTTCCTCTGTATCTTTTCATCTCTTATATTCTTTTCAAGCAAAGCACTTTGACTTGACTTGTTATTGAAATGTGTCGCACAAATAAACTGGCCTTGCCTTGTTGTTGTGCAGCGACCTTTAGTGCACCACTCCAAAACTAAATTATAGCATTAAAGCCTTAACGACACAAACACAACAAATCTGTCATTGATCCTCATTTCCTGCCAAGAACTATTTTCATCTGAACTGAAAGGAGTCAATCCTTAAAGCATCAGCTGTCATCAGCTGATCGATGTCTGTGTGCACACGTCAAACTTTCCCAAATCTGACGGCAGATCTTCACGCCACAGGTGAGCGCTGCCATGAGCCCGGCGTCTCAAAGGTGTCCAGAGTTCTTGCTTTTTAAACAAAATGTCTGAAATCTGCATAAATGGGCATGATACATGTTCAGTTCTGAAGTTCTTATGAAGTGAAACAGAAATGAATCCATAAAACTGGACCAAAAGAGGCAGAAACCAGACCCTGGACAGACAGAGAGAGCAGATCTGCCCACTGAGCCGCGTCCAATAATCAGGCCGACAAACACGGAGATGTTCCTACCGGCCGACATTTACTGCAGCTCTGTTCCTCATCATCAATAAGACAATTATTTCATCTGATATTTACATGTGAATATTTACACAGACGCCAACGCCCCGTAGCAGCAGGAGAGAACCAGACGTAAAATAACCAGAATATGTCACAACAGACAATGTTTCCTTTCTGCTTAGAGATCTAATAACCTGAGTCTTAATGATGCATTTATTTAGATTTATTGTCATATAAAAGAAGCATATGACATTATTAAAATTAGCACTAACCGACATATAAGGAAAGCAAAAACAACCACAAATGTAAATAATTATGCAGTAAAAGTCCAAATTTCCACTCTGTTTTATTTTTTTGTGAGGTAAAAATGACTCAAATGACTCCTGGATAATATGAGCCAGTAAAAAATAAATTTGTTCCAGGTTTGAGATTTGAAATGTTCAACATATAATCTTTGATGCATGTTCTGGGTTTTTGGTGGTCAGAGTAATTGTTGAGTAATTTAATCCTAACCTTTGTTTAGCCAAAAGGTCATTTTTGTTACTGTAATGTTGATTTTCACCATTAGAAACAACAACAGACAATAATCTGCCCGGAAACAAAGACACATGCAGCTAATTGTCTTTTTAACATTAAACAATTAAATGCTTGGATTCATATATCAGCAAATATCCATTTTTGATGGTGTCTGGACCTTGGCTGGGTTAATTAAGCATCTGCTCACATATCAAATAAGTCTATTTTTAAAATACAGATACTTAAAAAGATCAACTGATGGACTTCTTGGTTGGTTTTAACAAAATTTACTCACATTTAGGTAACTGGTGCCTTTTGGGAGGAAAACCTCAGGAACAGGTTCTGCAGCTATGTTGCTAACAGAAAATAAAAACAAATCAACCTCTGGGTGATTTTACTTCATGCCATAGTTGGAAATTCTCAAATCTACAATGAAAATAACAAAAAAGCTGTTTATTTTTTCTCCAAAGCCCGTAGAATAAGTCATCAATCAGGCAACTACAGCAGAAAAAGCAGCCAGAGACTCACTGGTCGCTACTTACTCTCATTCATTCAGCTGATCTGGAGTTAATTCAAATGTTTATGTTACCGTTTAAAATAATTATTAATATTTCTTTTGCCTGGGAGATTTTTATCTTTGACCTCGTGGAGCAAACAGTGACCTGACAAGACAAAAATCTTTCCTCAGACGAGTTCGCAGCTATGTCAGGTGGAAAACATGAAGTTAGCATCTGATTCTGAGCCTCTATTTCTGCATCAAAACCGTCATTTTTCCAGCTGCCACCTCCGTCCATCCACTGCCCACCGAGGACGCCTGGCGTTCCCAGGCCAGACGGGATGTAGAGTTCTGGGTCTTCCCCGGGGTCTCCTCCCAGTGGGACCAGCCAGAAAAAGGAGGAGGCGCCCACAGGGCCATCCTGGTCAGATGCCCAAACCGCCTCTACTGACTCCTTTAGATGTGGAGGAATCTTCCCCATTAGGAAAACAGGACCGATGTCCATCTGAAGATCAACATCTTTAAGGTTAGAACAGTGAAAAGATTTTCCCTAGAGCTGTAAAACGAAAACATTCCCCTGAGACGTGTACTGCAGTCAGATAATTTACGGTTGATTCAGGTGATTCAAATGGACTGAAGCTGAAATGACGACAGTCTGCAAACTAAATTAAAACGCGCTGCTAGTTGAAGCTTTGCAGGCACAGAGAAGCAGAGCTGATAGGAAGATGGATGGAGGGAAATCCAGGAATATTCTGGAGCTTCACCTTCCAGCAGGACGACCAGCCTGGAAATACAGCCAGAGACACGATGGGATGGTTTAGGTCAGGGCTGTCCAAACGTTTCAGGCCTAAACTGTCAAGTCAAAGGAACCCGAGGGTCAAAATATGAAAATAAAATGTAAAACTAAAAAAATATGTTATACCTGCTCTACAAAATATGATCATTTTAAATAAAATAGTCAGATTATTTTTGCAGGAAATAAATGTGTAAATCATTGCAGATCCAAAATAAAAAAAGGGTTTTGCTCATTTGTTGTATTAAAAGATGGTCATCCAGTTAACAAATTATCTTAAATAATTTAATTTGTCTCTTTAACAATAATGAACTGAACTCTTTTTGGTTTAGCAATATAAGAACAGTATTTGCGTCAGTTTTAATAATTGAATTCAAAGCAGATTTTAATGCACCAAAATCTGCATTTGAGTAATTAAATGTCATAGATGGATGTTACTATGAAATTAAAGAGAATGTCAAAAGTGTGTTTATTAAAAGATGAATCCTTTGTGTTGAACTTAACATTTTCAATTGTAGGATTTTAACTTTTCTGTAATAATTTTGCCTAAATTAAAAAACTAAAATCTCCTACCTGCATCAGCCTCCTGCTGGTGGAACAAATCCTTCTTGAAATGCAGTTGGGGGGGGGGGGTCACCCAAAATCAGGTGACCCCCCCCCAGGCATTTTGGAAATGTCTGGTGTAGATCAAAACAGATTCCTGCGTTAGAAGGGCCTAGTCAAAGTCCAGACCTAAAGAACATCAGAGAATCTGTGGCAAGACCTGAAAACAGCAGCGCCGTTATTAAATCTTATTCAGGTTGAGCTTCTTTGCAAAGTGAAACGGCCAAAAGGTTCAGCCTCTGGAAACATCCAGAACACAGATGTATGCCACAGAGTTCATGTTTTTATTTTTATAATCACGGATTCCTCTCAGTTTCACTTTGATTCACTAATTTTAGATGATCCTGGTCTATTATGTGAAATCCTGACAAAACCCACAGAAGTTTGCAGTTTCAAAGTGACAAAGTGTTACAAATATTAAAACAAAAGCAAAGAAGCACTTTGGAAAGAGGGAGAGAAAATGGACGCGCTGGACGGGGGAGGAACGGAGGGAAGGTCGATGCAGCGGAGGATGTGACGATGGAGCCAGGCGCCGTCGCAGGGCCCTGATACCAACGCGGGGAACCTCTGAGGCCGTGGATGTCAACCTCCCTTCGTTTTATTTACCACGCAGCTGCACCTCCTGCAGGTTGCTGTGTATCTGTATGCGAGCCGGGCATCATGTCTCCAGCTGAGAGTTTCAGTGCAACACAAAAAAAAAAAAAAAAAACTAGCACATGAAAGGTTGGGTACTGCAAAACAGATTGCCTGGGGCGAATCTGCGTGCACGTGTGTCTCCGGATCAAGTTGCTGCACTGATCCTTTTCATGTTGCAGGCCTGAGCAAACGGGCGATTAAAAGCGGCTCTTTTCATCTTGCCTCCGAACCCCCGGCCAGCTCTCCTCTCCTGCGCCTCAGGACGTGTGCTGCTCTTAAGAAGGTGTCGACTTTCTTCCTTTATCGATCGGCCGACATGATGTATAAAAGCGCTGTCATCCTGTTGCTGGCGGTCCGGGCCACTTATTACACGCCTCTCCCCGGCTGTCAGGCCGGCGGACGCTCGGTGAACTGATCTCTGGCCAACAAAGCCAAGCACTCCCTCAACACACCATTAAAGGCCTTCAGCCCGGTGAAGCGCTTCAGGTGCCGCTGATGATGTTACAGGTGCTTCGTAAACGCTGCGACTAGCATCTTTAAATTTTAAACATTCTGCAGCAAGAGCGCGTCCCAGAAGCAGACGCTGGATTTTTACTTTTTTTATTTCTGACACTGTTGCTTTGAAGTTTATATATAGCTTTGTGAGGGGGAAGAAGGCCCAGCGTCGACGCCTCCCTGGAATAAAGTAAAGCATTGTAAGCCGGCAAAGATCAAATCAAAGCCGTGTGAGAGCTGTCACTCCTCTGTCTGTAGTCCCACACATCCGGGCCCAGCGTCGCACACGGAGAAAACTTTTAAAACACACACATTGTTCAACGTCATCTTTTATTCATGTGACGGGAAACCACCCAGATGCTTGTTGACGGAGCTGTCAGAGAGAGAAAAAAAGAAACTGTAAATTGGCCAAACATGTTTTGCATGCTGTAATATTTATGGGGCTTTCATGTGGTGTGCCGTTGCCCTGCACCCGGGGGGGGGGGGGGGGGGGGGGTTGCTGCACGGCTGGCGGCGGTCACCGGTCCAACTGGGAGAGAAATTTCTGTAAAAGGAGACAGAACCAAACTGCGAGCTGCACGCTTTCTAAAAGCTGCCGACGTTTCCGGGTGGCACAGGCTTGTTACTCTGACTTCATTCCTCTCCCTGGGTTTGTGTCGGTTCTGGTTCTTCCCACCAAAACGTCCTGGAGTCCAGGCGCACCCGCAGGTCGGAGCGACTCTTCCCCTTCTCCAGGTCGGCTCAGCAGCGTTGACAAAGAGCAGATGTGACCAGGCGACACTTTGAAGGTTCTGACCTTCTGTGGCTGAGTGTTCGTGTCGGGGTCCTCGCTGTAAGACAGCCTGGGGCTCTGAGAGGGAGCCGGACCTCTCTGCGAGGCCGGGATGTCACTCACAGATCCATGAATTAAGGATGCTCCGTGGGCCCTGCCCGCTCCCATCCCTCGCCTCTCAGTGCGGGCAGCAGTCGCTGGGGCGGCTGGCCTGTCACTTTAAGTGCAGGACAGGAACCTGCTGGTGGGGGGGGGGGGGTCAGAAAACACCGGAGAGGCTGCAGACTTCCTAACTACTGAGGAGACACAGAACCGATTCTGAACCAGAAATACGGGCTGAGGACAAAACGTAAGAGAGGAAGAAAAGCTCATTTCTAAGTGCTCTCTGTTTACATGTGAACACGAGAACTAAGAATAAGACGGAGGCTCCATCTGAATCCCTTAATAATAGCGCCTAGCTCCTGACCCTTGACCTTTCATGGGTCAACAAAACTCTATCAGGGAGGAAAGGAGCCTCAGCTGCTGAGCTGATTCCAGAGAGACTTTAACTCTGACGTCATTATGTGACGGAAACATGGAGGATGGAGTCTGAAAATAATCTACAAATTCAATTCAATTCAATTCAATTTTATTTATATAGCGCCAATTCATGAAACACATCATCTCAAGGCTCTTTCCAAAGTCAGACTCCATCAGATCCTCCAGGTTGGTCAGAAAGTTTCCTCTCTAAGGAAACCCAGCAGGTTGCATCAAGTCTCTCCAAGCAGCATTCACTCCTCCTGAAAGAGCGTAGAGCCACAGTGGACAGTCGTCTGCATTGTTGATGGCTTTGCAGCAATCCCTCATACTGAGCATGCATGAAGCGACAGTGGAGAGGAAAACTCCCCTTTAACGGGAGGAAAACCTCCAGCAGTGTCGCTCTCACCTCTCCTGACATTTTCGTTAATTTCCGTGAGGTGGGCTGTGCTGATACGTCATGTCACGCAAAGGATTGTGGGATACCTTAAGGCTTCTTAGCGCTGGTGAGGGACATCGTTCCTAGGCTAAAGGAGTTATGTTAGGAAGCATTCAGGCTCCTTTTCCTGCCTCCTTCCTCACTGACTGCACCATTTGGTCGGGATAACAAGTTCTCCCAGTATTTAAACACCACAACATTGTTCCTTAAATTGAAGTTGTGAAAATGATGCACAGGATGGTTGAGTACCACGGCATCTCACGCCTGCAGCTTCACCTCAATGCAAAGCATGTTGCACAGAGACCCAGTTCTGGTTCTGTCAAACAGCCGGTCCACAGCAGACCAGAGGTCCAGAGCCAGAATTCTCTAGATCTGACATGAATGTTGAAGTTCACGTGTTTATCAAATGTCTCTGTGTGATAGATATGTGATTAATTATTAAGACTCTAATTATTCAAATATATTTTGTTGTAGCGCTGCGCCGTTTCTATTTTATCACCACATTATTAGAAGGTGAAGACTTTATTATTGCACTTGTGAAGTTGGAGAGGAAGCAGCTCATGATTTTCTCTGTAAGAGTCTCAGAGAGGATTAATAAAGACTTCTTGTAGGGCTGGATGCTGATTACTGGCAGTATTTCTGGTGTCCCTAAGAAAAGAAAAGCAGGCAAGCTGCCAGGGGCCACACAGGTCCCTTCTGAGGCTCTAATGATAATCCTTTAAAAGACATTTTTTAATGCATCGAGTAATATTCCAAAATTATATCTTACACTTACATCAGATTTATGCTTCCTGCATCCTGCAATGAGTTTCTGCAGCACCTGTCATCCACCCTCCCACCGCGGACTCCATTCACCTGTTCACCTGCCTTTATATCCTGGGTTCCCTGGATATATATGATTCCAAGAGGGAAAACCCTGGAATGTCTCTGGGAATCCAGTCTGAACGTTGGAGTTCACTGAATCAGACGCTAAACCTGCCGAGGCTCAGATGTGACGCAGAGTTGACTGACGTGAGTAAATGTTCTGATATGAGGCTCTTAGAGTTGATGTAGATCGTTTATTTAATTAATAACGGTTGGTCTTCATCACGCCGAGCTGCCGCTTTACTGCGAGGCTTTGCAGAGGGTCAGGCTCGGTCCAGCATTATTTACAAGTTATTTATTAATTAAGCAAACCGGGGTAGTTCTGCGATACTGTCGCTAGATGGCGCCACAACTGTTTATATCTGCTGATCGTGCCCAGCGCTGGGGTTAAATTTAGCCTCAAAAAGAACCATCAACACATTATATAACCTTATTTTATCATGATTAAACGATTTTTGGTCTTTTTTAAGCATTTAATGTGGCTATATACCTTTAAGTGTATTGGTGTTATGATCTGTTATTAAAGATGAACCTATGATAGGGTGTGATTTGTAATCATCAGATTTACATTTATTTACTGAGTTTTGTTCCCTTCTGGAAATAACAAACCATGAAGGTAAAACCCAAAACACAAGACGCTGAAGTTGGCATCTGATTAGCAGCTTCTGACAACATCAATACCCTTCAGGTCTCATTCTGACTCGATATTTAACCACTTTTTCTCATCCTAAACGGAGGAGGCCATTGAAATTAATTGGTTTTCTGGCAGTGACTCTGCTTATAATCACGGTCCAATCACCTTCATGTGTCATGCAGCCCAAACCCAGTTCTGATGGGCGTTTGGGACGCCCAGCTGACGGGTTTCAACCATCAACCTGTTTATTTGAGGTAAAGTTGAAGAAGTGTGAGGGAGTTCTTTGTTATTCTGATCACTTCTTGCAATCCGCCAGCAAGTGATGCCAGAAAAAACAGCCCACAGTATGATGCTACCACCACCATGCCTGACTGTTGCCTGACCGTTCTTAGGTCAGAAAGCCCTGTGTGGACTCCTCCAAACCCACTTCATGTTTCCTGTTTTCTTTTCTTCCGACTATAAAGCCTTTCTCCAGAAGATATCAGGCTGGTGTTTCAGTCTGGGTCGGCACCATCCCGCTCCGTGTTGCTGTTAAACTCCTTCATCTCTCAGTTGATGGAAGGATTCGGGTTGGTTCTGAAGATGTTTCCTTACTCTAATGATGATAGTTTGGGTCAGACGGTTTAAACCTGAACTCATTTGGATGTTTCAACAGGGCGATAAATCCAGAAACACATCAGAACCGGGTTCATACCGGATGCATTGAGCCTCTGGAACAGTTTCTTCAAAGCCCAGAACCGCATCACTCATGAAAATTTACAGACTAATTATATCTAAATAAAAATAAAAATAGACCTGCACACGTATTTTTCTATCTGTTTGCTGTTTTCTGAGAAAACATGCCGGAGCTACACAACAAAAATAATTAAAACAACTTCCTGGGATGAAAAGCAAAGATGCACTGTTAAATATATCAGCAGCCTCCAGTAATTTGGTTTCTGCTCCGCTGGCTTTGCATAGGAAAGGATTTGGAATGATTGTTTTAATCATAGTGGTAATAGCTGCTGTGCACGCTATGCAAACAATATCCCAATCAAATAAATTGGATTTTTCTTCCACCTGATGTACTGCTGGCCGGCCCTGGAGCGGCACGCTGAACGTGGCTGGGATTTACAAGTAGGACGGCAGAGAGGGGTGCTGGTGGGGGGGGGGGGGTGGAGGAAGAGCAGAAACATGCAGCCTGCTGGGAGATTGTTTCTGGTCACTGGTTCGGGTCCCTCGCCACCGACTCCTTCTGTCAAGCTGTTGAGATGCAGCTGGAGATGCAGCAAACCCAAATCGTCGCCGCTCCTCTCTCACGCAGATATCTGTGCAAACAGGAGGGCGGCGGCGTGTTTAAACTGTTCCTCTCTCTCTGAGCCCTTGGCTTTTATCTTCCAACGCTGGCTGCTGAATTTGCATGTGCTGCTGCACCAAGATTACCGAGCAGAGGCTGTGGTGCAGCGGTGCTCACTTCACTGCCTCTTGTCTAATCCTTTGTAAATATTACAAGACAAGACTTCTGTCGGCGTTTAATATTCACTTCCAACATGAGCGATCAGGTTCCGTCACTCATCGCTGCAGCGACAAATACAGTCTCCATAATTAAGGTGGGAAAACGGAGAAAAGAAACATTCTTTATTCTTCATCAACTGTGAAAGTTGTCACTGACAAGCAGAATATCAACATCTCTGCAGATTTTGCTTCATTTATTTCTCATCATCATGAAAATGCGGCTGTCGAATCATTGTCATAAAAATAATAAAGACTTAATCCAATGTCTGTGTGACTCTGAGCGGTTAGTACAAGCCCAGTAATAAAACTGTATCAACAAACATGTTTTATTTGTTTCTTTGAGTTTTTCATGAAGCATTTTACCTTCACTTTTTAGATAAACATTCAATAAATTCTTCCAACAAATATTTCCTCACAGAGCTGCTGGATTTGAGGAATTAGGTTGTTTTATAACTTCCTCAAATGTTCCTCTATAAAACTTTTTATAAATGTGGTCATTTTTTTACCTGGTGGGAAGCTATACTGCTTTTATTTGACATATTTTGACACCTGATATGAAAAGCCCTCAATGTGGAACAAGAAAATATCAATTCAACTTATTTAAAGAGCGCCAATTCCTCATACTGAGCATGCATGAAGCGACAGTGGAGAGGAAAACTCCCCTTTAACAGGGAGGAGAACCTCCAGCAGAACCAGAACCAGGCTCAGTGTGAACGCTCATCTGCCTCGACCCACTGGGGCTTAGAGAAGACAGAGCAGAGACACAGAAAGCACAGAAGCTCACATTGATCCAGGAGTACTTTCTATGTTAGATGGTAATAGAGGATGATCTGCCTCCCCTGATGATGTCACAGCTAGCAGAACGCCAGAACAGGTGTACCCTCTATGAAGAGAAAAATGACAGAGAACAAAAAGTTAAAAGATGAAGTAACAACAAATAATGCAGATTTGAGAACCGTAGGAGAACTCCACAGAGTGAGAGAAATAGGCCCTGTCACCAAGTCGGTGGCACCTGGGAATAGGGTGTGGGGCTTAAGGGGGAGGCAGTGCCTCGGAGTTTATGGGGTGGGCTCTGGTTGGCTGGCCCGTTAGGAGTGTGTTGGCCCCGTCTCCGGGTGGATGGGCTTGTGAGTCGTCGGGCTGGGATCAGGGTGGGGGGTTAGGGCTGGAGTATGGCGGGTTTGGGTACCCCTCCCCCATCCCGATGATGGGGTTCACCTGCCTGGTCCGGGGGCTGGATGCCCCTCTGGGGTGCCGGTACCTGGACCTGTGGGTGTCTGCACGTGGAGGCTCTAGGGTGGGAACGTGTGAGAAAAGGTTGAGGACTCTGTACCTGGTTTTCTGTTTGTCTTTATATGATAAAAATCTCAAACTAAATACACATATTTTAAAACAATTCTTATTTATGTGCACAGCTTTTCTGTAATTGGTATCAGAAATTTATCTTTTTAAAACAGTATAATTTTTTAAGACTGTTACCCGGTTCTTAATTATCAGGTAAAGTTCTGCGTTTGGGGGTGTTTCTCTATATGAGCCTATTGAAGAGTCACTACTGTAACCCCAAAGTGTTTTCTCTAATATTTACATTCTATTAAACTATGTTTGCAACCAATAAATTAGATAAACTGTTCACAGTCTGTAAAGAATTATGTAAATATGACATTTCTGTTATGCTTTTACCAACCGTGTTAATTAATGTGGACTGCAAACATTTTTGACAATTGTCTAAATTAGTTATAATTGTTGCAATTATTCAGCTTAAACAAAACAACAACTACCTTTCAGCTTTCTTTTTCTAATCAGCAATTATCCAGCCTAAAGAAGTGAGTGTTAGGAATGGCAGGGAGGGGAACCTTCACGGCCTTTGTGAGCAGCGCTGCACCGGCTGCTGTCCGCCCTCAGGGGGCAGCGTCAGCCTCCTGTGGAGCGGGGCCTCATCAGCATGCTGCTGCAGGCCTCTCTGTGCCCACTGTAAGGGGGCCACGCCGTACGCCACTGAATTCATTAACCTTCTCCACACTCCCACTGAAAGCACACGGCAGCAATTGGAAATCAGCTCCCAGAAGTTGGAACAGTTTAACCAAAGGGGACCTCGGTGTGTCGGGTGCTGGGAGGGGGGCAAAGGACCCCATTTGTTCTTATCTAAAAAAACGTCATTTCACATCAGATGGTTGGTTATTCAGCGGTGCATGGCGTGTTCACGGGCGCGGGGCGCAGTCACACACTCCACCCGCAGCTTGACTCGCTACGCCACCAGACAGGCGGCAAATTTTCAGATAGAACTTCTAATTGTCTCACTTGAGACAGTCTGATGGGCTTTTCTGCACTCGCCGAGGAGTTTTCAGAAGCTGTTTGTGTCAGTGTGACCAGTGTAGCAGAGCATCAAAGGGAAGATTCAACCGCTCAGAGACAGAGCGTCAGATTCACCCACCGCTTCCTCCTCTCATTATTAAAACTGATCTGATGGAGCTCTTCTGTAAGCAGCTCCACATGTAATATTCAGCTAAAATGAAAATGTATAATGCACCATGTGATTTTAAACAGCCAACCCCTAAAATTAGCCTTATGAAGTTTTTAATTTCCTTCTGCACAGCATAAGCTCTCGGTTCTGACTCCACTTCCCAACCAGAAGCCTTAAAACGACCCAAATGTGGTTAAATCTAATAATGGAGGCTTCAGCTAAATCAAGCTGCAACAAACAAATCACAGCATTGTGAAAAGCTGATTTTATTTTTGTCCCAGACTCCATCATTATGCGCCCAAGGCCCATTTGGAGAACAGAAGTTTCACTACAGCGCAAATAATTACATTAAGAGCATCCAAAAAAAACCACCCAACTCTAATAATCTGACAGAATCCAGTTTTCACTGTGAGACTCTGTCCTGCAGGCACAGAGATCTGCCGGAGAATTAGAGGCAGTCGGGCGCCAGATCAAGAATGAAAACTGGTGCAAGTGTCTCCTGTGAGAGGGGACGGATGCAGCAGACAGGCAGAGAGGGGGTTGAAAGAAAGAAGGAAATAACGAGGAGAAAGACGGGAGAACTTTAGACTCTCTGAGTGAAGAAAGTTCCAGAGTCCAGTCGGGCCTGATGGGGAGGAACCGGTGTGACGGGAGAGGCGTTAATGAGAGGAGGGAGAGAAGGTGAAGCTGAGGGCAGGGAGGGCAGGAAGGGCGAGCGGTCAGCGCCTAAGGATGGATGTTGTTGTTTTAAAGTCCAGAAAACGACAGGAGATCCCCAGAACCTATCGAACGTCTGCTCGAGGAATTGATCCAGATTAAGATGCAGTTTACGCTGAGGCAGAGGTTTTCTGCTGCGTCTGCGCCTGACAGCCACATTAAAGCAGCGCTTTGGTGATAAAAATGACAAAGATCACAACCAGTCCCAAAGGTGAGCCACATGTAGATGCATAAAGAAGAAGGTTTGCTGGAAAGCAAACCTGCATGTTTTTCCAGGAAGAGCGCCAGCGTTTTATCCAGAGGCTCTTATTTATTAAAATGTATGTGTAATAAAAATCCAATAAATGTTCGGTGCACAGATAGGGAAAATCTTTCTGCAGGTTTAACAGCTACTCTAAATTCTAACAAAGTATGGACAGTTTTATAAAAAAATACTTTATTCATCCCAGAGAACATTTATGTCCCACATTTAAAGAACCTGAGATGTTCTGAATATTTACCAGAAATACACTTTATTTCCTCAGTTCAGTCAGAGTTCACACACCGCCTGTACTAAAGCTCTCCACCTGTATTTAACTAATCAGATAACGCAGGTAAGAGCCTCCCGTTGGATCTTTACTGCATGGATGCTGAAGCTCCAGCCGGTAACGGGTTATCTCAGCATAACTGATGCTGAAGCAGCTTCTCTTCTCAACATGTTGGAAGACCCGACCTGTGGTCACGGAAAATATGTCCGTTTATTTCAGAAGAGTCAAGCTGTTTACTGGAGTTGGTCAGGTCTTGGGCCTCTGCACATTTCTAGCTCCTCCACATAGTTCTCCGGCACCATGGTGCTGGATGAAGAGGGTCACGAGTGTTCGGAGACTTTTCTTTCATGTAAACATATAAAATATAATATTACAATCACACATGAAAACCTTGAACAGTGAGCATACACAGTGGTTATGTTTTAATATTGCATAAAAACAGACAAACCAGCTTCTCCTACTGCCCGTTAATGACAGCCCAGTTCAGTTCTGTATTTAAAGGTGCATAGCCACGTTATTTAACTTTTTCATTAATTAATACGTCAGTAGCTCACTCTGGTTACACACAAGCTTTTATGAAAGAATATCATTCCCTGCTGGTGTATTATTTGTTATTTTGGTGTTTTATGCTGTGTTTTTGCTCCATTTGTTAGTAAATAAAGCCTTTGGTGTGTTTATTTATAATAACAGAGGAAGTACGACACTAAGCATGCACATCAGGGGTTAAAACCAGGAAGCGGCTAACGGGTATTAGCATCTCCCAGTGACACAATGAAGAAAGGTCCGAGATCCAGTGGGAAAAAACTCAAAAATATCTGATTCCAAGAGGGAAAAGCCTGGAATGTCTGTCTGAACGTTGGTGTTCACTGAAGCTAAACCTGCCGAGGCTCAGATGTGACGCAGAGTTGACTGACGTGAGTAAATGTTCTGATACGAGGCTCTTAGAGTTGCTGCAGATTGGTTTATTTAATTAATAACGGTTGGTCGTCAATCACACCGAGCTGCAGCTTTACTGCAAGGGTCAGGCTTGGTCCGGCATTATTTAATTTTGATTTAATAATTAAGCAAACCAGCATTATTATAGTTCTGTGATACTGTCACTAGATGGCGCCACGTCTCTTTATATTTGTTAATCGCACCCGACACTGGATTCTATTGAGCCTAAAAAAGGACCATTTAAACACTATCAAGATGGAGGCTTGGTGTATATAACTTTATTTTATCGTGATCAAACTCTTTTTGGTATTTTGTTATAAGCACATAATGTACCTTTAAGAGCCGGAGTTGCAGGCAAAATCGCAGAGCCACAAGTAGTCCTGGAGCTGCAGGTTGCACACAGCTAATCAAGGTAGTTTCATGAGCTTTTGTTCCATCTAATGATAGATTATTTTTCTCTGTGACGTTTATGGACAGAAACTGTGGAGCTTCAGTGTCCGGTTGGGTCCAACTCAGGGGCCTGCAAACCTTTACAGTCCAAAGAGCCATTTTTCCTACAGTCCACTTGAATTAAACTCGTTCAGAGCCCCAAATGTTGCCTGGCCTTTTAAAAAAAGACAAGTTATACATTTTTGATGAACATCTACTGTAGGAAATATGTTGACATCGTTAAAGAAATGTGCTTTTATGTCTATTTTAAGGTTTAAAAAAAGAAGATGGATGGAATGTTGATATTTGTGGATAATGATGTAAAAATAAAAATCATAGTTTCCAGCATAATTAAATAATATTGATTTAAAATTAAATATTACTGGTACTTTTAGCATCATTCTGTTGTGAAAATTAAAATCAATAACTCTAAGAAAAAACTGCTAAAACCTGCATTTATTATTAATTATTACATTTAAATACCATAATAAAAATATAAGTTGTAGCCACTGTGGAAGGTCCACAGAGCCACAGGTTGCAGAGCGCTGGTCTAACTGAACATAGAGCTGCAGCGATAAGGCGGATGAGGGAGTTTGACTCCCATCATTATTTTCTGCTATGATGGACTTTATTTATCCAGCTCAGGAAAAAAAAAAGCATTTTATTTTCTGCATGTAGCTGAGCTAACGGTGAGCATGCTGGATCCTGGAAAGCCAGCGGCCCGTTGTTGTTTGGTTCTGCTTAAATCCCTCTTATCACTCTGAACAGGCTGCCAGCCTTGCAGGCCTGTTCTGTTTCTTGCAGCACGCCTCTTGACTGATGGGTCCACCACACCCTTAATTGGCCGAGAGCTCCCCGGTGTCCAATTTGAGCCGATTGTGCTGTTGGTAGTGTCCGGCATCAGCGGGAGTCCTGTCAGGAAGACCCTGATCCCTCTCCACAGCTCGGACCGCGGCGCAGAGAGAACGAGCCGCAGAGCTTTCGTTGCTCTACGATAAGCACAAAGCTTAGTGAGCTGTGCAGTCACATCACAGCGGTCCTGTACATGCAGGCGACTCTAACGAGATCACTGTGAGTAATGAGCGTTTTAATAACGCTGCGCCCCCAGGACCGGGACGCTGTAGGCCTAAACTGGTTGGGAGGCTGCTAACACAGCCGCTAATCAGCCCCACAGCTGCAGCACGCTGGGATGTTGCAGGCAACAAGTAGAGATCCCATATTAATGGCGTTGCTGGGAAGACGTGTTAGCTAAGCTGCGGGCTGAAACACTTAAAGCAGAATTAATGCGATCCGAAGCGGCAGGTCCTGCCCCGCTTTCCGTTTCTCTCAATCAGCCGAGCGACGCTCTGCCCGTCCCGCGTCCACTAATCCAATCAGCGGGGTGATTGCACTCTCCCCCGTTCTCCTCCGCTGAGTGAAGTTTAAAAAGAGAACGAGCTAACCCGGCGTGCTGAAAGAAGTCCAACTTTTGTCCTGAGATGACGGTATTAAACTCATCCACGTGTTTCAGGATGGAGTAGAAGGTTCTTAACGGCCTGAAAATCAACCTGTTTTCAATGCCTCATTAGCCTCGGCTCCTCTCAGTGAACTCAGCGCCCTGAAACCGCGTCTGATGAACAGGGAGAAATATCATTTAGCTGGAGAAAAAATGAAGGCATGCTGCATTTCAGGGACTATTAGCTGTGCAGCCACCAAGCTGGACTCTCCGCAGTCTCTCCCTGGGAGTCAAAGAGTCTCACCAACCCTGTTTGGCCTGAGCAAATTAGATCCTCCCGCGGCTACGCAGCTGTGAAATGAACACTAAAAAGATCCTTTAGGAAAAACGCCTGTTAAAGTGTCCAGAGTGGTACTTCAGTGAGAGGAGAGCTTCACAGGTGGTTGGTCCGTGGATGGACCGGCTGTCGTTTACCCGCCTCACAAAAACGCCGGAGCACAGAAATAAAGTCCGACAGGCAAGAAATTAACATTCTGCACCGATTCTGTGGAGACTCTTTGATTTTGAAGTAAAATGGCAATTAGAGCTTTATCAAATACCCACAGAGGTGACAAAAAGAGAGCAGGTTCTGTAGGAGTTCTGGTCCTGTTGGCTGCATAGGTCAATCTAAAAAAATGAATATTTTGAAAACGTTCATCACACAGAGGGAATATTTCTTCTATTTGACTTTTCAATGTCTGTCAGCTATAACCATGAAAATGACAAGAAATAAAGGCTTGAAATATTTCACACTATGTGTTATGAATCTGTCTGAGTTTTACTTTCTGGAACCAGCAACAGAAATATAAGAATTTCCATCACATTTTTGAGCTGCTCCTGTATTTATGTGCTTCTCTACCTTTGATAGAAACGGATCTTTGGATCAGATGTTCTCAGACCCAGATCTGCATCCGGCCCTTTTCACTTATCTGTCTCATTCTTTACTGTCTGGACATAGTGACAGTTTTAACAAATGAGTAAAAAAGTGCATTTATACAAAGGTTAGATACTGCAGCTTTAAATCCCAGGTAAAAATAAATAAAATCAAACCACATTATCTGCAAACGCAAAGAGGAGACCCTGGGATTCCCGACTCGCCATGATGACACCATGAGATCCACGATCCTCCCAGAGGAGATCAGAGACGAGGCGGGTCCAGACGGCACCACAAACAGGCTCGGCTGAGCAGAGAGTGGCCACAGCGCCTGCATTCAGTAATAGTAATATCAGTAATAGTAATATCATCTTTATTGTCATTGAAACATACATTACAATGAATTGTGTTCTCTGCTTTTAACCCATCCCCTTGGGGAGCAGTGGGCTGCCATGTGCGGCGCCCGGGGAGCAATCTGGGGTTAAGGGTCTTGCTCAGGGACCCAGAGTGCAGGCGCTGGGGATCGAACCGGGTACTTGCATCCTTCTCTGAGTGCAAGCTGCTCTAACCACTGGCCTCGTGGAACAGAGGAGAAGATCCACCAGATGGTCCACATGGAGGCCCAGCAGAGACGGGACCTCCTGCAGCAGCTCAGGAAGTCCAGCCGTCCCCCGGAGCTGCTGCTCATCTTCTCCGTCTGTCTGCAGAGCCCACACACCCTGGACACACACTGTTATATATAAACATGTCTTTTACTTTTTTAATCTAGCTTCCTTTGAAGACACCTGCGCGCCAATGTGACAAATCCTTAAATCGGTGCAGCTTGCTCTGGGAAGCTCGTCTACTCACTTATTCATTTTGCTGAAGGAGGCAGGCAGGGCGAGGCTCTAAGCTGTGTTTTGCATTCAGAGACAGCCGGGTGGATAAATGGCGGACACGTTGGTTCTTCCCATTTCTGGGGGTGAAACGCAGAGGGAAGATTCCAGCGGCGGAGGCGGAATGAGAAATGTGACGAGAACAACGCCTGCCTGATAGAGCCTGTTTAGCCACGGGCCGACATTCTGCAGACAATTACCTGCTCCGCCTTTAACCGTCTTGCTCGCTCTCACGGGGCGGCACAATGGTACAAAACATCCCCCCCCCCAGCTTTCCTGCCATTGTTATGTGAGCAGAAGGAGATTGAATCAGTCAAGATATCAAGTTGAAGCGCTGCCAAACCAATCGTTTTGCAATTTGCCTGAGCAGGCGATGTGTGACTCCTGCCGGGGGATTTCTTTGCTAATCTGATTTCACCCCCGAGGGAAAACTGCGTCCTGCCAGCTAAGTAAGCACAGTCAGGCCAAAAGTAAGCACACCCTCCATGCAAGCTTTTAGGGTGTGAAAACTAAAGAGGAGACAACATCACCCAGCAGCTTCTGAAGCTCTCCACCTTGGTCTCCCATCACTGAGCAGGACTTTTAGCCCAATCCTTTTTTCCTCACGTTGCTTCAGTTCATTGAGGTTTGAAGTTCTGGACTTTGATTCTTTTCCTTTTCAGCCATTCTGTCGTCGATTTGCTGCTGTTTCTGGGATTTGTTCCTGGCAGCGACCCAGTTTAGTCCATCTGTCAGACAGATGGTCGCACGTTTGACTTTTGCTCCTTCATGCAAAGATTATGAGAAACCTCACCTAATATTTAAAGAGTTTTTGTTACATTTTGAAAGGAAAATATTACTGTTGATGCATGACGTCCACAGCAACTGTAATTTGCAATAAAACGTCTTTTACTGGATCACAGTCTTCAGGGGACACAAGTTGCTTTTTGGCTCTGTAGCTCACTTAATATATCAAATGATTAAGTTTTGCTCAGTTTATCCTGGTTTAATTCTTTTAACCATTGACCACCCTGGTAAATTTGGTCTAGAACCACCACTGCCTGCTACTTAGACAGTCCAGCCACAAGTTTACTGTCATAGTTTGATAAAACGAGGAGTTTATCCAAACGCTGTGGCCCAGATCATTAACCCTCCACTTCTGTGTTTGACAGCACAGATCTTTTAGTAAATGAATAGGAAGCATTAATTATAAATACGTTTCCTGCTTGATGCTCATGTAACATCATGTAGTTTTAAATAATGCTGAAACAACTATTTGGTAAAAATATAACCCAGCCAAGCCCTTCCATATGTATATTTTGAAATCCCTTTAAAGAGGTTTTGTGACCCAGTCAGATGTTTCAAGAGAGCAAAGGTATGGACCACTGTTCCACAGCCAGGATGAAAGCCACGCTTCCCCTGAGTCCAAAGTTTAATGATTCTCTGGAAATCCTCTCCTACCCAGCTGGAGTAAACCTTCCTCAGGACTTAGATGAGCTCTACAGAGAGATGGATCCCTCTGTAGATGTAGTCTCTTTCCTTAAAGACCGTCTCTGGTCTGCCTTAACGTAGGGCTTGTCCCAGTCCACCACGACAGCTCCACAGCATGGTGCAGCGTTGTTGTTCTGTCCAGGTGGGCTGGCAGGTGAGCGGGGAGGCAGGTGTGCAGCGCTGCCTCATAAAAGGACGCTGGAGGCAATCAGAGACATGATGTTTCTTATCATGTTGAAGGCCACATCCAGCAGGAGCAGGGAGCTGAACTGCTGCATTGTTCTGAGTCCGGCGCCATCGCTGCACTCCAATAGCTGCCTGCGTCTGTGAAGGATGAGACTCCACCGTATCTGTGTGGGAACGAATGCACACATGGCTGTGAGGACGCTGCTGGATGTGAGGGTTTTATGAAGGCCACCATGAAAAGCTAAGGAGCAAGGGACTTAAATGGCTTCCTCACAAAGAGCAGAATAAATCGCTGCGTCACAAAAGCAGCCGAGAGCAAACCTGGGCCGCCGCTTCTTTGTTTCCTCCAGCAAAACAAGCCCGATGAAATATGACAGCCCTGGGGGGGGCTGGTGTCTCTCCTCAATAACAAATCAATTCTCAATTCTCTGTCTTGCTTGAAGCTGCTGGCAAACTCCTGTAGAGCTTTGAAATCCTATTTAGTAATCAAGCATGAAAAGCCTGGGATAATAGGCCGTTATGAGATGCAGTCGCAGAAAGGAAAGATAAGCTTACGCTGTAATTGAAATCTCATTCCCATCACATGCACTTAAGGAGCGCCATGTTGGATCTGCTCCTTCCACAGATCTTATCTGCTTGTTTCCACGGGCGGGCAGGTGTGAAATGATTCCACTTCTTACGCCGATGCTGGACTCGTGTGATAATTATTCAGTCCAGCTTTAAGGATGTTTAATGTACGTCCCATTCTCCCCCGTCTGACTTCTTCCTGTCGGGTAAGAAAGGAAAAAGAGCACAACACGTCTGAGGTCTAGTTAAATCATTTATTTCCCTGTTTTTTCAAAATAAAAGACTGGAGACGTTGTTTTTAGACACCTGAGGGAATACAAAAAAAAAGTTTTTTAAATTATGATTTTCTTTGAGGAAATAGGCCCACAGTTTAAACCAGATATTTACATACACTCAACCAGGACACAGGACCCTTTTTTCTCACTGACACTAAACTTTTTCCTGCTTTAGGTCAGTCAAGATTGCCAACATTTTGTAAAAATGTCAAATTATGGTAAGAAAACATTATTTATGCTGTTATTTTTGGAAAATTCAGACGTTTACAGGCATTAAAGTACAGGGTCCCTATGCCTTTAACCAATCTGGGAAAGCCCAGATACTGATTCTATAACTTTGAACACTGACTGGTTAGTTGAAAACATTTGAGCTAAATGGAGAAACACCTCTGGATGCACAATAAGGCAAAGCCTCAAACACACTACGGCTGTTTTTGTGAAAACCACGAGAAATCAGCCAAGTTCATCCCTGGAGCCAACTTCCTGCTGCCTGAAGGTTCCACGATCATCTCTTCTATCAGTTAAAGGAGCTATAAGTAAGATATTAACTGTAAAATCAGCCTAAATCATTCTTATTTCTCCCTGTAAACAATCAATCCTCTCCATCAACAACGTCTTAGTCACGTTTTTCTCCTTTCAAACCCAGAGGTACAGACCAGAACTACTTCGGTTCAGAGTGCAGCCCGTGTTTACTTCCTGGTTCCTCAGCCAATCACATGAGAGTTCCCAGAGTTCCCAACACAGAAAAACAAGGAAGACAGTAAGAGAAGCGGACCAGAACCAGAACAGAATACATCATAGACCCGTCCTGTGGAAGGAAAAATTCAGTGGAATCTCACAGCTGCAGGACCGCTGGGTAAACGCATCACGCACATGTTGTTCCGATTTTAACCACTAGGTGTCATTATTACTTATAGTTCCTTTAAAGGATACCAAACAGCCTGGGTTCTGTGTCCCAGGGATGTTCAGGTCCAAATGTGTGAATGAACTGTAGAGACTTTGTGACGATTCTGGATGACGCTGGAGGCAGAGTGTCCAGAAAAGTCCTGAGAGTCAGTGGCTGGACTATCTGACATGTAGGAGGATGAATAACGCAGGAACCGTCTGAGGACGCTGTGTAGATGACACAGTACCAAAGCTGACAATGATGGCCGGGTGACCTGAGGATGTAAAGTCCAGCGATGAGTGAAAGACGGAGACCCAGTTATAACCGTGATGCTCCAGAGAGGTAGCAGCTGGATCCGTAGAAACAACGCCGTCATCTGAGAGAGGCAGGAAGGTCATTAGGACCAGAGGAGGAAAGAACGTGATGTAGAAATACTGAGGAAACATCTCAGCACGTCTCAGCACAGAAAGTTTGTGGGCAGAGCTGAAATGGTGCGTGAGCGAGGTGGGCTGGAGGAAATCTGTGAACAGAGACCATGTGATTTTAGTTGTTTCTGTTTTGGTCGGCGGTGTTAAGGATTATGAGATTATAGCTTCAGGAAGCAGTTAACAGGGAAACAGCAGAGAACTCTGGGACTTCCCAGATGTGGCATGAAGGATTGGACGTCGCTGGAGCCAGGCTAGCTGTGTGTTCTTTCTCGCTGTGTCTCTTCCTTATCGAATCGTGAACTCTGGCTTTGACTGAAGCCCTCAGTGTTTTAGACGTTGTTCTGGGTTTTTATGGTCTCTTCTTTGAGCCCTCGGAGTAATTCTGGGAGTCTGGCCTCTCCTGGGAAGTCTCACTACTGCTCCACGTGTTTGTGGATAACGGTTCTAACCGCGGTTCTCTGGAGCCTCAAAGGCTTAGAAACGGACGGCTCAACCTTCGCTGACGGACAGACGTCAGTAAATAGTTTCCATCTCTTCTATCCATCCTTTTGATTGGGGGACTTTTGGAGATCCTGCAGGGAACCATGGGAATGTTAATAGCATAAAGACATAAGGTTAGGGTTAGCATAAAGGTTCAAATATAGGCTGAAATTGATGAAGCAGAGAAACCATGACTATAAAACTTCATGGTGGTGATTTATTTTGGATGATTTACTAGATGCTGCCTCCTGATCTCAGTCATCCCGTCTGTTCTTGTCATTTTGGGAAATGACCAACTTCACATTTAGCATCTTTTAAAAGCACATTTTCCTGTTTACTCGGTCGGATGTTCTGGTGTGTCTGATGGCTGGAGCCGGGATGTAAATGCTGCTGTTTGCCACAGAGAACACGTAGAGTTTGTGTCCCTCTGAGTTCTGGGAATATTAACATTTCCGCGTTTCATTATTTCATAACGGCAGCGAGGCGGCGTCAGCAGGAGATGTAAAGCGGATCTCAATTACAGGCAGGTCTGGTAAACAAACTAGCAGCGTGGTTTGCCTTGTTAGACGTTGGGTTGACTTTTTAAACAGATTACCAGGAGTTTAAATTTGCCCTTTTTGATCTTAGCGAGCAGCGTTTGTCATTGAAGCTGCTCAGCACGGGCAGCGTGATGAGCTGGGAAGGCGGCTTCATTTAGTCAGCGCACTTCACACATTCAGCGCCGTCAAAGACAGTCAGCCACAAAACAAAGAAAGCAAAGAGTGCAGGAAGAAAGCGCAGATCTGACTCAGGAGGTAGCTGCGATCGTTAAGTCAGAAGACGCTGAAGCCGGGCTGAGATCTCCTGGAAGTTTGTTTCAAGGTATTTTCACAAATCTTTGAAGCCTGACAGATATATGTGTGCATTACGCTGAGCGACTTTCTAATTTGGTAACTTTGCAGTAAAACAACAACGATGACGTCACAGTCTGTGGTTTTCATTTGAACAGAGTTGTTCTGGGTTTCTGTTTAGCAAAAATAAGAACAGACCAACTCAAAAGCTAAAAGCTGACGTTTACATGGTGACTGAGAAAACTAAAATGTAAATATGTAACCTTGGAGGTGCTCTGAACTCTTTCTCACCCAGCGATGCACTAAAATGGCCTTTCACACACCGGCCCATGGGGGCTAGTGTGCTGCAAGTTGAAGATGTGAAACACACATTAAATGGTTCAATTCCCTCCTCAGCATGCAGGCATGCTTTAACGACCAAATGAAGCTGAGGCAGCAGAGACACGTCCTAAGGTTGCAGGACACCGGCCCTGAGGGCTGTAGTTTGACACCCAGCAATAAAAGATCAGGCCCCAGTGATGCTTTTACATCTACAGTAAAGAAATAAATCTGTTGCTCATCACTGTAGTTTATATTCTCAGGTGAATTGGCCATCATCTGGGGTAAAGCCGTCCTTGGACTCTTACCTCCTTACCTGTCCTCATATGTCACATGGGCGGTTCTAGACAGGGGCCAGCAGGGGCCAGTGCCCCTGCAGAACTGGTCAGGGTCCCTGTTATGGCCGCTGCATTGAAGACATAAAAATGAATCCAATTCTTTTGATGATATGTGCAGGAACAGAAACCGTGATTGATTGGTCCCTTGGGCACATTTCATTTTTTTACCTTTACATTTTTGTTTTAATAATCATTTTAAAATTAATTAAATTCAGTTAAATTGTATTCATATAGCGTCAATTCATGAATCACGTCATCTCAAGGTTCTTCACAAAGTCAGACTCCATCAGATCCTCCAGATTGGTCAGAAAGTTTCCTCTCTAAGGAAACCCAGCAGGTTGCATCAAGTCTCTCCAAGCAGCATTCACTCCTCCTGAAAGAGCGTAGAGCCACAGTGGACAGTCGTCTGCATTGTTGATGGCTTTGCAGCAATCCCTCATACTGAGCATGCATGAAGCGACAGTGGAGAGGAAAACTCCCCTTTAACAGGGAGGAAATTAATTAATGTGTTTCACTTTTAGCTTCAGTCATATTGAGACAGGGTCACAGTTTTCAGAGGTCTGCAACCTGCAGTTTCAGAGACACACGTTGCTTTTTGTCTCTGTAGCTCACTTAATATATCAAACGATAAAGTTTTTCCTGGTTTAATTATTTTGTTCATCGGCCCCCCTGGTAAATTTGGTCTAGAGCCACCACTGCCTGCCACTGAGACAGTCCAGCCACAAACGCTGCTCTCCTTCAGTGATCAGTTAGTACGACCAGAAATTGTAAGAAAATAACCTTTTCGTGCTCTGCCCCGTCAACATGGACTTCTCTACAGCAGGAGCTGAAATGATCCACTTTGGTTCTTCGGGGATGATTTAAATCTAAGACAAAAAGAGAAATCTTCTTTTGCAGCTTAATCTTGTTTTTAACTAATTTTTTTAGCTTGTGTATTGAGTCAAATGTTTTAATTAGTTTTATTTCAACTGTGCGGGTAGGACTGTGTTTTTTTTGTAGTTTTGTTTTATCAAAGCGGTCTCTTAAAATTAAATCTTGGATGTCAGTGAGAATAGCTGAATAAATAAAGGTTAAATAATAATAATGATAAAACAACGTCTGAACTCTGAAACTTTTCATATTTGGTCCTGTTACCCTCAACGTTCCTTCTTTTGGCCTCGGTGGCCTCAGCTTTCATCGCTCTAACGCCTGCTCTGGAGCTCCGACTTTCTCTGCCCCCCCCCCCCCCCCCCCCTCCCCCAAGAAAGGATTGACCCAAACATGGAGCTGAGGGATGGTCACTGAATCTCATGTATCTGCGCTGCCAGGGACTTGATTGTTCTGACTACAACTAATAAGCTCGTTACTTCCAAACATGTTGGTTACAAAGAAGCCCTTTGGTTGAGAGGAGAAGCGTAAAGATGTTGACTTGAATCAATAATTACCAAACATGTTTCTGACATCTATGGAAAAAAACTTAAAAAGCAAATGGATCTCACAAAATTCTGTTGTCACAAACAATTCTAATAGAACACTCTGAGGTTTATGGTGTAACATGAAGAAAATGGCAAAAACAAACATTGGTGAGTGCCAGGAACTGCATGTCTGGGAGGTTTCTGGGTCTTCACCATCAGCTTCCCTCTCACCGTGGAGGAGGAGTCCTCATGAACGTCTTAATTAGCCCATCAGCAGCATAGCAGCTCAGACCTGAGGAGGTTTTCTGTTCAGGGAACCAAACATGGCTGAACTTTGCACGCTCAAAGTTAAAATAATTGAGAATTGTTGCAGGAATAACAAACTGTGCACACAGAAGCTGATCGTGTGTCTTTAACTTTATGATTTCACCCTGCATTCAATCATTTGTTGTTCAACTGCGTAATCTAAATAAAAAACCTGACGATGATTAAAAAACAGCTTAATTATTAGATGCTTCCGGTTTTGCCTGTAAAACAGAAAATAAAGAGTCGGCACAGGAGACTAGCACTCCATCTAAGAAGCTCGGCTGCTCTCAATACTTTTTTTTCTGGAAACATGATTCATGAATATCTGGAGGGTTCTTTGAGGTTTTAATGGCCATTCACTCCATCACAAAATGATTTCAGAGGCAGGAAACAGAACATTTTCCCTTTGAGATAAGGAATTAAAATTAGTGATTAAAAGACTTCCTTTAGCAGTTAAGTTATACTCGCCCATGCAAGTTAAAATGGGCAAACTTTCCACAGATTAAAATGTGTGACTCATTTTCATGCTTTTTTTATTCTAAACTCAGCCCTTTTGCCAAAGGATTTTGCAGAATTCATTGCAGAACGTCTTGCAGCCAGAATCCTCGTTGCGACCTGCAACACATATTCACCCAGAAAAGACAAGAGGATATGACAAAGAAATGTATAAATAATGCTACAGAAGGTTGATTCCGAAGGATGAGCTGGGTCCTTTGGTGCCACAGGGTTAGATTAAACTTAAATTATACGCACACATGTGAATAAAGCTGCCATAAAGTGAACAAACGACCGCGGTGAGATGCTCTGCTCCATCTCCAGTGTTATTCTGTTCTTTAAGATGCTCACAGTACCTTGACACCTGATTCTCTGGTGAGTTCTTCCAATCTGAAATGAGAAATTTTACTGTCTTCTGTCTTTTTTTTCATCTCTTGACGTCACATCTGTCTTCTGCAGCAGCCTCCTAATATAGATTGTTGGGAGGTAAAGCAGGAGAAAAGTCACTGAAAATAAACCCTTCTTGCTTCCTTTTTAATTACCAAAGCATAAACTACACCCATAGCGGTCCCTCTGTTCAGACACATACCTGTCTGCCGTGCAGAAGTGTTCACAGCCCTCAAACGACTGATCCAAAGCACCCAGCTGTGTCTCTGGCTGTTTAGGGCAGCTGTTCTGCTGGGAGCTAAACATCCACCCCAGACTCGGGTCTTCTCCTGTTCCTAACAGGGTTTCATCCAGGATGGACCTGGATTTAGCTCCATCCATCTTCCTACCACCTCAGACTAGTTTTCCTTTCCTTACCGAAGAAAATCATACCGATCCAGCAGAGAGACCAAAGGTCACGGAGGTTCTGTCCAGAGGACCACAATCAGCCGTATGCTCCATAGAGCCGGCTTCATGGAGGAGAAGCCAGGAGAAAGCCATTACTGAGTGTTGGAAACAAGAAGGCAGGTCTTGAGTTTGCCAAAAGGCACGTGGGCAACTCCCCAAATGAACGGAGGAAGTTCTGGTCAGATGAGACTAAAACTGAACTCTTCTGCCACCAAAGAAAATGCTGCCTGGTCCAAACCCAGAACATCCCCCAGAACTCCATCCCCACAGTGAAGCATGGTGGTGGCAGCATCATGCTGGGGATGTTTTTCAGCAGCAGGGACTGAGAAACTGGTCCAGTTTGGGGTAAAGATGGATGGAGCTGAATACAGGGAGGTTTAACTCGTGATCTGAGACTGGGTCGGAGGTTCAGCGACCCGAAACGTACTGCTGCAGCAACACTAGAGGAGTTTAAGGGGAAACATTTACACGTGCAGGAGTGGCCTAGTCAAAGTCTAGACCTGATCCCGACTGAGAATCTGAGGTTAGACGTGAAGATCTCTGTTGACCAGAGAAAACGGTCCAGCCTGGAGGAGCTGCAGCTGTTTAGCCTGGAGGAACGGGCAGAAAGCCCAGAGGCCAGAAGTGGAGAGTCAGAGAGACGGACCCAGAGACCCAGAGACCCAGAGACCCAGAGACACACAGACCCAGAGACCCAGAGACCCAGGCAGCTGGAGCTGCTGCTGCTGAAGGCTCTAAAAGTCCTCACTTTAGGGGGGGAACAGTTCTGCACGCTAATCTTTTCTGTCATTTTGTCCTATTTGTTGTTTGCTTCACAATAAAACAGAATTATCCATCCTCAAAGTTGTTGGATAAAATGTTGCAAACTCTCAAAAAATCCATTTTAATTCCAGGTTTGGAGGCAAGAAAACATGAAAAATGCCAAGGGGGGTGAATACTTTCACAAGGAACTGTAAATGAAGAAGAGGTACCTCTCTGTCGGTGAGGTTTTACACATAAACCCGGAGCTTCCAACGTGAGACTTTCTCCTGCAGCTACATCTTCGGAGCAGCTATTTTCTCCTCCACGACTATAATTTGATTGATTTGAATCTGAAGTTAAACCAGCTTGAAAGTTTAAGCCTCGAAGCTTCCAGTGTTCTCAAAGCACTCGCCACAAAAACACAAGAAAAGAGGAAGGAAAGAAGTTCTGCTTTGAATTAGAGGTAAAGTTTTTGGATAGTCAGATTGCGCTCAGCTCCTGCAGTGGATGGGCTATAAAAATCCGTCTAAAAATATTTGGTTTCATCATTAGCAGCATCTCTGTACACCTGGCAGTTTAATTCCCCGGACATTTTTCTACTTTGAAAACTGGAATCAAACCAAGCTTGCCTGCTCATCTTAGGGTCAGAGAGGCTAAAACAACAGAACGTGCCAAAATAAGAACCATCTCATCCAAATGAAGAATGTCAAACGCTTTGGGGGGGGGGGGAGGCTTGTTTATGTTGTTGTTGGAACGGTTAATAGATGTCTGATTTAGTCAATTACAGCTTTGATGGTGAGGCACAAAGACGTGTTTGTTTCTGTGTCTGCTCTGCTCCGAGAACGAGGAGTCCGTGTTCAGGGATGGCTGATGAGAGAGCGAGAACATCTGCCTCGCTTTTCACGCCGACACAAACGGCGAATCAAAGGCGGCGAAGGCAGAGAACATGGAGGAGCTCAGGAGTCATTTCAGGCTGGAAGTGTTTTCATGTAACGTCACACAGCGTTAACTCCGCCGTGCTGAAACCCTGCTGCTGTGAACCATGTGATGGTCTGAGGAAGCAGGTTCAAAAAGCCGGGATTCAAACCCTCCTGTTCTTTAGGGTGGTACGGTACGCTCTGACATCTGGTGAGACTCGCTGCCCTTCTGCTGCACGCTGCCATGTCTGCAGAGCGACCAACTGCTTCCTCAATGTGACAAGCTGCTTTCTGCCTTACACTTACCCAGGTGCTTACATAATCCCAGGAATAAAGTGTATTGTTCACAAGGGGCCAGAATACAACTAAAACGTCTGCTTCAGATCTACGTTTGCTTTCTGGGAAGTTTTTGTTTCTGTTTTTCGTGCGACTCAAACGGGAGAATTTCAGCTGGGAGGACTATTAAGTCGTTTCACAAGGCTGAGCTGCTTTTTGCTGGGTTCATCAGGCAGGGTTTGCACGTCGGTATCATTTCAAAAATATATTTGGCTGCAAAAAAACATGGACACTAAAGGATTGTTTAATTGCTAAATGAAGCAGACATTTTGTTTTGTATATATTTGGTTATTTCAAATGACCAAGATCAGTAAATGTTTTAAATTGTTATAAAATGCTGTTAATTTAGCAGCAGCAGGAATAAGTAGAAGCAGGTGGATCATGAAATCTAATTTTGCCCACTGTCGCTACATGCATGCTGGGTATGAGGGATTGCTGCAAAGTCAAGGAAACCATGCCAGCAACTGCCCACTGGGGCTCCATGTTAATCCAGGAGGAGTGAAAGCTGCCAGTCAATGACTGGATGAAACCTGCTGGGTTTCCTTAAGGTGGGTTCACATTGAGAGCGAATGTGGCAGGCTGAGCGACAGATTCACATGATGTCACTGCGCACAGGTGCCACTCGAGGCGACGTGTTGGAAAGCGATGCAAAGCGATGCAACAGAGGCAATGCTAGTGACGCAAAATGTGCAGTTCTGGGGATTAAAGCGAATCCAGAGCGACACGACACCTGCGATGGATGCAAAGTTGGTGGAGTTGAAAGGACTGAACTTTTGAGTCTTGTCACGCCGCAACGACCAATCAGGAACTGAACCTGGGGTGAAGGACTGCGGCGGAGACGAAGCAGTTTTCATTAGACCTTGAAGAAAAGCTGATAATAGAGGTCTGCGGTCAGCCTGAGTTGTATGACTTAACCAATTATTAAGTAGTAAGCCTGGAGAAGAGTGAGTGAGGAGACTGGAGTGGCAGGGAAGTGAAGGTGTCACTAGAGGGAACCATTGTACTGCTGTACTTCTGGCTTGTCTCCTGCTGTGTGAACGGCAGAAAGCAAAAGTGGCGACTTTGTCGCGCCGATGTGAACGCACCTTAAGTTAGAAGACTTTTAACCTGACGTGTGTTGTGAATTGGTGCTATATAAATAAACTGAATTGTTAATAAATGATTGTCTAAATATGCTGACATAGCATTTGTCTTCTTCAGGACATCATGAAAAACAATCCAGCGTTAGAAGAAGTTTTCTGGATGTTGTTCCAGATAATGTTCAAAACATTCTAATCGGTTCTGTTAGCGCATTAAAACAGTGACAGCAGCTATTTACACCTTTTCAATGTTTGATACTAAACATCTTTTGTACTACTTAATGTGCTCTAAACTGAGACAGATTAGGGAAATACATTGACAAGTAAAATGGTCCTTTAACATCTCAAATAAGTTAATATATACAATAATATCTGTTATGTTTAATGTCTTCCATCCCATCTGTTTAAAGAATTACATCCAATAATTAGCATTTCATTATTTTTAGGGCTGACAGGCCTGCAGCTCCCATTGTGCTGGAGAAGCGGAAACTCTGTGCCAGCTGCAGATCAGAAAAAATAAATAAAATAAAAATTCAATAAATTAGAATATAAATAAAAAGTAACTCAACTCACTGAGTGAAACACATCATACTGGTTGATTGCACACAGAGTCTTTATTTCTGTTAATTCGGATGTATTTCTGCTTACAACTAATGAAAAAAAGGCATTTAAGGTTAGAATATTACATCAGACCACTGAAAACATTTTAATGCAGAAATGTGAGCTTATTGAAAGGTTTGTTTAATACCTACCTAAATGTTATTATATTCAAGAGGTACTTTCAATCTGACTAAAGAGTCTCATTGGAGCTAAAGCTTCTTTATAAGCAGAGATGCTAACACAAGGTTTATAGCAGTATGGGTGTGTTAGACAAAGACAGAAATAAAACTGTCATCAAAATCAGTGTATCCTCACTCTTTGATTTATAATCTAATATTAGCACAACTGGCTGCTAAAAGAAGTGCAGAAAATGGCATTTAAATCTCCTATAAGCCACCAGTTAATCACAACACAACTGATCTAAAGTCATAATAGTATTATTTAATATAAAAAAATAAGTAATCTGAAATATACAGTATATTTATATACTTTATCTGTCATTCAGTCCGAAGAGCAGGGATTGGTCAGAGTTTTGGTCCCTCAGGTTACGGCGTAATCTCCTTATCTACTGGTTGTCCCACATGCCGATCATTCTGAGGCGCTAACGTAACGCCAGTGCGTGTGCTCGTTCCTCGTTAGTTTCCCCTTGTTGGCTGTGCATGTGCACTTCTAGCTTATCTTAGCGGTTAGCTTAACGGTTAGCTTAGCGGTTAGGTTCGGTGTTAGCCGTTCATTGTAGCTCTGCTGCTTTCACCGTATACTTTGAACATGGCTGAGAGTCGCGAACCGCGTACAAGTTTATGAGAAGAAGAGGAAGGCCTCAGTAGAAAGAAATAAGACCAGAGAGGATTTAGGAGATTTTTTTATGTGATCCTGCTGAGGAGTGAAAGAGAGGTTAAGATGGTCTTAAGCAGTTATTCGCAAAGGAACTTGAGCGATTTCTACTGACGTTTCCAGAAAAATCGCAGATTCTATCTTTAATGTATATACTATGGGGTAGAACAGTGCAAAGTACTTCCAATGACAATATCTACTGTTTACTATATGCAGGCCAGCTGACAGCTTTGCTAGGGCCCGGGACAACACAGTCTTTTTGGGCCCTCCCTCTATACCTGCCGCCACCACACACACACACACACACACACACACACACACACACACACACACACACACACACACACACACACACACACACACACACACACACACACACACACACACACACACACACACACACACACACACCAATAAAGTCAACTTAACTGTATACTTCATGCCCTGGCAATCTCTGTATTTTATACTGGATATTTTAAACCCATCTATTGAATTTAGTGCACTAGTTGATCTTTTCTTCATAAGAGAACAGCAAGCACTGCAGCCAAAATATGACCTGCTGTATATCAGCCAGTCCCTAAACTTGATGTATCATGAAACTGTTGACCTTTTGGGTTTTGTGATTTTTATTTTATTATTACAATTAAATAATAATAATAATACTAATAATAATAATGTTCATAGTGTTTTTCTCCTAATCCACCTCTTATATCTTTCAATCGTTATGTAATGTTGTTTGTGTTGTGTCCACCTGCCTGTTGCTTTAATCCTATAAATTTCCCCGTTGTGGGATAAATAAAGGATTAGCTAATTTTATCTTATCTTAAATAACACTTTTGAATAGGATATATGTACTGGGTTCTTTCAAGGTCTTAATTACATTTTCTGTGTGGGCTCCAGTAACATGTGACAGATAATATCTACTTTGAAAGTTAACATGAACTGCTGCTGAAGATGACCACTGATCTACCTGGATGTTCTCTGGAGGACTGAAACGCCTCAGTCAGTGACGTCAGTCTGTGGGTCTGTGTCTGTCGGGGCAATGAGAGAAGTTTCGTCTCCTCTCTCCGTTTCTGTCGCTCGACATTTTCTTGCTCATGGTTTTTCACGTGCTTAGATAAATTTGTTGTGTTTCCACTGAATTTAACCGGCTTTTTACAAAACGGTATTAAAATAGAGCCAAACGGCTTCTTTCCCTCTTCATGTTTTACCGCTCCTGTTTTCTCTCTCTCTCCGAGTTTGAGAAGCGCAGTGCGTTGTTTGTGAGAGAGAGCTGAGTGGGCGGGCCAGGCTGAGCCTGCGTGCTGATTGGCTGGCGCCGCTGAGCCACGTACGAGAGGGGAGGGGGAACAGCAACATGCCATGACACAGACGCGGAGACTTTGGATGAAGCTGCGCGCTGACTGACACTCTGACTGGTCAGTCAGCGTGTCAGTTTTGGGCCCCCCCCCCCTCTGTCCTGGGCCCAGGATAACTGACCCGTTTGTCCCCCCCTGTCGGCGGGCGTGACTATATGTTTATTGGACCTCCAAATGACCCAATGAGCTCAGCAGAAAGAAAGTAGCATTAAACAAAGCTTGTGGACAAAACAAGAAGTCTCTCCTTAACATAAACCGGGGGTGTCCAAACATTTCGGTACAAGGGCCTAAATTGTTAAGTCAAAAGTACTGGAGGGTCAAACAATTTATGATAAAATATGAAAAAAACATTATGTTGTGATTTTTTTCCTGCCCTACAAAACATGATCATTTTAATTAAACCAAATAATCTGATTCTCTGTAAATCACTGTAGATCCAAAGCAAAAATAAGGGGTAGCACTTCATAATAACTAAAGTTTATTTAGCATGAATTAATGATTAACTTGTAGTTAATCTGGAGAAGATCATTTATTAAGGATGAATCCTATTTAATAAGATAGAAATTAACATATCCATGAATGCTTTTCTCCTAAAGACTAATTACATACAAAACCAAGATAATCATTGTTTATTCATACTTAATAAACTATAGACAAAACCATGAACTGCCACAAGTTACTTTTCACCTGTGAAATCGGACCAAAGTCATTCAAAATCAAGCCAGGGGACATGGGATGGAGAGCATATTTTTATGTATTGAATTACAGCCTTGCAGGTATATGATTGAATAAAACATTGTGCATTCCCGCTGCACAGTAGACAACACAATATGCTGAAATTCTGCATATAATGTAATGCAAACATGGCTCAGAAAACACAGAACATAAAGCAGGTTAGGTTGGTTCCTTTGTACAGTTAAAACTTATGCAAAAACATTTTGCGTCACAAAAATTTAGATCCTTCAAAGAATAAAACCAGACTGATTTTAGTTTGGTTATGTAATTAGTCTTTAGGAATAGGGCAAATAAGGAATGTGTTTATTTGTAGCTTATTAAGTAAGAGCCATCCTTTATTAAAGCATTAAAAGATGTTCTCCAGAGAAGATAAATGTTTTTCACGATTAATTAATGCTAAATAAGGTGTAGCTATTATGGTGCAGCCAATGAAAGGAAATTAAGAATTGTTCAGGGAATCCTATACAATTATTTCATATTGTGCATCAATTAGTTATTTCTAATTGATGGTTGAGTTGCCATATCTTTAAGTGTTTAGTAGATGACCCGAGAATGGGCAGATCTTGGAACAGGAGGTAATCACTCCAGGTTTGGGAGGAATGATGAGAGAACACTACCTGTCCAAAAGAAGACACGATTCTCTAAGTTGTGTCCTCCAAAGCCAGCAGATATGCAATAATGTGATGCGGTATACGGTCCAGCAGAGGATGAGTCCAGTTTGGTGAAAACCAGGATCCATGATGGACTGGGAATTCAGTTCTACCGTTGGCAAAGAGCAATGTAAAAAATGAAAACACGGGTAGGAGGGTTATTGCTTTTAGTCACAGCTGTTGACAGGCAGCTTCCCTGAATGACATCAAAAATGTAGCTGAAAGCAAAATATACTGTCTTCTCCTAATTAAACCTGGTTCTGTGAATAACTTCCCCAGAGGCTGACATGTTCTCTGCACAGCAGCAGCAGGTTGCTGTACAGAGCAAACTATCAAAAAGGTTACACTGCGAAGGTAAAGTGACTTTCTTCAGTTAAAATGTGCTTACAGAGTTTTTTTTAGACCCTTTTTAATACACAGCAAGTTTCGGGCAAAAGTGTTAGGAATTAGTAAGGAAGTTAATTTTACACTTAAACGAGTGAATAACTAGTTTAATTGATTTTTTGTGTGCAAAACCTTTCGGTGCAATGCAAAACAAAGTGCACATTCTGAACTTTCAAAGTCAGTTTTTGTTGTAATTTCTTTTATTTGTCTTCTAGATGATGTAAACAGTTGTTGATTTCATTGTTATAACAATAATATAAAGGTCTGTGGTGTTCAAGCCAACAGAGAATGAGCTGTTGTCACACAGCTGCAGGTTCTGCAGGAGACCTGATATCTTAGCACTGTCATGATGCAGCCTGAAGGCTGCATGCTGAACACTTCCTGGCTCCTTCCCCAGTGCAGCCCTGATTGGGAACACCTGACAGGACTGCAATCATCCTGGACTCACTCCACCTGCTCTCACCACTATAAAGACTCACCTTCAGTTTGTCCTGGTTGCCGGTTCGTCTCAGTCTCCTGAACACCATGCCTGTCTCGTTCATGCTCGTCTCCTGGTTCTGTTCCTGTCTGCTCCGGTCTGTTCTCGCCTGCCAGTTTCCTATACCCCTGCAACCTCCGTCTGGTAAATGACTTTGGCTTCATCATCCACTACCTGCTGTCTCAATAAACTTTGGAAACCAGCTCTGTGTGTGTGCGTGCTGTGTCCGAGTTCATCCAAGACAAATCATGACAAGCACAAGGTTAGCCTTTTCTAACCTGCTGAATTTTAATCAATTTTGGGGAAAGGAGGGAATATCAGCAGAACTCTCTGATCTGATTGGGCGAAGCGACACCTAGTGCCCGCCTACCAAAGGTTGGTATCAAATTAAAACGTAAGCAGCACACCTTATGAGAAACCACAAGAAGGTAAGCTAGTAAAGGCACTTCTTGCTCTTCTACTGTCAAATAAGAAATCGTGGATTCTTACAAAACAAATGCGATCGCAGCAGCTACGTGTGAGTCCTCCTGCGCTGCCGTGTTTATGTTGGTTCGGCTGTGGGCTCAACCGCTCTTCCTGTCATTGCACCGGTATTCCACTCCTTAAACTTCAATACTGCAACGTGATTGGCCCGAACCGCTTTTGGTTTGGACACAAACGGTTGAAGCGGGACGGAATGATTCTGTTGTGTTTGTGAAGCCAAGGTTAGGCCTTTTCAGGACACAGAAAACCATCATTGGACCTTGTTGGACACTCAACAGGTACAGAAAGGATATGTCTGCTAATTGGACTCACTGACTCCAGTGAAAACCTGTCACACAGGTTTTCTGGATGCTGCTGTCAGTTTCCGTTTGACTTTGTCTTGCAAACTCTTTAACTGCATTAAATTCTTATTATCACTGCTAATTCAATCATTTGCAGGGCTCTCAACTCTCAGCAATGACCGTGAGACACACACATTTCCCTGTCTGCCCACGGCACACATGGCATTCCTCATGCAAATAAATAACAAAGCCCATATGGGCTGCGGATGATCCATCCACAGAACTGTCCGTTCAGAGCTCAGTTTAGACTCTTGTTTTTTATCTGTACTTCCACGTCTAGTTGGTCAAAAATGAGACGGAGTGACTGGAATAGAACTTGAGAGCTCCGCTGATGGGTTTGGGTGTGTTTTAAGATTATGACAAACTTTATTTCCCTTTGTACACCGATGGGACATTAATGTTTGTGTTCTCCGGTCTGCTCATTACAGCAAAATATAGCTTAAAAGTCTTTTAAGTGGTGTCCGAATGTCTGCTAGCATTAGCCGCTATTAGCTTCTCTAATAACTCGTTACTACACAAGTAAACATAACTACGGTTTGTTTAAACATAAAGCTTGTTCTCGTTTCGCTCCACCATCTGCCGGTAGGGCTATGAGCGTTAGTGAAACATTAATAGGAAACATTAATGTCAATTTAATTGTGTTTTGTCTAATTTAAGATTAACCCATCAAGCTAATGGCCATATGGCCCAGATGTGCCTGACATATTATTATTTCCGGTCGCTCGTCCGCTTGCAGTGCCCTCTACCTTTTTTAAGTTACCAGTTTGAGTTTTAAATAATTACATTAATAATAAAAATATAGATTTTTATGTAGCAAATCATTCTTTGAAATTTTATTTCCTCAAATAAAGTTTTATCTAACCTGGAGTTGCTTTGTGAATGGGTTGAACACAGACCAAATGTTGTTCTAAATTAGTTAAAATAATTTAACCTCAATTCATGGTGGTTTTCAACTATTTCTTTTGATGTTTTGTGTGTACATAGTTCCTTAGTTTCTTTAATCTTAATTTTGATTAGTAGTTTGGTTAAGTTTCACTAGCCTAGTAGGATTTGTTTGCTGAACTATAGTATTAATATAGGTGAACAACATTATATTACAGTGTTCCCTGGATGTGCATTTATTTTTGTTAATACATTCTTATACTTGAAGATAAGTTGTTAGTCGTTTATTCCATATGTGTGCAGAGTTTGCTGTTAAAAGAACTCCAGAGCTCAAATCAATCTTTCAACTATTGTCTTGATATCAAGGCCAATTAGCCTGATATTTACCAGACAATACCTAACAGACCAAGAGTTATTTGATAAACATTTAAAAAATTAAAATCATGTAATTACGCAACATATTTCTATACTTGTAGCTCTCAGTTTATTCTTGTGTTAATTTTTACTTGGTGTCTTGTGCTTTTATCCTGGTTAGATTTTATTAGTGCTTCTCTGCTTGATTCCAGTCTCAACCTGCCACCCTAATCAGTGTCATTCTGTTCACCTGTTGATCCCAATTACTCTCCTTGTTTTCACCTGCACCAAGCCACATCTATACTGGTTTCATTCACTCTACATGGGCAAATAGTCTTTTGTTCATGCCAAGCCATTTTCTGTAGCTCATGTCTGTATGTAAGTTTTTCTTCTTTTTATTACATTCTTCCACTCACTGTGCTGCTTGTGCCTTCCTCTCTGCTACTGGGTTCGCTCCAAGAAACACAGCCTTGACACAAACAAAGAACTTCAGCTTCACCTGCTCACAGCGTACAGATAATAAGTTTAACTTGCTAAATCTAAGGGAAATAAAATAAAGGCACAAAAAATCTATACATATATGTGCATGTGGTGTATATCCATATGTACACAAATAATTTAAATATATAAATGATAAAAAAGACTGAAACACCAAGGACACTCTTTTGACTACCAGAATGGTCATATTTTGGACAGAGAAGACAGATGGTTTGAGAGAGGGGTGAAAGAAGCCATTTACGTAAAGCGAGAAAAAACAACTTTAACCAGAGGAGGACTCAGGTTTCAACTTTCACACACAGCGACAGGTTTGATTCCTGCCAAGTTTCACCCCAGTTCACACCTCTATACATGTGACCACAACATTCCTCCTGGGAGCCAGGCTAACGTTGAGCCTAACGACTCTCCGTTGTTGGGGCGATCAGTTCCAGGTGAATCTACAGGTGAATCTAAGATCTAACGAGGCCTGCAGGTCTATAAAGCTGGAACTCCTCACAACTCCAGACATTTAGAACTGAGAAAGCTTCCTGGATGGGAAGAGAAACGTCTTCAGCTTCAGAATAGAAGTCCAGTTGTTTTATTTATTTATTTTTTTTATTTGGGTTGATCATAATCTGGATGACTGAGAGTCTTTACCAGTAAATATATAAAGGAAAAGAAAGAAAGGCAAGTCATAGTGCAAATATGTTTGTATGTCACAGCATGGTGACTGCTGTTTTTACTCTAAGCTTTGTTAGCTGCCAAATGTCAGCATTAAATTAGGAAAGGTGAAAAAATAATCCATGTAGAAGACAATGGCGAGCTCTGTGAAACTAAATTAAACAATCGAAACCTGAGGGAAAGGCCCAACAACCAGTTCATGGTACAACTAGAACGTATAGCTCAAGCAGGGAATAAACAGGCAGACCACCTGTGGCTGTGATTATAAAGCTTATCAGATAAAAAATATTGCTCTCTTTTACATTTATGTGTGTCCTCTCTCAGCACCAAAGTCTGCATTTGTCCACAGCTCGGGTTAAATCAGCAAACATTAACTCCAGCATGTTTAGTCATGTTAATTAGCTTCAAATTAAACAGATTTTTTTTCTCAGTGTCTGACCAAAATGAAGAGTGTTTCACTGTAGCAAAATTCAGATTATATTTCAGTATTTAAACTTTCCTTCGATCCACCACATATGCAGCATTACTTACAGATATAGTGAACAATCTTTTTCGCCTTCCTGCTCCGTGGGGTTATTGGTTGTCCCACATTCTGATGCCCTCACCTAACGCGTGCATGCTCGCGCTGGTTTGTTGGGTATCCAGGCATCCATTCTCCTGATTTCTTTTTCCTCATTGGACAAATCACCATCTAAGTCTTCACTGTATGAAAATAACTAAAGCTTTTTAAAGGAAGTGGGTTCAATAAAAATGAGAGCAAAGTCACCTAAATATTTTATTAAAAGAGACTAAACTAAATTAAGTAGAGGTTGTAACACATAAGACAAAAACAAATAACATGGCAGCATGAGAAAGTTGGTTAAATATTTTTATTTGAAGGCAGCATCCATTCCTCAGGTTGTATTTCTGTTTGGGTTTTCAGCTGTAGACACATTTTGATCCGTTCAAAGATTATTGAGGTTGTAGAAGCAGATTTAAACTGATACTGTTCAATTAAATCAGCCAATAGCAAAGCTCTTTGTGTTTCAATTAGATATCGCTTCCAAAGCACAAACTGTTGTTTATGCATGCAGCCCAGAATTCAATGCATATTTGGGGGATTTCTGACTGATGTGGCCTTTTGCCTCTAAACCTATTTGACTCAGACATTGTCAGCACTGCTAAGTCCTATGACTTAATTTCCATATTTATGCTTCCTGAATTCATAGTCCAACTGTGTTTGTGTACAGAGCGTGCATCATGATCAGGGCTTTTTTTTTTGTCTGTGTAGCAAACAGCTACCAAAACAAATTTCCTTGCATATATTTTATCTCCTCCTCCTTCCGCCGGGATATTAAGTCAGGGAAGGTCTATCTCCCTCCTCCTGCAGAACGACCGTGGTCACATGTGCGATATTTCACATATCAAATCAGCTCAGTGCTGGGATGACATCTGCGGTTGGTGCATTATTTAATCACGGTTGAACAAGAGCGCAAAAATAATCCCATTAGCATAGTAATCTGAAGGAGGAGCTGAATTACCAGCGAGCGGCGCAGCTTTGTCTCGTGTAGCCAGTATGTTGCAACAAATGCGCCGTCAAATGTTTACGAGCTGTGAAAGCGGTCACCATCAATTCATTAGTCAGCTCTCTGAGAGAAAATCTTTCTTGATCATCCGATGATGAAGGAATAATCAAATAAAAAGGCATAATATACAGAGCTCTGAATTGGTATGGCTGTGTTATGGTGAAACTCTGGAGGAGAGTAGGTGTTTGTCTGCACAGCACTGTGACTGCTCTGTTTAGTCTGAGCTTTATTAGATCCTCTGGTCAGTATGAAGTCAGGGAAGGTAAAGAGTTGTCGTGCATTTTCATGGTGAAGCAGCCGACCCAGAGATGATAGGATCCCTGGTCGCCGTGCATCGTGAGAGCCCACTAGAGGGAGTAATTCCCCTTCATGCCTGCAGCCAAGACCAGCTCCGGCCTCCACAGCCTCTGCGGGTCAGACAGAAAAAAAAGACTTACCCAGAATCTGCAGAGCAGAACCAAATGAACCCAGAAGCAATGTTGTACTGGCTGTTGTCATACTTACATCACGTTTGTTCACAGCTCAGAAACCCTCCAACTGCATTTCACATCCAGGGTTGTTACCAACCCCATCCACCCCCATCCCTTCTCTAAGTAGATGTCCACAGAGTGAATCCTCCTGTTTTCCAGCTGTCACGGTTTGTCCTTCAACCATTAGGCAGAGACACTCCCGGAAAGGTTTTCATTAAAGCGGCAGATTTGTTTCTGCTGCCTCAGAGTGTCCCTACCAGCGGTAACGAAGGAGAATACCACCTCCTGAAAAGGCTCACATTCCCAGAACACACTGAGCCAGAGAGCATCCCGCTGAACAACCCCGAGCATTTCATTTATCTGAAAGTGGATCAGACTGCAGCACCAATTGGCTCACAGTGAAAAAGGTTGTTGTTCATATGTCGGCACAGCCCTGGCCCCTCGGGTGTATTTTCAGTTAGGGCCCCAGCACCACTGGCCCCTTTTTCTTGTTCATGCTTGGTCTTGTTTTTTGTTCTTTTGTCTGTATTTATGAGCTTCAGTAGCATCAGGGAGGAGGTTTACAAGTTTAAAAACAATAAGAAGTTTTCTACCTTTATTAATATTATGCTCCTTACAAACGGAAATTATTGTTATGCTCAGACACGAGCGGCAGAGATTATTTAATTAGTTTGACACAAACTGTTTAATCGCAACAGCTACAGTCAACATGGAAAAATATTACCAAAGATGCAAGTGGTGCCCAAACCACATCGTATATAGAGATTTGTTTTTATTTCACACTGCTAATAGTTTCACACGTTCTATGATTCTCTCCCATTTAACTTACCATGTGACCTCCTGGTCTGGAGCAACATCAGCAACATCAGGCCTCCCAGGATGATATTGAGCAATTCATATTTTAAGCAGCACGTACACAACAGTGATTGACACTGCTAACAACCAATCAGAGCCAGAAATTCCTCCTAGCTGTGATTGGCTGTTTCGGACCGGGAGCGGTGTATTTCTGCAAATGACAGTAGGACCACTGGGAGGAGCTAGATTTTTTTCACAGATTATCTGTCTCATATTTTACTGTTGGAGCAAAGTGACAGTTTTAACAAATGTATCAAAAATACATTTACACAAAATTTACTTACTGCATCTTTAATATATGGAAATCTTGAACCTGGCAGATTTCCAGAGTGAAACTGAAGCAGTTTCTCAAAGAACAGCAGTTTTGTAGACATGATTAACAGCCAATCCCTGATGGTTCTGCATCAATAATAATAATCATCGTATTAATTGTCATTGCAACATACATTCCAATGAAATTTGTTCTCTGCATTTAACCCATCCTCGTGGGGAGCAGTGGGCTGGGGTTAAGGGTCTTGCTCAGGGACCCAGAGTGGCAGTCTGAGGGAGTTGAACCCAGAACCTCCGGGACACAAGCACAATGCCCTTACCATCAGGCCACCACTCGCCAAATGTTGAACATGTAGTTGTTTGGTGTATTACAACTGCAGTAATTGGTATATGAGGTGAAGGGACACACCCCTGAGGAGCACCAGTGGTGATGTTATGATCAGAACAGGGAACAACTAAAACCATCTGGATTGAAATTAAACTTCGTCACGAACAGGATTCGAACCTGTGCGGGGAAACCCCATTGGATTTCGAGTCCAACGCCTTAACCTCTCGGCCACCGTGACCTCTCTGATGACCAACATGAAAATGAGGACAATCCAAACATCAAGAAAGGATCGAGTAGAGCCTGATTTCAAAGGCGGGACTAACAGGGTCAGCGTCAGCAGGTTAGAACCAATCAGATGTGAAACTATGGATGTGACGTAAAAATCTCCAAGCAATGTGGTCTTTTTTTTTAATTTATAGTCCGTGAAACATGACATGCCATTAAGCAAACTCTCCAGTGAACGAATTTTGCTGCTTTTGTCTAAACAAATGTAAAGGTACATGATGTACTTACAGGGTTGGATGAGGGACACAGGAACATAAACAGCACTGGTTTCTTCCAACTCCCTGACCAGTTTCAGTTTTGTCTTTTCATTAATGTTGGAGAAAGGTCGGTTTGTTCTGGACTATCAGGTTTTTCTGACCTGCCGCTGACTGATACCTTTGTGAGGGGACAGATCTTCAGAGAAGTCACGGTGGCCGAGAGGTTAAGGCGTTGGACTCGAAATCCAATGGGGTTTCCCCGCACAGGTTCGAATCCTGTTCGTGACGAAGTTTAATTTCAATCCATGTATTGTCTGGATCAAGTTTTACTCATTCCTAATTAGTTGTTCCCAGCAAGTCAGGTGAACAGGACCTTATCTGGTCTTCTTAAGATCAATACTGCTCCTCAGGGGTGTGTCTGATCACATTACATACCAATTACTGCAGCTGTAATACATCAAACAACTAGATGTTCAACTTTTCAAATGACACATCTATTCTCTGCCTCATTTCAGGCACATCAGACTTCACTAGTTACAGACAGCAGATTTAAACCTTTGTTCAGTGGTACGAGGAACACTTTCTGACTCTTAATGTCCAGAAGGCATTTGGAGACCACTCTCCATCCATAATCAGTTAATTGCCCAGGAAGACTCCTACAAATATATTGGAATAAATCATCATGGATTCAATTCAATTCAATTTTATTTATATAGCGCCAATTCATGAAACATGTCATCTCGAGGCACTTTTCAAAGTCAAATTCAATCATATTATACAGATTGGTCAAACAATTTCCTCTCTAAGGAAACCCAGCAGGTTGCATCAAGTCTCTCCAAGCAGCATTCACTCCTCCTGAAAGAGCGTAGAGCCACAGTGGACAGTCGTCTGCATTGTTGATGGCTTTGCAGCAATCCCTCATACTGAGCATGCATGAAGCAACAGGTTGACTATGTCTGCATCAGGGTCCAGCAGCGGCTACATTTTCTGCGCAGGTTCAGGGCCTTTGGTGTCACTCAGAAAGTCCTGCAGCTCTTTTACCATGTTGTAATAGAGAGCATCGTTGGGTACGGCCTTTCTGTCTGGTTTGGTCACCTGTCTGTCCAAATGAAGGCCAAACTTACTTGCCTTACTCAAAGAGATGTGATGTTGATGGGAGCAAGCAGCACACATCACTTCAGACCATCTTCAATGAAACAATGAAACAATGAAACAATAACCAGACAAGCCCCGAAAATTATTTCAGCCCTTACTTATATTCTTTATTCAGAGAATCAGTTTCTTCCTTCAGGTTGATGTCTTAGAGTCCTTCTGTAGACTGAACCGCTAGAATTCATTTGTTCTGCTTTCCATAAAAGCAATAAACAATATCAAACAGTAAATTGTGGAAGTAGGCAAGGTTACCTGAAATTCTAAACTAATGCTTCTTTTATGTTTTCAATTTTTTATGATGGATTCTTTATAGAACAGTTTTTAGTCTCTCTAAATTCTCCTTAGGTGTGAGTGGTTGTTTGTCCTGTCTGTCTCTGTGTTGCCCTGTGATAGACTGGCGACCTGTCCAGGTGAACCCCGCCTCTCGCCTATTGACAGCTGGAGATAGGCACCAGCAACCTCTCAGGACCCCAACAGGAATAGACGTGTTAGAAAATGGATGGACAATAAAGTTCATCATCATCAACTCTGAGAAGGTTGCAAGCACCCGGTTCAACTGTGGGTCCCTGAGCAAAACCCTTAGCCCTGGATTGCTTCCTGGGTGCTGGGATAGCTGCCCACTGCTCCCTGAGGGATGGGTTAAATGCAGAAGACACATTTCATTGGAATGTACGATTGCAATGACAAATAAAAATGTCTCTTAAAACATCAGGAAAATCCAACTAGTAGCTGAGCTTTGTTGTAGATTGATCAGACTTTCCATAACTGATGGTAGATGTGAACCTAAAGCAACTGAATCCTAAGCCTGAACCAGATGGGTTCCAGGCTGTGCAGCAAAGGCATAGCTCAGTTTTTTTACAGTTTTTTTCTTATTAAATTGGGTCGGATACCAGAATTTTCTACTATGGGACAATAAAGGAGATTTCTATTCTACTCATGTATGCTCATTAAAAGAAGAAAAAGCTTTGAAATTATTTCGGATGGTCTCATTCTTCACACAATAACCTAAAATTTTAACAACCCCTTTTATATTTTCTTTACTTTGTGTGGAAGAACTGGGGACTTGCCATGTGCCAGTCTACTTCAAAGCTTCCACCATCATCCCTGTTCCCAAAAAAACTAACAAGGACCACAGGTGTGGATGACTGGAGACCCGTTGCAGTGAAGTCATTTTAGCCCATGTAAAGATCTGCCATGTTGTTCTTTCTCTGCAAATACTTGTAATAATTTTCTCTATTCTTTCATTATTCTCATACGACTAGCATTTGTTCATTACATATTATATATTTCTACATTTACTCACATCAACTGTATGTTTTTCTATGTGCAGCACCTTATCATCAAAGCAAATTCCTTGTAGTGTTAATATCACTTATGGCTCTTTCTGATTCTGATGCCAAAGAAGTTCCATCTCATAGAAACAATCTTAATTAAGTGACCCTGGCGAGGAAAGCCTGATTTAATAACGATAAATCAGAACCGTTGTTATCTCTGAGAGGAGTGCTAAGTTCAAACAGCTAACATAAAGGCCGTGCTGATCTTTTGTTGTGTAACCAACACTTATTCCTGGAACATCCCAGCTGATCTTCAGCATATAAATAAACCTTATTCTATATATCTTGGTTGGAGACGAGCTTTTTTGAAATATTTTGGTATTCTCAGAGCCCTTTCCCTTCCCACGATGCAACTTGACCTCATACTTTTAGCAGCAGGTTTATGCAACACATTATGCAAGAAGTGACGTACGGCTGCTGCTTTCAGGTGGACATGATCAGTGGGTTACAGAGGTCTGACAGGCGCTCTTCTTTTACCAACACTCACCCACGTTTTTATTTATTCTTTCATTTTCCAACCTGAAGTCATGAAATATCATTTCTCTGAGCAAACTTTAATCTGGATTTTCAGTCAGCGCTGACAGGCAGGATCAGAAGCGTTCACCTTTTACAGCTTTATTTAACCAACAAGCTCAAATATGTAACAGGCGAACATTCCTGCTTCTGACATTTGTCATCTGATACATAAATAGACTGAATAACAAATCTTTAAAAGTATTTCTCATGAGTTAACTTCCAAGAACATTGTGCTTGTAGAAGCATTTTCTTTGGGTACGGCAGTTTTTTCAGTCGCGCCTTTGCACAGTAAACATCCTTAAATAAGTTTTTCTTTCTTCACACGCGTGTTTGCAGCAGAAAAACACACCCTGGAGCTCATAAGAAGAGAGTTTTTCAGAGCAGGCTGAGGCATTTAAACACCTGAGGAGGTCACCTATCACGAACTTTATCGATGCATCACTGTCAGGGAGCTGCAATGACTCGGCACAGTTTCTGTCTGAAAGAACGAGGCGAGGAAAGTCTTCAGAGCAATTCATTTCACTCCATTCAGACCATTTTTAGGGACATTCTTGCTAAAAATATAAATGTGAAACAATATAGACGGTAAAGATTGATTGAGAGTTCTTTAAAGGTACAAGCAAGAGCAAAAAAGGTGATGATGTGAACAACAAAAGGTTGAAAGCAGTTTTTTGAAAGAGAACTTGGATGTGACTCTGAAGTCAGCAGGTTTACTTTCTGCTGTCGTTATCATTTTGTTATGACGGCCTCAGCTTTCCACAAGTAAAAGCTTCTTGCTTATTCACTTGAGGGAAATGCTTCTCATTCTGGCAGATCAATCATACGTAGAAGCTGTGAGTTAACCTGCAGTGGCCCGTATTTTACAGTTATAAATAAAATGTAACTGCTTCCAATTCTCTAGAATTCAGCCATAATCTTAACCCAACATCCTCAGACGCCCAGCTGATGGTTCGATTCCCTGACTTTGCTGCAATCACTCCTCACAAGCAAGCATTTGGTGACAGTGAAGAGAAACAACTCCCTTTTAAGGAGCCTCCGGCAGAACCAGGCTCAGTAGGTACCATCTGTTGCGACCTGTTGGGGGTTGAGAGGAAATAGAGTAGAAACAAAATGCACAGAGGAACTGAGCCAGGTGTACTTTCTATGGGAAATAACATTGAAAAGAGCACACAGCTATTAGCAGCATACGCAACCAGTAACTCCGGACTGGATCTAGTCTACTGAATATTCCACTAGAAATTCTCTTAAGCTGCTATAAATTAATAATTGTTTATGCCATGGTCTTGGTGAATACTCGATTCTGATTGGCTGCAGGGTGTCCATTAAAAAGTGTTATAGGACACCTATAAAAAAGCCTTGATTGTTCTAATTTATTGCGCTGTCTCAAACGTTAGCTGGTAACGGTAACACACTTAACGCTGGTTACCTTGGCAACAACTCACACCGAGCTGTATTAAATCAATCCCATCAACATCACAGCTCTTTGAGTAAGGCAAGTAAATTTGGCCTTCATTTGGACAGACAGGTGACCAAACCAGACAGAAAGGCCGTAGCCAACGATGCTCTCTATTACAACATGGTAAAAGAGCTGCAGGACTTTCTGACTGACACCAAAGGCCCTGAACCTGCGCAGAAAATGTAGCCGCTGCTGGACCCTGATGCAGACATAGTCAACCTGTCGCTTCATGCATGCTCAGTATGAGGGATTGCTGCAAAGCCATCAACAATGCAGACGACTGTCCACTGTGGCTCTACGCTCTTTCAGGAGGAGTGAATGCTGCTTGGAGAGACTTGATGCAACCTGCTGGGTTTCCTTAGAGAGGAAATTGTTTGACCAATCTGTATAATATGATTGAATTTGACTTTGAAAAGTGCCTCGAGATGACATGTTTCATGAATTGGCGCTATATAAATAAAATTGAATTGAATTGAATCCATGATGATTTATTCCAATATATTTGTAGGAGTCTTCCTGGGCAATTAACTGATTATGGATGGAGAGTGGTCTCCAAATGCCTTCTGGACATTAAGAGTCAGAAAGTGTTCCTCGTACCACTGAACAAAGGTTTAAATCTGCTGTCTGTAACTAGTGAAGTCTGATGTGCCTGAAATGAGGCAGAGAATAGATGTGTCATTTGAAAAGTTGAACATCTAGTTGTTTGATGTATTACAGCTGCAGTAATTGGTATTTAATGTGATCAGACACACCTCTGAGGAGCAGTATTGATGTTAAGAAGACCAGATAAGGTCCTGTTCACCCTGACTTGCTGGGAACAACTAATTAGGAATGAGTAAAACTTGATCCAGACAATACATGGATTGAAATTAAACTTCGTCACGAACAGGATTCGAACCTGTGCGGGGAAACCCCATTGGATTTCGAGTCCAACGCCTTAACCTCTCGGCCACCGTGACTTCTCTGAAGATCTGTCCCCTCACAAAGGTATCAGTCAGCGGCAGGTCAGAAAAACCTGATAGTCCAAAACAAACCGACCTTTCTCCAACATTAATGAAAAGACAAAACTGAAACTGGTCAGGGAGTTGGAAGAAACCAGTGCTGTTTATGTTCCTGTGTCCCTCATCCAACCCTGTAAGTACATCATGTACCTTTACATTTGTTTAGACAAAAGCAGCAAAATTCGTTCACTGGAGAGTTTGCTTGATGGCATGTCATGTTTCACGGACTATAAATTAAAAAAAAGACCACATTGCTTGGAGATTTTTACGTCACATCCATAGTTTCACATCTGATTGGTTCTAACCTGCTGACGCTGACCCTGTTAGTCCCGCCTTTGAAATCAGGCTCTACTCGATCCTTTCTTGATGTTTGGATTGTCCTCATTTTCATGTTGGTCATCAGAGAAGTCACGGTGGCCGAGAGGTTAAGGCGTTGGACTCGAAATCCAATGGGGTTTCCCCGCACAGGTTCGAATCCTGTTCGTGACGAAGTTTAATTTCAGTCCAGATGGTTTTAGTTGTTCCCTGTTCTGATCATAACATCACCACTGGTGCTCCTCAAGGGTGTGTCCCTTCACCTCATATACCAATTACTGTTGCTTCATGCTTGCTCAGTATGAGGGATTGCTGCAAAGCCATCAACAATGCAGACGACTGTCCACTGTGGCTCTACGCTCTTTCAGGAGGAGTGAATGCTGCTTGGAGAGACTTGATGCAACCTGCTGGGTTTCCTTAGAGAGGAAACTTTCTGACCAACCTGGAGGATCTGATGGAGTCTGACTTTGGAAAGTGCCTTGAGATGACATGTTTCATGAATTGGCGCTATATAAATAAGATTGAATTGAAATGAATCCATCATGATTTATTCCAATATATTTGTAGGAATCTCCCTGGGCAATTAACTGATTATGGATGATAACTGAAACACACTGACTGATACCCTCTGGCTAAATATGGGAACACAAATGCTCTGGTCTATCACTCGCAGTACTCCATGCAAGATTAAAGAAATGGGTCAAAACCATTCTGTTATATCCTGAACCTTCTGTGTTTTGGGAACAATCTCATCTACTCCTGGCGCCCTGCTGGTGGGAAGCCGTTGAATGACCTCAGCAACCTCTGTGTTTAATGATGGAAACACCTTCTCCACAAAGGATGACCACAGTCAGGAGGTCCTTATAGTGCTCCGTCACACTGCCAAACCCAGCTTTGCATGGTCCCTGGTTTACTTTTCTAAGTTGTTGAAGAGGTTTCAGAAACTTCCTTGAGGTGACCCAAAAATAATTGGATTTGGTTCTGCCGCTGAAGCAGGTCTGGCTACTCCATCCTTGTCAGCTGTTTTCGCAGAGACCTGAAAGCTATTTTCTTAAGGTAGACAACAAACACTACCACATTCTGAGGTGTAATACCTGCATTGTTTATGATACAGAAGGTTCAGGATATAACAGAACGGTTTTGACCCATTTCTTTAATCTTGCATGGAGTACTGCGAGTGATAGACCAGAGCATTTGTGTTCCCATATTTAGCCAGAGGGTATCAGTCAATGTGTTTCAGTTATCAGAGGATCCTATGTCAGCCTGCCTGGGAAAGATGACTATAGGTTGTTGGAACAGAGGACCGGACAGATTGTTCAATCTTAGATTGAGGAAGAGCAGAGTGGCTTTGGTTGTGGCCATGGAGCGGTGCATCACACCTTTATTCTCACAGACTTGGCTTTTTCAGTCCATGTGTGGTTTGTGGATCTGGAAAAGGGTTACCACTGTGCTGTCCAAGGCCTTTGTGAGGGGTGCCATGGGGGTTTGGGGTACTTTTATTGGGCTATATGTTTATAACAAAAAGAAGAACTGCGTCCGCATCCTTGGCACCAAGTCGTTTTGTTCATAATGTAGGCTGGGCTCTGCCAAAGCTGCCATTTGTTACTAATCCTGTTTATGGTGTTCATAGACAGAGTCTCATGGTGTAGTTTCAGAAACGAGGCTCTGTTTAAAAAAAAAAGGTAATTTCTTTGCTTTTTGTGGATGACGCGGTTCTGTTGGTGTCGTTGGGCCATTACCTTCAGCATAGATTGGACAGCTTTGCATTTGAGTGCAAAGCAGCCAGAATGATTGTCAGACACTCTTAGTCTGAGGTCATGGCTGTTGATGGAAACATGTTTTTAAGATCTTTTATATTTTGCAGTCATTAAAGCTATATTACTGTGTGTATTTGCCAAACTTGCTATAACTTTAAGATGTGTCTTGTAAAACCCTGTGACATTCAAAACCAACTTGTCATGTGGTTACATGCTGGGAGCTAGATTTCCTCTGAGAAGCTGATTAACAAAGGATTGTTGATCTTTAATGCATAACAAAGGGGGAGTGGTTGGTTTGAAACCTCAGGGTTGGAACAGACACCTGGGGGTGGAGAGCAGAGAAAGAAGAAAATCCAAGCAGTGAAACTGAGCTTCCTCCGTAGGAAGACGGGACTCAGGAAAGGCGTGTCTGCAATTCCCTTCTCAACTTCAATTGATGGATGGATGAGCTCTCTTTGGCTCCAAATATGTAACTACAAGGTAAAAACTTACTTTCATTTTAGTATTCACAACTATCACTTGAACAGGCTGTGTTTTTTTAATTGCATTTTAAACCAACATCCAGCTTGTTTCTCTAGATGCACATTTAAGTATTTGCCATTAAGCATCCTGCACTTTAGGCTGAATATTTCCAGTAATTCAATAGAATAGGATCCCATCAGTGGAGGTAGTATTGCTTATTTAATTTAGGAGCAGAAATTTCATGTGTAATGGAAGGAGTCGATATACACCCTCCTGAGGCTAACAGGTTACACACATTTTGGTTGCTGTGGGAAATATTGGGATGGTGAGAGAATAAAACTGCCTGTAGAGAAGGAAAAAAAGCTGAAAATATGAGACACGGGGAGATTTGACACCATCACCGATGACTGTTGCAGCCAAGAAAGGTTCCAAAAGATAGCAAGGCTCTCTGAAGGGCAAACAAGTCTCTAGCTATAAAAATAACACTTGCTAACCTTAGACCTTTTAGTGGAGGGCGGGACTCTGGGGTAGAGATTTGGAAAGGCCACATGATTAAACCGAAGAATAAGGCAGAAAAAATAGTATTGGTTCATCTGCACAGAGACAGCATATTTCTGCTCACTTTACTCACTGTTTATTGCTGTTTTTGTAGTAATGGTCTTAAAGGAGCAATAAGTAAGATATTTACTGTAAAATCAACCCAAATCATTCTCATATCTCACTCAGGATGGAAATAACATTCCCTATAAACAATTGGTCTCCATCAACGATGTCTTTGTCAAGATTTTCTCCTTTCAAACCAAGAGGTACGGTCCAGAGTTACTTTGGCCCGGACTGTAGCCGTGTTTACGTCCTGGTTCCTGAGCCAATCACATGAGAGTTCCCAGGGTTCCCAAAACAGAATACCACATTTGGTGTTTTATCTTGGCTAAAGAGCAGCTTGCAAACATGGAAGTCAGTAAGAGAAGCGGACCAGAAATAAAACAGAAGACAACCGCATTGATCCTGGAGAAGTGAAAATTCACAGCAACAAGAGAACATTGAGGAATGGCTGTTTTCCGTGAAGACGTTGTGTGTGTGTTGTTCCGATTTGCAACACTAGGTGTCAGTATTACTTACTGCTCCTTTAAAGGTATACTATGCAACCGGGGTTGATTTTCCAGCGAGGCTCCCCCCAGAGGGCGAAAGTAAAAGTGCACTGTCGTAAAGATGCTCAGCTGTTCTCCTGATTTCTCCGTCAAGCCAGGCGTGGTTGTTTTGAGCTTAGCAGACAGGCGAACGCAACGAATACAAAAGTCGAAAAAACGGCAGTACAAACAATGACTAACACAGTGAAAGTATGAACATGCACAGAGAGAGAGAGAAACCATTCCAATGCAGTGTTTCCTCTAGGAATTTGCTTACCGGACGACCGGCGGAGCGGAGCGGGGGGGGGGGGGGGGGGGGGGGGAGACGGGGTTTGCGCGACCGGCGGATCGGGGGGGGGCAAGCTTTGCGCGCATATCGAGTTAGTTTTTTTTTTTGGAATGTTGGGAGGTGGTAGCGTGAGGGTTGCGGCACTGCAAGGAACCCAAATCATTGAAAATCAATGTGTCAACTCAGTTGCATGCGGTTGTGGGTCTGGCTACCAAAGCCGTGCGGCGCTGCAAAAAAATTCTGCAAGAAGGAAGTTTGACCGGACGCTGCATTGGTCCCCCGGATCAAACTCCTGAATTTCAGGAGCTAAACAGGAAAAGTTGGGCGCTAGACAAGATAAAGTTCGGGTGAATTTCAGAATAAAATCACCGTACCCACTTAGCTAGCTTGACTGGTGTAAATAAAACAGCGACACAGAAACTCGAGGAAACATGGGGGCTTTTGGAGGATAAAATAGGATATATAAGCGCACAGCTAACGGGGTTTGCCCTAAAAAAATTAAAACCATGGCTGTTTTTTAATCAATTATGAGGGATAGCAATAGAAAGGACCACAAGAACTTCTCTTCTCGCCGTTTCCGCAACTGGGTTTGCAGCTGGAACTGCAGCTGGCCTAGAAGCAGTGTGAGTTGGGGTTAGCGGAAAACTGGAACTGGATCAGAACCGCAACCTGCACCGCATTCAATGTGAGCCCAGCATAAGCCTTTCAAAAAAAGTCTCTCCTGACTTCCAGGGTTCCGCATTTTTCACATTAGATACTTTTAAAATATATTTATGTTTGTGGTTGTAATGTGACAAAATGTGGAAAAATTCAAGGGGTATGGATACTTTTGCAAACCATTGTAAGCGGAAGACAATGGATGGCTATAGATACTTCCCTTCCTTTCTATTAGGCCTGTCATTTCTGCATTGCCTTGGTGTGGAGTCTTCTACTACATCAGGACAGAGGCAGGACCATCGTGATTCACTGAAATCAGGGACATTTACGGAGACAGCTTTTGCCGGGGACAGGTCATCCAAAACGGGGACATCTGGTCACCCTTGCTTCCTCTCTGTGAACCGCCATTGTTGTCTGAATCCAAACAGTCGCTTCTCTTATACGTCACAGCTACGAAAACCCCGCCCGGCGATCTTGATTGGCTCGACCATTTTGGCGTTGAAATCCCTGCTAATGGCAGCGATTTCAGATGGACGTGTGGAGCCGTGTGGAGCTCGGCGGTACTGCATCCGTCTGGCGAGAGTCAGGTTAGCGGTTCTCCCTGTCGCTGATGTACCTTATGGGAGATTGGAAAGTTCTGGAGTGTTCTACAGTAGGGGTAACATGAGGACAACGGGACTTGTGCTGAACTTGGTTGATATAAACTTGGCCCTGTATTTCATCAACACTGGAGACCCTCCTAATGATATCAAGGGTATGAAGAAGATATGAGAGACTGAAATTTACCAGACCCAGTAAGGGGAGGAAGAAGACAACAGGACTCGGTCTTCCTAACAAGGTCAAGAGTGATTAATGTTTAGCTATTTTCTGCTATGCACAGTACATATTATTCTATAAGCATTCCATCTAGGGAGAAAACATCTGATGGGGTATGTGACTGGAACATCCCCAATACGTACCCATGTGAGAGAGAGACCTTTAAGGAGGAGTTGAGAGATGTAAAATTTGGGACCTTGTGGACTTTAACTGTGAACCGCGTATGAATAAAGAAGTCCCCGCTGGCCACAAAAATAGATTCAGCTTTGTCTCCTCTCATCTTTTCTTGAGTCTTTTTTAGAGTTCAATCTTCTTCCAGAACCTTTTCCTGCCACTCAACTTTCTATGACCATGCATGGATAGACATAGAAACCCAGACTGAGACCATTTAGAGGCTCAGGAAACCTTTGCAGGTGTTGGAACCTGACTAGAATGGGACACCATGACTTTCCAGTATTTAACGCTTTTACAGTGTTTTAGTCTTCTGAGACAGAATTTGCAGTTGGGATTTCATTATTTGTAAGCCGTAATGATCGAAATAAAAAGAAAAAAGACATGACTTATTTTCACTCTTGGCGTTGAATCTAGATAATATATGATTTTCACTTCCTGAAATGAGTTTATATGAATGTAACTTGTTCAGTATATTGAGATGTGCTTGTGTTTGGAAATGCTTTAAAACTTCTAAGAAACTTGTTACATAATCACTCCCAAAGAGACAAACCAAGGACGGGGACATACATCACTTGGTTTTCAATTCTGAACGAACTCCAACAGCCTAAAGTTACCATTAGTTTTCCAGGACGGCACCAGATTTGCATTCTGTTTTGAGAGTTCAAGCTGGCGGTCATTAAGGCGAAGGGCGGCTGAAGGACACGGTGGCTCTTTGATCATTAGTATGCATTTACAGCTGAACCACAGGGAGGAAACAGGGCGGCGGTACAGCAGAAATGTGAGCAGAAACTTTGAGTTCATCAAGCGTTTTCTCTAATCGTTGGTTTTTATTCATGAATTTATCATGAATCCTGCTGACCTGAATGCACAAGAGCTTTCCCAACTGCTTACAAAGAAAGTATCAGAGGATTCAGATTTTCCTTTGAGACTTTTTTTTTTTAGCAAACATCGTTTTTTCTATTTCTCTCCGCCTTGCACTTTCCCTTCTCTCTGATATAAGTGCTGAAATGTTTTGACTGGGAATCTGCTGAGACTTGCAGTCTAGTGAAAATGCTGTCATTAAATCCAAAACGCAGCACAGTTCCTGCTTCTTAAGGAACGTAGTCATTGGGAGCTGTTGAAATGTGCTAAATGATTCAGTCAAACTGAATTCAGCTCATTTGGTAAAGACTTAGCCTCTAAAAGTGAATTGTAAAATATAACCCACTGTGCTGTCCTTTGAAGGCGAGGAGGGGCTAATGCTAACCTAGTTCCCTGTTTATCTCACAGGGTTGGGAAATATAGTTTCCATCTTCCATGTGAGAGGTTCAGATAAAAAGCCTCACATGAAATCTGAACCCCCTAAGAGCGGTAGATGAGGCTGTTCTCCCTTTAATTCTGGTACAGCTGCAGCCCATCGTTGTTCCTGTTCAGACCTCTCATTACCATGCCTCCTGGCTGATCAGGATGTAAGTAAATAAGCTGAACAATGACCATTCACACCTGGCATGAAAATGCGACCTGGGTGATCAGATCGTAGTTAGCTGCTTTACATGCAAATAAACCGCTGAGTAATAAGCCAAACATCTACAAGTCAGCTGATGTTTCAGTACAACCAAAGATGTTTTCCATCTCTTTACCTTTATTAGTTTTTAAACAACATAGTAGGTAAGGAGATCAATTTCAAGAACAAACAAATGATGTCTTCAGTCCGAAAGCACCATCACAGACAGAATACAAGAAAAGGTCAGAGTCGGCACACTGTCACTAAAGATTTAAATCCGTAAAACTGCTTTCTGGGACACACCTTAATCAGGCATAAAAGCAGCTGGATGTTCCACATGTTGGGGGATTTCATGCACAGGTCATGTCATAATGAGCTTACTACAGTGGGTTCAAATGTTTCCAAAAACAATAAAATACACTGCAAAGTACAAAGTAAATTCCCTCACCTCAACAGATATTTACTAATTGATAAATCTGACTCATGAAAGAAAGTCTATTTTTATGTAAAGATTTCCAACAAATGAAATTTGGACTTGAAAGTAAGGTACTTCACAGCTAACAGAAAACACCTGGAATGTTATGCACCAACGAGAGAACCAGCCAGAACACAGGTGTTGCTCTTAAAGGTTTATTGTTGAAGATGTGATAGTTACAGATAAAAACAGGCAGCTGATGATGAAAGTGGCTGGTGATGGCTCAACAGTTGATGGCTGCACAGGCTGAAATGGTCCAGCAGACAGTCCAAAGGGCTAGACAAAACAAAAAACAAAACAGAGGCAGTCCAGGTCTTGACCAGAGTCAGACGTTGATGAGAATCCAGTGAGAGTTTTGTTTTTCTATCCTCTAAAATCAATCACCCAAATTTGTTCCTCCAAATCTCTGGATTTTTCTCTTCTGCAGACCATTCTCTGTAAAATTGAGAGATGGATGTGTGTGAAAATCACATTAAATCAGCCGTTTCTAAAATTCTCAGCTCACTCAGTCTGTCTGACATTAATGGCCATATCACACTAAGTCACGTAAATCTCCTTTATTCAGTTGTCTTCTTCACGTTGCTGCCATGTGATTGGCTCATTTACTATTTATGTTAACAGCCGGTTGTAGATAATGAAGTGTCCAGTGAGAGCACTTTATTAGGAATAAATTAAAATGCTGATATGCAGGAAACCCAGGTCTATATGAAACAACTTTATCTTCTGCTGGTGAGACAAAGCGGCATAGACCACTGAACAAATTTGAAATTGGTCAGTCTCATCAATACCACCATCAAACATGCACGCGCACACAGATAATGGGGCGACGTGGCACAGAGGTTAGGGAGTTTGTCTTGCAATTGGCAGGTTGCCGGTTCGATCCCCACACTGACTGTCTCTGTTGTTGTGTCCTTGGGCAAGACACTTCACCCACATTGCCTGCTGGCGGTGGTCAGAGGGCCCGGTGGCAGCCTCGCCTCTGTCAGCCTGCCCCAGGGCAGCTGTAGCTACTTACATAGCTCACCACCGTCAGGGTGTGTATGGGTGAATGACAAAGACTGTAGTGTAAAGAGCTTTGGAGGTCATCAAGACTAGTTAAAGCGCTATACAAGCCATTTACCATAATCCACAGTCAAATTCCACAAATTCCTGGCAAATAAAGCTGATTCTGACAAACCACCAGCAATCCCCTGATTGCACAGCGAACTCTGTGTCACATTATATAAGCTAAACCATTTTAGATGGCAGAATGTGTTGCTTTCTCATTGGCTGTGGTCCCTGAGCATGATGAATGTGGCTGCCAATAATTAAAAGTCAGCTACAGATTTATTTTTTTTGTTTTGTTCTGACGTTCAAGTACATTGTTGATCTTAGATATGTCTAAAAAACACCTCTGAGGACACGCAGCGGACAGAGGGACGTTGTAGCATAACGTTAACAGCTTGTGCCACAGCAGTAGCATTCATTACCGATGCTACTGAGGCTATTGTTGGGCCTCCCTGCATCCCAGAACTCTGAATTATGTCTACCAACATTTCCAGCTCTGTACGAAGAGTTTCAAGAAGAGAAGAAGAAGAGTTTCTGTTGCCTAGGCAACACTGGGGCGTCTGTCAGGTCTTGCGAGGTTTCCTCTACTTTTTTGTAAAACTCCTCATAAATGTGAACTTTTTCTTTGAATGAAGCTTCTTCTTGTCAAAGCCAGAGCCTTCTGTGCTTCCTGTAAGGACATGTTCACAGTCGGTAAGGACAGTTGTTCGGTCGGAGAAAAACACCTCAGAGCAAGACGCAGGCCAAAGAATGTGCTAAATTTGTCCTTTCCTGCTGGCGTCGCTGTATGATTCTTCATTTATTTCCGTCATCAGAGTGGAAAGTACAGCGTAGTTATCAAGGACAGAGTTCACCTGCCTGGTCCATCTCGTTGGAGAAAGAGTCCGCAGGTTGATATTGCCCGCAGCCATTGACACTTGTTGTTTTATTTGGGGGATTGTTTCAACACATGTGCAACTTATTGAACTAAGTCCATTGGATCTCTGATAACTTTACATTTCTTCCCAGTATCTTGCAAACATAAATTGAGACAATGCGCAAAGCAATGCACATAAACTGCTGGCGGATTGTCTCGTTTAAAGCTTGCTGCAAGTCCATTTAAATGTCCAGACTTCATATTCCAGTCCACGGCACATACCGGGCAAAATGTTACAGTGCAGAAGAATGTCGTTTGGTGCAGCGAGAATGGTGGAGACAGGTCAATTAGGCCAATAACGTCCTTGTGTGGGTCATAACTGTCGTCAACCCAGCGGAACAAAACCACCAACTGCTCTGTGTTTGAAATGTCTCTAGTTTCATCTGCTAATATGGTTAAAACTCCCCACGAACAGGTGAACTAACCTGGGACAGCACTGAACATGAGACTGAGTTAATCACTTCATTGATTATGTTATGGCTCAAATAGTTTCTTGCCGCTAACCACTGGTAAATTTCAGGAAAATCCTGAGCTCGTAATTCCAACAACTTGTGAAAAATTATATATTTTTTTGGCTCATTACCATCCAGTGCCATGCCCTGACCCATGAGATACATTATAGACGTTATCTCCTTCACTAGCATGTCCCGACTGTGCTGCTGTTTAATTTTTAGCTGTGCGTCACGCTGGGACACAATAGACTGCTCTTGGGTGGTAGTGAGCCATAGCCTCTCTATGATGTTTGCTGCTTTCATGTTTGCAAACAGAACACAAAGCATTTTTCCAGTTTTGGAATCCAAACTGAGGTGGCTTTTAAATTTTATTTTACATGTTTAATGATCAGGTCAGATCGTGGCCCTACCGGTTTTGTGGTCCTTGCGCAGTGAAGCGGCAGCCAACATGCTAACGTCATTTTATTTTCTTTACCAGCAAACTGCAGTTGTTGCAAATGTTTTTCTTTTAAAAACAAAAGAAGATGATGGGCACCATCATAAGCATTGCATTCAAAAAGAAGAGCCTCAACAGAAACATCCACTGAGTTGATTTAAAACAACAATATAAACATAGATGTGATGCATATTCTTTGGCTGCGTGCTGTGTACAACCGACTTATCTGAAAGCACGGTGCTACTCGTTTTATTTTACTAAAACCAAATGTGTGTTTACAGACCATTTAATTGGAGTTCATGCATAAATTATTTTCCTACTAAAACTGAAGTCCATCAGCAGTTACAGATATATGATAAATGTTGTTTTATTTGATTTATCCCAAAGGTTATATGTTTTAAATCATGGCATCACAATCATGCAAAATTTCCTTGAGAATCAGGGACCACTAAGGACTAAGTAAAGCCCTGTAATGGAAATCAACCATCAATGATACATTTTGTATTTGAGTTTTTCACAGAAACATTCAATGCCTAGTGCATGTCTTCAAAAACGAGTTTAACTGAAAACAGCGTTCGCTTGAAGTGAGTTGGAATATTGTCTTACTGGTAAAAACTCATCCACAAACAGACTAATATTGGTATAAAATACTAATTTACCAGATGACTGACTCTCAGAGTAAAACATTTGAGTCTTTTTGGCATCAGGAGCTCTTTTGCAGGTTGTAATACCCTGTGTGCAGCTTTTTGTGAGCCTGAGAGCAGTTCTGTGATTCTGGTGGCCTCGGCTCGGCTGCTGAAAGAGGTCAGCAACAGTGACACCTCAACCAAAGATGGGAAAACATTCCTCTGTCCCTCTGTCAGCATTTCTCTCTTTGCCGACAGCTCTGCGAGGTGCACAGCAGCAGAGGTCAGAAAGGGAGAGGTGCTCTGCTCCAGGTTTTCATCCCCCATCCATGAGAGGACTGCAGGTTTTTTATCCTATTCAGGCACTCAGGCTTTTTATGGCTGAAGAAATAAAATTTGCATTTATTTTGTGTGTGTGGCTAAACTGAGCAGCATTGGCCCACTCTTACCTCAAAGATAAAAACAAACTGATCAGTGAAGCTCTATATCAGACGTCTAAATGCGTGGGTTGGCTTTTTTCATCCTTCACAGAGAATCAGACCAATAAAGTGCTCAGATAAATTAGTAAAAAGGAAGTTTGCGACTATACACATGATATAAATAAACGAGTCGATAACTTTATGTATTCAGTGATTCACACAGGTCAGCAAACCTGGGTTTGCTCATCCTTCTAAACCTGAACTAAGAGGCAAAGGCAGTGAAATTTAAATGACAGAAAGGACAAATAGTTTTCTTAAAGGTGCCATCATGGCATCACTGCATTAACTATTTGATGTAGATGATATTGCTGCATATGTAAATTCTCCAAAGAAGTTTATAAATGTCAGCTTGTTGTTTTGTCAGGCCAGACGTCCCCCTCAGTAAAAGGGTTGGTTATGTTAATAATATGCAGCTCTACCAGGTTGACTTCACTCTGATTGGCTACAGTCATACTTGGAAAACCAGTCAAACGCTCCGTTACAAATCCATAATCTGGTTTTATAGCTGGTGGAAGTGTTTGTGTTGCAGGATGTCAGACAGGCGAGGCCAAGCTGACCAAAGGCTTTAACCTGGTAGTGAGATTCAAAACAGTGGGACTGAAATAAAAAGCCACATAGACTGCGGCATGGTGGGGAGCTCGCTGCGGCTGCACTGCCACGATACAGGAACATTATTCAACTAGAACCCAGTCTTCAGTAAAGTCCCCACAAATGAACTTTAGCCACTGTTCTGTGATTCTCTTATCCTGTGGGAGGAAGTGGAACCTTCACCCATTTTGAGCACCCTTGGACACATCAGCTTTCCTCTTTAGTAACCGCCGTGAAGTTAGTTTAAGGTGGAATATATGGGACATTAGTGCTCCGCCTGGTTGAGCCGATGCAGGGAGGCTGATCTGGGCCTGCTGCTCTCTGTCTGCTCGCATGGTAGCGCGCCTCACAGTCGGTGCATCAGCTGTTGGGGGGGGGGGGGGGGGGGGGGTTATGTAGAAAATGTTTCTGTTTTCTGATCTGATCGTTTATGAGCAAAGACAGAAAGCCTCTTCAGTGCACAACAGATCATATTATACCCCCAAATCCTCAGAAAAAAGAAATTTGTTGTCGTGGCCCCTTTAAAGACCAGAGAGGTTTGTGTTAAAACGATTACATAGAAAAAATACCGTGTGCTGAAAGCAGTCCATGCAGAGAAAGGAATGCAGACACTGCAGAGTTGCTAATGAATTCATATGGGCGACTGTGACTTGATGGGTTGAGAAGTCGTCTGGCAATCAGAAGATTGTGGGTTCGATTCCAGCTTCCCCTTGCCACATGTCGATGTGCCCCTGGGCAAGGCACTTAACCCCAAATTGCCTACCAAGCTGCGTCTCTGTGTATAAATGTGTGCGTTAGTGAGAGCGACTGGGTGAATGTGGCTATAGTGTACAGCGCTTTGGGTGGTCAGCATGACTGGAAAAGTGCTATATAAGTTCAGTCCATTTACCATTTCATATAAGACTTTCCCTTATGTAAGTATGGATAATATTAAAATAAATCATCTTTTTTGCATATATTCTAATTTACTGAGATGCACCTTCAGTCTATAAACACTCCAGATCAGAAGAGAACAGCGAACGTCTCTCTGGCACTTTTTAGAAATAAATCTGTTACAATAAACCTTGTCTTCAGGATAACAGCTTGGAGAGCGGGGTACCAGGAAGACAAACTTTAATGGAGACCAGGGGTGCCATTACTTCGTGAAACTGGACTACAGATGTCTGATGTTGTTATTTGAGTTCTTTATTAGACCTTTTTTATTTGGTTATCTGAGCATGATTATATGTCATGATTTGGGTTTTTGTTTTTGGTCTTTTCATTCCCTCTTACTTCATGCTCCGCCCTTCCCAGTCACCTTTCCTGCCATCACTCAGCATTTAATCAGCTCCACCTGCTGCTGCCACTAATGACCCCAAGTCATTCCACCTCCTTCTCTCCCTACATATACCTGCTGCAGTCAGGCTCCCAGTGCCAGAACGACTCGTCTCGTCTACCTGCATGCACGTTGGTCCCCAGTTTCTTCTCGTGGCTCTGCCAGTTTGATCCTTTGCACCCTCGCCCTACCCCACTACTTGTGTTTAACTGGTGCCTGTGTGCACCGCCTGGTGAGAGTTTCTCCTGGGATATTTGGTTCTCGCTCTGCTCACGCTGGGAACACGTCGGCGGCTTCTAGTCAAGCCTGTATCCACCTGCAACATCTCGTCCCGTCAGCCACTACCGGTCAAGTCAGTTTCTGTCAGCCACACCTGGCCTGCATCATCTGGTCAAGTCAGGCTTTGCATGCATCGTCTGATCAGTTCTGCATCGTCTGATCATCTGCACGTCTCTGCCATGTTCACCTGGCCTAACCTGACTCTCAGGACTCCAGCCACTCCGAGATGCCTGTCTCATCTGTCACATTCATCTGTTTTAAAATAAACGTCTTAAAAGCTTCTCTGTTGGGCTGAATGTCGGGTTCCCCACGCACGCGGATTACAGTTATACGCTCCTTCAGGAGGAGTGAATGCTGCTTGGAGAGACTTGATGCAACCTGCTGGGTTTCCTTAGAGAGGAAACTTTCTGACCAACCTGGAGGATTTGATGGAGTCTGACTTTGGAAAGAACCTTGAGATGATATGTTGTGAATTGACGCTATATAAATAAATTTAATTATTGTAGTTGTGTTCAGATATTTGGAGATACGTTCTTGAGTGTAAAAGGTGTTCACATGACCTGCAGCTCAACAACAAATCTGCTTCAAAGCTCATCTTATTGTCATGCCACTCCATGAAACATTGAGTCAAAACTAGTACTTAAGAAAGCCCCCAAGCTTTTACTGCACCCTCCCAATATGATTCCCACCGCCAAGCGGTGTGCTGACATCATCAGAAATGCGTATCATCCTGCATCGCACCGAACATGTTTTTCTTTTATTAAAGAAAACTGCTCTTGGATGTTCAGACGCTTTATTTGTGCAACAAGCAGTTTAGGCAGCACAGCTGTAAAAGACGCTCATTTGTCTTCAGTGGTAATTCGCTGACGCAGCAGATGAAGCTCCAAAAGGGCACAGCTCCAGAGGTTGGCAGAAGGGGACGGCCTCTGGGCTGATCCCAGACCTGCGCTGTCTCCTGACAGAACGCCTCACTGTCCCACCACTGAATGGCCCCCGACACATTTTCAATAAGTTCGTCCCCTTTTTCTCTTCTCCTGAATATAGATCAGAGCAGCTGGTGTCTCAGGAGAGGCGTCCATCACTCTTCTGCCTCCAGCTCTCTGGTTCTGCCTTTAAGCTTCAGGGTTCCTGCTTTTTCTGTACAGACGCAAGGAGAGCTGATCTATAAACCCTCGGCTTCTCTACACCTCACAGAGGATACAGTTAAAAAGCTGGAAGCCTCAAAGGGAACTGATGATCATGCTGCCTGGATTCTGTCAGTGGATTTTTTTTTTTTTTTGTAATTTAAGTAAAATGTAAAAAAGGAAGAAAGAGATAAGGCAGCATTTTTCTCCTCTAATAAAGTGAAAAGTTTAATCTTTTCTCGCAGTTTATTTATTATTCAATATTTTATTCATGCCTGGAATCAGCACACCCTGCCCCCCCCCCCCCCCCCCCCCCGCCCCCTCTTACCGGCCCTCAACATCTCTTCCTGCACACGTTGGGCCACGTAAAGGTGGCTTCCTGTTGCCTCGTGGACCCGAGCCAGGCCAAAGATCAGCGGCCAAAGCCCTTCAAGCCTGGGGTAGTACTTCTCCTCCACACAAAGGTGCACTGAGTCTCTGCTTCATGCCGAGGAGTTGAGGGTCCAGACTGCTGGTCATCAGTGAGCCGATGGCCTTTGATCGGACGCTTTCAGGGATGGTAAGCGCTCTGTGAGGTTTCCATCATTAACAGTTCCTTTATCTGCGGCAGAAAGGTTGTGGAAAAGTGAAGATATCTCAGCACCAACAGGCTAACAGCCAGTCCGATGGAACCGGCCTCGTTTCAGCTCATTTTCATTAAATATGCTCAAACCAACTAGAACAGCTGAAAATGTTTGGACCAATTAGAGCCAGCCAGGAGCAGGCCGCTGTGAGAGTGTAAATAACATGATATTACTGATAAAACATGTAATTAAAATGTATAACATGATCTGATTACTTATTTAAAAGAAAAAGCAAACACTTCTGGCTAAACAGCACTTTGATGTTTACAGTTAAAACAGTTAATTAATATAACCATAATTTACAGTTAAAATCGGATATTTATGCTTTTCTTTCCTACATGAAATCATGTTTGAGCTCAGTTAAAATTCTCAAACTTATTTCTCTTTGCTAAATAACAGCGATCTCTTCTATCACTTTCTTCACACACTATGGGTCTGTTTTAATTCAGGGGCTGCATCCTTCGAAGGAGCCGCTCTGCATGGGCTGGACCGGAAGAGATTGGGACAATCTTTCAGTGCTTCTCTCCTTTTTTCCTTGTCCACCTTCCTGTTTATGTGTCCATTGAACATGAAGTATTCCCAGCATAAATTATAATAAAGCTTCCTGCATATATAGATCAAGCGTAGCACTATGGTGAAAGCAGGAGGTCTCCACTTGTGAAAGTAAAATCTGTTGGACTCGTCTTAATGCTCCACTGCCAGCCAGGACACGTTAAAAAAAGAAAAAACAAACTTTATAGAAAGTCACTTCAGCAAATCCAGAGTCCTTACAGCAGGTAAGATGATCTCTGTAATATCGCTCCCTAAAGATAGAAAAGCTGTGAAGAAGTTTCTGAATATTGTTCAGTAATTCTAAAGCTCTTTAAAAAACAAACTTTCCCGCGTTTGAAACATTCAGTGAGAAGAAAAGAAGTTGAGGCGGGTCAGCGTTTCACAGAGTTTAACTTCTAAAACCACAGTTAAAGTGTAAAGAGCCGTGATTTATGTTTTACAGCCACGGGGACTGCAGTTATCACAACGCAATACCTCCAGCAGCTGCAAGACGCCGCCTCGGCTAACAATGCGGTGCATCTTCTTCATCCAGCTGTCAAAACGCTGCTATCTGCAAGCTGAAAGCATCTGCAGCACACAGGCACTCAGATGGCAAAATGATGTTTACTCAAAGAGGCCCCGTGCTACCAGGGATTAGCGCAGCCATCACGGCTGCTGGGACCAACTCATCCGGGGGGCGGGGGCTCCTGTCGGACCCCCTGCTGTGCGTAGGCAGCTTCATAACCTGTATTTATCCCAGAGTGGCCTCAGCAGCTGGGTTTGAAGTCTCAATTGAGCAGGGAGAAGAGGATTCCCCTGCTGACACGACACTTCGCCGGCGGTTCATTTAATAAGGTGTCGTCTGAGGAACACCAGGGGGCAGGCAGGCGTTCAGGTTCACAACCTGCCTGCTCTCTCTGAAAGATTTCTTTCTGTGTCAGCGGCTTCGCCCCAAAACTCCAGCAGTTTGTGTAAATTAAACACCCACATGTCTCCAGTCAGGTTTTATTAAACCCTGAAGGAGCAATAATTAATTTATGACCTTTACGGAACAAAAGTACCTCAGCACATGAGGGGCAAGGTCCTCCACCTGCATGCTGAAGGGGCCACCAGGGATCACAGAGAAGATTAAAAGCTTATTTTTACCTGCCAGATCTGTTTTTATTAAAAAGTTACAATGGTTCTAAATATACATAAACATATTTATTTGCGCCAAGCTTCCTGAGTCATCTCGAAGTTAAAGCTGGAAATGAAACCGTAGCAGCAGCTTTAAACCGCTCCCATCCGACAGAGAAGCAAAACTACAAGAAGACATTTTCACCTTAACTCCAGATGTGTTCCAGATGTGCTCTTCTTTGGAGCGTCTTTGGTGGTGATTATTATGAGCTTTGAGGTCAAGATTAATTCACCTTTCAGGGCCTCCAAAACAGGTTGTTTCAGAGTAAAGATTACAAGTAAAGCTGCTGCCAAAAGCTTCTTTGCTGGCAACTTAGAGCATGTCTGTTTTCAAATACTTTTATTTATCCATTTCAACATTTTCAAATTGTATTTTCATTCTAAACAAACACACAAGAAAATCAATAATTTATATCCAATTGTCTGTGAAAGGTTTAATTCCTCAGCAGCTGGTCAATAGGGGGCGCTGGTGTGAAAAAACTGTAGACAGGAATCCATTACGAAATAAAAAGTTACATCTGTTCTCTCTGAAAATGTGCCGGACTTTTGATTTTTCCCGTTCCATTTTGGATTTATTTCTTTGTGTAACTCAAATTGTTTTAATAGTGAAGAGTGCCGGGCCGATGAGTGTTTGTAGCTGCGTCCTTCAAAAGACGCATTTGTTGGCCGATTACGTCATAGCACGGCCACGAGGCCTGTCTGAATTTGAGGGCTCCTCCAGATGTGTCCTTCTTTTCCCCAGATTAGAAAGACGGGGCCGCTGCATCCTTCGAGGCTAATCCTGTCCCATGATTCATTGCGGGTTGAAGAGAATTGCTCAAACAGCAATGGCCTGTGACTAAAGTGGATATATAACGAGATTTAATTATGTAAACATGAAATATCTGCTCGGTGTGTTGACACATTGCTTAATTTCAAAAGTGTTTGAATGTGTTTGGACAGGAAAATTAGTCAATCCCTTTTTTTTATTAAGAAAAACCAAACGAGGGGAAGAAATTTAGCACAAGGTTCCATTATTGAATGTAAAGGTTTACCTTAAGCGAACAGCTTCATTCCTCAAGCTGCATGAAGTTCTTACTCTAAGACAGGTATGAAGGAGCTTTCTCAGCCAACACAGCCATTACCACCATTAACGGAGCGATGCGTCTTGTTTTATCTGCAGAAAATGAAGAAAGTGAGGCTAATGGGAATCTTCAAGATCCAAATATTGAAAACAGAGCAGCAGCCAGACAATAAAAGCTTTTAAAAACCCAGAAACGTCAGCTTTTGGAGAAGTAATCCCTTATTCACTGGTATTGATCTGAAATTCTGTCAAACCCCCGCGGAGATTTCTACCATCATTTCACAACGCTGGGTGGCACAAATCATCATAATTGGCCCTTTAACTGCTGAGGTTTCATTTTATCAAGGTGGAGAAAATCATAATAGGTTATTTGAAGAAAATTAGTATACCCTACATCCCTTTTACTGACTTCTCCTTTTATGCCGGGGAACAAAAATAACAGACAGCAAAGAGAAACCCTGACATTACGAGTCCTGCTAATGATTCATTCCTCTCTGCGGCTCTAATAAAGCCGACCAGAAAGAGCTTTGCAGCCACAGGGAGCAGCCGGCCTAATGGAAATTACACCTTGATCACATTCACCACAGGAAAACTGTGTGTCTTATTAAGATGATCAACAAATAGCAGCATTTTTCATCTGTAAACGAGGTCAGGCAATCAGCACTTGATGTGGGTTCTCCATCTACTCACAACATGAAGCGACTGAGAATCAGGTGAGTTTTCATGACTTCATGTCTGGCTGGGAAATTTATGAAGGACAGACTTTGGATTATGGTGTAATATTTGACAAAGTCATTCCAGAGGCGTAAACAGAGATGCTAACTGTTTGGGGAAATGGATGGAAATGAAATAATGCAAGTTGAGAAGAAGGTGATTGTTCCAGACCAGTAAGAGGGGATTTTCTACGGGAATCAATCCCAGCAGATCTAATGATGTAAAACAGGAGACAGAGCTAAAAAAAAACAGCTGAAAAAAAAGAGAGTGATCATTAAAATGAAACAGGCAAACTCCACAAGGCCTTGCTGATCATTTGCTGTTCCTCTACCCGCCTCATTTGATGGCATCCCTGGAAAAGGTGTTTAAAGATCTTAAAATAAGTCCATCTTTTATTGCAGCAGAGTGATCTCAAACTGAAAAGTTTAGAAAAATCACAACTTTTACTTTAAGCAAATGTATTCAGTTTATCCCACATTCAGAATAAATGTTTTCAATGTTGCGCCCTTGCTGTTCTGTACCTTTCGCCGACAGGACGGCACTGCTGGGTTCGGTCACAAGGTTGATTCATTCAGGGTGAACTTTGACATCCTGCAGAGCGCTCGGTCCTCTCTCATGTTCTCTTTTCTTCAGCTCAGCCCACAGTCTTTCTGCAGGGCTTAGGTCCATGGACTGAGTCGGCCAGGAAAGGATGTTTAAGCGTTTCTCTGCTGATCTGGCCGCATGTTTTGGCTCATTATTTCAGCTTTCTGGCCAAACGGTCTTTATGTCAGACGTCCTTGTTGGAGATCCACCCCAGCCAGACTGGTGAAGAACTCTAAATCCCAGAAGGCTTTGCATTCAACCATTTTCACAGCTGGGTGTGTCCAAATTCAGGGGCCGCCTCCTGGGTCCTTCAGAACGGAAGAGTTTGGCTGTGAATTTGGACGGTGTAGCCTTCACCGGCTCTCCCGGCTCTTAGCTCAGCGTAACGTCTGTTGCCTAGCTGTAGAGCCGTCTCCACTAAATAACCACATGGTTTTTATTTTCTCCTTTCCTCGTGTTGTGTTGTTTAAACATTCTTATTTTATTATTATTTCATTTTGCTCTCATTCATTAATCAGCTATTTCAAGTTTAAAGTAATTTTGATTTTATTTATTAGATATAAAAATATACCACCAATTATACCCAATTATACCAAAATATACCACAATTAATCACAAATATCATTCGTTTAATTTATTAGTAATACGTTTAACAACTTAAACCCTAACTCTAATTTTTTAACAAAGCTTAAAGGGTCAGTGTGTATCTAATCTTATTGCTTTTATAAATACATAGGTGGCGGTGCACCACAAGGAGGTTTCTGATTTCAGCAGCCGAAATGGTCCAAACATGTCAGCCATACGCAGTTTTTCTATCTGTCTGCTATATGAAGACCTGCTGATGGTGGAGGAGGAGTAGAAAACAAGCAAAGACGACCGTAGATCATCTATCTGCCATTTTCTGTTGAAACAGAGGACCATCCATACTCTCTGCCCAGCGAGAGGGAAGAGAAAGTAATAACCTGGAAAGAAACTAGAGTCTATATTGTCGCAGCTATTATTACCAGGGGGAGATAATTCTGAAGGAGCACGGATTCAAAACTGATGCGGAGGTTGCAGCTTCCTGCTGGACAGGAAAGTTAATTCAATATAACAGTGAAGTTTATTTTTACCATCATGTTAGAAACAGGGCAGTGTGGTCCAGAAACTACTCTGACCTCCAGGCAGAAACGGCTGGTTTTGTTCTCCTCTCTCTCCCTGATTTCTCTCTCAAAGGGAATGTACGTAAAGTACATGGAGGGATATCGGCCGGCTTGTTCACTGTCTGTAGGACCACAACAAGGCCAGCTGCGTCTCTTTATCCACGTTTATAGTTGCTTATTTTAGAGCCCAAATAAGCAACCGCACATTCAGAAACGAGCCAAAAAATGCAACTCACAGAATTTACAAGCAACTTTAAAAAAAACAAGCGGACTTTGCAACAGTGCCAAAAACCATCTCACATGATGACCGTAGCTATTAGCAGCAACTAATATATGGAGGACATGTTTACATCGTGACACTTATTATACTCTGAGGCTTCCTTAGTAGTTATTACAGCGAAGTGGAGGCGAGCTGGCTGTTGGTGTAGCGGGAGAGGGGATGGCTGGAAACGTCCAAGCACCAAATTAAACGATATGTCAATACACCGAGCATATATTTCAGGTTCCATAGGTCCATAGCTTCTCACCTGAAAACTCTTAAAAAGTTTCATTAGTCCACAGAAAGCATAATATATAAAACTTTATTCATAGCTTTTCACTCCATCCCCATTGCTGTTTTCGTTTAAACAATTCTCTTGAACTGCAATGAATCATGGGATAGCATTAGCGACGAATGATAGATACACCGGGCACATCCTTCAAATCGGGGGAAAAAGGCTGCATTTGAAGGACCCGTCGAATTTTGACATCCTCCTCACATCGCCATGACGTAAACGGCCTTCAAATTCGGCCTTCGAAGGACGCCGCCCATGAACCCTTAAAAGACCGCATCTTTGAAGAAAACCAAAGTAAATACGTTCTGCTGTCTGTTTATCTGGTGACCGTACCTCGGCTGAAAATAACACTAGCCACCTAAAACTGACTTCCTGAGCTCCTGCAGAAAGAACCTGTTTATAGATTCCCACATAGTACAGTAGTATAGTAGAGACGCTGCCTTTAATTATGCTGATGAAATGGTTTCCCCTCCACTACCCTGAGAGAGGACAGCATTGAAAACGCTTCTGCATGCTACCAGTAATGAGAAACTGCTCACTCTAGAGAGCAGTCACAACGTAGCCCAATGGGAAACACCAGAATCCATCTTGTCTCACTCCCACCTCAACGGTTCAAGAAGCGACCCAGCACGAGTCGGCCAATCACATTGCAGTATTATAGTTTAAGGCGGGACTTACACCATTTCTTCTTTGATAGAAGAACAGCAAGAAGCTCATTATGTTTTTTATATGGCAAAGATTGGCTAAAAACAACCTTTCTTAGGCGGGCGCTAGATGTCGCTTCGCCCAATCAGCTCAGAGAGTTCTGTTGAATGTCGCTGCTTTCCCCAGACGGATTCAGTGGGAGCAGAACCAGATTGATAATGTGCAGAACGGAGAGCGCAGCACATGATCAGATTATTATATTATGCCGGGTTAATCCCAACGCAGCGCACTGGCCCATCAGACGTTACAGTTCATCTGAACGGTTCAAGGTAAGAGGTTGTAAAAACACATTATAACTTAATTTAGAATAAAAGTTTCCGTATTGCTTCATTGTGGGTTTGGGTTAGTTTGTTTTGATGCTTAAACTTTGTCTGGCTGGAGAAAGCCATGCACCAGCAAGTCGCAGCTGAGGCTATTGGTGATTCCATCCTTATCTGAGTGGTTCAAACATTGATGGTCAGATAGTGTGAGCTTGTTCTGCTTTATCTGGGCTTTCCCCTCATCTCATCTCACTAATCGTCCAGTTACTCAATAATTTATTGGTATAGCCCTCTCCACATCCACAGTAATGGTGACCAAAGTGATAAGCAAAATCAATAGGTAGCAACAAAACCACACAGGGAGATGAGAGAAAACATAAAAACAGTTTGAAAACAAGGTAGAAGAGCCGCAAATGGATAAAATAAGGTTGATAAAACCAGAAGTGCCACCACAGGTCCTGTCTGAATAAAACAGTCCTGAACTTTGATTTAAAAAGGCCAAAGTCATGATAGATGAAAGACCTGGTGGAGGAATTCGTGTTAAAAGGTGAGCATCTGAATAACTGGGAGGTGACCCCCCCCCCCCCCGCCCCCCCCCCCCCCACTCACTTTATTATAAACAGGCTTAATTGTGTCTCCATTATCCCAGCTGCTAATGATAAAGCCATGCTAACGCTGAGACGGCGGCCACCATTAGTTCTGCTTTTCTCACACTGAGGCGCCGATCGGCCCTAGCTTGGCACCAGAACTCAAACACATGTTATTATTCGTATTAGTGGAACCTGAAGGTAGGACTTACAGGGGTTGCTAAATAGCATTTCGACCGCTTAGCTGAGCCGGTAATCCGTAACACCATCACGACTAAGTGACGGTGCTAGCTAGTTAACGCGACATTAACAGTCAGTTGGCCAAAATGGTTTAGATTTCCAGTTCAAAGATGGTTGGAAACATTAATCAAGGCCGTGGCGGAGCAGGAGCTAGGGGTTTGACCTGAAACAGGTGGGTTGCTGGTTCGAACCCCTGCTCTGTGCATCTCAGTTGTGACCTTTGATCTCACTTCTGTCTACAATGTAGCTCAGCACCAACCGTGTGTCCGTGGGGGTTGTAGCGTGAAGCGCTTTTGGGTCCTCAGACTTGATAAAGGGCTGGACAAGAGCAGGCCGTTTACCATTAAATTAAAACTGCATTTTAATAATTTTATAATTATTAAAGCTAATTTGGCATGACAGATCCTGGTTGTTAAACTTGCATATTGTGACACTCCTACATTGTTTTTAGTGTTTTAGCTGAATTCTCTTGGTTCCTATCATCATTATTACACTTTGGTTTCTGATTTTTTATTGTTCTTTTCCTTTTTTACTTTGCAGCTCAGTTTAATGTTTTCATAGCCTAGTTAAAGAGTTTGTTGACAGAAGTGCTTGAACTCAAAGTATTTTGTTAATTATGTCTTGTCTGCAGAGATAAGCTGTTTGTGTTTATTCTGTAAGCGTTTGCAGGGCTCGCTGCTTGAGACCGCCAGAGCATGAATCCACTCCATCTATTGTTGCGTAACGCCACACCTGTCTTGGTTTACGCAGTTCTTGGTTTCTGTATGTAGTTTGATTCCTGGTATCTTGTTTTCCTCAGTTACATTCAGACTGCTTTTCTCCCCTGTTGCCACTGGCTCTCTCTCCTCAGTTTTGTTTCCAGCTCCTTCTCCACACCTGCGATCAATTAGCCAATCTACGCCTTTGTTCCACCTCCTATCCTCCCAGTATTTAAGCTCCTCTCATTTTTCCACTCGCCGCTGGTTTCGCCTCTTGTTTCCTGTCACCTTGCCGGATCGTTTCTTCGTAAATACCCCAGGTCTACGTTTTTGTTTCGCTCTGGCTCCTGTGTTTTCTCCAGTGTTTGTAAGTTTTTGGATTTTTCATTAAACTCACCCATAACGGCTCCCTGCCTCGGTCTCTCTGCGTTTGGGTCCACAGTAAAAGTCCCAGAAGACTTTAGTTTCACCACCAAACTGCAAGTAGCATGGAGAAAATAACGTCTAACGGTTGCAATGAAGACTTGGTGACTGAAAGATGCCGGTCATTGCTTCAGTTCTACGGAAAAAAACACCGATGGAAAAATGTGAAAAGTTCTAGTTTTAGACATCGCTAGCACAAATTCTGATCGTCCTCCTATCACAACTTTTTGTTGAGTTTATGAATGCCTGTTTTAAACTTTAAAGTTAGGAGATAAAAGGGGAACAGAAACATTCAACTTTTCTGTGATGAATTAAATCATTGTTCTGTGTAATGCTTCATTTTAGGAGTTTAGTGTCCTTGGTCTAAAGTATCATTTATATATACTAACAAAGAATGCAGTCAGAGGCAGTAAAGGTCAGCTGTTACACCCAGGGAAACAGAGGGTGTTAATGTGCTAATTTGTCTCCCAAATTACCGACTTTCACATTGAGGCTCTCTCTCAGTCAGCCATGCATCAGGCTACAAATGTTAGCCTTAACAAGCTGTCCACATGCAGTCGGGACGCTTGTTGGAGTCTCTCAGAAAGCAGACGGAGAGGGAAACATCCGAGCACAAACTTCCCTGATTGCTGCCCCCCGCCTCCCCCCCGCTCCGCTCCCCATCCACAGATCATCTCCTGCCCTTTTATCCCCGCAGCCCTCAGCAGGGCTCATTTATGAAGTCTGGAAATATCTGCTAACTCGGCTTTCCCACCAAACTCCTCCTAAAATAGCCGGGAAGGTGAGCGCACGGGGCCCTCGGTTCGTCGTGCAGCAACATAACCAGGTCAGCTGTGTCCTCTTTCTGGGGAAGTTTGAAAGCGGCGTTTCAGGGACAATGTGGCCTGATACAGCTTAAAAAAAATCTCTCTTAGCTATAGATGAATAAAATGTGTTGAATGTAGATCACAAACAGAGAGTTTCTAAACCACTACGAGGAGAAGAGGGACCCCAGAAGGAAAAGTCGTTTTATGCAGCAAACGAGAACAAAGCGAAGTAAAATGTTTCACTTTGCTTCCGGCTGACAATGCGGCGAACGCAGCGATAAAGCCGACTCCACAGGACTTCTTCTTCTTCTTCTTCTTCTTCATGATTAATGGTGGAACATTATCAGTGAAGTCGTGTGGACTTTGCATCCATCCTTCCTTTAGCGGTCGCGGTAACCTCCCTGCACTCCAGGCTCCTCCGCTGAACTCAAACCTCCAATATCACGGCACAATTCAGACGTCATGGTTCAGCTTTGCTGCATAGTAATCTGCCTTGAGAGGAAGATAAATCCCACCGGGCCTCTGCGCAGCAATTCTCCTACTGGCATGGGTGCATTATCCATGTCAGGCTGTCACTAATGATTGGCACAAAAGTGGAGGTCTGGGTAAAGTGTTGCTGATTCATTCGAGTGGGAGTCGGGTTCCGTTTTTAGTGTTTCTGACTTATCAGTGAAATTAGGCTTTAAGCTCTCTTTATTTTCTGGTAAATCTGGGAGTGAAACAGAGAGCCATAACATTTTTGAGAATGCTGTAGTTGCCAGTGGACCTGCGGCCTGTCCAGGGTGGACCCCACCGCTCGCTCCATGGCTGCTGGAAACAGGCATCAGGATGGATGGGTCGTAGTTATTCACACCCAGGAGGCTCAGTGGTAGAGCAGGCGCACCAAATGACGAGGCTGCAGAGTTTCAGCGCAGCTGTCATCGGTTCGATTCCCACCTCCGGGCCGTTCAAGCATGTCTTCCCCTTATAGAATTATGTAACTCATTCCCTGTCCAGCTACTAATCAATAAAGGCCACCAGTGCAACAAACTTTAAAAATTTTAAAGGCACTTCCATTCTGGAGATGGCTCTGAGTTCAAAACCCACAGACTGCCACTCCTGGTCCCTGAGCAAGACCTTTAGCCCCAGACTGCTCCCCGGGTGCTGCACAGTGGCGGCCCGCTGCTCCCTGAGGGACGGGTTAGATGCATGTTGCAGTGATGAGATAATTATTATTATAAGTCAAGACACATTATCCCCACTTTCATAAAGTTCTTCACTGACTAAACAGGCAGAAAGTGTCGTTCCAAACATTTTTAAATTATCTTTTTATATGATTTTTACTTCTGCCACCTAATGAAATGTGTCCAGACACATAAAACCAACCAGTCTGTGAAAAAGAGAAAACACAGCTTGTTTCACACCTACAGACATGTTTAGTTAGCACTGTAAAACTATTGCTATTTTATTAAGATTTTTACAAATCAGGAGACAATTTTTTTATGCATATCCTTAAAAAAACTAATTTTGTAATTAATGATGCAGACGAGAGAGGGCTCTAAATGCCACAAACTTTTTCTGTTCCCTCTAAAAACTAAAAGCTGTAATTATTTGTCCTTTTGGTGACTCTGTGACATTTTTCTTTAGGAAAATTACACCAAAAAAAAGAAAATCTGCTGCAGTCACACCAGACGTCGTTGTGGCGTCTTCCTGCTGAGTCCCGCTGAGGTGTCGGTTCTACCAGAACTTTAAATAGTTGCAGCTTCTACATTTGTGGGAAATTAAAGGTTTGTCTCTTTTGATCAAATGTTTTGGTGCTGAAAGTGCCGTTAGGGTTTATGCTTAACAAACTAAGCCAGAGCCAAAAAATCCATTAAAAATTACCTTATTTTAAAACGTTTTGATCTTTTTATGCTTAATTATAAACCGACTGTCCAACCAGATCATAGGGATGATAAACCCCTTTTAATTTCACAGATAATCTTGGCATCGTTTACTGCTCCTGATTATTGGGGCTCATTATGCATGCATGTGATTTAAAACCAGCTCACTGCAGCGATTAGATTAACAAACGTTGCTCCTAATCCAGGAAGTAAATCAACCAGCAGCTCAGCAGGTGAAGCTGCTCTCAGCGGAGCGTTGCTACGTCAATAACGATAAGGAGAAATTAGAAACATTTATTCAACACAATGTTGACACGAGCACTTAATCAACAACTCTGCTCGCAACAAAAGCTGCCGGTGAAGAGTCTCTGCACGCAGCGGCCATGGTGTCCAGATTAAAGTGGATTATACTGTAGGACAGAAAATACACCTTCAAGTCATTTGTCTGCTTTCCTCCTGCTAGTTTAAGCCAACGAGTCGACAATTGGTTGCATTGTAGATATGATACAAAGCTTTTAAATAATCATTTTTTTTTTTAGTAATTCATTATTTATTCTCATTCGTTTGCAAATCATAATTTTCATTTATCTTCCTAATGATCTAAATTGCATCTAATCAGATTATATCGCTTTTGCTAAAATAAAACATATTAAATCAAAATGTTTCCAATCAGTCTCTGCTGCTCATGTATCTTTACTGCGTTGAGTCTAGTCTCCATCGTTATATCGATTAAATGATTAATGATCAAATTACAGCGATACAAATGTCCATCCTTATCGTCATTGTTACGACACGCCTTTATTTTGAAATTTAGGCATGAGACTATAGTGCACAGGTGATCCACTATATCCAAAAATAAACTAACTAAAAATACGCTCTAAATCACCCGTTTTGTCACAGTAGTAGACGAGAACAGTACTGTTTTTGCCAACCACCGTAACCCGGATGTAGCGTGACGTCACGCGTGAACTGGTCTATTATTATTATTATCATTATTATTAATATTATTATTTTAAAATTAGAAAAATGCTGTTTCGTGTAACAGCTTTAAAAATGAAATGGTCAAATCATAATTTGTGTTTATTTTTTTGTGAGTTGATATCAATGTAAATAATAGTCGATGGGCAGATGATGTCGCATGATATCGACCGTATAAATCAAATAATTGTAACAGTTACAAATATCGTATGGCCATTCAAACAGATCGATATAACATCGTGACGCTGGTGATTTAAACCTGTAATCGAATCATTTCTGGATCAGTTACAAAGCATGTACACCTAACTTAATGTATTTATGTGAGTAACCTGTTGATGATGGTTATTATTGTTATAAATCTACGTAATTAGCTGGTTTCCATGGATGTTAACTTTATATTCTTGTCTGGGCTAATTGACATAAATAGACATTTTATTTATGGTTAATGTTTAGTTGTATTTTGTATATTTTACATTTTTACATAATGCAAGGAGGCACAACGTGACACAGATTCATCAATAACTTCAAAATACATCTTGAATTCACTTCACAGGGCTGAGCTGGTGAGAAGGTTTGTGGAGAGAGGAGGTTCACGTCGTCACAAGATGACGGCCTGGTGGCGACAGGGCTCCTTCACAACTGTCATGTAAAGAAAATACAGACTTTTCCAGACTTTACTTTCCAGATGGCTGTCCTTAGTCTTTTTTTAAATAAAAAGCACAAAAGCACATAATGAATTACGATAGACAGCTCAACAGCAGTCTGGCTTTAAGCACAGAACCTGCAAAAAAACCTGAGAGCTGGAGGAAAGAAAGAAGGAAAAGGCAAAGAGACAGATGAAAGAGGTGGCAGGACACAAAGAAGGAAGGACAGAAAGGAAGAAAAAGAAAGGTCACAGGAAAGGAGGGACAGAATGAGTGCAGACACAAGGAAGGAAAAAGGAAAGAACATAATGAAATGAAGAAGTTTTATCAATCCCAAAGGTGGACATGTAACAGAAGCAACCTCTATCAGCTTCACTGCAGGTTTTAATGCTGAGGAAAACTATGCTGTAGAGATGAGGTGAAGGGTCAAAGGTCAGTCCAAGTTCTTCAGCGCTTCCTGGCACCGTTGGAGGCCAGAGACAGAAGTCCAGGGACCTGAGGACCCATCCGGAGGAAGTCATGGCTCATTCATCGGCTACAGGAGCTTTCTGCAACCTGGGTACAAGAACAAGGTGGAAGTGAGCCGGGGCAGGAGAGAGCGGAAAGGAAGTCCATATATGGATAGCTGCGTAAAGAGACACCAGAGACTTCCTCCTCCACTTTTGCCACTTTTCTGCTGACAATTTCAGCCTCACTCTACTTCACTCTGCTTTATTTTGCTCTGCTCCGCATGTTGCCTTTTGCATTTCCACGGACCCTCTGATGGCTGGAGCTGTGGCCTTAAGCCCCGCCTCCAGCTGTTAACGCTGAAGCACTGATGTGTGTGACATCAACACTTTAAATAAAACTGTGAGAAGACTTAGACTTAGATAACTTTATGGTCATTTTGTATGTACAGAGTGCATACAGAACGAAATTTCGTTGCATACAGTTTACGACAGTGTAATGGGATTGCAGGTGGAATAAGGCAACATTACAATATAAAGTGCAGCAGTGATCAGATGTACCAATGCAGGAGAAAAACAGTGTGCGAAACAATGTGCAGAATAATGATCAGCCATTGTTTATGTGCAAAAATAGTGGTGCAAAAAGGCATTTGTATAGAAAAGTACGGTCCAGTGCAGGATAATATGTGCAAAAATGCAGTAACGTTGAGCTATGTGCTATCCAAATGGATAATAAAAGTTCGGCAACGTTGGTAGTGCCAAAATAATTGATGCAAATGTGGTGCAGAGTCCAGTATAGAGAAACTGTAGAGAATAAAAAAGTAAACTGTTATGAATAAAAACATAAACGTAATCAAATAGAACACGATAAGGACTTTGAAAAGTGCCAAACTGCGGTGACATAATTTTTAAATGTTGAATATTCACGCTGCGCTGATGTGGTGGATTTTTCTTTGGGTCAGGTCCACTCCAGGCAGCTCCTCTCTGCCTTCCCCCTCCTCCAGAAAATGGTGGTTTGATCAAGAAGCCATGAACACATTTTTTAACCAAACACTCTTTAGATACAAATCTTTACAGCTTTCAGTGCAAAGGGAGAGAAAGTCTTGCTAAATCTGCGTGACTTAGGTTACTAAATACAGCGCACCCGTCTGCGTATAGAAAGCTGAAGTGTCCTTTTTCTTTTCCTTTGTTTCCTTCAGGCGTGTGTCATTTATAATTAGTAAAATTATATTTGGGTTTGACCCACTCTATTCATTGTGGACCTTAACATTAATATTCTCGCTCTTCAGTTTAACTTTTCCCTGCGGTCCCTCGGGGAAAAGCTTCCCCTTTCTCCTTGTCCCTCGGCCAATCAGTGAACAGCAGTCCGCTTACGTCACGTTTCAGCTCCGCTCCGTTCCGGCTGCACTACCTCATGATGGGGGACGAAAAAATGGTACCGAAACGCTTGCAAAGCGGTTGGAGCTGAGTAGAGCCAGGCCAAGCAGAGCCAGTGGAAAAGGGGCTTTAGAGGTGATATCCTCCTTTGCTCCACAGCAAGGGCCGGTGTCCTGCGACTTACCTGCTTCCAAAAATGATGTCGTTAGCAGGACGGTGAACTGACTGATGCTAAATTAGGTTTTGGGGGGTTTTCACGAAAGAAAAAGGTTGAGAGAAGTTTTTTTAAAAAGAATAACTTATCACACCTTTTTTTTTAATCAATCAGAGTGTATGGACTCATAATTCAAACCAGACAAGAAGATACTTTTAAGAAGGTTTATTTACGGACAGGTCGTGAGTGGCACCGGAATGACAGAACTGGTAGTAATAATAAACAGGGCCAGACAATAACAGTCCTAGGTCAAAAAGCCGGGAAATCAGAAGTAGGGGATAGTCCAGAGGAAGAACGGGTCGGGTAACAGGCTAACAGTCGGAATCAGGCAGGCTCAGAAAACGGGGGACAGAACAGGTCAGGTATCACAGGCACAGTCCGATCAGGCAGGAAAACAGGTAATACAGGGGTCAGGCTGGCTCAGATCTCCGGAGGCAAAATCCGGTCAGAATCAACAGGTCAATCAAAAACAAGAACGCTGGATAAGACTCACCGAATGGCTCGTAATAATCTGCCATCGAACAGAGGAGTGAGGCAGGTATAAATAGTGAAGTGAGCAGGTGAACAGAGTAGTAAACTAATTACAGGTGACAGGTGAGACTGATCAGAGGAAGGGTGGTGGCTGGAGGAGGAACGAAATGATTGGCTGGTGACTGGTGACAGACAAACTGATTGGATAATGACTGAGAAGTGGACTGAACTGACTGAACCGGTTAAATAAAGAGATATACAAAACTAAACCAAAACAAAACCCAAATCATAACATTTTTTAAATTCTAATTTTTGATTTTTGTATTCTCATCATTGATCTTATTTCGGTTTGCTTGGTTTTAAAATACATTTTCCTTTTTTACCAAATGTTTTATACAGGTACACGTTTGACTATTGTATAAAAGTGCAATATTTTTTTTTGCCAGTCATCTCATTTATTATATAGAATCATTACACGTAGAGTGATGTAATATTCCACGTTTTTGTTTCTTGTAATTTTGATGATTATGGCTTACAGAAAATGAAAACCCGAAATTCAGTTTCTTAGAAAATTAGAATCCTGTGAGAAAGTGGAAACTCATGGTGTCGCACCCTAACCTGCTATATGAGGGGAAAATGTCTCCATTAGCAGTTCTGAGTCAAATTTAGCTGAAAACTGAGGCTCTCAGTGAAGATGAGGATTTAATAAATCATATTCCCTCTGCAGACCAACATGATGCGACAGACACGTGTTCCCAGACACATGCAGCACATGCTAACAGGGGTTGTTTCGGGTTGAACAGATGGAAATGTTCTGCACAACGTGAACTTTCTAAACTCCCACTCTGCTTTCACCGGTAATATGACACGTTTCAAGGAAGCTCACACAGGTTTCATGCAAAGCTGACAAATACTGGTTTATTTAGTCAAAGTGTCACAGAACCAGCTGATGCATTTGTCAGGCAAAGTCTAAAAAAATGTTTGGAGAGGCTCACTCTTTCAAAACCTGCAACACTTCATGTCAAGCAGATGAAATAAGGTTATTTTTGATGTGTGCCGCTCAGGTTGTTCCCTGTTACACACAGTGGCGTACTCGAGGTTTAATAATAGATGCTACACATAGATATGAGAGGTTGTGATCCCTCCTTCTTCTCATTCTGTGGGTTTGTATATGAACCTGCATCTGAAATGACTCATATATTCTTTCACTTTTATTGGACAAAACCAACATGTAAACAGGTTGTTTTAGTCGACTTAGAAAGGCAAAACAAAGCATGTTACTGTGCTTTATGTCTTCTAATGAACCAATAAAGAAGAGAAACTCATGTTTTATTTGAAGATAAAATAAAGAATGAAAGTTTCTCCTGTTTAGCTCATGATTTAACCAATGAAAGAACTCCCTGCAGACTATTTCTGGTTGATTATGATTCTAATTTCTTTACTTTTATCATGTTAAACCCCTCCGGCTTCTACTTCTTGTGTTCTGAACATATGGTATGAAACTGCAGGTAGATAAAAACAGCTTTCAGAACACTTTCCACGTTAAATAAAGCAAATCGCTGAGGCCAACTTTTCTGAGATATAAAGCCATCAAAGCTGGCAGATTCCTCTCGGCGTACAAATGAATCTGATTATTTATCACAGCTGTCGGCTTCGGTGAAAAGCATGTCTGGTTTAAATGTCAGGCTCATCTACAGAATGTGTGCATCGGTGATATCAGGCCTACCAGCAGCTATAACCTCAGTCTTCCCTAAATTACTCGTTCAAATGACAGCCGAGTGGCTGAAGGTTCACTGCCTGCCCCATTCCTTCTCTTCATTCTGTCTGGCTGCATAAGAGCCGTGTCTTCGTGTCCATCGACAAATCGTGGATCTGGAGGTCTCTGCATGAACTTCCAGCCTGTTGACAAAGAATTTGGCAGAAATATTGACACCTTACATCTCTGAGTTAGAGCAATAACTAATCTGGAGTTGGTTCATTTCTAATTCTTCCCGCCTTATTTCCTTGGTGTTGGGGAGCTCATTTCTGTGACCCAGAGACGGGGACTTATGTCTGTAACTTAACCTCCATTCGCACATAAACTGAAAAAAAAAAATAGTTGAATCTTGGCTTCGACTTGAGATCTAGGACTCCATTGTCTTATGCAATCTTTATTTTGTGTTATCACAGCTGAAAGTAATCTTATTGTTTAAATAATTAATTAACCTTTTCCCCTCTGAGTTACCATTTTGCACGCAAACAACTGGCTGACTATGGTTCTGTGATGTTTCTTGACCAAAACGTCCACGTCTTTTTTTTAAAAGTCATCCATTAATCAGTAAATGTGCCACAGACTGCAGCTCTGACAGAGATGGACATCCTCTCCCATTAAAGGTGTGTTTCATTTATTAATCAGTGATGTTCATGGACTGTGGGCTTTCATCGTCTCATGATAACCTGCTTATGGTTCAACTTCATGGTGACCACAGATGTCTCTCATACCTAACGGTGTAGTAAATAAGTTTGAGCTGTTACAGAACAAAATAAACTCACATCTAAAATCGTATTCTTTTACCGTTAGGTTGCAAACGCTTGCTTATACTTAAAAATTTACTATTTTTTACTTTTTAATGCTTATTTAGTTTGTGGTTCTCTAATAATTGTGCAAATTGGTCGGAATCCGAAGTCAAACTCCTTGTTTAACCCAAAATAAAGAAAAGAAACGCTCCGAATGCATTATCAATATGCAAAGAATGTATGTTTTACATTTAATATTGTGTGTAACAACCCTTCGCAATTGCCATATTGCAGTGAAATATGTAGTGCAACTTTAGCAGGGATTATACTAAAAGGTGAGCCAGACTCCTGCAAGTGCAGCAGAACAATTTGTCAAGGTGTTTGGAGCCCTTCTGGTTGTCTTGAGCTGGGGTTTGATGAGCCGCTGATCTGCAGCAGAGAAATGTCTCCTTGCGAGAGAGGAAAGTGTTGGGGATGTGTCTGATTTGGGAACCAGAAGGGCTCATTGTTGCATTTTATACAGATGATACTGTTCTGTTGGTATCTTCACTACATTAAGCAGACTTACGTCATTTCAGCCAGGGGGGGGGGCAGCTTGAGGTCACACTTGGCTCGGAGGGGGAATTTGTTGTAAAGCTCATGAATACAATGTAGATCGCTTGTTCGTAAGTGATAGCAAGACTGAGACAGAGATGAGAAGACAGATGAAGGCTTCATCTGCACTAATAATGCTCAAGAAGAAAGATGTGCATCAAAAAGCAAAGCTCTCAATTTTCTGGTTCTAGTACTTTCCATCCATCAGAGTCGAGAGATATGGATGATGACTGGAGGAAAGATATCCAGGAAACAACTAAAATAAGCTTCCTCTGTGGGGAGGCTGGGTTCTACCACAGAGACAAGGCGAGGATTCAGGAACCTGTTAGAGAAACTTTGCCTTCCTTAGGAGTCCTCAGGTGGAGCTGAAGTGTCACAAGGCCAAACCATGTCTATGTGTCTCTTCTGGAGCCTTTAGCTCTGCCACCTGATCTCAGAGAAGTGGATGGATGTCAGTAGATGAATGTAGATGAATGAGTGGAGTTTGCTTTTACCAATTTAGATTACCAACCTTTTTATTAAATTGCTAGATCCATCTATCCATCCATCCGTCCATCCATCCATCCATCCATCCATCCGTCCGTCCGTCCGTCTGTCCATCCATCCATCCATCCATCCATCCATCCATCCATCCATCCATCCATCCATCCATCCATCCATCCAGTGATAAAGGTTTTCAGCTCTTTCTGTTGGATCTCAGGTCAGGACAGAAATACAGGTGAAGCTTGTTTCGTCTGCTTGTATCTGGGAGGATGAATACTTGAAAATTGAGTGAAGCCACATAATTAGTCAAAACTATAAAAGCTATGCTAGTATGGGTACATGTGATTTAATCAGTTTTTACTGTGTATGTGAAAAGGTGTTACTGTGTGTGGAGTTGGCTGTTTGTTGCTGTTTTTAGTGGGAAGTCAAGCGTTTGGATCTGGTCCTGCTGGCATTAGTGCTCCACATCTTTGGATTCCTTTTCTTCCCACCCCCAGTAAATTAAAACATGTTCTCATTACCAACGTTAGTTCATTCTGCACAGCAGATTTATGCGACTAAATCATTTCACCCATGTATGTATTGTATTTTCATCTGTTGCAACAACGTAACAGTTGGAAATTTTGCTGTCTTGCCAACTCCTGCATATTTACATCTGTACTGATTTACACGTCTTTCAAAGAATAAAAAAATCAGATGTTTGTTACAGCCCTGATCTGTTTTTATATATTCATTATTTGGCTATACAGTAACATATTGGTTGCACTGTTGCCTTGCAGCGAGAAGGTTCCGGTTTTAAATCCCTCGGGTCTTTCTTCATGGAGTTTGCATGTTCTCCCTGAGCAAGCACGGTTCTCTCCGGGTTCTCTGACTTCCTCCTGCAGTCTAAAAACATGATTGTTAGGTTAATTGTTCTCTTTAAATTGCCTTTAGGTGATGTGGTTGTTTTCCTGTGTGTGTCTATGTTGTCTGGTCTGCAGTCCTGACCAGGGACCCTGCCTCTTGCCCCATGCCAGCTGCAGGTGAGCACCAGCCCCCTGCGACTCTGCATGGATAGACGAGTAGAGAAGACAGATGTTTTTTCTGTAAGGGCTGTTCTTTTTTTGTGAGTTTAAACACATTTCTGTTACAATCATTCCTAATGGTTAGTGCACATGTGTGGCAAGAGGGATGTTCCCCCTCCCTGAATGTTTCTTTACAGTCTCAGTATGGAAAGCTTTGATGTTTTACTAAATTATGATGGAGCTACTTTGGCTTGGAATATTTTGGGTGAAATAACTGTTGTGAGGAGTTGGTGGATGTAAATTATCAATAATCTTTATTGTCATTAAGTGACCATAATGACATTTTGAATCCCCAACTTCACAACCATGTTTGTGGGGTGGATAGCAGAGCAGTAGGTGAAGAGAGCTGTTTAGAGATGAATGTTGCAGCATGTCTGACCGTACAGCTCCTTCCTGGACTCACCTCTGTCAGAGAAGGGGGGGGGGGACAAAGTCAGCTTTTCCAGGTTTCATGGTTAATATTTAATGCTTTAAATGTAACTTATTCTTATATTTCTTCTTACTTTTGTTTGTAGCACTTTGAGATAGCAAAAAATGCTAAAATCAATTACATTAATCATTATTATCAATGTTATTTTTTTAAATAATTATTATCATTACCTTCAACTCCATTGATTAGGACTTCATCTTTCTTTTATTGCCACTTCCAAACTGCCAGTACCAGACACAATTTAATCATTTAAATGGACCAAACCAAATTGGTTTTGCACAGCCTATCAATTGCAGACACAATCTTTGCAGATCGCCCGCAGAACTCCCGCTTATTGCATGCTCAATTCTGTTTTATTTCATGCTCCTTATTTGAAATATTTGGAGATGAAGTTCATAAACTTTATTTACAACATGGCAGAAAAGCAGAAGTAGGTCATACAAAACCCCAGACTCTCTTGGATGTAATATCTCTATAACTGAGACTTAAAGCAACAATGTGTTGGTCTAGACTCTAGACCCAAGTATCAGCTTAATTTGAGATATATTAAATGATTTTTCAGGTGAATATACAGCACATAGCACGTATTGATGCTCCAAGCGGGTGGCCCTTCTCAAAAACTCACCTATGTAACGTGAGAGGTGCAGATCCGTCTCTGAATGTGACCAAGAGCGCAGATTTACGGCAGTCCCTTAAACATGAGAGCTAAACTTATGTGCTTCTACTTTTCTCATCCTGGAGTCAAAGGGCCACAAACCTGGATGTTCACTCTTCTCCTCTGTTGAAGTTCCTGCAGCCTTTCATAATCAGATGATCGCTCCCCCTCCCTCTCCCTCTCCCCCTGGCTCTGCCTCATCCTTTACTTCTCCCTGTTTCTTTTTTTTTTACTTCCCTCTCCCTGTTTCAACGGCAGACTCATAGGATAATCTAGAGAGGTGAAATAGAAGCAACTCCATTACTTCTCCACCTGCTGGTCCAAACTGGTATGCTATCAGATTCCAAAGCCCAGAGGGGGACTGTTTCATGTCGCGACACTGCGGTGATGCCAGTGGCCTTCAGTGGAAGTTACAGGTCTAGCGCCCCTAGTGGCTAAAAGTTACACAGTGCTGCATTAATGGAACATTTGAACCAACAGTACTGATCATGTGGTTTTAAAGTTCACCAAGATGTTCTATGTTTCACCAGCAGCCTCTGGATGCGGCTGGAGGATGCTCTGGTAAAGTCCTTTCATCTGAGCGAGCCCAGGCTGAACTAAGTTGAATACATTTACTTGTCAACAGTCTCAACAGTTCATCCGTCTCCCTGTCTTCAGCTCCTGGATCATTAGGCACTGAATCTTAACAAAAACTGCAAACAAACCATGGACTCCCTAAAGTCCTGCTTCAGGTGGACAGGAAGGAAACGCTGATCCCCAGAGAAGCTCCTTTCATGTCAGATAACGACTGAAGTTGGAGTGAGGCAAACTTTCTAATTGATAATTGATTGTGTGCTCATTAACAAAGGTAAAGCCTCCAGCATCCAGCTCACTGACTCCGTTATTGAGCATATTTGTTCGGCCCCATGAGATCGCTCCACACTGACACCTCGTTTAATCGGGCCAATACGATCTGAACAGCTTGTTGATCCGGCCATGTCTACCTGCGAGCTGCTGTTAGTGTCATGCTTAAGTTCCCTGACGCCCGCTGACTGCCGCCAGCCGCTGATAAACGCTCTTAAGGTTCCTTCCTGTTATCTGCTTGTCGAACAGAAATCTAACATTTGGCCATCTGTTTGCGCTGGCGTTAATCATATCTGTTCTCTTGCCTTATTGTTCCAGATGGCTCCCATAATTGCATTGTTTCATCTGCAGATGTTTTATAGTGCTGCTTTCCTGCACAGCCAGCTGTGGCTTGGAACAATTAATGTGAGAATAACCATTTTCCCATTCTGGTTACGAGTCACTAATGCTGCAATCGGCACTAATGGGTAACCGCTGAGTGGCAAGGAGAAATTTTAATAAAGCTTCATTTTTTGCTCCAACTGTGTCCCTTAGACACAAAAAGATTATTTAAAAAATTGACAGCAACATTTATTTATTAACATATTCAATTAAATTTTATTTATATAGCGCCAATTCATGAAACATGTCATCTCAAGGCACTTTACAAAATCAAAATTAATCAGATTATACAGATTGGTCAGATTATACAGATTGGTCAAAAATTTCCTATATAAGGAAACCAGTTGATTGCATCAAAGTCCCGACAAGCAGCATTCACTCCTGGAGAAGCGTAGAGCTACAGGGAGAGTCGTCTGCATTGTACATGGCTTTGCTGCAATCCCTCATACTGAGCAAGCATGAAGCGACAGTGGAAAGAAAAACTCCCCATTAACGGGAAGGAGAACCTCCAGCAGAACCAGAACCAGGCTCAGTATGAACGGTCATCTGCCTCGACCCACTGGGGGTTACAGAAGACAGAGCAGAGACACAACAAGAGAGACAAAAAAGCACAGAAGCACACATTGATCCAGTAATCTGTTCTACATTTGGCCTGCACATCCATATTTCTGTCCGTACGTTCTATCCGTTGACTCCTTCATACCTCCGTCCGATGAGGTGCGCAATAACCAATATGTCCTCTAGGTGGCAGTGCTGGGCACCAATGATTCGTCACTGATCAAACATGGCGACGGTCCAAGACGTGATTTTTTAGTGTTTGCTCCGTAGGTAAACTTTTTTTGTCCCTGTGTCCCGGACACGACGCATCATATGTGTGGGTAGTTGCGGACAAGCTCTGCAAGTCGTTCCCCGAATCCCGCCATTGTTTAAAGCCCAGAATTCTAACCTTCTTCGTGATTTTGTTGCCATATTGTACTACAAACTCAATAGCGCCCCCACCTTTTCCGGTAGTATTATCTACCGTAATCGTAAGCTCACAGTTTTCGTGTCAAAATACGGACGAAATCGATGGTTGGAACGTATGAAACACTCCACACGTATCCGTATCCGTCTTTTACGTGAGGTATGAATGGGCCTTTAGATGGTAATAGCGGGTGAGCCGTCTTCTGTGGATGATGTCTCAGATAACAGAACGCCAGACAAGGTGTACCTTCTATGAAGAAAAAAGAGAGAGAACAAAAAGTTAAAAGCTGAAATGACAACAAGCAATGCAAAATTGAAGAACAGTAGAACTCAGTAGAGTGAGAAAATTAGATCCTGATGTCCTCCAGTAGCCTAAGCCTATAGCAGTAAAACTATAGAGGTAGCTCAGGGTAACATGAGCCACTCTAGTTATAAGCTTTGTCAAAAAGGAAGGTTTTAAGATTAGTCTTAAAAGTAGACGGGGTGTCTGCCTCACGGACCAAAACTGGGAGTTGGTTCCACAGGAGAGGAGCCTGATAGCTAAAGGATCTGCCTCCCATTCTACTTTTAGAGACTCTAGGAACCACCAGCAGACCTGCAGTCTGAGAGCGAAGTGCTCTGTTAGGAACATACGGGGTAATCAGAGCTCTGATATATGATGGAGCTTGATTATTAAGGGCTTTATACGTTAGAAGAAGAATTTTAAATTCTATTCTTGATTTAACAGGAAGCCAATGAAGGGAAGCTAAAATTGGAGAAATATGATCCCTCTTGTTGATTTTCATCAGAACTCTTGCTGCAGCATTTTGGATCAGCTGAAGGCTTTGAACTGCATTTTGTGGACTTCCTGATAGTAAAGAATTACAATAGTCCAGCCTTGAAGTAACAAATGCATGGACTAGTTTTTCAGCATCACTCCTGGACAGAATGTTTCTAATTTTGGCGATATTCCGGAGGTGAAAAAAGGAAACTCTGGAAACCTGTTTAATATGGGATTTAAATGACATGTCTTGGTCAAAAATAACACCAATGTTTTTTACTTTATTACCAGAGGCCAAGTTAATGTCATCCAGATTAAGTGATTGGTTAAGAAGTTTATTTTTTGAGGACTCTGGTCCAAAGATTACAACTTCGGTCTTGTCAGAATTTAGATGCAGGAAATTTAAAGTCATCCAGCTTTTGATGTCATCAAGACATGACTGCAGTCGAAGTAATTGATTGGATTCATCAGGATTTATGGATAAATATAGCTGAGAAGAGAATTGGTCCAAGGACTGAACCCTGTGGTACTAAGTGACCCTAGAGTTTGAAGAAGATTTATTATTAACATGAACAAACTGGAATCTGTCCGACAGATAAGATTTAAACCAGCCTAATGCTTTCCCCTTAATCCCTACAGTATGCTCAAGTCTTTGTAGGAGAATATTGTGATCAACTGTATCAAATGCAGCACTGAGATCTAACAGGACAAGTACAGACACAAGTCCATTATCTGAGGCCATGAGAATATCATTAGTGACCTTCACCAGAGCTGTTTCAGTGCTATGATGAGCTCTGAAGCCTGACTGAAACTCCTCAAGTAGGTCATTGCTTTGTAAATGTTCACAAAGTTGATTAACAACTACTTTCTCAAGAATTTTAGATAAGAAAAGAAGATTAGATATAGGTCTGTAGTTTACTAACTCATCTTGATCAAGAGAAGGTTTCTTAAGTAAAGGTTTAATAACAGCTACTTTAAAAACCTGTGGTACATATCCATTTACTAAGGATAGATTAATCATGTCTAAAATAGGACCACTGATCAAAGGGAATACCTCCTTAAACAAGGAGGCCATGCGCACATGGCTTGTGCTCTCTGCTTCAATCATTCTGGCAATGATGCTCAATTGGCTGAAATGAGGGAAACTGTCATCCAGGTGAGACATCTAAGGTGAAAGTTAGCGATGAAGGAGGAGAGGAAGGGAGTGAGGGAGAAATCAGAGGAAACAGAGGAGAGAATTGCAACGGATCCGGGAGAAGAAAACGAGCGAGAATCAGAAAATGTCTCTTTTTCTTTCCTCGCTTCACGGCGTTTACGTCAGCGGAGGGAAAATTTAATTCGGGCCGAAAGTTTTTATTTACAAGATTAAATTGAGTGATTGTCTCTCTATGGATTGCGCAGCGCTGCTCATGGGGCTGTGATTGACTGCGGTCAACTGAGCCCTCACTTGTTTTTGTTGGTCACGCAAACACTAAGGATTACGGCAGAGACGGCTGAGACTACTTTTCAAAATAAAAGCAGCATGTTAGCCGTGTATCGACCACGTGTTTTTACACATATTTACATCAGTTATATGAAATATTTTTCTATGCTTTATGTGACATTTTATGTGACACTCTTTAGCCTCAAAAAATACTCAAACAACTTATTTATTTTACAGCTGACTACTTTAACTTACTGATGACAGATGATGATCTCCAGAATTTATTCATCAAAGTCCATCTACATGATTTGGGATTTAAAAATAAAGGCATTTAAAAATCTCTATATTGACTCAATTTGACCTGTTTTGTTGTAAATGTTGCTACAGAATTGGACGTTTTCTGTGAATACTATTGCATCAGCATGACAATAGAAAACCTCCTGATGTCGCTCAACAAGTTTCAGACAATTTTGATCTGGCATTTCAAAATAAGAGCCATTTGAAATCTGTATATATTAACTAATTTTGACCAATGTTGCTGTCACTCTAGCAACTAAACCGTAGATATTCAATCGATGCTGCCACTTCAGCAGGACAGTAGAAGACCTCCAGATGTTGCTCAACAAGTTTCAGACAATTTTGATGTAGAATTTCAAAATAAGAGCCACTTAGAAACTGTATATATTAAGTAATTTTGAACAAAGTTGCTGTCACTGCAGCAACTAAACCGTAGATAATCAATCAATGCTGCCACTTCAGCAGGATAGTAGAACACCTCCAGATGTGGCTCAACAGGTTTCAGATAATTCTTATGTGGAATTTCAAAATTCGGAGAGCCGAGGTGTGTTGGTATGGGCGTGTTTACCTGCTGAAGGTAACTGCTGTCAAACAATCAGAAAATAACTTTTTATTACTCTGATTAACATCTTTATGGAGCGCTCTGTTGTTGTTACTCTGTGCTGCTCTACCAAAGTGTGGCTCGCTGACTCGCTCGTCATCGGACACAAATCAAATCAAACTTCTTCATGTTTGTATTTTGCGGCGTAAATTGTGAGTCAGACTCAGATTAAGAAGCTGGTACATGAAATAAATAAAGTGAGAACACGCACAGGTAGATCCTCAGTTTCAGGGACTGCGGAACGGGTAGGGCCAGTAGGGCCGCGGCCCTACCTACTTTTGATGATCAAACATGTAAAATAATATATATAAATAAAATTAAAATATTCAATAGCTATTTTTTTCAAATGCACAGTAATTTATGGCAGCAGCATCATTCTCCAATGAGAAAGCGATAAATCATCCTATCTAAAAATGTATTGGCTGATTGTGTCATGTGATGTAAACAAAAGTTTTCCCACCTCTGCGCTGCTTATGACCGCTACTTCGTTAGCTTCGTTTGCTTCGTTAGCTTAGTTAACCGTGTCCACTGCAAGTGCTGAGAGGTGTTTCTCGTCCCTCCGTCGTATCAAGACCTATCTGAGATCAACAATGACCCAGAAAAGACTAAATAGCTTGATGTGCGCCCACACACACACACACACAGGGATCTTTTGACCACAGTGGATGCTTTGAGGATAGCCAGGGACTTCTCCAGCATAATGACAGACGGAGACACTTTTTCGGGAATATTTAGAGCAGGGGTGAGTTTGACTTTTCTTTTTAAAGTATTTTTATTCTGTAAATATTGTGTTAGCTGTAATATAATGATTGTAAGTGGAAATAAATCCGGGGCGTGTGTGCTGGAACGTCAGAAAAAAAGTTAAATAAAAATTCGGTGCCGATTTTAATTATAACATGGCAGACACATTTATCATGCTCAGGGACCACAGCCTATGAGAAAGCAATAAATTCTGGTGTCTAAAAATGGATTGGCTTGTCTTGTGTCATGCGTGATCAAGGGGATGCGGGTGTTTTATGTGTATGCGGGCGCGTGCGTATGTGATGGGTAGTGGTATTGACTATTGCCTGATGGGCCCGACCAATTTGAAATGCGTTCCGCGGTCCATGATCAGTTCAGTCTGAGAATCCACCTGTTTCAGAGGGTTGAAGGATCTTTCCCTGGCTTCTGCTGTGGATGTTGTGTGTAACTTTATTGCAATTTCATTCAAATTATGTTCTAATTTTATTTATATAACCTTTGTTATGATGTTTGAACTGTATATATATTTATTTATTTATTTATTTATTTTTCGAAGATTGGGGGTGCGTCAACCCGGTTGGGACACCGAAGGGGGTGCGCGACTGAAAAAGTTTGGGAACCCCTGATCTAATAGGACACAAAAGTGTCTGACTAAACTAAAAACTAAAGACTAACCCCAAAGTAAGACTTTAGACCAACACAAAAGGAACAGAACACAAAAAGAACAAATAATTTAAACCCAAAGGAATGAATGTGTCTGAAAAGAATAGCAACAGCCCAAAGAAATCCAAATCCTAAACCAAAGGATAAATAAAACACAAGACCCAAGGATTAGGACACAGAGAGTGGATTTTTCTCCCCACCCTTGTCATGCAAACTTGACTTTTTGAAGTGGTCTTATATCAGCCTGGGAGTGTCAAAAAGTGGCAGCAAACTGATTCTGGTCAATTTAAAAATGTTTTGTAGAAAAGTGGCTTAATAATTCAGTTCAGATTCAGAATCAAAGTCAATTACATACATTATGATGTTGTTTTTTTCAGCTACAGTCAAACAGTCAAGCTAAGTTTAATATACAGAATGAAAAAAAAATGTTTGTTATTACATCAATTGACTTAATGTGCAGAAGTCTCTCCTCCTGAACCGGCACATAGGGTTGATTGCATCAAGTTGTTAAGTTTCCAATGTTCCCTAACACTTAGCATGCATGTGGCGACAGTGGGAAGAAAATCACTATTGAAAACTGGAGACGAAACACATTTGGAGTATATATGTATACACATGCAACGCAACCAAAGTAAAAAAGTAGAACACAAAAATTGTCCAGAGACCCAAACAGGTAAAAGTGTGGTTGTGCCTGGTTTCACCACATAGTGAAAAATTAAACAGCTTTGCCCGAAAGCGCTCCAAACGTACATTATGCAGCGACTTGTCATTTGGAGGGAGCGGGAGGCATAACGCAAAGCAACAGCGACAGCAGCTGGAGCCATATCTGCAGGAGTCTCAGTTCCAGGGATTAAGTTCTTGCAGAGGTTTTCTTCCTGCTCTGTTTGTTTTCCTACATATGAAGTGGCTGCGAATATCCAGAGCATACAAAAGTGAAAGAGTTTCAATCTGATCAGAGAAGCAGCACTTGCGACAGCTGAGGCATAAATTCGAGGAGTCATATAACCTCTACGGCTTAGAAGTGGAAAGGGGGGGGGGGGGGCGGTTTCTGTGCAGAGTGCCGGCGCAGTGTAAGCCGAAGCACAGCCTACTTTCCCTAATCGCCTGTGTGAGCATAACACTGCTGATTCAATCTGAATTTGACAAATGTTGCTGACTGAAAGAGGATGGCTCCAGCATCCGGCAAAACAATTTTGAAAGCGGCCTTATTTTCCTCCGCCATTGTCTGCATGGCAATAACGTCTGCGAGGGACGCCGGTCCCATTACCCCGCAGACACCTGAGCATCAGCTGTCCCATCCCAGCCGGCCGGAGCAGGAAAATGAGGGTCACAGAGACACCCCCCTCAAAGTCTCCGATTCATCTACTCAGCGGAGGCAAAGGTCACATCATGATTCCAGCTCATTCTGCCGGCTCCACAAGCAGGGAAATTATTTCAGGAGATGGTGGGGAACGGCTGGGGGGGGGGGGAGGAGAGAATATAAATTCTCATTTCAGGACAGATGTACAATCGTTTTGTCCGTCCTAAATGCTGCAACTGAGCTGAATCCTTTCACTGCCATTAAAAGCTAAAATTCAGCACTTTTCACTCATTATCTAACAACAACTGAGCTGTAACTGTTATTGTACGAAGCACAAAGCAGCAGCACAGTGTTAAAAAAGGTGTGGCAGGAGATCTCCTGTTAGGAATCTAATTTCCTTTGTGCTCTCCGAATCAACCGGTGAATCGGTTTAATTAAATCATGTATAATTCAGGACCTCCCAGCTGCTGTGGTCGAGAGAGAGAGAGAGAGAGAGAGAGAGAGAGAGAGAGAGAGAGAGAGAGAGAGGTGTAAATGCCCACAAAGCAGAGAGCTGGTTGTCATTACTAATGAAGTTTGCAATGTTTGCAGAATGAGTGAAGCTAAGGAGGTCAGATCCGTCCATTCAGAGGCTGAGATTTAACAAAAACGCACAAAAATGCTCTCCACCTACAGAGGAGGAAATTGGCTAATATTCAGCAGCAAAGGGAAAAAAAGTAGTGATTAATAGCTGGAGAGGCATACATGAGAGCAGTGACACATTAGGCGATCAGAGCAGGGATTGTAAAATGAAGTGGTGCAATGAGGAGCTGAATATGTGCAATGGGTCAGAGCACACAAAATGGAAAATAACTAATCACTGGCATCATAATAGCCCCACAGAAAGGCTGTTTTGTCTCCATTTTGAGGAAAGTAGGCAATTTAGGAGGTGATTTAAAGCTGGAGCAGGACAGAGGAGAGTGGAATGAGCTGAAGCTTTACCCTGACGGAGATCAGTCATACAAGCCGCTGTCATTAAAGACTGCACAAAACATAAAGTATGTTTCAGCTTCGGCCTCATTTTTCAACCTTAAAACTATTTTTTTCCTCTTTAACTTGGTTTGCTTTTTTACTGAATCAGCGCTTTGTTTTCAACAGCTCAATGACCTGCTGTATTTGCCTTTTTCCCCCAATCAGATGTTGGAGTGAAACATGCTTACGGTACCGCTTTTAAATCACTTTATTGTGCACTGCTTTGAGAAATGTCAATACTGCTGTTGTCAAAGTAATTTAGTTACATGCGTCTCTGGCCTGGGGACAAAGTAAGAGCTAAAATGAGACGTTTGGATCTTTGACTGTTTCTGCAGCTCAGGTGTCTGCTGACGAAACCTGAGCTCAGGGGTTTGGTGCCAAACCCGTCACAAAGTCAAAGGCTGTCCACTGCATTCCAGTCTGGAAAAAGACTGGAATTTGATTTAACAAACTTAGAGATCTGGATAAAAATGTTCCCAGTCCCGATGTCTAAAGCAGGGTCACCAACCTTTATTTATTTATTTATTTTCACAGATCAAAATAGAAACTCAGAATACATCAATAGAATAAAAAATAAAAAATGTGATGGAGTGTGACAGAAACCCCTTAGGGCTTATACCAAAGGCCACACCCCTAAACCAACAAAACATCAGGCAGCTCACATTATGAAAGTCCTTTCATTCAAGAGAGAAAACAGAATAGACATAAACCTTTGTGAAACTGAGAGCTACTTCATTGGTGTTGTGTCATAGGAAGGGCTACTAGGACTGACCTTTGACCTAGAGGAGTCAGAGTTCACCTTAACTTTATGTAAAATAAACAAAATTTTCATGCTTTCTTATAGATATTGTCATTTTTAAATCTATATAAATGCAAGTGTGATTAAACAAGAAGAGTAATGGAATAAAATGAAGTTTTAGATGCAGTTCACTGGTGGGTTGTGCTACTTGGTGCCTGCGGGCTCCGTGTTGGTGACCCCTGGTCTAAAGGTTGTATCCACCCATCTGACTGTCACTTTGACTGTTATACACCCATAGCTAAGTAATTATGTATATAAAATGCAACTATGTGGCACTTTTCACAGATGAAAATGGCAACAATGCATGAACATTTACACACAAATACACTGTAACAAGTTTAAAAGCCAAATAACAAAAACAAACAAGCAAATAATTATAAAAATGTAAAAAAAATACAAGATTTTAAAGAAAGTGTTTCAGTAAGAACGTCTCCAGTGGCTTTATGAATAGTGCCGATCCTTAAGACAAGGTAAAAACAAAGATGCTGACTCCCTGGTTATGGTCCACCAATCTGGAAGGAGTGATCTGTTCTAGTTCTAAACCTGGTCTTTGGGAGTACGAGGACCTGAGGGCTTAACGGCCACGTTCACAAGTTCAATCAGGGAACCAAGCTCTCCAGGGTAATAATCGAGCACTCGGTCCCACCACAGCTCAGTTGAAGGAGTCATTTTTTTTAACTAGTTAGTAATGAAAACTAGTTAGTCCTCAAATCATTCAGACTAAACTAGTATAGCTAAATGTCCTCTCCAAAAATGATGGGAGGTAAAATGACATTTCTAAAGGATCTGTCCAAATATACAACAAAAAAAAGAAAATTGACCCGGAACAGAGCCTTGAAGTACCCCACATCTTATACCAGTTGAATCTGAGGATATGTGGTTTATTCAGACACAGAAGCGTGTTAAAAGGTGAGATATAAACCACTCTAAGATCCCCGCCTAGCAGTGAAGTTTGTTAGATGAGATGTGGTGATGGGCAGCGGCGACGGCTGATGAAAGGTCAAACTAGAACAGTAATTTACCAGTTTCTGCAGCCGTCATGATGTCACTGGAAACAGAGCAGCTTCCATCCATCCATCCATTGTCAGTTTATAATAAATTACGTGGAGCTAAATGTATATATTTGGTGAATTATTAATAGCCAGTTAGATTCAATCCATCTAATTCTGAAACTAAAACTGTCCTTCTTGGTGCATCAGTTAACCATGGGGCTTTGGAAATGACTTTCATGACCAGGGGCCATCCTACAATCAAGTGAAACTGTCAAGCAGCCTTGATAAACCACAGATACAATAAACTGATTGGTTGAATAAATCATCCTAAATGTGCTACGCTTTTGGGGTAAACTAGCGTTACTTTGTATTATTTCCCATTCAGGCCTTTTCCCTACTCTTTATTGATTGTGACTACGCAGCTGAAGCGGTTTATTTTGGGGAAAAGTGTAAAAAAAACACGAGTTGCGGACTTATTAGTTGGAGCAGAGGGAGCAGTAGAGGTTTAAGTGTGTTAATATCACAGTATGGATTTTTATTGAAATGTGCAGACGTAAATCTGTGGATTCTGTGTGGCTTTTATTTTATTTTGGCCGATTTAATATCCAGTGTGACACAGTATTCTGAAAAAGGTTCCTTAATATTTAGAACTAAACAGCTTTATAGTGATGGTAAACATAAATTGCATTTTATGCTGCTTTTGGGGACTTTTCAAATATTTATTCCACTGTATTCTCTTATGATATTATGCATCATTCATAACCCCAAACCCTTATAAAACCAAAAACAACATTGTGTTCCTCTGGTCTGAAGAATTTTAATAAAGTCTCTTCTGTTGTTTTGAAACAAAGTGCGCCCAAACTCTCTAATGTACACCTAAGCTGCCATAAAATTACCTAAAGAATATTAAAACAAAATAAAAACCCTCATTAGAGGCCAGACCTGATGCAGTGAAGAAATAAGGAGATCTCAGATGTTTTCTCCTTTACCTTTCCTTTGGTCCTCTGGAAAGCAGCCGGCAGCAGAACGCTCCCGTGAACATTGGGTCTTCCAACATAAACTCTGATTCCAGGACTTTACGCTCAGCTTTCAAAGGTTTCCAAGCTAGAAACACTAGTTAGGTTTCTCCTGTTAGCAGGGTTAGCCTCACAGCGCTTAAAGGCCATTCTGTTATCAAAGTTCATCACGCAGCCGTAAAACAGGAACTCATCACCACTAAAGTCGGCGTAGAAATAATTAACTGATTGATTCTAGCCATTCTAATGGGTTTTTGTGGCCCTTAATTGCAGAGGTCGGTAGTAACTAGTTACATTTGCTCAGTTACATTTACTTGAGTAACTTTTGAAGCAAAATGTACTTTTAGGAGTAATTTTACTGCACTGCACTTTTTACTTTTACTTGAGTCATATTATTACTCAGGTATAGCTACACTTGAGTAAATTTCTTGACTACTTGACTACTCTATCATCTGTGAGTAACTTTATGAATAAAGAACAAACTTGTTTTATCCAAAAATGCTCCAGAGAGACAAAAACCCAGGGTTTATGTTAAAGTGATGCTTCTTATTTGTACACAAGCTTTTTTATTTTAAAGTTATTTTCTATCTGCTGAGATTATTGAGGCATTTTGAGTTCAGATGAACATACAGTAAACAGTGAATATTGTCATTGGAAATACTTTGCACTGTTCTAACGTACTGTATATACAGTAACTAAGTATTGCTTTCAAATTTAATGTTGAAAAAAATAGTTAGACAACTATTATTTTTATCTTTAAAATACTAGAATTTGCAGATAACCTTATATTTCTGTCTGCCCGATTCCATAATTTTTAAACATTAAATCTTCAGCTGTTATGATTAATTACTGAGTACCTGAGTAGCCTTCTTACTGAACACTCTTTTGCTCTTACTTGAGTAATTTCTTGACGGACTATTTTTTACTTTTACTTCAGTAAAAATATGTTGAAGTAGTGCTACTTTTACTTGAGTACAACTTTTGGCTGTTCTACCCACCTCTGCTTAATTGTTCTGCTGCCCTTATCTTGACCAGGACACCCTTAAAATCATTTTTTAACCACAGTGGGATCCTTCTGGTATAATAACAGTTTAAATAAAGTAAAAATTAGAAACAGAACAGTAAAGCTCAAATACACAGTGGCCCGATGTTGGTTGGAGCGTCAGGTTGCTAATGAATTTCAACAGAAATGGAGACCTTGTGGATCCTGATGGACGCCCCATTACGCCAGCAGAGCATTCTGGGATGTGTAGTAGCCGCTGTGCTACCAGTGCTAGCTCTGGTAGACTTTTGGAGTTCTCAAATATATTTACACAGTTTGATACATAAGGCCTTAAACAACAACTATACAGCTGTTTTATTTCTTTTTTTTTAACAAACATCTCCATGTTTTATCAGGATTGTCAAACTCACATCGTCACACATTTCACCTGTCAACTCTCCTTCTACTTCCTGGATATTGACCAATCACTGCATGGTAAATCTCTACGGCGCTTTACCACTTCCTTTAACCACCTTTTAAAAATAACATATTGTTTGAATTCACACATTGTTATGTTTTAAGGCTTTACAGACAGAGTTTTTTGTTTTTGCATATGTAGCAGAATGCTTTTAGTTTGGTCTAATATAATAACATTTATATGAACATAAGTAATTGCAACATATAATTTTGGTCTAAAGTCCAAAATTACAGGTCTTGTAAAATGTTTTAGCATGATTATAATTTGTAGTTATTTTCATTTCCTGTGTGTCCTTATTAAAGTTATGGTCATGAAACTTCTGTTGACTTGAATGTGTCTTATTGAAAATTACGCCTGAAAGGGGTTAATATCAGAACATTACTGTGGATGTAAACATACCCTGTATGACCCGGATATTGCTGATTCCTCCAAACAAACGCCTCCCTGAAGTGTTGTACTGCACCTAAGCTGTATTTAAAACTGTATGTACTGCAGTATAATCAGTAGGAGTAGTTGAAGTGTTGACAGGTTTCTAAATGAGATTATTAGCAGCAAGATCATTAGCATACACAAACATGGAGGCTTATTATAAGGCAGCTGGACCTCTCAGACTCCGTCTGACCTCATTAGTGAGAGCATATGGGAGGCAGAGCTGCATATCAGTGCTGTTATCAAGTTTCAGTGTTAATGCCTGGCGTAATCTCAGTGTGGGCTCAGCCTAATGAATAGGAGAAAAATAGAGGCTGGAGTGGGTCTTCTTTGGCTCATCTTTTTTTGTTTGGTACGTCTCTAATATTCAGTAATAGCCCGAAGACCTCAGGCTCCCTGTTTGTGGAACGCATAACTCCACACTGTCAGCTATGGTAAATGGTAAAAGGCTCGTACTTGTATAGCGCTTTAACTAGTCCGACAACCCCAAAGCGCTTTACACTACAGACATTCACCCATTCACACCCTGATGGTGGTGAGCTATGTAGCCACAGCTGCCCTGGGACAGACTGACAGAGGCGTTCAGATACTTGCTCTGTTTTGATTGCTAGTAGTTTAGGTTGGAATTTCATGGGCTCATTGTTGAATCTAGCCCTGAATAATCAAGCTCCATCATATATCAGAGCTCTGATTACTCCGTATGTTCCTAACAGAGCACTTCGCTCTCAGACTGCAGGTCTGCTGGTGGTTCCTAGAGTCTCTAAAAGTAGAATGGGAGGCAGATCCTTTAGCTATCAGGCTCCTCTCCTTTGGAACCAACTCCCAGTTTTGGTCCGTGAAGCATACACCCCGTCTACTTTTAAGACTAGACGTAAACTGTTACTTCATACTGAAGTACTGAGCCCGGTTCTGCCGGAGGTTTTCCTTCCCGTTAATGGGGAGTTTTTCTTCCCACTGTCGCTTCACGCTTGCTCAGTATGAGGGATTGCTGCAAAGCCATGGACAATGCAGACGACTCTCCCTGTGGCTCTACGGTTCCCCAGGAGTGAATGCTGCTTGTCGGGACTTTGATGCAATCAACTGGTTCCCTTATATAGGAACATTTTTGACCAATCTGTATAATCTGACCCAATCTGTATAATCTGATTGAATTTGACTTTGTAAAGTGCCTTGAGATGACATGTTTCATGAATTGGCGCTATATAAATAAAATTGAATTGAATTGAAACTTTTTGATAAAAATGATAGTTGCTTAAGTTATCCCAAGCATGCCATAAAGACCATGTTTCCTGCCTCAGTAGTTTTTTTTCCTACAGATCACCATTTATGCATTATTTGTAATTATTATTTTTATAATTTCGGTTTGTTTTCGTTCCTCTGCTCACATCCTACTCATTACTGTCCTCCCCTCAGTTCTTCTACCTTCATTCATCTCATCTGTTCCTCGTTTTCCACCTGATTAGTTCCACCTGTGCTGCTATATTTTCTCCATTTCTTCTCTTTTCTTTATTTTTACCTACAAGAAACTTAGTCTGACTCCAGTGCTGCTCAGCACTGGAGTCCTCTCCTATCCAAATGTGACCTGGAACATTTTTGTCCTGGAGTTTGTTTTGCCTGAACTGTTTTAGTTTTAGCTGCCCTTTTTGGTGCATGTTGCAGCTATGACGGCTAAAACGAGGCCATGACATCAGCGGAGGCGGAGCAGCGATGCCGCCCTCTGCAGCAATGTTGACTATTGTCTTTCTAAGCAGTGGCGTGAGGCGTGGATGATAATAGCTGAAATTCTCAGGAATACAAATCTGACAGATTTCGTTGATTACACTTTGCAACTCGTACAGAGTCACTACATTTCCATGTTCTATCACTTGTCAAGATATAACTTCGGTCAGGATTGAAGCCCATTGTTCCTGCCATAATTCAGTTTACATTGTGAAGCTAAGTTATAATGGCCTTAAAGGAAGTTTATAACTTTTATTTACAGTATATAATGAAAAAACAGTCCAAAAGAAGCATAAAACACACACTGATCCACAGCAGCGCCTCGTTTCTTAAAAGTCTAATAATGAATCTGTAGGAATGTGGTAGTTTTGATCTGTTCCAGATAAGTGGAGCATAGGAACTAAATGCTAGACTTTAAAAAGGATTTTAAAGTCTATTCTCTGAGATCCAGGGAGCCAGTGGAAGGACTTCAGAACCGGGTCCATGTTCTCTACGTTCTTAGTCTTAGTGAGGACGCGGGCAGCAGCGTTCTGGATCAGCTGCAGCTGTCTGATCCACTTTTTAGGCAGACCTGTGAAAACACCGTTGCAGTGATCAGTTCTACTAAAGATAAACATGGATTAGTTTCTCCAGATCCTGCTGAGACATCAGTCCTTTAATCCTGGAAATGTTCTCCAGGTTCTAGAAGGTCCACTTTGTAATTGTCTTTAGATGGAGGTTCGGGTCTGAGTCCATCACTACTCCCAGATTTCAGGCCTGATCAGTGGTTCCTAGCTGAAGCAGCTGAAGCTGTGAGCTAACTCTGGATCTCTCCTCTATTGGTCCAGAGATTATTACTTCAGTTTTGTTTTTATTCAATTGAAGTAAATTGTGGCACATCCAGGCATTGATTTCTTCTAAGCATTTACTCAGTGCCTGAATGGATCAAAACCCTTAAATGTTAATATAAATAAAACATTGACTTCCTCTTTCACCACAGACGACTGTGAACAGACATTGATAATTTGAGGCGCTAACAGGTAAATTAAATGAAAGTACGAGATGCAGACGAGTTTAACCTGATATGACTCAACAAAAAATAATTAATTGGAAATATTTCTGATTAGGTGGCCACTATACTGGACCTGGTTCAGTTGGAGAAGTATTCTGTTAAAAAGGAGGAGTTCCTCTCCACCGCTGCCTGTTCAGGGAGAGAGATTGCATATGCAAAAAAATGTAATATTATTGAAAAGATCAATATTTCAGTGACTCAGTTCACACATCAGATCCGTTGAGCTGTGAGCCGGTTGGCCTGCTTGTGTCTCTTTCTTGCAGAGTTTGGCTCTGCAGCTGCAGCTCGTTTAGGACCAATCAGGAGGAGCATAAAGAGGAACAGACAATACCAGAGAGACGCTGCGTTGTTGGTAACCAGGCTTACCTTCTCTCCGTTAATCTTGTTCTCACGCTCTAATTTTAATCTGAGTTTTGTCGTCTTTCTATAGGAAACCAGTCTGTCGTTCTGGATTTGCTCTCCTTCCTCCTCCTTCGACTGTTCCTCTGGCTGCAGTCCTGGTGCCGGACGTTCACACCACGCCAACGCTTACCGCGAGCTCGCCTACCCGACCACCTTCAGCGCCGCTGCACTCTCGTTCCTGGAAGGAAGCAACAAAGAGACCGTAACAACAAACCGTTGTTCTGCCACACTCTGCTCACCTGCTCTTCCTCTCCTGGGTCTTTTCCACCGTCACAACATGAACTTATCTCACTTCTTTCAACTCACAACTGTCCCTAAAGTCCAGACAATAACCTCTCTCCCCCAGTGATTCTCCTGAATCTCACCCAGAGGTTTTACCCTCCAGTTTTTTGAATTAAGTAGATCTGTTAAACTCTTTCCTGCTGTCTGTAGTTGTTCTAAACTAAAGCTTTAAGCAGCATCATAAAGATTATCTACACAGACGGATGTTTTCAAGCCTTCCTTTCTGTTAATAATAATTATCATTAATCTGACAAAAGAGCCTAATCAGAACGCATATTCTGTGATTTTACTATAATTAGCCCAATTTTACTGGATGTCACTGGATCTGGCGCGATGCACATATAGATGTTGGATTTTATTGAAATCACACTAAACCAGAATCGATATAAGTGAATGCATTCGACTCTGATCTGGAAAGTATCTTGTGATTGTTGTGAATTCGCTCTACAAAACTAAACTGAGCTGAACTCAGTTATGTTAGCTTGTCCTGTGTGGCCTCCTGTCACCTAATGCCTGCTGGAGATAGGCTGGTTGCACTGGCTCTTAGTCCAAGTGGCTCAGATTCATTTGTTTCTTTACAAAATGACAGGCGGGGCAGCACAGTGCCACAGGTGGCACAGGTCCTAGGTTCAAATCCCAGCCTGGGGTCTTCCTGCGTAAAGTTCACATGTGTGGGTTCTCTCCTGAAACATGGCGTAACTGGTCTCTGAAATTGTTCTTCAGTGTGTGCATGGTTCTCTGTTCTGTGTGTCTCTACGTTGTCCTGTGATGGACTGCTGACCTCTCCAGGGTGGAGCCCACCTCTTACCCAGTGACAGCTGGAGATAGGCACCAGCTCCCCCGCACGGATGAGCGGGTTTAGACGATGGATGGGTGAAAATGAAAAGAGAAAGGAACTTAAACATGAGTGCAGCAACAGAAATAACCCCATTACCAAATGATTATTAGCATTTTCTCTTTTTTCTTGGCTAAATAAAGTAAAAGAAAAAGGATGTTGCCTGATTTTCTGTCCAGTACGAGCTGTAATTCCAGTCCTGTGATCCTCATGGGGTCCTGTTAGCCGCATTAATGCCAGCTTACCTCTCACAGGAGCCAAGAGAATGACACAGAAGAAGTAAGCCTCAGAGTGGAGGCAAGTCTTTCGGGAGGAGAAATGGAGCTCTCATTACTACCTGCAGAGCTAAACTGGCAGAAAATTTTACAGCGATCATTGGCGGGCGCACAGCCTGCAGAGCATGGCACAAGGTGCTTCCATGTCGGATATTTTGCACAAGGGCTTTGATGACGCCTGGGGCTGCAGTGCTGACAAGGTCCCCCGGGGAGCCGGGCAGAGGTGGAAAGCATTCGGAAAGGTCAAAAATTGCATGGAAACCATTTCCAAGGTCCCTAAAATGATTTGGTGGTGCGTGAGGTGGGTGGAGCACAGAGCATTCGTTACATGGTGAATCAAGTGAGACATTAATGCGATGAGGAAAACTAGTCCAATTCTCCGGATTATGCTTTGGTCTTTTCATCAAATCAACTTCCCAGGAATACCGCAGCTTGCTTACAATTAGCCCGACTCCAGTCTTCACTTCTTCACACAGCTGATATTTTTACCAAATCAGTCCCAGACCATAATCTAAAGGCCCTCTCTGCTAATGAGGACAGAGTAAAAAGCTGTCATTGAGAGCAATGCCCTTCGTTACAGCGTGTTTTTACCCACAGTGGGACAATGAGAGGCTCTCATCAGTGAAATCCCTGCAGCGTAGTTGGCGTGCAGACGGCGCAACATGAAAGAAATATGCTTTCTGTGATAAAAAATGATTAATTCTCTTTTTTATATTGCCATTAAATGGAATTTAAAATAAAAAAAAACGTTTCAAGTTTAGCAACTGATCTCAGAGGCGCAGTATTATCAGCGCTAATGTTTGTGCTCAGTGGAAGGATGTTTAAAGCAGATGGTAAATGTGTGGCTCATGGGGATATTATCTGAGCTGTCGCTGTCTGCGGTCGAGCCGTTTCCTCCTCCAGCACCGCGTTCACCTGCGATGTAGCAACAAAGCACTCACTAAAGGAATCAATGCACTTGTCATTCACAGCTATGGGCAGATCAGCAGAAAGGTCACGAACTCCCAAAACGTCGATTCCTCATATAAAACATGCAGCACCCCCACTCCTCTGCTGGCCTGACAATATCCCCGCGCCCTCCTCCAAGCCTCTTTTCATGAATACAGAATAATGTCACCTGCGTCGATTCTGGCTCCTTTCTGCCGGCTTATACCAAAACGGTTGCTGTGGAAACAAAACAGTCTTCTTCTTCCTTATAGATGAGTTGTATTACCATAATGAACTCTAAATGGCATGAATTTAATATGAGCAACCATGTTTTATTAGGCTATACATATTCTGAACAAGTTAGCCTGACGCAGTTGATAATTCTCATTCAGATATGCATAGTTTTATTGTAATTAAATGCATTTCCATAAAGCACGGAGGTCATTTCTTAAGGACCCAGAGAAATTCATCTTGGTTTATTCCAGTGACCTTGCAGGAAAGGTCACCGAAAGTGTGTAAAATGTAAGAAAATTGTTTTAACTATTAAAAGTTACTGTTTTTCTGCCCTATTTTTGGCATTTCCTTCCCCACCAACGTTAATTACAGCCTGCGCCAAAGCACTCACACCCCTTTAGCTATTCATATTTTGTCACATTACAAACACAAACCTCCATGATTTGATGTGATGGACCAACACAAAGTTGTGCAAAATTGTAAGAAGGAGGTAATTATACAATGCTTTCAGAAGATTTTTCAAATCTAAACAAATACAAATCTAAAAGATTTCTTTTCACCTATCCTCCGTCAACAATTTTCAAGCAAAACATTAAATACTTTTTGCCAATTCTTCCTTGCAAGTGTTGGAATAGATGCAAAGTATCTGTCCACCTCAGTGTCATTTCTTGCCTATGATTCTCAAGTGGATGTGTGTCCGGGTTTTGACTAGGCCATCCTACCACCTTAACATCACTAGTGCAGCTCTGGCTGTGTGTTCAGAGGGTCGTCCTGCTGGAAGCTGAACCTCCACCTGAGTCTCAGGTGTTCTGCAGCCTCTACCAGATTCTCTTCCACCTTTGTCCTGGATTTAGCTCCATCCATCTTCCTCTCCACTCTGACCAGCTTCTCTGTCCCTGCTGAAGAAAAATATCCCCACAGCATGATGCTGCCACCATCTGTGAACAAAAGGATGTTTTTTAGCCGCGTCAGTTTTCCATCGCACATGATGTTGTGCACCGATAACAGTAATTTTGTCACCTGCTATGTGACAATCTCTTTTTTATTTCTATTTATTTATTTCATTCAAAAATAACTTTAAAGAAGCTGCCTGGAATTTCTTTTATACAGAATTTGTGCAAGTTATTGATAAACATGCCCCATGGACAACTATTAAGGTTAAAGGTTATCACCTACCTTGGGTAAATGGAGAACTTATCAGTCTGTTTAAGCAGAGGGACAGAGCGTGGAACAAACATAAAAAAACAAAACTTCTTAATGATTGGGAGGAATACAAACGGCTAAGAAACACGTGCACAACCCAAACAAGAAATGCTAAAGCCAATTACTATAGAAATAGTTTGTCACATGATTTCAATAATCCTAAACAATTTTGGAAAAAAATGAATACCTTAATTGACAACTCGAACAGTACCAGCAGTAACATGATAATCAATAATGCAACTGTTAATGATCCAGCTGTTATTTCAAATGCGTTTAGTTTGCATTTTGCTCAAACACCTCAGGTACAGTCATCACTTTTTCACCCTGTGTCGAATGTTAATTCTCAGCCCTACGACAGCTCTTTTACATTTCGACAGGTTAGCTCAGCTGATGTCCAGTTGGCCATTAGCAAGCTATCCTCTAGCAGTGGATCGGGCCCTGACGGTATTGAGGGTAAGTTTATTAAAATTTCTTCATATGTCCTCTCCTCTCCATTGGCTGAGCTTTTTAATTTGTCATTTATAACCAATGAAGTGCCTCTGGCATGGAAGTGTACCAAAGTCATTCCATTGCATAAAGGAGGGGACACCCAAAATATGAACAATTATAGACCTATCTCAATAATTAATAGTATTGTAAAAATTTTTGAGAAAATTATCTTCGATCAAATATCTAATCATCTTTCTGATAATAATTTACTATCTCAATGCCAGTCAGGTTTCAGGAAATACTACTCAACTACTACTGCTCTTTTGAAACTTACGAACGATATTTTTTCTAGTTTTGATAACAACATCAGTACTGGTGCCATCTTCTTAGATCTTACTAAAGCATTTGATCTAGTTGATCATTATCTACTCCTGGATAAATTGTACTCTATTGGCTTTTCCCGTTCATCTCTTCTGTGGTTTAATTCATATCTTCATCACCGCCGCCAGAGTGTGTCCTTTAGGGGTAGTCAGTCGAATTTTATAGGCGTAGATAAAGGCATTCCACAGGGTTCTTCACTTGGGCCTTTGTTATTTTCCATTTTTATTAATGACTTGCCACTCTGCTGTTCAGGATGTGACATTCATCTTTATGCAGATGATACAATCATATATTGCTCCAAATTGAATATTTCTGACATAAATTATTCCCTACAATGTGACTTCGATTCTGTACAGCACTGGCTGTCATTTAATAAACTTCTTTTGAATAAATCAAAATCTTACTGTATGCTTTTCCAGAAGAAAGATAGAAATAATCTTAATCTGCATTTTCTGGATTCTTCTCCTTTAGAATCAACTGAAAAATATAAATATCTCGGTGTTTGGCTAGAAAGTGATCTTTCATTCAAAGCTCATATACACACACTTAACAATAAACTTAACTTTCGTCTTAAAACATTATATCAATCGATAGACTGCTTTAATTTTCAGGTTAGGAAAAAAATAGTCTCCCAGTTGCTGTTACCTATATTGGACTATGCAGATATTATATATGCTAACACTACTGCCACTTACCTACACTCTCTTGATGTGGTTTACAACAGCCTGTGCCGATTCGTCCTTCGCTGCCCCTATAGGACACATCACTGTATTATGTATGACCAGCTGTCCTGGCTTGCACCTTCAGCCAGAAGACAATATCATTGGTTTCAACTTATATTTAAATGCATTTACTTTCAATATCCATTTTACTTATCCCAATATTTAGTGCCTTACAGCTCACAATATAATCTTCGTCACAACGAACAGATCTTCTTTACTGTCCCCAGAGTTAAGAGAGAATTTGGGAAACATGCTTTCTGTGTTAAAGCCCCTCGTGATTGGAACAGCCTTCCTGCATCTATCCGTTCGCTTACGTCTTTTCCTCTGTTCCGAACTGCTTTGTTAACACATCTTCAGACCACTTGTCTATGTTTTTAGTATTCTAGATTTAGTAGTAATATGTGTCATGTTAGTTATGGTTGTATGAATGTGTTTATCTGTAGAAATATACGTATCTAGTAATGTCAACTCTGTCAGTTATATTTGGGAGTATTATGCCCTACTTATTATCATTTCTGAAATGCTTGACTTTCAGATCACCATCATGCTGAGTCTAAGATTATATAAGGTTTTATTGTCTAGTGGTATAATTATTGCGGTTTGGGAATTACTGTGATTTACTTTACTCTTTCTGTGTTGAGGGGTTAGTGAGAGCTTGTGTGTGAGTGTGTGTGTGCGTGTGAGTGCGGTGTGGTCTTTTTCTTGTATCTTGTATATTGTATCTACTTTGTTGTTTTCCTTTCTACATTGTTTGGATATGTTACTGAGGACCCCCATGAAAACGAGATGCTTCATCTCATGGGGCTGATCCTCTAATAAATGTTTATAAATAAATAAAAATAAATAAATAAATTCATACACACAACACTAGCAAATTGATGCATCTTGAAAGAAAAAAGCTTTCTGCTTCAAAGAGCATTGTATAGAAAAGAAACAAATGCTAAATTTCTCTTAATAATATATAATAATAATAATAATAATAATATTATTATTATTATTATTATTATTATTATTATTGATTATCAACTTAGTCACAAACCACTGAATTATTCCATAATTTCATACTTACTCAATACACTTAATTATTATTTTTTTTAAATACTTAAGTTCTTTGTTGAGGTTATTCCATAATTGTACATTTCACTGTAACGCTCCGTTCTTTTACTGTGGTTCTAAATCTATTTTATTTTTCAAGACTTCTGTTCCTTTCAAGTTATAACTACTTGCTCTCTTTTCAAAAATATTTTGAATATTTTTTGGTAAAATATTTTTGTTTACTTGATACATTATTTGTAACATTTTTAAATCAACTAAGCCATGGATTTTGAGTATTTTATGTCGTATGTATAATGGATTAGAAGGATCTCTAAAATGACTATTTCTAATAATTTTTAGAGCTATTCTTTGCTGTATAGAAGTTTTATATGTTGATCCCCAGATTTCTATACAATAAATTAGGTAAGGGACGATCAAAGAGTTGTAGAATGTTAACAAACTATAACTATTTAGTATCACAATGGGTCTACTGGCTGTTTCTCTCACTAATGCTCTCCTTGGTAAGGCAGCTTCCGTGGAGGTCTATGGATGGATGTGCAGATATCTCAGTTTGGCACATTATTTGGTTTTAAAGTCACGGTTTGCACTTTTCCAAGAAGTGTGGTTGTTGGACTGGGTGAAATGGGTGTACTGAAAATCTTCCGCAGGTATACACATACGGTTACTCACCTATGAATGTCCTGGTAGGTCCGCAGGTGGTCCATCCTCTCCCCAGGTCCAGACGATAGGATGATCAGAGCTCTGGGATGCTGCTGTAGAACCTGACCCTGCTGTAAACTGGACCAGAACTTTCTCTCTCACCTGTCTGCTGGGTCCCTTGGACTCCGTGATGCTGGTTTGATTTATTTGATTTGATTTATTTGATTTGATTTATTTATTGGAAAGGGGACAGTGGAATTTAATAAAACACATGACAATTCATGAGTTAAAAAAGCCAGAGTCAGCCAAAGGCTATTTTTCATCTGTAGTCCCTGGCCATGATGTTCAAAAAGCAATAAACGGTTACTCTCTGATGTACTCAGACCTCTGAGGACAGAAACAGAACAGCCATCATTAAATCAAGATCAAATGAAAAGCATCATTTTCAATTAAAGCTGCAGGAGGTAACGTTTGTATGAGTGTATTTTTTTACATATTTGTTATGTCCTGACAGTAAAATATGAGACAGGTACTCCTCTGACTCCTCCCAGTGGTCCCTTTACCAGAAACGCAGCTCCCAGTCAGAAACAGCCAATCAGAGCCGGAGCCTGACTCTGACTCTGATTGGCTGTTAGCAGTGTCCACAACTCATGTGTATGCGCCGCTTCCTGACAATTTCTGGATGGGCACCGGCTCAGAAGAACACAGGAGCAACGCTGGAGCTGCAGGGCTGGCTCCGCTGTGGAGGAAGGGCTGCAGCACGGCAGAGAGCCAGGCAGAGGGACCGGGAAGGTGTGCTTGTTCAAATGTTCCCGTTCTGTCCACGGTTTCCTCAAAGCTACCTACTGCAGCTTTAAATGACAGAGAAGCAGTCGCTTGCTCTGGTATTTTTATTTGAGGGTTTTATACTAAAGAGGGCTGGCTAGAAATGCAGATCATAATTTACAGATTTTAATTTTTGAAAACACTGGAAACTAGATAGATTTTTTTCTCGATTTTGCACAACCTTATGTTTGTCTTTTACATGAAATCACAATAACAATGCATTGGCACCTGCAGCTTGAAAAGTTAAAACAGTGTGAATACTTTTGCAAGGCACTGTAATTCCATATTTCATCAAAATGTAGGGCGCTACTATAAATCTAAAGCTTTTGTTCTCTGTGGATCTGAACGGTGGAGGGCTTTATGGGTGGCCATTTTTCATCCAAAGGAAACGTTAGACCTGCTCAGTCACAGACAACCATAAAAAGATTTGGATCTGGCTCAGTCGGTGGCTAGATAAAGGAGAACACTCACAAGTCAGAGACTTCCTGCTTGTGATTCAATTATGTTCATGTGCATATCTGTCTGTGTCCAGCCTGCTCTGCTGCAGGACGGTTCACAGGAGAACCCTCTGGAAACTAAAAGGCCGGCAGAGACACAGGCTGTGGATCAAACATGACTGGAGCGAACGACAGCATGTTAACTCACCACATCATCTAATTCCCAAAGGTTATGTTGGAGTCAGAGAGCGTCAGAAAGCACCGTCTCATCCATCAGCAGCAAACTCATGCCAGCTAACGCTACATCTGTGGAGCTCTCAAGAGAACGCATGTTGCTTGGGATTTTATGTTATAGATCCACACAAAGTAGCACATGGAAGGAAAATAATGCATTGTTAAGTATAAATCTGACAAATGTGGCGTGTTGTATTCTGCCTTTCTGAGTCCGTTTATGATCCACAATCATCTTCCAGTGCCACTTCAAATTTTTTTTTTTCTGGGGTTCATCTCTATCTTGTCACATCCAATGTCATGTTTGAGGGATTGCTTGCAGGACCAAGATGCCGACAGGAGCTCGGAGGCGACATAGTGAGTGATTTAATAAGGAATACAAATGAGCTCACAACGTGAAGCCAGAGTCCAAAGAATAAGGAAGTAATCTGACAAAGCTTAATGGGAGGACACAGCGGAAAGTCTGAGGCAGAAACGGCGAAGGGGAAATTATTTTTCTATTTCCAAGCAGAAGGAGTGGAGAAGCACAGGTGGAAGTAATCAAGAGAGAATCGAGGAGCAGCTGAGATAAATAAAACAAATGAGTGAGGAGAGCAAGCAGGGATGAAATATAACCAAACTGAGAACAGAATCCATGAACTAATCCACCAAAGTAAGAAGCAAAATATAAACAAACACTTTTCAAAAGTTTTTTATTTAATCGTTTGTGATTGAGATGTGACAAACTGTAGAAATGTTAATGGACAATAAATGCTTTTGTTTCTGCGATAGTAGCAGATTGCAGCTTTTTCCCGTGTCAGTTGAATTAAATGTTTTTTAAAGTAAAAATCTGGTGTGAAATTTTACAAACCAGCAGAAAAACATCCACATTTTTAGTCAAATTAAAAGATGAATTGCTGCTGTTGTGGCTAATGTCTACAGCTCATCCATGAATTGTCTATTCCAACTTATGTACCATGGATTTATCGCTATAGCAACAAGCAAAATTATTTTTATCAGTTTTTTTCTTACTTGCTTTTTAGCAAAATAAGAACTTCCCCTCAGCCTCAACAACAGATGCTGAAGTGAGAGGTGAAACTGGAAGAGTAGCTATGATTGAAGACGGGGGTCCATGCAGACTGTATAAACTTAGAAAATTGCACTTTCTTGTCTGAACAGTAAGAGAATCCATCTGTCTTTTTTAATGGCAGCCGCTCTGACATTTCTGGGTCGATTCTCTCAGTTGTCAGTTATTCAAAAATAAAATAGTGGGAATTCTCATGCACTTTGGCGAGGAGCTGTTTTCTCGTTTGCTTTAACAGCTATGACCAATTTTGACTCTTTGGTGACTTTGGAAAAACGACAAGCCTTCATCAGAACCAATAGCCATGCAGAAAAAGCTTCTCCATTGACACCATTAATGCCTCTAAGTTGAATAATAGTCGTGTCCTTCATTTTTGTAACATTTCCAGGTTGTGTAGTTCCGTCCGTCCGTCCGTCTTCTTCCACTTATCCGGGGTCGGGTCGCGGGGGTAGCAGCTTCAGTAGGGAGGACCAGACGTCCCTCTCCCCAGCCACTTGGGCCAGCACCTCCGGGGGAATCCCAAGGCGTTCCCAGGCCAGCAGAGACATAGTCTCTCCAGCGTGTCCTGGGTCTTCCCCTGGGCCTCCTCCCGGTGGGACGTGCCTGGAACACCTCACCAGGGAGGCGTCCAGGAGGCATCCTGACCAGATGCCCGAGCCACCTCAACTGGCTCCTCTCGACGTGGAGGAGCAGCGGCTCTACTCTGAGTCCTCCCCAGATGACTGAGCTCCTCACCCTATCTCTAAGGGAGAGCCCAGACACACTACGGAGAAAACTCATTTCAGCCGCTTGTATCCGGGATCTTGTTCTTTTGGTCACGACCCAAAGTTCGTGACCATAGATGAGGGTAGGAACGTAGATCGACCGGTAAATCGAGATTTTCGCCTTTTGGCTCAGCTCTCTCTTCACCACAACGGATCGGTACAGCGCCCGCTTCACAGCAGACGCTGCACCAATCCGCCTGTTCATCTCCCGCTCCATCTTCTTGTGTAGTTGCTATAATTATTTTGTCACCACATACCGATCCTTATTCCATTCACACTGAGGGCTTTTAGATGTGGAGTTTAATGTGCGGGTTCTCTCTGGTTACTCTGGCTTCCTCCCACCCTTCAACAACATGCAAATTTAGATTTATGGCTTTCACTGAAAGTCTAATTTGGTGAATGGGTCATTTTCAAATGAAGTATGTCATTGAAACCTAAGTTGTTTTTACATGTTATCCTAAAAAAGACAAAAAAGAGACTGTCGTGTTCATGTCAGTCATACTGATAAACATTTCAGTGTTGCTAAAGCTCAAATACTGGTGGGCCAGAATAAAAAGTCTGTAAAATCATACCTGATCATGTCATCGCAATATTAAGCATTTAAATATTTAAATGTTTTCCTATTATGGTTCAGCTTTAATGCAAATTATAATGCAATGCAGCTCATTTAGTTGTTCATATCATGCCAACTGGTAAAAATGTTTTTGTGAGGAAGCCCAGCTAACCTTATTAGCTCAATCACTTTCCAGCAATCCCTCACACTGAGCAAGCATATGGGGACAGTGGAAACCAATGACTCTCTTTTAACAGGAAGAAAGCAAACCATCTGCTGCAGCTGAGCGGGAGGTAAGAGAACAGGAAGGGGACAAAAAGTCCCCAGATGCATTGAGCCAGGGGTACTTTCTGTTGGACAGTAAAGCAATGCAAAAGCATTATAGCGGTGATGAGCTAGTTTGATTGTTAGGTCTAAGGTGAAGGGGAGAGGTTTGTCTCCATCATATAGGAGGAAGCTACCAGGATTTATCACAACTCTTATCTGCATTATGCAGCTATGATTTGTTCCATAAAACAAGATCAACATCAGCCATGACTGTAAAAAACAATGTTGTTTAATGCCACAAGTATGGATTACTTGCATATAAACCAGTTGGATGTCTCTAAAGAAACTAACAATGTCAAGGATGATTGTGCTGAGAGGAACTTTGGTGTAAAACTCTGCAGCCAAGCTGACCACTCTGTCACATGAGTCCATAATCTTCCTGCACCAGAACAACCAGCAAGCAGCTTCAGCTTCAGCTCCACGATTCATGAGGCTTTCTGTATTTATTCAGGTTTTAAGGAAGAAGACTAAGCACCAACAGCTGTCAACATACAAACAATAAAAACTGAAACGCTTTGAAAAAAAAAGCAATGTGTTCTCTAAAAACAATCTGAACAGCAGCTCTGTCGGGTTAACAAATGAGTTTGCATATTTACTGCATGGAAATGAGTGTTTTTCATGCTACTGGTTTACTAATACGACATGTATCCTGATTAGACTCATGTAATCAAGATTTGATTTGAAAGACCAACCACGGCCGGGGTCCTTATTAACAAGGCGTTAAATAAACATGAGCATTAATGTCTCACTGTTAGCAGCAGAAGACTGAACCACGCAAATGAACACAAACCCCCTTTTTAGGTCTCAGCAGGAATGTAAAGTCTCGTTCCAACACGGAGAACTGCACAATTGTTTGAGGATGTCACACACTGTGCTGTTGTCCAGGACGCTGGCGGAGCATGAAATTAATTTGCCATGATAAATTATTCATTATTCCGGCCCCTTTTTATCCATTACGTCCTCAGAGGAGTCCTTGTTGACAATGCAGGGCTGGACGATGCATGTTGACGGCCGTTTGCTTTACTTTGAGCGCTGGCGTTAACAAGACAGACGTGACTCGTTAGATTAATTATGCTGAACAGCGAATGACCCTCAGGGCTGCAAGTGTCACATCCAAACTTTTGCTTTGTCCTGAGGCTTTAAGATCCAGCTTTCCTCTCCACCTGAGAGAGACATAACTGAATGACCGCCCTCGGGCTGTCTGTGCTTGATCTCTCCACTTTACAGAAAACGGTACCCTTAAGAGTGTGGGAGGTCATGTAACTGATGGGTGTTTTATAGAAAGTAGTGGTTGTACCTCTAAAGTGGCGTTTACAGTGTCAAGTAAAGTTTGACTTTTGGAAATCTTCAACTTTTGTCATTTATCTGAAGAAGACAAACTCTAAATGTGTTTTTTATTGGAGAAAGCAACATAACAGGCAGAACCCTCCAACACATGAAGAAGACTCACGTTTGGCGCTGAAGGATAAAACACTTCTTTCCTCAGCATGCAAGATTTGACCTCTCATTTAAATGAATGAGAGGTCAAATTATGAGGTGAAGTTATGACCAGAGTTGCTTCTCCTGTTTCGTTATGATAAAAAACGGATATAAAGAAATATAATGTCTATAATCGTATTTAAACGTGTGCAGTGTTTCTGCAAAGTTAGCATCTGGGTCACTGATGTGAGAATTTTTCAATTAATTAAAATTTTATTTGTATAGCGCCAATTAACATCACGTCATTTCAAGGCTCTTTCCAAAGTCAGATTCCATCAGATCCTCCAGGTTGGTCAGAAAGTTTCCTCTCTAAGGAAACCCAGCAGGTTGCATCAAGTCTCTCCAAGCAGCATTCACTCCTCCTGAAAGAGCGTAGAGCCACAGTGGACAGTCGTCTGCATTGCTGATGGCTTTGCAGCAATCCCTCATACTGAGCATGCATGAAGCGACAGTGGAGAGGAAAACTCCCCTTTAACAGGGAGGAGAACCTCCAGCAGAACCAGAACCAGGCTCAGTGTGAACGCTCATCTGCCTCGACCCACTGGGGCTTAGAGAAGACAGAGCAGAGACACAGAAAGCTCAGAAGCTCACATTGACCCAGGAGTACTTTCTATGTTAGATGGTAATAGAGGATGATCTTCCATTTCCAAATAACAGAAGGTCCGACAGTCGATACTCGTAAACACTGAAGGGCCATCCAGCTGTGAGCAGTTCAGCCTGGAGCTTGCATGTTTGAGCCTGAATATGAGTCTGATGATCTGCTAACATGGATGCATCCATTAAAATTTGACATATTTTAAACTTAAATTATGGGTGAATCTGTGTTTCTGTCGAACACATTTAATACTCATAAATGGTGTATTCTTAATTTCCCCTAAAATATGTGGCATATCAGCAATGTAAAGAACTAACCTAGTTTTTTCCCTGTTAAATGTAGTATTCTTTTACTGTAGACTTTTTCAGTAAGAAATGCCTCTTGAAACGGAAATCCTGCTTTAACAAATTTAATCTTGCAAGCCAGAGGATTGATGCATATTCAGTACTGGACTCTCATACATAAACACGATACAAGAGGGATAAAATCCGGACGCGAGAGCCTCAAACTCTCGGTTACGTCAGCTTATCTGGCTCAGCACCCCTGCAGGACTGGTCGATCCCTCCCATGTCTCCAGGGAGACCCACGTGTCCATTGTGCCCAGAGATAACTGTCCATTTCTTTATGCGTGCCACATCTGTCCCTAAGTTATCTGTTGTTTCCCAGTAGCCGCTCTCTGCAGCTCCAGCATCTGTGATCCCATAATCTTTAACAGCAATGTAAGGTTTGCCATGCTTTTAAAATCTGGGCCCTGACTAGTTGTGCCTAGGTGTTCTTGAGCTTTAGTGCCCCCTGAAGATGTAAACCTTGCTCTGTGCAGGAAAGACGCACTAATCTCTGCAACCTTGCTACACGGTAAATTGAACTTTAGCACGAGGCCTTGAGAGACGACGGAAGATACAAACAAGACATTACATTATGGGTTCTCTTAGAGTAAAAACTTCATCATTCAAGAACCAGAAGAAGCAAGTCTGATTGGACATCATAGACAGTCTGTGAACAATCGAAATAGAGAAGGAGCCATCATTATATTAATCCTTCAGGAGGCCGTGCTGAGGAGACGTTTCTCTGTTTGGTCCAATTAGGCTGTAGGCTCCCTTTCTGCTGGGGCTGTTCCATCGGTTGCAGCTGTGCAGCCATATTCCCCTTGGAACATGAGTGTTTGGGCTTCAGGGATGGAGCCTGACAGGCGAGTCAGCCGAGGCTGGGAGACAGCAGATGTGTGGTTTGGGACAGAAACACGTATTATGGTCGGCGTCCAGCTTTCCCTCTCTGAGCGCAACCACAGCCTGGACTGATGAATAAAGTTTGTTCTGACCTGTTAATGTCAAATGCTGGCAGACCTACATATGATAATAATAACGACAGCAATAATAATGCTGTCATATTAATTAAAATAAAACTTGAAGTTGTAAGACATACATTCTTAAAATACTCTTATTTAAGATTGATGTTATTTAATTTGCTCTGTGATGGGATCACTAGAAAGCAGAAGTAACGTCTAAATTTTCATCTAAATAATTAAGGTTACTGGTCGGAAACAGTCTAACTTAGAGTAAGAAATGAAGATGTACAAATGAAAGGCTGTAAAACCTGCAAATTCTAATTTTAGCAAATAAAAATGAAAGGCGTTTTTCAAACTTTCTGTATGAACTGAGTATCTTCCCAATCCAATGTTTCTAGTAACATCAAACCATGATTTAATGGAAAAAAACATTCCCAACATGACAGCCGTCTCTCGCTGCGTCGCTGAAAATCCACAGAGGTTATAAACCCACGGGGTAAGAATACAACATCCCATATATTCCTTTTTATACTGTTTCTGTGCGTTTTGCACTCATGGAAAATTACAAGATATGTTTTTTTACCTGATCAATTCAAAATGAATAACAGTTATGTCCAAATTAATGTTATGTTGTTAAATCATTCATTTAGACACCAAATAAAAACAATACACATTTATCTGTCGTTTGTGTCCTGGACATGTTTTACATCGCTGTTATACGTGTTCAGGCACCCCTAGAATGAGTAAATGTCCCTGATTGCTGCCAAGAATAAGAAGATCAGGCGTTGTTCTTGCCAATAGCTGTGTTTCTATCAATCTATGCACATTTCGAAGAATCATGTTAGAAAAGGTCGTTGGAAATGTCATAATTTGAAATAACTCCCATAATTTAGCGAAAATGTTTTTACACTCATATGTGCTGTTTTTTTGGTTTCCTGGAAAAGAGTTAATGTGTAAAACGGGAGATGGAAACACATTTGTAGAATAAGTTCTGACGTAGCGAACATTTACCTCACATGACTGATCAGCGGTTTCTGCTTTCGGCATCTTCCCGGATATTCCCATAACACATATAATTGCATTTCTTTCTGTCTGCGGGCTGCATCTACCATCACCAATGCTGCTTGACATGACAGAACAATTACAACTTGCTCGATAGCAACACAATGCTGAAAACCTCCCTCCTTTTTTTAGATGTGTGGTCCATGCTAGTTTGCAACCTCTAGTGTATTACAGCCAATCTGTAACGTCAACTTCTGACAAAACTCTGATTTGCATTTGTTAATTTACTCCAAACCAGTGGATGGAAACACGCCTAATTCATCATTTTTTTTTTTTTGGTGACATTTTGAAAGTTTTCCCAAAATTCATGTGACAATCGGATGAAAGTCCAGCTATTGACAGTGAGCTCAAGCTCCATGCACGAACCGTTACACGCTCCCTGTCATGTGTGAAGATCTAAGGAAGAAAACTTTAATTTCTGGAAACCTTTTCCACATTAAAAATGATCAACTCAGTCTTCTTCCTGCGGTGGCAACTTCCACACTGAAGAGTGTTGTTGTCAGAGCCATGTGGTACAGCTCAGGTTTGGTGCATTAGCTGCGCAGCCAACCCCAGTCTAGATAAACATGAATAAATCATGGATTATATGCTTAGCTGTGGGTCTGAAAACATATCTGAAGATGGGTTTGAAACATCTGATAAAAGCAAGTAGTTTATTAAAGGTTTTGGAAAATATAACCACGTACAAAGAGGCATAAAATACACCTCTGATCTCCTTTTCATGTAAAACCTAAGTTTGTGTTCATGGCAGCCAGTGCAACACGTTCTTTCTGGGCTCCAATTATTGCTCCGCCGAGTGAGCCGGCGAAGCATTTTTCTCTTTGTCGTTGTAACACGCGCAGATAATTACAGGTTTGTTCTCTGAATGAATTCCTCAGAGGATGGCGTATAATAGAGTGGCTCACTGTGGGTTCAGAAAAGGCTGAGGTAGCAGATCCCTGCAGCCTGCCTGATAAGACTCGCTCTGCAGTCTGTGGAGGACAAACGCTGCATCCTCCTGATAGCAAACAGCCCAGCCAGCAAGGGCTTCCTCCTGCCGTGTTTTCTGTTTTTTCACAGGACAACGCAAAGCCCAGGACGCTCATTTTCTAAGTGAGGCTTTGGCTTTTACAGGTCAGCTCTGATAAGAATTATAATGCAATTAATGTAGCCAAACATACCTGTGGGAGTAATTCAGATCCAGCCTGACCTTGGTTGGGAAAAACTGACCCATAAAGCACCAACATGAAAGTCCTTAACCTTGATGATATTCAGCACAGCCCTCCACTTAATACACTCTGGGGGGCTGTTAATGTGCTCGCTGAAAAGCATTTTTGGTCCAGAAAAAATAAATTAAAAGGTTGTTAAAAGGCTGCAGACGTTTCTTTACAGAAGTATTCCCATCTCTGCCCACCTCAAGCAGCTTCGGAGGATTAGGGAGTCTTTTTGTTCACGAGTCTTGAACTTTTCTTCAGACCCATAAAGCCCTAAAAGCGGCCACAGCTGGGAATTTGATTGAACTAACAGCTGCTTTTATGCTGCAAATAAAGACGGCGCCACAGAACAATCACGGACCCAATTCGATTATCTTTCAGGGGTATCTTGCAGAACAGCGTTTTCAGTCTTGACAAAGTCGTCATAAACTTCAGACCAAGGTTGTGGAAAAGTCACCGGCGAGTCTCTTCTGCTCAGCAAACAGCAGCAGCCTTTACAAACAAAACGTCTTATCCCGCCCTCATCTGAATGACATGGAGATAATTATCGAGGTGAGCCTCATCTGAATTCATTAGAAGCTCCTTTCTCCCTGAGACAATGTGGCTATTATGTCAAATTCCCTGTCAGCTATTTTTATCATATCTGCTGCAGATCTAGTCATCAGTGAATTCACGGGGAGGTAATTACCTCACACTCAGGGAAAATAGGGTGGAGAGGGGCTGATGGAGGCAAGGGATTTTAGGCCCAGACTAACACCCGGGGAGTGGCTGACTACAGGAGGAAGACAGTTGAAATGTATGAGATAAGAATCGGGGAGACGAGGAGCTTTATGATTAGCGTGTCACCCCAAAGAGATCTGTTGTGGAAAGCTGAATGTCAGCAGCATCTTGGGGTTTGATTAACGGCGTTTCCCCACAACCAAGCTGAAGGCTGACTGTGAGTCGGTCGTTTCCTCTCAGAAATCCCTCATTTCCATCTCCCCGGGGAGGACCGAACACAAGTTTTCACTCTGCACCCACGGTAACTTAAATCCAGGGAAAGCTTCACACCAGACTTTGACTGATAGAACGGCGCTCGTTTTTGTCATTCGGCTCCTGTGGGTGAAAAGTCCCCAACCGTTGTACAAGTGTTGGAGTTCAGTGAATAAAAAGTTTTATTACGTCATTATTTTTAGCTGCCAATGCCTGCGGGTTATTAGTGTGAAAGGAGGCGGTGCAGAGGTCTAGTTGCTGCTGGTCTACATCTAAATAATCCGTCACCACGTCTGTAACAGAGGCCATTTCTCAACGACAGGTACCAATTTATGCTGACACATACGACGGGTAATAATAATAATAATGATATGAAGTTTCTGACAGAAACACCTGGCTGTGTGAATTAATAATGGTTTCATTAGAGAATGGAGTGTTTCTAACCGCTGGTCATAGGAGTGAATGGAATTAAGCCACAGTGACAGGTGAATTTCCATTATGGATGCCAAATCTGACTTGTTAGTCCACGGTTCTGATTAAGGCTGTTTTTAAATGACTGGGTCAGCTGACCTACTGAGTGATCTTTGTTTTAGTCCTTTTGTCATCAGAAAACTACATAAACTACATCCAGATGCTGCAAAGTTGTTTCTATTTTGACTCAGACTTGAGTAAGACATTTGAAACAGAAGGTGCTTCACTGTCCCTCTGAGGCTTCTGTAAATTAGACCCTCACCTGAAGGCAGCACAGACAACTCAGATCATGCTGTGCGATATTACATGTCGAATAGGAAACCTGTGTACTCTGTTGTGGTCCTACCCTTCTGCCTGTTCTCAGTCTCAGTGCAAAAAAGGAGTCTGTGTCTGCATCTGTGCGAAACAAAGAAAAAACAAGACAGATTGGCTCACAACTGGCACTCAATTCTCACGGTTCATGTTAAAGGAACTGTGCCTGAATTTAGTTTTGTCTGGTTAAGAAAAATGCTTTTTACTCTATGTATTATGAGTTAAAAGATATAATTTGATAATAGCAATTGACCAATTGATTGCACGATGGAGCGGGTCCAGGCCTTTTTTAGTAGGAATAAGCAGCGACTGGGGACATGTGCACAACAGGGTATGTAAACAGAACAGCATGGCATGTAAGGTTGATCATTCACATAAGGAAATATGATTTATCTGAGGCGTCGCCATCTCTGTCAAAAAAAAGAAAAGAAATAAAAGTCCCTCGATGAACCCTCGTTTCCCCCGGAGGACAAACTGGAGGTGCGTGTTTAGTCTCATACATGTTGAGGGTTTCTCATTGGGGATAAAACTGCTGGGGGCGGGGCTTACAGTTCAAACTAAACCTCACGGTTTGGATTTGTGCAGGATCAGGTATAGTTCCTTTAAAGAGAGAGATAAACACTGAAATAGGAGACTTTAAAGGAAGTTAACGTAGCGGTATCATAGTTGTCACAAACAGAAGGCCGGTTTTAAACATGCCCAATGAGTCAGGGTTGGGAAGGAGCTCCAGAGTTGGTGGGTAGAGGGTCTGAAGGCTCTGTGCCTCTTGGTGGAGGCTGTTAGCAGTGAGTCTGACTGAGGATAAGGATCTGAGAGTCCGGTACGCTCTTGATTGATTGGGAAGTGTGGTGACTTAGCGGTTAGAGCAGGATGTTGTGTCCTGGGAAGACTGCAGGTTCTTCTGGCCAGACTGAATAGTGATATGTTCTATGTTTAGTTGCATACAGAGTACAAGAAAAGAGACTGATGCTTGATTTGAAGGTACTGAAATGGTCTTACAAAAACAGACTTCCAGTTTGGGTCCCTGAGCAAGACCCTTAGTCCCACTGCTCCCTGAAGGACGGGTTAAATGCAGAAGACAGATTTCATTAGCATGTACAAAGGTGCAATGCCAAGGTGATGATGAGGATGATTGCTATTATAAAAGTTCTACTGCCATTTAGCATGACCTCTTATCGTGAGTTTGGGTTTCCAGCTCTGGTTTAGCTGAAGACAGAACGCAGAAGCAGACTGGACACTGAAGCTGACTTCAGGATTGTTTTTCTACTTTAAACCCAGAATTTATTGCTTTATTTTCTCAGTTCTTCCAATATGTCTTGCAAATCTTAACATATGAAGTTAGTTTTACAATCAAGGGTGAATTTAATGCTATAGTTGGTAATCCTGTTCAGAAACTCTTTTTGTCATACTGGGTAAAATGGTCCTTCCATCCTGAAAGTAGTCAATACATTAAGTATTCAGGAAAAGGAGGTTAAAAAATCTATCTCTGCGGGAGCTGCAGGCCTGTAGAAACTCAAACCAATTTAGATTTTTAAACTGATTCTTCTGTTTGGTCAGAGTTTTGTTCCTGCTCTCTGTCCTTCAAGTTTCTGGGGAATCACCTTATCTACTGGTTGTCCCACATGCCATCATTCTGACGCGCTCATGTAACACCAGTGTCCGTGCTCGTTCCTTCATGGTTTCTGTTTGCTGGCTGCGCATGCGCACTTCTAGTGTTTGTGTATCTGGTTAGCTTAGCGGTTAGCTTAGCAGTTAGCTTAGAGGTTAGCTTCGGTGTTAGCCGTTCATTGTAGCTCCGCTGCTCTCACCATAGACTTTGAACATGGCTGAGAGTCACAAGAAGCATACCGTGTTCATGTTTATGAGAAGAAGAGAAAGGCTTCAGTAGAAAGAAATAAGACCAGAGTGGATTTGGGAGATTTTTTTCACGCAATCCCCCTGAGCAGTTGAAGAGCAGGTAAGATGGTCTTTTCCATGCGCAGTTATTCAAAAAGGGACTTCGGGAAACTTCCGGAAAAATCGCTGACTCTACTTTCAATAGCCACACTAAGGTTTTCAAACATATTTATCAGTATTTAGCTACTGATAGGTAATGAGAAAAAAATCATATTTTCTTTAAAATGTAATGATTTAGAATTGAATTTCATTTGTTCGTATTCATTTGGATTTTTCAGTTTGTAGGTAAAAACTCCTTCTGCTTTTTTCTAAAAATGGTTATAGTTTCACTGAGTTTCACAGAAAGAAATCTCAGCTAAAGATACAAAATCTAAGGTTTTTAAAACTATATGGTAAATGAACTGAGCTTCTACAGCATCTGCCTAGGTATACCAACCACTTAAAGCACTTTGCACCCAGTCACACTCACAGTAATACTGATAGGCAGATCAGTGGGACACTAGGGATTAAGTGCCTTGCCCAAGGACACAATGACTTGTGGCAGGTGGAGGCTGGAATGGAGCCACAAATATTGGATTGCCAAACAACTACTCTTTCCACCGATCCAGTTTTTCATTGTTTTTACATTTTATTTGAAGGTATTTAGCATGGAAACAACAGCAGACTATCTTGAAAATGATAAGTAGTGATTGTTCTGATTGTTATGTTGTCCTATGATTAGTGTTTGAAGTGACAGAATAAAACAGAATGACACAAAAAAGTCCGCTATGACTGGGGTCGCAGCTTACTGATGAAGGGTGATGGGTCCTGAAGAACAGATGATAAGCTCTGAACTGGAGAACATCATGAGAAACAGTATCAACCTTCTTCAGTGCTGCATCTTTAGACTCTGGCAGAAGCTGTGGCTCCAGAATGATCTTGGCTTTTCTACCAGGAAATAATGAAGGCGAGGAGGTGAACCAGAGCCCACTCAGGACTGGTGAGCCACAGTGAAGGATGGACACGGGCGTAAGCAAACCATTCTGACGGGCTAAAGACACCCAGAGAGGTAAATCAGCTCAGTTTGCCTCCTCTGTTTACCAAAGAGGGGTGATGCCAAATGTCTGGACATTAATCATCAGGATGAGGGACAGAGTCGCCAGAAAGAGAACCTGGACCTGGACGATCCCAAGCAGCCAGCTCAGCTTTATCGTCCGTCTGGTTGTCTGAGTCACTTGGCTCAAAGCAACAGACACGACACGATGACCTGTGACTACATGGTGCTTATGTGGCTCACTTCTGTCCAAGAAACCCTTCATCCTCTCTGGAAGGAAGTTTTCTAACCAGAGCTCACTGAAAGCCTTCAGAGGAGCTTGAGGCAAAACGGCCTCCCTGACATTTTTCATCAGGTGTCCTTTTCCTCTCACCATGGAGGCATATAAGCAAGTATGACATGTTATGGTGTTCCTCATTAAAGGAGGACCTGCTGGGTCGGTGCCGAGCCGACTGAACAGTGATAAACTGACAGCACTGGGAGGAGACAGCCGGGTAAAATCTCAATGTTTATTAGCATGAAATGTAGATGAAAAAAGAAGCTGAGGCTTGATTGGAAGGTAGAGAAAGTCTCAGAGGAAACCACTGAAGCTGTGGAGAAGAACAAAAAGACTGAATATGGCCACATCCTAGCCAGGTGTGAATGGCAGGAGCGATTGAAGAAGCTGGTTTGAAATAGGACAGGAAGTGAAGTTTAACCTGACTAAAAAGCAAGACTTCAGCTGATTTCAATTTAACATCTAAAGTGACAAATACTTTGAAAAAAGGTTAGTTATTCAGCTGCCACCCATCATCTATACCTGCTTACAGGTCACCAACACTGCCATACGCTTTAAACAATATATTCTATGTAGTTTATTGTATTCACATCTAAACTGTCCAGTGTCAATGTGATCTGTTATACAGCCTGTTTGGTCTCCTACTGTTGTCTCCAAGTTAGATTTTTCACCATCTGATGTAATCAGAAAGTGTTTTTTATGAATCAAACTATAATCATGAAAGTTCTGTGTAACAGGTGCTCCTCAGTAACAAGAAGCATTCAGTCGACCAAAAGCCAAAACCAGAGCTCTGGGTTGTTTTAAAGGTAAGGAGGTACAGCTTTCTGCTGTTTAAGAGGCTGTGAGGCAGACATGTGGTTAAAGAATTCAAGGTGGATCAAAAACGTTGAGCAGGTCTTCTACATCGGTTCTTTTTTTGCGGAAACGTTTCGTCTCTTCTCTAAGAGACTTCTTCATGTTGCAGAGTTTCAGGTGAACTCAGCCTGATAAGCAGAACGAAACGTTTCAACAAAGAAGAACCCGTCCAGAGGACCTATTTAAATGTTTTTACCTGGATTATTGAGATACATCGGGACAATTGAGCTTCTTCTTCCCTCCCACTCACACGTCAGTACTTCAGCATGACAGAGATTAACCTCTTGAGAAATGAAACATGTAGCAAACACATTGCTCATGTAGTCTAAGGCAAAGAAAAAAAGCTTTGACCAAACTGGATGTAGTGAAGGTTTCCACACACAGTACAGCAGAAAATAATTGTCCTAGTCAATAAATTAGATTAGAACATTGTAGGCCAATAATAAACGTTTTAATGGAGAAAATGGGGCTTAATAAAAGGGATGTTTAAACCTGCTTAAAGGATTTTGTTTTCTAAAGGCACCTTTAACCTGACATATAAGAAAGACTGACTGGACCACATGTTTTAAATAACTGAATAGGACAGATTTCAGGGGGAAAAACAACACAAAATGATCAAGCTGAAACTACAGGTTCCCTCCTTAGAGCTGATAGGGAATCTTTATTCAGTGTATAAAACAATACACTGCTCAAAGATAAAAAATCTCTCATCGTAAAACATAAAGGGCAAATCAAAAGAGACTTATAGGGTCTATTGCAACATTTTAGCCAATCCGTGTTTTACATCAATCTACTGGCTGCCGTCTCATCCCCATTTACTCCAGATGTGGCTTTTGGCCCTTGGATTAGTCTTTTATTATTAATGTTTTATCTGTTTATTTAACAGGGACAATGCATTTCACACACAGTTCTGGAACATATCACCCTGTACTGCCATTGTACTGCTGTAGTTCTGGCATGTCGCCGCTGTGCGAACGGCCGACGACTTAACAGGAATGTAGGACGTAGAAGACCTAACGCAGTATAAGGAACATAAGAATAAACTAGGAAGTGAAAATAACCTAATAAAGAAAAGTCCAAACAAAGTTTAGCACTGCAATGAGAACTAAAGGGCTAGACCCAAAGAAGCTAAGCAGCGAGGAACAAAGTCCTACAGAAAAAGTCGAAATCTCAGACATAAACAGCCCAATACAAAAACCTAAATTACACAAGATGTATTTAAAGCGTGTGGACTAAAACGAATTATTATCTAAACACTGTCTCAGGTCAACCTGGACGCTACACAGATAATCCCTCAACTCATCTCTCCACGCAGAAAATGGCCGCCTTGTGCTGCACATGCAGATTGTTGATCAAGTGTAGATTTGTGTTCAACTCCCCAAAATCAAGTCCAGAGCAGCCAGCTGCCTCCACAAGTCACCTAATTAGTAAATCTGTGTCTAATCTGATCTCAGTATGAGTGTCCTCTGAGTTTATTGGATTCTTCAGAGAACATCAGAGAACAACCAGCACCATGGAGAGAAAGGAACCCAGCAGACGGGTCAGGAAGGAAGTTCTGGTCCAGTTTAAAGCAGGGTCATGTTCTAGAATAATATCCCAAGCTTTGAACATCTCCCAGAGCTCTGTTCAGTGCATCATCTGAACATTTGAGAGGATGGACCACCTGCAGACCTACCAGGACATGGAGGTCCACCTGGACTGACAGGAGAGCATTAGTCAGAGAAACAGCCGAGACCCACGGCTCAGGTGGGAGAACTCAGGATAGTGTACTTTTAAACTCTGATCTTCAGGGAAGTCCCTTGTTGAGAGGAAGCCTTAGAACCAGTAGCAGCAGAACCACGCAGGAGATACAGCAAACCTGTGGAAGACGCGGCTCATCTCAGACGAGACTGAGATTGAACTTTGTGGCCTACATGCATGTTATGAGGAAAAATGAAACCTGCACATTGCTGTTTCCAGACCGTCCCCATGGTGAAACACGGTGGTGGCAGCATCATGCTGTGTCGACGTGGTTATTCAGCGAGGACAGGGAAGCTGGTCAGAGCTGACTAGAAGATGGACGGAGCTGAACCAGGACCATCCTGGAGAAAAACCTGTTCGAGCTTCACCTTCCAGCAGGACAAGGACCCTGAAGACGATCCAGATTCATGAATGGACCAAAACTGACTGGATCTGTTCAATATGGCTGACCTTGAGCTCTTTCTCAAAGAATTGTGGGTAAAGATGTCGATCTTCAGATGAGTGAAGCCGATCGAGACGTATCCATGAAGACCTGCAGCTGGAACGGTGGTTCCACAAAGTATCGACTCTAAAGGACTGACTAGAAATGTTGAATTTTACAATAATTTGCTGCTTTGGTTTAATCTCCCATTTAAATCCAGCGACATTAGTCCCTGTGAGCCAGCAGGTGGTTCAAACTTTACTCACACTGCGTCTATAGCAGAGATCAGCGTAGACAGGCGAACTACTCCAGGTAGTGATAAGAGTTTAATGTGAAGCATGAGAAATGAGCATGAAGGTAAGGATCCCACATCATCTGAGTTGCAGCCAGAAATCAAATCTGCTGGTTTCCCTCAGAGTCGTGACAAAGCAGCAGCATCCAGACCTCCTCCATCACATCCCCTCCGTCAGCGGTCAGGTGTGTCAGCCTTTTAATTAACCTGAGTAATTTCAAATGATCACATTCATCATGCAGACATTTGCCACTCGCTCAAGTGTTGCTGGAGACAAAGTGGAGCGGCGTGGGGAAACGGAGCTTCTTCTCCTGCTTTTAATCCCACAGGGAAGACAGAACAAGCTAATTCTCATCACAGATCCACCCAGCAGGCTTCACAGAGCTACGTTTTATCCCAGGGCTTCATGCACGGATCGGCTGGTTGCTCTGGTTCATCTCTATAATTAAGATGTAAATAATCACACAGCTTCTCACGGGACCATTTCATATTTAAATATTTTGAAGCCAAATCTGCACGTGTGACTCAGAGAAGTGCTCCGAGCCGTCACAGACTGCACCCAAGTTAGAGAAGCCTAGTTAGGATAAAACATTGCAGAATGCAGGGATCCCTGATGCGTTTTCACGTCAGTATCATCCACAGAATTCACCGCACACTCCCGGCGACCCCCTGTGACTCTTTCAGGCCCAAGACAGATACGAGTTTGTTCATTTCATCCATCTTTTGCAGGGTGATCTCATCATAAAGAGCCCCAGCGTCCCGCCCTGGCTCAGTTCCAGCTACAAGAGGGGAACGGAGCCTTTCAGCCAGGCGCTGCAGCAATGGCAGCCCACCCCGCGTTCACACAGCAGCCTGGCAGGCGGACAATGGGGGGAAATTAATGATGGTTCTGAGTTTAATTACTTTCTGTTTCTGTTTTTTGGCACAGAGATGTGTGTGTGTGTTTTTTTTGTTTCAACTTGTCAGAAAAAACAAATCAGGCTGACATGAAGTCCAATCCTGTGTCCCTGTGTTGACATCGTCGGCGTATTAAGAGACGCTCCAGTGAGAAGGGAAGAAAGACACACGGCAGCCGGAGAAAAGCTTCAGTGACCTTGGGAAGCAGTTTAAACAGTACTACCAGTTTTTTTCTCCCTGCTCTTCAGCAGCTGAGAGCTCTCACACCCTGAGCACACGTTCTGGTCTTCTACCGGGTGACACTGGACAACAGATAAGGCTCTCAAGGTTAAACCAGTTTGCTCATCCGATACAATCTTTGTGTGATCTGAGTTGGACTTTTCCTGACACCCCCAGCTCTTGTTGGTCGTAGGCATCTCAGCCATTTGATGCCTGGTGGTGTTCACAAAGATAAATCTCTCCATGGAGCCTCCTGGAAGCAGCCGGACAGTCGGCCCATCCGTGCAGCCCCCCCCCCCCCCCCCCCTTGAGTCTGGGTGCTCTCGGAGTAAGTTCCGCTTTATTTCACTGAATCGATTGCATTTTCTTCAGGTGATGATGCTCTAACCACTTCTGAAGACAACAAGCTGGAACAAAGAGATTACAGTCCATCATACAGAGATAAATAAGATATTGGCCCTTTTCTGCCGTGTTTATTTTTAGAGCGGGCGAGTCGACAGATTGCTTACTGCGTGATTGTATCAGTGCCCCGAGGGTGGTTTGCTGCTTTCGTTTCCCTCAGAACTGCTGCTACAAGACAAAAGCACTCAGTGTCAGATTCCACCGCAGTGCGCTGACACGCAGCGGACGCCCAGAACACAACACTGCAACATGGAGCGCACATCCACCATGATGACTGGCTGCGTCATGTTAGCATGATGGGGTATTTACTGACAAACAATGACAAGCAGTTCTAGATTTGTGAGGGGCTCTCTTATTGTATTAGACATCACACTGTTACAGTGGAGGTGTGTCCTGAGATTAAGATGAATTATCATGTAGTAGTGGAAAGACATTCCCTCTGTAGCTGTCTTAAAGTCTGCTATGATCCACAGGTGTTTGGGTTTTGGTTGTCTTTATTCAGAATTTCCTTGTTATTTATCACCCTTTTCTGGACCATAAACACCTCCCACCTGATGAAGAAGGCCCAACAACGACTCTCCTTCCTGAGAACATTTGAAACGGTCTGGACTTTCCACTAAGCTGCTAAAAAACATTTACATTGCTACCATGGAAAGTGTTTTATGTCTCAGCATAACTGGTTGGTACAGGAGATGTACAGTCCAGGAGAGGAAGGACCTAGCACAGAGGACAGAGCAGGGGATTGTGGGATGCGGTCTGTAGGATCTAGACTTAGTTTATGCAGAACGAGTCCAAAGAAGGTCCAGACACATCTCCACTGATAACCCCCCACCCAGGCAATGCCCTGTTTGCCCCTCTCGCTTTAGAAGCTTCAAAGCCAGGACTAATAAACTTAGAAACAGCTTCTTCCCCAGAGCTGTGAGAGCAATCGCCCCCTGATGGGAGACTGTGATCCATCATGTTACAATAACTCTACTGTTATTGCCTGTTTGCACACTCTTATTCTCAGGAATATCAAATTAGACAGAAATTATTGTGCAAAGGGCATTTGTGCAGAATGCATTTTAGAAACTGAGAGTTCGGCAGCATTTGTAATGCTAGATAAGGATGCAATGATGCAAATGTGCAAATATACGAATGTGGTACAGAGTCCATTTTGTGGCTTCAGCAGTTCAGAGTCCATTAGTCCATTTTGTGGCTTCAGCAGTTCCAACAGTCTGATAGCATATGTGCAATGTGCAAATATACGAATGTGGTACAGAGTCCATTTTTGTGGCTTCAGCAGTTCAACAGTCTGATGGCAACAGGGAAAAAGCTTTTGCAGAACCTGGTGGACCTGCAGCGGATGCTGCGGAACCTCTTCCCAGAGGGCAGCAGGGAGAACAGTCCATGGTGGGGGGGTGAGGGGTCTCTGATGATGTTACGGGCTCGGGACACACAGCGCTGAGATGAGATGTCTTTTATGGAGGGAAGAGGAGCCCCGATGATCCCTTCTGCTGTCCTCACGTTCTTCCAGTCGGAGGCACTGCAGCCTCCACATCACACGGAGAGACAGCTGGTCAGAATGCTCTCTATGGTGCTTCTGTAGAAAGTCGTGAGGGTGGGCGGGGGCAGGTGGGCTCTCCTCATCCTCCGCAGAAAGTACAGTCGCTTCTGTGCTCTCTTCACCAGTGACGTGGTGTTCGCAGACCAGGTGAGGTTGTCCGTGATGTGCACCCCCAGGAACTTGGTGCTGCTGACCTCCTCCACAGCTGAGCTGTTGATGAGCAGTGGAGCGTGGTGAGGCCGGTTCTTCCTGAAGTCTACGATGATCTCGTTCGTCTTCTCCACGTTCAGGATCAGGCTGTTGTCTCTGCACCAGCCCACCAGTTGCTCCACCTCCTCTCTGTAGTCCTAGTCGTTGTCGTCTCTGATCAGGCCCACCACCGTTGTGTCGTCTGCAAACTTCACGATGTGATTGGTGGTAAACCTGGGGACGCAGTCATGTGTCATCAGAGTGAACAGCAGGGGGCTCAGGACGCAGCCCCGAGGGGAGCCCGTGCTGAGGGTGATGACATCAGAGGTGTTCTGTCCGACCCGGACTGACTGAGGTCTGTTGGTGAGCAAGTCCAGCAGCCAGTTGCGAAGAGGTGTGCTAAAGCCCAGATGTTCTAGTTTTCCTACCAGGTGCTGTGGGATGATGGTGTTAAACGCTGAACTGAAGTCCAGGAACAGCATCCACAGGTGCGTGTTCTTCTCCTCCAGGTGTGCCAGGCTCAGATGAAGAGCAGAGGAGATGGCGTCCTCAGTGGAGCGGTTCCGTCGGTAGGCAAACTGGAACGGGTCGAGTGTTGGGGGGAGACTGGAGACGATGTGTTGTTTCACCAGCCTTTCAAAGCACTTCATCATGATGGGAGTCAGTGCAACAGGCCGGTAGTCGTTGAAACAGGTGACTTGAGGTTTCTTTGGCACCAGAATGATGGAGGCAGACTTGAAGCATGCTGGCACTGTGGCTTGGTCCAGCGAGGTGTTAAAAATGTCTGTGAGGACACCAGCCAGCTGACCTGCACATTCCTTGAGCACCTGCCCAGGTATGTTGTCGGGACCTGGGGCCTTCCGCGGGTTGACTCTCCTCAGAGTCTTCCACACGTCGGCTGTGTCAGGGCAGAGCACCTCCTCTTCCTGATGGGGAACAGCCTTCGCTGCTGGAATGCTGTTCAGTGCCTCAAGCCTCCCAAAGAAGTTTATTAGTCCATTGAGGAAGTCAGCATCAACTTCACCCACCGGGGGGGAAGGCGTGTTGTATTCAGTGATCGCCCGTATGCCTTTCCACATGCTCCTGGTGTTGCTTGCGTCATGGAAAAGTTCCTGGATTTTCTGACTGTGTTTGCGCTTTGCTAGCCTGATGGCACGGTTCAGGTTGGCTCTCGCTGTCCTCAGTGCCTCTTTGTCACCAGACTTGAAGGCTGAGTTCCGTGCTTTTAGCGCTTGGTGGACCTCCACAGTAATCCAGGGTCGTTGGTTGGCTCAGGTGATGATGGTCTTAGTGGTGCTGACGTCCTCAATGCATTTGTTGATGTAGGCTGACACAGTCATGGCGTACTCATCAATGTTGATCTTGTTGTCATATGTTGCTGCAGCTTTGAACATATTCCAGTCAGAGCACTCAAAACAGTCCTGGAGCGCCTCCATTGCTCCTTCAGTCCACACCCTCACCTGCCTCACTGTAGGTTTAGCTCTGATCAGCAGGGGCCTGTATGCAGGGATTAGCATCACAGAAAGGTGGTCTGAAGAGCCCAGGTGAGGGCGGTGGGCTTCTCTGAATGCGCCTTTAATATTTGTGTAAACCAAGTCTAGAGTGTTCTCTCCCCGAGTTGCAAAATCCACGTGTTGGTAGAAATGTGGGAGAACAGTTTTCATATTTGCCTGGTTAAAATCCCCAGCAATGATGAAAACCGCCTCTGTATGTGCAGATTGCAGCTCAGAGATAGTCCGATAGAGAACACCCATAGCCTCTTTTGTGTTTGCGCTGGGAGGCACGTAAACCGCTGTGATGTAAACAACAGTAAACTCTCTAGGCAAGTAAAAGGGTCTGCAGCTAATAATCATCAGCTCGATGTCCGGAGAGCAACAATTTGTGACTAATTAGCATTTTTACACCAGTTGTTATTGATGTAAACGCAGAGTCCGCCTCCTCGGGTCTTACCGCTGAGTTCTTTGTTTCTGTCGACGCGGAAAGTTGCTAGCCCCTCCAGGCTAACGGCTTGATCTGGGATTGATGAGGTAAGCCATGTCTCCGTCAGAATCAGAGCTCAGCAGTCTCTAAACTCCCTCTTTGCAGAGAGCTCGAGTTGTAAATGGTCTATTTTGTTGTCCAGTGAACGGACGTTGGAAAGCCAGATGGTCGGGAGCGGCGATCTGAATGGGTTAGCCTTTAGCTTAGCTGCTGCTCCTCCGCGGGAACCGCGCTTCTTCGGCCAGCTACACCGCCTTCGCTTTGCTCTCCACCGGTGTGAGCAGCTCGTCCAGTCCGCCGCTTCACAGGCCTCCGGGACTGGTCCCCGTAATACGCCGCAGCCACGTAAACAGTCGAGCGTAGTAGTGGTTACAAGTCCAAAAACACTACATGACCATAACTCCAACAGGCGCTCGCGGTCAAGTACTGATCGGCTGGGTAGATGAGAGATTTCTAGCGAGTTTGGCAGCATTTTTTGTGAAAAATGTCGAGAGTTGGTCGGAGCTGTACGCGCAGCCGCTGCCTCGGGGGGCTCCGCCGGAAGTTACACATTTCTGTACATGAAACCTCACGATCACTGCACCAATGTGGAGTCGGTGGGTCGCCTCCAGAGCAGCACGTCTTTCAGAGCCAGAACCACCATTTGCAAACAGTAGAAACCAAAACCATGGATCTCCTCAGAGATCAGAGAATAAAGGGTTAATTAATGGTTAATAGATGGTTTATTGTTCCTCCATGTTGGGTCCATGATCCATTGCATGGATGCATTTCACACTGCAGCTGCTGCAACAGGCTAACAGCTCTCTGCAGCCCTGAACATGTGATGAGGGATGATGAAGAGATCAGGCTGCATCAGGGGGTCTAAGCTGTGGCCCATGGCAAGGCAAGGCAAATTTAGCTGTATAGCACATTTCAGTACAGAGACAATGCAAAATGCTTTACATGATTAAAATATAGGAAAATAAAACAGAATAAAAGCAAGCAGGAATAAAATGCAGAAACAAAATAGAACATGAGAAAAAAAATTAAAAGCAAACAAGTAAAAACAGTTGGAATACAAAATAAACTAATTATATTTCAGTAAAACAGTTTTATTAGAACAGTCAAAGGCAATCCTGAACAAATGTTTTTTTAATCTTGATTTAAAGGAACTCAGGCTTTCAGCACTTTTACAGTTTTCTGGGAGTTTGTTCCAGATCAGTGGAGCATAGGAACTAAATGCTGCTTCTCCATGTCTGGTTCTGGTTCTGGTTCTGGTTCTGCAGAGCAGGCTGGAGCCAGAAGACCTGAGTGGTCTGGAGGGTTGATACACTGATAACAAGTCTGTGATGTATTTAGGTGCTAATTCAGGGATTTATAGACTAACAGAAGGATTTTAAAGTCTATTCTCTGAGATACAGGGAGCCAGTGGAAGGACTTTAGAACTGGGGTTATGTTCTCTACGTTCTTAGTCTTAGTGAGGACTTCAGAACCGGGTCCATGTTCTCTACGTTCTTAGTCTTAGTGAGGACTTCAGAACCGGGTCCATGTTCTCTACGTTCTTAGTCTTAGTGAGGACGCGGGCAGCAGCGTTCTGGATCAGCTGCAGCTGTCTGATCCTCTTTTTAGGCAGACCTGTGAAAACACCGTTGCAGTGATCAGTTCTACTAAAGATAAACATGGATTAGTTTTTCCAGATCCTGCTGAGACATCAGTCCTTTAATCCTGGAAATGTTCTCCAGGTGCTAGAAGGTCCACTTTGTAACTGTCTTTAGATGCTTTTGGAGGTTCAGGTCTGAGTCCATCACTACTCCCAGATTTCAGGCCTGATCAGTGGTTTTTAGCTGAAGCAGCTGAAGCTGTGAGCTAACTTCTGATCTCTCCTCAATTGGTCCAAAGATTATTACTTCAGTTTTGTTTTTATTCAATAGAAGAAAATTTTGTCTCATCCTGCATTGATTTCTTCTATTTCCTCAGAGCCTGAACTGGTTCATGGTCACCTGGTGACATGGTGATGTAGAGATAAGATAAGATAAGATAAGATAGTCTTTATTGATCTCACAATGGAGAAATTCACTCGTCACATCGGCTCATACAAGAAGGTGCAGAGTAGGGAAGGTGCATTCAGTTATATACGGTGAATCTTCATATCTACAATGGATCAAAAGAATACCAAAAACAAAAAATACAAAAAAGGAAATAGGAATGTAAATGTCTCATTTACATTCTTAGTGGTCTATATATATATATATATATATAAACATATCTATATACTTAAATATATACATATATCTATGCGCCCACTTACATACGCACCTACGCGTATGTAAGTGCATATACATTGTATACAGAGCTGTGTGTCGTCTGCATAGTTATGGTAGCTGATGATGTTTTTATGATCTGAGCTAGAGGAGCATGTAGATATTGAACAGGAGGGGACTCAGAATGGACCCTTGGGGAACCCCACATGTGATTTTTGTCATTTCTGATGTAAAGTTACCTGCTGACACTAAAAGTCCTTTAAGTAGGTTTAAACCAGTGGAGAGCTGTACCAGAGAGGCCGACCCAGTTCTCCAGATGGTCTAACAGAATGGAGTGATCGACAGTATCAATGCTGCACTGAGGTCCAACAGAACCAGCACTGAGGTTCTGAGGTCCAACAGAACCAGCACGGTGGTTCTTCCACAGTCTGTATTTATATGGATGTCATTAAACACCTTGATAAGTGCGGTCTCTGTACTGTGGTGAGGAAACCTGACTGGAAAACGTCAAAGCGGCTGGTCGTTGTTAAGAAGGTGTTTAATTGTTGAAACTCAGCTTTTTCAATAATCTACTGATAAAGGAGGTTTGAGATGGGCCTGTAGTTCTGGAGTAGAAGTTTGTCTAAATTGTTCTTTTTCAGCAGTGGTTTGATAATTGCTGTTTTTAGGGAGTGGGGGAAAACACCTGACAGAAGGGACGTGTTTATTATCTGAGTCAAATCAGACGCTATGACAGGTAAAACTTTTTTAAAGAACGCTGTGGGTAGAACATCAAGGCAGCTTGAGGAGGAACTTAACTGCTGAATGATCTGCTCTAAGCTTTTGTGGTTTATTTGACTGAATTGGGACATTTTGTCAGGATAAGTTCTAGTTGGATACAGCTTTGGTTCTGGAGTTGATATGGATGTACAAACTGATCCTCTAATTTTTAAGATTTTCTCAGTAAAGATGTTAGCAAATTCATCGCATTTCCTGGTGGAGTTCAGAAGCCATGGACACAGCAGGATTTGTTAACCTGCCGACTGTGGCAAATCAGTTAATGTTTTTGGTGATGATGGTAAACTAGTTAACGAGTCCGACGATCCCAAAGCACTTTACACTACGATCAGTCATTCACACCCTGACGGTGGTGAGCTATGTTGGTAGCCACTGCTGCCCTGGGGCAGACTGACGGAGGCTAGGCTGCCATACTTCAGCGCCACCGGACCCTCTGACCACCGCCAGCAGGCAATTCAGGTGAAGAGTCTCACCAAGAACACAACGACCGAGATGGTTGGATTGGGGGGATCAAACCGCTAATTGCAGGAGAAACTCCCTAACTCATGCGCCAATGTCTCTCAGTGATTTCAGAGAAGAAAGATTCTCTTGCATTTTTCAGTTGTAAGTTATATCTGTAAAGTCTCTCGTTATAGGTGTCACAGTGAACCTGGAGTTTAGTCTTTCTCCACCTGCGTTCAGCTTTTCCACACTTCAGAAACAACATTCATTTTAACAGACTTTAGAATGAAAGTTATCTACTAGCTCATCTACTGAGTTGCAGCATAAGCTTGAAGTATCAGAGTAAGCTTGGATAAAAGTTTCTGTGGCATTGTCCTTAAAGGTGCGTTTTCTTACGATGTTCCTTTGGCTAAATGAGTCACTGGAAATGATGCTTTCAAAGGTAACAGAAAAGTGATCAGATAGGGCAACATCAGTTACAGTAATGCAATGTGATTTAAATGAACCCTAACCCGATTATTAATTCTTGATTCCACCTGAGCGTCTGTTCTGTTGCTCTAATGTTCATTATGCTGCAGTCCTGATGTCTTTGTAACTTTGTAAAGTGCCTTGAGATGACATGTTTCATGAATTGGCGCTATATAAATAAAATTGAATTGAATTGAATTTGCATCTAATTCCAAAAAGCTGTGGTAGCCTCAGTGATCAAATCAGTATAATTAAGCATTGTTTAGTCAGCTTTGTGTTTTTATTGCTTTGTTGACATTGAATCCATACCCTGCGACCTTTTCCTTTTCAGGTTTGTGAGGATATGTTTTCACATTACAGCTTCTCAAATCGGCTCTTAGTGACAAACATGCACACTGAATGAGAACGACTTAATTGATCCGTCAACTAGACGTCTCTCAGTGGTTCCGTCAGAGAAACATTCACTCAAAGGATGGGAACAAAAGCTGCCCACATGAACCCACAGACGCTCTTCCTGCACGCAGCCACAACACATCCACTCTCAAACCCTCAGATTTAAAAGAAACAACAGCAGAATGGAGACTGATTACACTTTTTATGAGACTCTTTGAGGGAAATTACGTTCTCAAGCAGCTTCTCTCGTTATTGTTCACTAATTGTCTGGCAGGACAAATCATATCCAGCCCTGCGGTAACTGTGTGGAGTGCGTCTGGAGTGATCATGAACTTGTTACCGTGACCTATTTCTGTGCCATCTTTGTGTGCAGCATCCTGCAGACTCTCACCAGTAATGAAATGTGGCAGAAGAGAAGATTTGCCACAGATTTATACCTTGAGGGCGAAGCCAGTGCTTCAGCACTGACGAGCCGCGGAGATCAGAGCACGACCTTAAATATGTCCAAGTTGTTTTCTCCCTCATCTCAACAATGACCCAAAATGAGCTGAGGAGTCCAGCTGAAGTCTTCTGGTTATTCCCACTTTTCACCTCACCGCAGGAACCCAAGACAGATTCCCAGGGTAGGGATAAATGTCTTGTAGAGGGATAGTGATAAGCATTCCTGATTAGTTTAATATACACTCTCCCTTTTAAAACTCCTCCACTGTTCATATTTCTGTTCACTTTCAATTATACAAGAGGAATAATTTGTTTTTTATGCCTGGAAATACAACATTCATGTCTGCATCATAGGCAGAAATAACACAACAGTTTCCAGTTTTAACATGGAATCGGTTAAATAAAGAAATAAAGTACAGAAATAAATGAAGTACATACAGTGAACCCCCACTCAGCGTCTGTGGAGGATTTACTCAGCTTATTCCTTTGTTAATGTAATGTTTTCTGCTCATGTACAGCACTTTGAATTGTCTTGTTACTGAAAAGTAAATAAATATAAATAAACTTGTTATATACATGAACTTGCCTTGCCTTGTGGAGGCTGAAATTAGAAAACGCTCTCAACAAAACCACTTTTAGAAACTCAAGATGCTCATATCATAAGATTTTACAGCGTTTATTTCCCTGAGACGCCAATTAAACCATCTGGACTCCACAGGCTGAAAGTCTCCTTTCTTCTTCCTCCAGAGGTGAACAAACAAAGAGGTCTGCACCTGTAAATGACTTTGGTTGAACCCTTTCGGCTGGTTACATGTGTCATAATGTGTAGTCACTGTGACAGATTTAATGTTTGTATTCATGGCCGTTTATTTTCACGACTGCAGCTCATGTGCTATCTCATGCATGTACATAACCCGGCCAGCCGGATTATTGATGATGTGTAACGCTCTCCAATCTGCACTTTACCAGTCTGGGTTTCCTTCGAGGAAAGGAGGGACATTCAGCAGAACTCTCCAAGCTGATTGGGCGAATCGACACCCAGTGCCCGCCTACCAATGGTTGGTTTTAGCCAATCACGGTATCAACGTAAGGAGCAGACGCCATGAGAAACCACAACAGTTACGCTGGTCAAGGTATTTCTTGTTGTTCTTCTATGAAAGGGGAAAATGTGGATTGTGACCAAACAGATGTGCTGCCATGTTGGTTCGGCTGTGGGCTCAACCGCTCTTGCTTTTCTCGCAGCGGTATGTCCCGCTTTAAACCACAATACTGCAACATGATTGGCCCAAACTGTTTTTTTGTTCGTTCACAAACGGCTGAAGTGGAAGCCGCAGCAGAAGGACTCTAGTATGTTTGCAGTCAAGGTTAGCGTGCACACAGAGCATTTGAACACCGGTCTAGTTACACGTTTCCTCAACGTTTGAAGTGACAATACTAAGCTTTGAAATCACAACTGCAATGGAAAATATGACATTAATGCGTTATTGATCTAATTTCCCAGTTTTTATTCTGGACTGTTGCAGCGGGTGGAGATCCAGGTTGCCAGATCACTGAAGCCTGCAGGCGGAAGACCCTTTCAGCATCAGCAGATGTAATTTACATAGACAGCTCTGTTACCCCAGAGTGCAATTTAAAGGAGAATTTAAATTCTGGGTGAAAAATGCTCCAGTTCTCATAGACTTCTGCCTTTTATCTCCCTCTTCACTCGCCGAATTTATCTGTTTTTGCCTGAACTTGCAGCAACAAATACTAAGTGATGGGAAGCTGAGCATCTCTCCTGCTGCTGAGTACAAAACAGAAGGCAAATTAACAAAGTATTTGATTTGCAAAAAAAGGGGATCATAGCAGACGCCTTGGTAACAGATAGCGTCGTGTTGCAGCACGGCCGTGTGCCTGCAGCCTCAAAATGCACAAACAAACTCCAGCGGTTTGGCCGGCGCCCACATTCAGCATGGAGGACAGCGCTTCTCAGGAGTGACACAAGCGTCAAGTAGCTGACCGTCGGCACAAAATGCAGACGGGGAATATTGAGGCGGTGTGACATGAAATGCAGCACTGAGCCGCAGGCGGTGGAGATATGGAAATCCTGAAAATACACTCAGAACTGCCAGCACCTGCAGCAGCACTTCGGCAGGGAGCTGACTTATTCATTTTTAATCTACTCCTGATGTCAGCTTTGAATCAGGAAGCAGCATTACAGGATTTCTTAATCACCAGGAAGAGACTGAGGAACGTGTGCAGCTTGTGGACAGACTCTACTTCACTTCAATAAGTAATTGTGTTGCTATTTCTGTTGAGCTAACAAACTGTGAAGAAATGTGGGCCTTAAACAGCGTGATTTCTGTCAGGCAGGCTGAGAAATACTCCTTTTAGCTGTGAACTTAAGCGCTGCTCTCAGATCTGCCAGCAGCTCATTAACTTCACAGAAACAACTAAACTGTGAGTTGGCCTTTTATCTAATTTGCATAAAAAACCAAGACGTAAACAGTCGTAATTTCTGAATGTGAAGTGCTCTCCGAAGCGTCCACTTGACTTCAGGAGAGGATGTGGATACGACCGTAACCACAGAACCAGGTGGGCTCTATGCAGTCTGCACCTCTAAGCTCTCATGGCTCTAAATAAACTGTAAGTGGATTTTATTGGTCAGTAAGGATTCCATTAGGAGCGGGTTGTTCTCTCCCAGTGTTTAACAGATAAGCTCACAGTAATCAGCTTCTGCTTTATTAAAGATAATAATGCCGCGGAGCTTTTTCTTATTGATACGTCTTAGTTAAAATAAAAATAAAGATTTAATTTAAGGGTCGACCGAGGACTCTTAGTATCTGAACACTGCTGCTGTTGGGCTTTTCCCCCATTTTCTAAGGCAGTTGATTTTTAAGAGGTTCCCAGCTGACTGACTGATTGTACACTTCTACAAGTCAGCCTGAATGTGAACATCATGTTCAGGTGTTACCATGCATTCTCACATTCAGGTCTGGACTTTGACTAGACCATTGTGACCCGTGATATGCTTTGATCTGAACTGTGCTGTTGTAGTTCTGGCTGCATGTTTAGGATGGTGGTCCTGGTGAAAGTCAGACCTCCACCCCAGTCTCAAGTGTATTCTCACGTAAAAAGCCCTTAATAATCCGCTCTTTCAGGGGGAGTGAATGCTGCTTGTCAAGACTTGATGCAACCTGCTGGGTTTCCTTAGAGAGGAAACTGTCTGACCAACCTGTATAATCTAATTAAATTTGACTTTGAAAGGAGCCTTGAGACGACATGTATCATGAATTGGCGCCATCCATCCATCCATCCATCCATCCATCCATCCATCCATCCATCCATCCATCCATTTTCTGACCCGCTTAATCCCTCATGGGGTCGCGGGGGTTGCTGGTGCCTATGTCCAGCGTTCACTGGGCGAGAATGAATTGCCGCTATATAAATTAAATTGAATTGAAGTGTTCAGCAACCTCCTTCTTCCAGGATTGTCCTGAATTTAGCTTCAAGTTATCGTTTGGTCTCATCTTACCAGAGCAGTGTCTGTCACACGTTTGCTTTGTTCATTTCATGACCCGTGATGAACTGCTGCTCATGGCTTTAAATTAGTTTTCTTTCTCTTTAATAAGTGATATTTGTGGAGTTCATGACTAATAGCTATCCTGTGGACAAACTCTTACACCTGAGCTGTGGGTCTCTGCAGCTCCTCCAGAGCTACCATGGTCCTCCTGGCAGCTTCTCTGGCTAACGCCAGTCTGTCAGCCTTCATGATGCTGTTTGTGCTTTAACGTTCTCTGAGGCCAGAAACGGAATAGCTGCTTTTTTTTTAAACACATTGGGTTTTTATTTAGGGGTATCAGAATAAAAGGTTCTGGATACAAATGCATGAAAAAAAATATTTATGAATTTCCTTCCACTCAAAGTTTGCGACTGCTTTCTTTTAAGACTATCCCATAAAATCAAAATAAAATACTTTGAGGGTTGAAATGTGACATGTGGAAAATCTTAGGGATTACAGACACCTGTTAGTTTATTTTAAAATGATGACTTTCTTCAACTACTTTTAGTTTTTTCTTATCTTCACAACTAAAAAACTGAAGCTTTAAACCGGCAAAAAGATAAAAAATAAAAAAATGTCTCTACAGAGCTTCTTTGTAAACACAATGGCGTATTTTCCCTCACAGACTCACCTCTGCTAAAAGCTGCATAAATTCCTGCATAAATAAGGACTCAATGTACATATGAAAAATGTATTATAAACAGTGCTTTTTATTCTTACTGCGCACCAAAGCTTAGCATTTTGCCTACCGTCACTGTTTGTTAAAAAGTCTGCAGACAGTAAAGCTTTACGAGCAAACCTCACTGCTCGGTCAGCCAATTTTAGATCAGGGGTATTGTTCTGTTTTATTGGTAATTAGAAAGGTAAACTGAAGCCCAGGCAAGACACGGCGAAGGGAAAGCTGATCGATATTTGTATCGGTGCACCAAAGCAGCACGGCTCAGGCAGCATGCAGGTGTAATTACATGGGAGTGTGTGAAAGTGAAGCCGAGCACATCGCGCTAACAGCGGTGAGCTCTCCCTCGTTGAGTAAAGGTTACAGGGGGAACAAGTATGATTTTTAAGCGGCTCACAACATAAATGACCGCGTTACATCTGTAGGAGGCTGATAGCGCCGTCTGATCAATGCCCCTGCCTCAACGATTACTTCGACAGGTGCTGAGATTCGGGCTTTCAGGGCCTACTTTGGTGTTCCTGAGCTGTTATTTAACACACACTCACGCTGGTCCTTTCAATCGCTCGTCTGTGCAGAGGACCGCTATCATTGTCAGAGCAGACATTGCTCCGCTAAATGAGCCTCATTGTGGAGCAAGAACAAGCCTGTGATCAGAGATTACAGCAGCTTTGCTCTTTCACAGACAAAACGAGACTTCTCTAACGTCACTGAGAATGCTCTTCCAGATTACATCAAGGTAGACGACAGCGCAAACGTATTTATTCATTCACATATTTATGTTAAACAAACAGGATACTGTAGGTTATTTTTAAAGGATAACCTTGGGATCAGGATTAGCAATTAAAAATATTCTACAGCTGCATACAGAAGTTTTCAACCACCCACCAAGGGCTCGACTGTCAAGACTATTTTGGACTTTTAATAATTTATTCTGAGCCTTTAAATTTATGATGTGGACTGATTTTACAACAAACATCTGCAATGATTTCGAAAAAGAAAAAAAAAAGTTTTAATTTGTCTTGGATTCTCTGCAAAGAAGGTCAAAATGACACAGGCTCGAGTACATACTGTAATGATTCTGGCTGTCATTGCTCAATTAAAGCCATGAGCAGCAGTTTATCACGGGTCATGAAATGAACAAAGCAAACGTGACAGACGCTGCTCTGGAAAGATGAGACCAAACGGTAACTTGAAGCTAAATTCAGGACAATCCTGGACTACAACAGCACGGTTTAGATGAAAGCATATCATGAGCCACAATGGTCTAGTCAAAGTCCAGACCTAAATGTGAGTATGCATGGTAACACCTGAACATGATGTTCACATTCAGGCTGACTTGCAGAAGTGTACAATCAGTCAGTCAGCTGTGAACCTTCTGGGTTCGGAGGGTAAAACCTCTTAAAAATCAACTGCCTTAGAAAATGGGCAGAAAAACACAGAGCTAACAGACACAAGAATAACTAAATCCATAAAAGATGCAGAACTAAAGAAAGCATGATCCAAAACTAACAAAAAGTCCAAACCCCTAACAATCATGACTGCTTCATTATTCCGTCTCATTTTTCCCAGCCCAGGGCATGATGCTACCGCCGCCGTGCTTCACCGCCGCTCTTTCAGCAGCTCACTCCTGACTCTCAAGCCTTTCTGCTGTGGACATTCAGTGCATTCATGCGGGCAGCTGTTAATTCCAGTCTAGAGAGGACGTGTTTTGGAGCAGGGCCTTATTTCATGTTTGGCATCACCTCAGTCAAAAGTAAAAAGTAAAACTCTCTTCCCTGAGGATAGAAACACTGGCGCTCCAGCAGTTTCCAGTTCATGCAAGACTTGAGCCTCCGTGGTTTCTTAATATTCCTGAACATCCTTCCTCTCATCTAAAGAGGATAGTTTAAGGCTTCCTTCAGACATGGGAAAACCGGTGAAACATCTGAATAACTTCTACTTTCATACATCTGTTTCATTTCTTGATATTTTAAGTTGTATAAAAATGGCCCCAAAAGGCTCTCCTAACTTCACAAACAATCATTTTATTCTGAAGTCCGCCAGTTTTCCGAACCAGAACCTGAGAAACCTTGGTCTTGTTATGTTAATAGCAACTCTAAATCCCTCTGCATCCTTTATTAAAACAATTCGATAAATGTTTGTTTTCATATGAGCCCGCAGATAAAATTGTGACCTTGTGTAGATTTGAGAAAATTCACAACAAATATAAAGTTGCAAACCCAATTCTTGTTGTTGTGAATCATCACAGTTGTGTTGTCCTACCATGACAATAGAAGAGTGTGAATAAACCATTAACGGCGGTTAATTAACGGAGGAGCTCAATGAAGTCCATGGCGTGAGGAAAAGAACCGCTGACCAGAACTGTAGGATCTCTGATAGCAGATTAATTCATTCAGTGGTATGGATGTTACTCCTCCTCTGCTGCATTGATTATATTGTTTTACTTCAGTTTCTGTAGCTGTGAATCCTCTTTGCCTTGCAGGGTAGCAGGGAAGCTGTGAGTATCTCCAGTGGAAACAGTCCATCGCAGACAGAGGAAAAACAACCCGGCACACACGTAAGGCGGATTAAGAGTATTAATTGAACCTAACAGCCAGGGTACCCAGAGAGAACCCACGCATGCACAGGAAGAACATGCAAACTCCACCATACAGACCAAAACCCCAGGAAAATAATTTAGGTCTAATAGTTAATACTTCAGACATATTCAACACAGACTGAGCAATATCAGCAAATCAGAAGGAGAAAACGCTCAAAAACCTTTAAAAAATAAAATAAAGTCACCATGCAAGCAAGCAAGCTAGTAGCTATCTACCTCTGGATACCTAAAGGGACACCAGCAAAAAATAAAGATTTGTTATCCTCAAAAAAACTAGAAGGTTTCTATATTTCTTCTGCTATAGAATATCACTAAACCTTTCAAGTAATCTGCAGAAACTTCAGGGAGTGAGCCGACAGAACCAGATCCAGAATGGATGAGTTCTGGAAACCTTTGTCCAACAATGTGTAGTTTCACTCATAACAGCCACGTCAGACTCTGCCGTGCAGAAATAAGCGTCGCGGTAACATCCTCTACCTCTCTGGGTTCAGAGGCATCTGGGATGGACCCTCACTCAGTGGGAAAAAGGAGGTGTTGGAAGAAATGGAGCAAAGAGAGACAGAGAGGGAGCGTCCAGCCTGTGTCAGCAGCCATGCTCCGTATCATGTGTAACATATCCTGCCTTCAAGACCACATCTTTACCACAGGCATCCAGGCTTTCCTCAGCGTTGGGGAACCAGACTCTAAACACCTCAAAAGGTCAGGCTGAGGATGATGTGGCTGCAGGTTCGGGACTTTAAGAAACCAAAAACTCGTACTCCTAGACACTCGAAGATGTGTTTTCAGGAAGCGAACAAAATAAAGCTCAACGTTGATTATCCTCAAAGTCAGAACTCATTAAAAGTTATGGAGGAATGACAGTATAACAGTTTTTGTTTGTAAAGATAGTTAGGACCTGATAAAGTTGATTTATTTAATAATTTAACTAAACAAAGTGAAGTACGACTCACCTGCTAAAGTGATGCCGTAATGTTAAAGAATTCATCTGGGCTGCGCATTAAAAGCTGATTAATTAAAAGCATGTTTCCAAAGCCCAGAGACTGTGTTGTGATCGGTCAACAGGGCTGTTTAAGAGAGTTTGAGAGAAGAGGTCTTAAATTGTCAACGTGTCCTTGTCCCAGCCAAAGGAGGGATTAGGCAGGGGGATCAGGGAGTGTGTCTATGCATGAATCAAAGCTTTGTTCAAATACACACACTCTGCTTTGATTTCAAATGAGACCAAGAAGCCACCAGCTACTTTGCTAGTATAATGCTCAACTCCCTGGTGCAGGTTTTCCAGTGACTTTCTGGAAAACCTGCCGTCACCAAGCAACAGCGGTGAAATGGAAAATCTCATCTGGTTGGAAGAAATTAAGTATCCTGCTTTATCTAAATAAATAAAAAATCCCTTTGATTCAGAAAAACAGGACGGGTAGCAGGTAGGAGATGATTCAATTCAATTCAATTCAATTTTATTTAAATAGCGCCAATTCATGAAACATGTCATCTCAAGGCACTTTACAAAGTTAAGTTCAATCATATTATACAGATTGGGTCAGATTATACAGATTGGTCAAAAATTTTCCTATCTAAGGAAACCCAGCAGGTTGCATCAAGTCTCTCCAAGCAGCATTCACTCCTCCTGAAAGAGCGTAGAGCCACAGTGGACAGTCGTCTGCATTGTTGATGGCTTTGCAGCAATCCCTCATACTGAGCATGCATGAAGCGACAGTGGAGAGGAAAACTCCCCTTTAACAGGGAGGAGAACCTCCAGCAGAACCAGAACCAGGCTCAGTGTGAACGCTCATCTGCCTCGACCCACTGGGGCTTAGAGAAGACAGAGCAGAGACACAGAAAGCTCAGAAGCTCACATTGATCCAGGAGTACTTTCTATGTTAGATGGTAATAGAGGATGATCTGCCTCCCCTGATGATGTCACAGCTAACAGAACGCCAGAATTCACTTCCAAATATATACATCTCTGTTAGAGTAGTCATTTGTGACGAGATAAAGTTTTCCAAAGAGTTTGCAAAAGTAAAATTGGTCACTGACACCTCGTGGTTATTAGCATTCCTATTAGCATATGTATCATTTTGTAGCTATTTTCATTCTGCTCTCTACCTGCTCCTCTCTTGCATTTGCTTCTCAGCTATTCTGAGCTCATGGATCCTATATCTACGGCTGAATTCCCAGCAAAACTGCACTCATTTCCATATTTCACTGTTTCTGCTGCCAGGGAAAAAAGGTTAAAATCAGGGCTGAAATGTGCCCATTTGAGAGCTTTTTTTATTTTTTAATGTGGTCACTTTTAAAACTGCCAGTTGGAGGCTTTGTGCGAATAAAATCCAGGTTTTCTCAGAGCAGCGTCATCTGACCGGTCATATTCTGAAACTTAAACACCGTTCATCAATAAGGAACTCACTTTGCTCTACATTTTTTAAGAGTTCATGTAAAGCTACGTATAGATAATGACGATGATACTGAAGATCACGTCTTTCGCCATGGAGAAATCTGCGTTTGGATCGGCTGCTGTCACTTTGCCTGATGAAGACAGTGTGAGCTGTTGTTATAAAACCCAGAACATAAAGGAGATTTGCTTAAAGGTTTTATTTTAAAGGATGAAAGATGTTGTGTTGTGTTGACTCAGTTGAGAAATAAGAACTTTTGGCCATTACGCTCCTTTTGAGATGAGTCTGGACTGCATGATCTCTAGCTTAAGATGTAAAACACTTAGACTGATCAAACCAGGAATGATGATTCTGCACTGAACAAAGATTTTTAATATCCAACATGACAACAATGAAACTTTTATTCTTTTTGTAAAAATGCAAAAATTGAGAATTAACAATACTTTTATAGCTGTAGGATCACCAATAAGGCCAAAGGTAAACATAAAAACATCAATGTGTGGAGTTTTTAATTCTGGACCACCACATCCTATACGTATTACAAACTCTATAAAATCCCATTTATGATTGATAAAACTTCTTCAAATATCTGTGAAGTCAGTCTTTGAGAAGCTAAGATCATCGTCGTATTTCTCATTAACTGGATGCAACCCTGTTAGTAACCCTTTTGAGAGTTATTTTCCTTTAATTCTGCAAGAACGTGCCTTTAAACTGGGACTGAATGCCTCGTTAACTCAAACAAGCCAAAAAGCACCAAGGCTGACTCTGCGCTCCGATTCCGGCAGTTTCATCCATCTGACGGAGGTTTTAGTAGCTTCAGATGGAAATGGAAGTGAACGCCACAGCATGTTAATGTGACAAAAGTCAATTAAACTGTAAAATGTGAAGCAAATAGGATCTCAGTCTTAACAACAGACATCAATCTTTGATGATTCTAATTAATATTATCTTGTATTTAGAATCATCTAATTCCCATTAATAATTATAAGCCTAAAATATAAATCTGGTTGTGTTTTTGTCTGCCAGGATATGTTTTTAACCTGAAAGTTGTTAAAGTTGCTCCTGTGGGAGGGATCGCCCCTCTTCCATGATCACACATCCAGCAGAAGGTTACAGGTGGTACTATGTGGTTCTTATAACTTTTCTCAGCAGAACCAAAGTCTGCAAGCTTAGATCTGGACAGGCTGCACCCAGAACCTGACGTCCAACTTTAACTGACGGTTAAGGCATGCACCGTTGTGTAGTTGGACAGAAACTTTCAGAGTGGGGAAGTATAATTTCTAAAAATCACAACGTTTCCAGCATCTGTTCACTTTTACAAACTTTACTTAATTTAGGAAGCAGACTCCTTTAGTTAAAAGTTAACAGGACCTATGACATGGAGTCAAGAAGCTGCGCACTCAGTGGAAGAAGATGATTGGCAGTCCTGCTTTGTTAGGATTCGTTTCCCTGGAGCAGATCTGATGTGTTCAGTTAGGAAAGAAAGGTGCTCATCCTGGACCCTGATGGCTGCTGATTGGAATCATAAAACTAAATAAATTCATTCTGGGACAAATTCGAGGGACCTTAAAATGCGACAGACAGAAACAGTTCTCACAATTTCATTCGCCAGAGCGCTCCCCGACCAATCAGCTTCACCTGTTTCCGTATGATTCTTCCTGACAACTCTCCATTTACAGCAGTGACCCGCCTGCTGATAGCTTATTGATGCCTGGAGATTAAAATGTCCGCCTTAAGTCCAATCTTCCTTTCTGTCACAGCGGCCGGTGTCTGCCCGCTGCACAGAATCATCCAGCGCTTCTCCATCAATTAACCACCACTTTTAAGGGCATTGCATGTAATTGCATGCAAATTGGGTTCAATTCTGCTTGATTGAGACCCCATCAACCCACGTGTATCAGAATAAATACGGTTCAGATTTTACGGCCCTGTCTGACACTCCTATTTTCTCTCCGCATGAATCAATTAACAGCTTAACGATCTTCCACGTCCAGTTAGAACTTCCTCTTCAGCACGCATATCTTATTCACCTGTATGGTTTTTATCGGCGCGCCGCCGGAATCGCCCATTAAACCAAAGTGTTAGTGCTTCTTCTGCATCGATCCGAGGCGATGTAACCTCGTTGAACATCTTGGTTGTGCACCTTAGAAAGTGTGGATCAGCAGAAATAAAAAACGAAGGCGCTGTGGGAGGCAGCAGCTGCCAACCTGCTGCTCCGCCACATTTCTCCCTCGTTTATGAATCTTCACAGGTGGAAAGGTTAAAAACTGTCATCAGATTAACCATTGATTTCAATTAGTGCTGTGTGTTGCTAAACAACCTTTGTGTGTCTGCGATCAGTGACTGGTATCGATCCGCAGGCTGCTTCCATTACGTTTGATGGCCACAGGCCTGCTGTCAGTTCAGCGCTGGGATTACCAGTCGTCCCGCATCGTTCTCCACACGCGGCGCAGCGCTGACACCACATCCAGCCGCATTCTTCTGGACGCGGCGTTTAGCCAATAAAAAGCTGCTAATGGGGTTAGTTTGGGACTGGGGGTCTGAGAAAGGTCAAGCAGCTGCGCTCATTCACCAAAACAGGAACATCAGCAGAATTACTGACAATACAGCATAATTCATTAACTCGTCGTCGTCTTTGAATTCTATCACATAAATTAAAAGGTTTACATTTAAATTATCTTTACTGCTATGTCTTTCACAGTTTATTTTAATAATTATGAATTATTCAGGTCCACACAGGAAAGCAGGAGAAGCACAAACAGCCCTGGAGTTTTTATCCTGTCTCAAAAAGTTTCCTTTCTGACTTATTGAACCGCTTTGGTTAAGGACAAAATCCTCTGCAACACCTTTTCCCCCCCGACTGTATAAGTCATCAGATGTGGTGCAGAATAAAAAGAAATAAAAGATGCAGGTGTATCCAAGGTGTTCAGGCTGGGGGGAAAAAGTTAAATAGATCCTTCTTGTTAATTTTGGGTCATTTGTTGTGTGCCGTGATTTGTAGCTCATGTGCATCTGACCAAACTACAGGAATTCATGGCTGTTAGCCTCAGACATCATTGCCGTCAGCAGCAGTGCCTGACATTAAATCTATGATAAATTTGTTTGCATCACATTCATTGAGCTGATAATGTCCTCCATAGAGACCCTCACTTCACTGACGGGATCTTTCCAAAGGGCACTTCAGCCTGTAAACTGGGAGGTAAGTGATTCAGACTCTGGTTTAAGGATCACTCTCCTTGCTGAGACCCAGGAGAAAACCTCAGTGTTCTAAACTTTTATGCTCCATTAGATGTCAAAGCCTTTAACGAGAGAATAGCTCTACTTTTTATCTTCTCCTCTGATGAAACTGGTACTTCAGCCTAAACCAGATAACTAAAGTCTTCCTTAAGAACTTCACCGCTGTCCGTGCAACACATTAAAGTGTCTCCCCACCGCTCACCAACAGGGGGCGATAAGACAAACTCCACGCATTTGGCTCAACTCTTAAAGCCATAAGTCTTACTGTCAACATTTCTGCATCAGTTAATCTAAGCCACGCCCACTTATGCACAAAATGCTAAACCTATCAAAAGCTTCCAGCAGGGCTTCAGACTGAATGACCAGGAAGTTTTCATTCTTTCTATAGACATATAACCAAATAAAGTAAATACGGACACTTTCTGAGTTGGTAAAAAAGTTAGTTGTCCAAATCTGAGACAGAAGGAGCCACAGATATTTACAAAGGTGAAAAAAAGGGTTTTATGCAGCACTGAAAGCAACATCATTGACTTTGTGTTAAACTCAAATTGACCTGCATAACTCATATATGTTAATTAACCGTGAAGGTCCTTAAAGTCTTAAATTATTGTGATTTGCTGTGATTTTGTTTGGTGAAGGTGTGGAAGAGGCAGAGTTACTCTGGATGTTCTCAACCTTTTCACACGTCTCTCTGACTCCCAGCGGAGACCAACATGAACGGCTGTCACTTTATCAATCATGTAGGGAGATCATGAATCATTCAGTCGCTCCTGATTGAATTTAAGAAAAGTCTTGTTGGTTTACACCGAGTGTCAGTCAGGGACATTTCAGGGTTTTAATCCCTCTGGCACTGAGCTGTCGCTGCTCCAGCAGAGGATGGGCGCTGGGAAGGGAAAACGTGAGAGTGTCAAGAGTTCCTGTGTCAGCTACACAGGAAGGGGACGCATGAGAGTTCAGCAATGTTTTATTCTGTAAGTCCTACTTTTAAGGTTCAGACTGAAGTTCAAAGCAAGAAAACAGCTAAAAAGCAGAAAGGGTAGAAGAAGAGACTAAATCCCTCATCGCTGTCAACAAGTGTAATGAAGATGTGTCTGTTGATCAGAGTTCATGCACAGATCAACATGGTAATGGCTGGAGGTTACTTTCTTGTACATCTCTATTATTTTTGGAAGAACTCTATCTAAGTGCAGCTCTGGCGACGAAAAAAGAAGTTTTATTCAGGGGGGAACAGCCACTGAAATAATAGACTCTCAGAACGAGGATTATCTATGCTTAAAGCTGAATGTGCACTCCAAGATAAATCTAGAAACTTAAATGAACCGCCCAGACACCATGATGCATGCTGAATCTCTCTCCTCCACCCTGCAGTCTTCCTGAGTGTTCGGCATCAACAGAGCAATTTCAGCGCAGAGAAATGTCTCTGCAAACTTCGTTCTGCAGAAACATAAGCATTAAAGTCTTGTTTGAGCCTTTCTCTGGGCGCAGGATGATCAATGCGGGCGCTCTAATGAGCTTGTAATTCTAGATGTCCTCCTCTGACATTTATCGCAGCACATTCTCTCTGCTGTGTTCATCAGAAAACGTGTTGGAGGTTTTTGTGTTCAGATAAATAGTCGGTGCAGCCGTAACAAAAATCAACCCAAAAATTCAATAATTAATAGAGTGCCATTTATAAAAAAACCACACAGCTGTGGTGCTTATTTCCTGAGTCACCTCTTCAGTGAGCGCTCATTGGAAGCAATTATTCGTTAAAAGAGGCAGAGTGAGCCCGCGTGGAAATCAATTACTATATTTTTTAGGCCTGTGCTTTTGTTCGAGATGAGGAACAGTTTCTAATGAGCTGCGTGAATTCCATCTAACTCCTCGCCTTGGACCAGGGCTCAGCTCGCTCTCACGCTTCTCGGCTTTTCTTGCTGCTTCTCCCAGTTTAAAGCTGCCAGAACTTAAAGCCATTTAGCTGCCTGCTCAACTCCAGAGAAAGCCCGTTCGTTAAAGGCAGAAGGACTAATCCGGCCTTTTGATTTTCTTCTCCTGCATCAGGTCTGGACCAGACGGCTGCAGAAGATGAGCTGTCTTTTATTTTTTCAATACAGCTCTTTATTTAGACCGGTTTTGTTTTAAAAATGCGGCAGCTTCCTCGGGAATCTTCCCCATCTGGACAAACAGCTCGAGCCACACAGGACGCCCTCAGTCTGACTTCTCTGTTCCACAAAATCAATATTCTTTATAACCCAATGCTGGACCAAAAAGATGAATGTTTTCATCCATATTAAAGTCTTTGGAAAAGCTCCCTTTGGGGGGAGATAGTTCACCTGCTCAGCCCCGCTGGGGGAGAGCGGTTAGTATTCGGTGATACATCACAGGCTCCATCATCTCTGCGCTGAGAAGCAGCCGCAGATAGAGGCCTCTCAGTCTGCAGTTCCAACTCTTGTTTGAATTTGATTTTACACTTAAAAAGTGAGAGAGTGAGAGGGAAGTGTGTGAGCTGGCTAATGAGCATAATTCAGTTATTGCTGCTCGCTGACTACGGAGCATGTGGGCCTGTTGTTATGCATCAGGATCAGCAGAGCATGCTAGCTGTTAGCTGCACGTTATTAACTTTCAGTGATATCTCCTTTTCTCATTGTTGTTGGGGTGAACACCTCCTAAACACATACAGCATATTCTCTGCTCCCCACCGGGGATAAAAAACACTAGATTTCTGCTACACAGCTTTAAAGGAGGCTTGGCGTGCTGTACCCCGGCCAGCTCCAGGACTCTGATCACTGATTCATGTCATTCCAACTTTCAGGCAAAAGCTGAAAACTGAAAAGTAATGAGAGCCCGCCCCCTCTGCTGAGTCGACCTGCTGACTGGCTGAAGGCCTCAACAGCTTCTTCTGTAGGTTTGAAAGCAGCTGGTCACGTCTCACTCCCCCACAAAAAGACTTCACCAACAATCTAACGGTCAATCAATCTGCGAGGCTCGTCAGTAACTGACCAATCAGCAATCAGGATCTGTCCCAAAGTGAAATGCCCCCTACCTGCAGAAGCTGCTCGCCCTTTACCTCTGACAACCTTCCAGGACGTTAGAAACGCATCGAGCTCAGAGGGATTTCATCAAGGATAGTTAAACGGCAGTGGGAACGGTACGATTCAGACACGCATCATCCTGAACGTTTAGAGCAGGCGTGCTCAAAGTGCCGCACTGGGGCCATTTGTGGCCTCTGTACTGATTTTGTTGATGTTCGTCTGTTGATTTGCATGTCTGGGACTGTGAAGGTCCAAACCCACGATGGCCATCCTGCAGGAATATTAGGTCCTCTCAGGCACTTTCATTTATTATTTCTACATTCACAATGTGAGACAAAGTGGGTGAGAACACCGTTTGCCTCAGTTTATATATTTAGAAACATTCTTGTTGGCTTGATTCAGCCATATCTTATTTATTCTGTAGTCTGCTAGCATACACTATCCTGGGTTTGTTAATGTTTTGCATTTTTACAGATTATTTACTATAACATCTTTGTTTAAACCAATTCATAATTCAGTTTGTATTTATTGTTTGATAATTTCACTTGTGCATTTTATTTTGGTAAATTTACCTGTGTTTCAAGAGGAAGTGCTGCCTCACTTCCTGTAATCATAGCTTCCTGTTTAGAGCTGATGTCACAGGAAGAGACCAGGTGTAGAGGGGGAAAGGACAATTATTTAGGTTTGATGTAGTCATATTTAGGCCTTGTGTAGAATTATTCTGTGTGGATTTAATTGTATATTGTTATGGCCATACTCTAGAAGATGTTATAGCAGATTGAAAGCAACATTAGTGAGTTCAAGCGTAAACTGTTTACCTGTTTATGGAAGAGTCCATTGGAGGCCATGTTGTCTGCCTGGAAATGAGGGAAAGTGGAGATTTTCAGGAGGAGAGAACAGGTCAGTGTAGCTCAGTGCACTTGACATACATTTTTGGTTGTTTTGAGTTTGGTTATGATCTGTTGAGCCATGTTAACCTCTGAGTTTTTCTTTTCCCACTATTTTAGTTGTAAATAAACCACCTGCTACACTGGACATTATCTGCCTTCTTCAGCCACTTTGGCCAGACTATCTCACACAATGGCACGCTTTCCATTATTCTCCAAGTTTACTGATTGATTTGAAAACATTTACGTGTAAGCTTTTAGTTCACTTATGTATTTGTACCAACTCAGTTTTCACCTTTTGTTTGTGATTTATAATTCTTCACCATTTTACAGACCTCTTACATTGATCTGAGGGACTTTTACCAGACGAGAGATGGCGGCCAGGTCCTTTCCACCTGAAACATGGAGGAGATAATTGGACTGTACCACCAGCTCCTGTTGGAGAGGTGAGATTTATATTTCTTTAAGTTCAAGCATCATTTTTATTCGACTAAAGAGTTTTATTTAAAGTTTAATATTTGGAATGTTCTTCTTGGTTGTGCAGTCTATAAGCAAACTTAACTGTACTGTGTTGCTTCTTAGTTTGTTTTATTGCGTTTATTTACCCCTATTGTGTTGAAATGATCTGATCCGGCATCACATGTACCCATGTGTTACATTCCTTAGATTGGTTACGTTTGGTTTGTGCCGTCTGTTAAGTTTCCTTTTTTTGTTTCTTTGACCTCTCTTATGTGCCCAGTATTAAATTTATTAAATGTAACTTTGTGGGTTAAAATAGAAACTATGTTCTTCGAAAAAATTCCTGTAACTCCTCCTGCTTTTCAACCCGGTCCATCACAGGCACCAATACATTCATGTTATATGCCATAAAATCATCCGCCTGTCCGTCCGTGATTTATATAACGCTTTGAAACAATCAACTAAGATGAACAGTTCACTGATTGACCTCAGGTGAGTTGGGCCCAAATCCATGTTATTTATTTTGTATTGAAGTTTGACCATTTTGTTAACCGTTTTTAACATAATTAAATTTAAGTTTTTGGAACACTTTTTTTATGTCCTTGTTTAAGCCTGGTCCCTTACAGAGGGTATGCAAACTTCTGTGTTATTACCGTTGGATAAAAATAACAAAAAAGATAAATTACATCTTTATAATCAGGGCCTAGAAAAACCTTCTTGGATGGCTGTTCCTGTGCTTTTCACACAGCAGTAGATCAGGATGAAGAATGAACACATTTTAAACTCAATATTCGGTTTTCAGTCCATTTTCAAGAACCTGGTAGCTTAGCATACCTCTGACATTATCTTTCTACAGCTGCGCTACTTCACCTGAAACCCAGCGAGCACAGGAACCTCTCGCCTCATTTGCATTTTGAAGGTTGTAAAGCTGTCATGCTCACTACTCTTCTCCTTCTGGCTGGCTAACAGATCTTTTTCTTGTCAAACATTTTGAAGTGTCATAGCCAGAAAAATCACAGGTGTGACGAATTTTGATCAAAAGCTCATTTCTGTGAGGTTTTCCAGTAACCTGTGACGGGGAGCGTGCACGATGCGGTGGAACGGGTTCACCCACAACCAACGTGCTTCTTAGCGTTCAAAATAAGTCTTGTTTTAAACCCTGCTGTGACGAAATGTGAAGAGTCTGCGCCCAGCTGGGGTCTGTTTCCTGTTTCTGCTCGGTGATCATTCTGCCCCAGTTAAACATGAAGTTAATTTAATGTCTAATTGGTTTCTGATTTGTTTGACACACTTTTTCAGACATAAATCGTTTTTACGACTTTATGTTGGGGAAAAAATCTGTACTTTTTTCCTTCTGGAAACAGTGACATAAACATTCAGAATAAAGTATGTAAATGCATTGTTGTTTAATTAACATAGTAACTTTATGATTGTGTAATATTCAGTCTGTCCTCTGCCAGCTTGTCGTAAAGGTTTGCTTCCTTCTCGTTGTCTGTGCTCCCTCATAACGTCCGATAATAAGAATTCCCAACAAAGCTGCTCTGATCAACCCATTTTTCCAAAAAGCGCTCCATTAAGAGCAGATTTCTAGAGGCGGCTCTAGAACCTAACAAAGTTAGAACAGCAGCGGAAGAAACTGCTTTAATGTACGTTGAGGCCTTTGTCTGTGTAATCCTTCAGGGCCGGGCTGGGCTGGCCATGGGGCGTCCCGGGCAACGCCTGCTGGGCCTACGCACCAGGCTGCCATCATTTCATGAAAAACGTATTTATAAATGTCTTATTTTTGAATTACTGCATGAATAAAAGCATTTATAAATACATTTTATAAACAGCAGCAGTAGATGACCAGTAGACCTGTATATGGTTGGTAGATTAGTACCAACCCTCCTCGGCCTCCCCTTCCCGTCACCGTTGACTGAGGTTTTCAAATGCAGCAGTTTGAGAAGACTTGATTAAAAAGGTCAATTCCTTCCTGCCTTTGGAAATGGAAAATCAACCAGAAAAACTGCAAGGGGGCTGAAAAGCAAAGTGGATGCAGCTAAATGTGCACAAATGACAGGTGTTTAGCGCCACTGTGACGGGAGCAGCGGGAACGGGAGGTCAGATGTAGAAGCCGTCCTGTGTAGTGCTCAGCAGTAACACCGAGGAGGAAGTAGAATGAGGAGGAGGAGGAGGAGGAGGAAGGTGACCCTGCAGGGACACCTTCCTCTCTGGACTCAGCGATCGGTCCAGTCCTGATTCAGGTCCTACCAACAGGGATTCTGTTCAGTGCTCACTCTGTGGCCTGTTACACGTACGACCCAGGAAGGCTAGCTGTTGTTTCTATTCTGCAGGAGTTCAAAGATGTAAGATCCTGACCTCGCTGCTCACACAGCAGACACACAGATCATGGTGCAGATATAACAGAACACCCAGTGCAGATGTGCAGAAAGGTCTTAAAACACATTTTTTCTTTTTTTTTTCGCAGCTATATTTCACTCTGAAACTCTGGTGGCACAATTATTATATCACCTTGTTAATACTTTGTTCAGCCTTCTTATGACGACCTTTAACCAGTTTTACAAGGTTCAAGCATGCAGAGAAAAGGATCTTTGATAATTATTTTAACAATCTCTCCAAAAGGTCCAGATGATCGTCTCTGTTCTCCAGCTCAGCCCTCAGGTGTTCTGTAGGAGATATGTCTGAGACTGAGATCTTCGTTAAGGGATGATTGGTTAATCGTTTCTGGGTTTGTTTGACCAGCTTTGATCATCCTCCTGAAAGACCCAGTGATGACCCTATTAGTTTGCTGACAGAAGTCACCAGATTTCATTACGCCATGAACTTTGAGAAGGTTCTCAGGGCTTTGGAAGACAAACAGGCCCACAGCATCACCCGTCCTCTGTTGTACTCATCTGTAAACTGGATTTGTTTTTCCACATCTTCATCCTTTGTTTGGAGAATTTGATGCTGAAGCTCTGAAAACATTAAGCTGCTTTCTCAGTTTCCTATCTTGCCTATTGTTGGTGTGTCAGAGAATACTTGTCATGAGGGTCTAAAGGTGAAGAAATGTGTCAGATTCTGAGGAAATATCAACTCCTGTCTGTCAGGGTTCTCTGTATGTGCCTGCTCTAACTCTGCTCCTCAGGTGTGTCTAGTTGGTTGTGGGGGCGTGGTCCACACCTGCAGCTCGTTGGAGGCGGCTTCCTCTGGCTTCTTAAGCAAGGCACTGACAGATGGAAGACATCAGAGCCTTAAACCAGTCGTGGTACGACATGGCCTCTGACCAAACCTTGGAAACCTGTTCGTGAGTTTTGTACACACAACTCTGACTAATTTGGACTCTCCTGTTTTTGTCATAGTTTTTGTGCTGGATGCACTTACCTGCCTTGACGTTCCGTCCCAAAAGGTTCACCAGTATCACAAGGCTCAGATTCTGCTCTGGCGCTCCCCCTCTAACTCACTGGAGGTTACCCAGCTGGGCTCGAGGTCCTATCGCCTGGTCGTATCTGCATGTGGGCAAAACATCTGAAAACCATGACACTGTCAAGTCTTTAAGGTAAGCGTTTCTTTTGCTCTGCTCCCATTCAAAATGGTGCTGGTGTTGTGGAGGGTTCAGGAAGCCACGCAAGATGGGCTACCAACAACCTTTGGAAAGAGAAACAGAACCGGAGGATCAGAAATCCTCCACAACAGCAAACATAGCAGCAGGAGGTGCTTTCCCACAGATTCATCCCTCCTTTTTACCTCAGGCACACCTGGAGTTTGTTGCTGAAAGGAATCAGAATCAGAATCGGCTTGATCGGCTAAGATTGTGTCCACCAACGAGGAATTTGACTTGGGTTTCACGCACTCCTGGCATACAGAGTGTAAATATTTAAACTTCAGAGGAAGAACTCATTTTAGTTTTATCTGACAAAACAATTCCAGTAAAAGTCTAAGGAAATCCACATGTTTTACACGCTTTTCCTCGCCAGCATACAGTGGTTGATATGGAGACCAGGTAACTCCAAGACGCGTGACTTTGCTGTAGTTCTCTAACAATTAGCTTTGGATATTTTTCTCCACCACTCACACCATCCCCCTCATTGTGCATGATGGCATGATTCCCCCGATGCTTTTCCAGCTGACAGAAGGAGCCTCTGTGTAACCCTCATATTTATATTTCAGGAATATAGGAAGTTGTTGAATAATTACAAGTTTGTACAAAGTCTGATAAACTGAAAGATTCATAAATTTAAAAAGAGAAGTTTCATTTAGATTTAAGGAATTATCAGGTGTACCATATCTGAGCTGCTGTTGGTTTGTTAAAACAACTGAATAGATTTTACCTTTTTTCACATTTTCAGATAGATATTACTCTACTGGAATAAAAGCTGAATTTATTTTAAAGATTTTTTTCACATTTTGACCAGGTGACTCGTAAATGTGGGACTGTAGTTTCTGCCGATGAGGAAATATTTCACTGCACTTTTCTGCATAAATGACATTTGTTCTGGAAATGTTTGAACTTACAGTCGAGTTTCATGTTTTCAAAATGAGTCGCACTGAGTTTCTGTTCTACAGATTTCTTTTTCTGTCAGAAAAGTGCGTTTAGTTTGTGCAGATGTTTTGATTTTATTCTGTTTTCTTGTCTGCTCCCCATCCCTTGTCCTCTTGACCCAGGAGACCTCTTCAGTCTGCCCTCCCCTCCCAGTTGGACATTTCTGGAAAGAGGCTTCTTCTTGGTTGCTCAAACCACTTCAGCTGATTTTATTTGTTGGCCACTGTATTTATCCTTTTTCCTCGTGTTTCCCTTGTGTGTAAATAATCTTTTTAGTTGAATGCATTTATCTGTTCATTAATTGTTCTCTTCTGCCCTGTTTCTTGATCCTCCTCTGTCAGTATATCTTCTCATCGTGCCTGCAGTTCTGCATATCCCTCACTAAACCAGCCTTATTTTTCATCTCTCAATTCTTTTTTTTTTTTTTTTAAATTCATTTCATTCCACATTTGCTATGCTGCCTAGAAACCTCTGTGGCATTTCTCTGCTAAGGTGTTTGTGGACCAGTCCAGACTGCAACGGAGAGTCAGGGCTGCAGAAAAGATCACCGGTGCCAGCCTGCCCTCCATTCAGGACCTTTCCAAAGTCAGGAAACGGGCCAGAACCATCACTGCAGATCCATCTCACCCCAGTTACAACATGTTCTAACTTCTCCTCTCTGGTAGGCGCTACAGAGCCCTGTACGCCAAAGCCAACAGACTCAGGAACTGTTTCTTTCTACAAGTCTTCACTCTAAAGAAAACTGACCTTCAAAACAAGAAAAAAAACCAGTAGATCAGCTTCTATTCAGCCACCTGTTTACTGTTTATCATTATCAGTTATTTATCCCTTATTCTCTATTTCAGTGCTGTTATATTGTATTCACTGTATACCAAATCCACCTACCCCACGTACATAACACTGCCTATAATGCTAATTTATTCCACCTTTCTCTGCACTCATCACACTGTGGACATGTATGTTTGTATGTGTATGTGCACCTCTACATTACTTCCACCTTTGACATCTACATGATGATAATAATGGAAATAAGAGGTCGGGCCTTTTCCTGCGCTGCCCCTTGGCTGTGGAACAATCTGCCTCCCTGTCAAATTTTAAAACCTTCCTTTTTACACAAAGTTTTAATGGTCTCCTTTAAATACTTTGTTGTTCTGCTTTTAGTTTTCTTTTGCCTTAAAACTTGTGTATTTTAATTACATTTTAATGTCCTTATTTTATTATCTGTTTTCTATTAACTGTAGCACTTTGAGATTTCTTGGAAATGTAAAGTGCATTACAAATAAAATATATTGCACCACTGCATTATTGTCTCAACATGGCCGCTTGTTTCTAGTGTCTTCGTGTGTTTTCTAAACTGCAGATTGAGCTTTATTACGGCATAGTTGTGTCGTTGTATCAGTCAGCACATTGTGAGCATTACACATTCCAAAGTAACATTCCTCGTATGTGTACCTATACCATGGTGTTCCCTGGGCGTACATTTATTTCTGTTAATAAATTATTGTCACTCATTCTATATATGTGCAATTTGCTGAACGCCAGGGCTCGAATCATTCCTTTCAACTATTGTCCGCTAAATATCAGCTGTTTGGGCTGATATTTAGCGGACAATATCTAACATAGTTATTTATTAAACATTAAATAACTTACAAATATGTGTAATGGCACAACATCAATATAAAAGGCTTATATCCAAGTACAAACCTCCTTTTTGTTTGGGTCATATAGGTCTGAGACTCCTGTTGTTGATATTTACCTGTTTGAGTTCATTAGGTCCCTCCAGCTGAAGCATTTTTGTCATTTCCACAGACAGAAGAGGTCATGTTTGCGCCTGGATGCCTTTAATGCGTCAGCGGCGCAGAGCTACAGTGGGAGTGGGAATGCCTGCTGCATTCACCTTTTTCCTATCCAGGACTCAGATTAACCAAGTCCTAATGTAGCAGCTGAGACATCGCCGCGTCAGTAAAGAATCAATAGCTCATACTTTTGTGAAATTGAGTTTGGGAGCACAGAGGGGAGGCGTGGCCGGCTGGGAAGCTGTGGAAGCAAACGGCGCTTTAATTTTACAGCAGAGTGAAGGCTTCTGCTTTTCTGCATTGGCACGCCGGGATTCTGGTTCCTGTTGTGATGCAATGACAGTCACGGCTTTACGGGTTCCCAAACAGCCTTAAGGTATGAACGAGGCTTTACAGAAGCAAGCAGAGGATTTCAGCATGTTGGAACGTCAGAGAGGAGCGACACTGGGAAGGACTCGGCCACTCAGTCCTCAGAACGCTCTGCACCATTCACAGCCTGTTCTGGGCTGACTGGCATTTCCCGCTGAGTCTGCAGAACAATATGTTATTTTCATTTTGGTAACGTGTCAGACAACCTGCCTGCTCACACAGTGGGTATCCTCCTTTCTGTTTCATTCATGGAGATCTGAAGTTTTACATAAAAACAAGACATTACTTCTCTCTCCAAACTAAGAGGAAACTTTAGTTCTTAATCTGAAACAAATACAATAATTTTGTATTCTAAGTATGACAAACGTCAACATATTTTATTTACATTGCAACACAAAGTGGCACATAATGTGGAAGGAAAAATACCCAAGGGTTTGTAATAAAGGAATAAATCATCTTTATTTGTCATTACAGCTTTGTACAGTCCATGAAATGCGTCCTCTGTGTTTAAGCCGTTCCTCAGGAAGCAGTGGGCTGCCACTGGGCAGCGCCTGGGGACCCAGAGCGGCAATTATTTCCAGGACACAAGCGCCCTGCGTCCACAGGGACGGTGCTGTGTCTTTGCATTCATCCTCCTTCATGTTGATCTCCTAAATAAACTCCAGTGCAATACCCTGCCTTCAGAGGTCAGGTAGTAAATGTTATCCAACTGTGTGTAATTTAATCTGTTTTGTTTCTGGCTTCAGAGGTTTGTTAGAGAACATTAGAGAACAACCAGCATCATGAAGATCAGGGAGGAAGTTTTGGTCCAGTTTACAGCAGGGTCAGGTTCTACAGAACCTGCCAGAGCTCTGATCATCATCTGGACCTGGAGAGAGGATGGACCACCTGCAGACCTACCAGGACATGGACGTCCACCTGGACTGACAGGCTGGACCAGGTTAATTCAATTCAATTCAATTTTATTTATATAGCGCCAAATCATGAAACATGTCATCTCAAGGCACTTTACAAAATCAAGTTCAATCATATTATACAGATTGGGTCAGATTATACAGATTGGTCAAAATGTCCTATATAAGGAAACCAGTTGATTGCATCAAAGTCCCGACAAGCAGCATTCACTCCTGGGGAACCGTAGAGCTACAGGGAGAGTCGTCTGCATTGTACATGGCTTTGCAGCAATCCCTCATACTGAGCAAGCATGAAGCGACAGTGGGAAGAAAAACCACCCATTAGCGGGAAGGAAAAAACCTCTAGCAGAACCAGAACCGGGCTCAGTATGAACGGTCATCTGCCTCGACCGACTGGGGTTACAGAAGACAGAGCAGAGACACAACAAGAGAGACAAAAAAGCACAGAAGCACACATTGATCCAGTAATCTGTTCTACATTAGATGGTAATAGTCGGTGATCTGTCCTCCCTGGATGATTTCACAGTCAACAGAACGTCAGACCAGGTGTACCTACTATGAAGAAAAAAGAGAGAACAAAAAGTTAAAAGCTGAAATGACAACAGTCATTTCAATGTAATGCAATGCAAATCTGGAGAACAGTAAAATCAGTAGAGTGAGAAAAATAGGCCCTGATGTCCTCCAGTAGCCTAAGCCTATAGCAGCAAAACTATAACGGTAGCTCAGAGTAACATGAGCCACTCTAACTATAAGCTTTGTCAAAAAGGAAGGTTTTAAGATTAGTCTTAAAAGTAGACGGGGTGTCTGCTTCACGGACCAAAACTGGGAGTTGGTTCCACAGGAGAGGAGCCTGATAGCTAAAGGATCTGCCTCCCATTCTACTTTTAGAGACTCTAGGAACCACCAGCAGACCTGCAGTCTGAGAGCGAAGTGCTCTGTTAGGAACATACGGGGTAATCAGAGCTCTGATATATGATGGAGCTTGATTATTAAGGGCTTTATACGTTAGAAGAAGAATTTTAAATTCTATTCTTGATTTAACAGGAAGCCAATGAAGGGAAGCTAAAATTGGAGAAATATGATCCCTCTTGTTGATTTTCATCAGAACTCTTGCTGCAGCATTTTGGATAAGCTGAAGACTTTGAATTGCATTTTGTGGACTTCCTGATAGTAAAGAATTACAATAGTCCAGCCTTGAAGTAACAAATGCATGGACTAGTTTTTCAGCATCACTCCTGGACAGATTGTTTCTAATTTTGGCGATATTCCGGAGGTGAAAAAAGGAAACTCTGGAAACCTGTTTAATATGGGATTTAAATGACATGTCTTGGTCAAAAATAACACCAAGATTTTTTACTTTATTACCAGAGGCCAAGTTAATGTCATCCAGGTTAAGTGATTGGTTAAGAAGTTTATTTTTTGAGGACTCTGGCCCAAAGATTACAATTTCGGTCTTGTCAGAATTTAGATGCAGGAAATTTAAAGTCATCCAGCTTTTTATGTCATCAAGACATGACTGCAGTCGAAGTAACTGATTGGATTCATCAGGATTTATGGATAGATATAGCTGAGTGTCATCAGCATAACAGTGGAAATTAATCCCATGCTGTCTGATAATTTTGCCAACCGGAAGCATATATATAGTAAAGAGAATTGGTCCAAGGACTGAACCCTGTGGTACTCCACAGGTGACCCTAGAGTTTGAGGAAGATTTCTTATTAACATGAACAAACTGGAATCTGTCCGACAGATAAGATTTAAACCAGCCTAATGCTTTTCCCTTAATCCCTACAGTATGCTCAAGTCTTTGTAGGAGAATATTGTGATCAACTGTGTCAAATGCAGCACTGAGATCTAACAGGACAAGTACAGACACAAGTCCATTATCTGAGGCCATGAGAATATCATTAGTGACCTTCACCAGAGCCGTTTCAGTGCTATGATGAGCTCTGAAGCCTGACTGAAACTCCTCAAGTAGGTCATTACTTTGTAAATGTTCACAAAGTTGATTAGCAACTACTTTCTCAAGAATTTTAGATAAGAAAAGAAGATTAGATATAGGTCTGTAATTTACTAACTCATCTTGATCAAGAGATGGTTTCTTAAGTAAAGGTTTAATAACAGCTACTTTAAAAACCTGTGGTACATATCCATTTACTAAGGATAGATTAATCATGTCTAAAATAGGACCACTGATCAAAGGGAATACCTCCTTAAACAACTTGGTTGGGATTGGGTCTAACATACAGGTAGAAGGTTTAGATGAAGCTAAGATTTTAGATAGCTCAGAAAGCTCTACTGCTTCTAAACAGTTCAGACACAGCGCAGGTTCTAAAGATTCCTCCAATGCTGCCTTACTTACTGGGGATGAGGTAATCATGTTTTGGGAGGATGCCAATTATTTTATTTTTAATGGCAAAGGTTAGCATTGATCAGAGAAGCAGGAGGACCAAGGTGGCTCTGGAGGAGCTGCAGAGATCCACAGCTCAACTAAGATAGTCTATTGACACACAAGCAAGAAAACGTTGGCAAAAGACAAGACGTAACGTTTGAAGTCTGTTAATAGGCATAACATTTCCACAGCAGATATTAAAAAAAAAAAAGTTGCTTTTTGTCAGATGGGACCAAACTGAACCCTTTGGCCTTAATACAAAATTAATTTATAGAGGAAACAGTACTCATCTCCCTGGACAGATTATCCAGACAGTGACACACGGTGGTGGTAGCATCATCCTCTGGGGATCCTTTCGTCTGCAGATGGAGATGGATGGAGCTAAATGCAGAACGATCCTGAAAGCTAACCTGCTACCCACTCAGAACCAGGGTAGAGGGTCACCTTCCAGCAGGATGAGGAACATGAAAACATACTCAGAGCTACAACTGCAGCTAATGGGGATCCAAACAAACAAACAATGGAAGGATTTAGATCAAAGCATATTCGTGTGTTAAAATGGCCTAGTCAAAGACCAGACCCAAATCCAATTAAGAATCTTTGGCAAAGCAGAAAAATACCTGCTCAGATTTGCTCTCCAAAGAAGAAAATCCAAAAAGTTCACTCTGCAGATGTGAAAAGTTGGTAGATATGTACCCCAGAAGACCTGCTGCTTTACCTGCAGAGAAAGATGGTTCTACAAGGTTTAAACCAGGGAGGCTGAATGCGAAAGAATCCTACACTGTTCAGATTTACGTTTAAAAAAAGAAACTATAATTTCCTTCCACCTGCCATATATAAACATCACGTTGTGTTGGTGCATCACATAGAATCACCATTCACAAAAATGCTAACTATAACTGCAAGCTACATCTCAAAGTTTGTGGCTGAGACCTGAAAATTAGTGAAAATGTTTAAGGAATATGGATACTTAGATAAGGCCCTGTAGATCTGAATACAGGAATACTTGTTGGGCCTCCCATGACCTTCTATGTTTCATCTAAAGCAGCATCTGTAGGACTGAACACCATGAGCTCAGTAAATATAACAGAAAAGATGCCAGTGGTTTCAGAACTGGGTTAAAGGAGGAGGTCACATTATCTTCGAAATGTAGACACAGACAATAAAACGGGGCAGGCGGGGGAAATCTGGGAGTTCTGGAGCAGAACAGAGAATAAGATCAGAGTCCAGAAAGCGGTTATTTCTACGGAGACAATCAGCAGAGCACCACATGGTGTCTGATGAACTGGCGCTGCCTGGAGAGTAAATCGGTGTAGATTTGCTGCTGAACGCTTCCAAGTCACAGGTGTGGAGAATCAATAATCACAGGAGCCGAGCCCAGCCAGCCACACCTGAGTTATAGCAGCCAGACGGACAGGAAACAGCGAGGAAAGGCAGGAAGACGCAGGAGGGATGCGGAGAACACAATCTGTCTGTGTAAAGCCTCACTTTGATAGCTGACCCATGCTAATTAAAAGCATGCAGCTCATGGACTGTCATTCAGCTTCGTATGGATTTTCTGCACAGATATTTCCTCTAACCCTTGCTGCATCAGCAATCTTTGAGTCAATGAGATCTCTGATTGTCCTGTTTGGATTCTCCGCCTCTTATGAGGTGCTTCTATTACACCTTTTTGCTTTTTGAGCCGGCCATCTTAGCAAAAGGGTCAGGATTGTGTTGCAACGAACTGGACTTATATTTACTAAAGTTGAACTGGATGTCTGTATTTCTGGATACTTAAACAGACCTGTTTCTCTGGCGAAGAGTCTTGAGATAACATTTGTGGTGAATGGACTGAATTGAATTACTCAGCAGAGACTTGCTGGTATCACTTCTCCTGTCTCTGAAGAGCCATGCTTTGTTCAAGGTGACGCCTCCTCCCGCCCTCACAGGTTAATCACCTCTAACTGAAGCCGTGTCCCACCTCCCCACTGAAGTCTGTTCATCTCTTTTTGAAAGCAATCCTGTTAACACACAGATAAATGAGCCACGGCTATTTTAAAAACAGGTTATTGCAGCTTAAGTGTTTCCTGGGCTGAGGTCATCCTGTGAAAAGAAAATCTGTAAGTCCTTGAAAGTGGGACCGTCGGTGCATGAGTCATGAACCAGGAACAGGATAAAATCTTGTTAAAACTAATTAAAACGACTTGTGCACATGGCTGCCTCAGGACAGCGCCGGAGCAGCATCACCCACAGCATCTCTGTGCGGCGGGGCCGCCGCTCCGCTCTAGGAGTAATATAGCTTAACACAGTGTTGTGACCTGAATCAAAACTCACTGCGCTATTAAAGTGGAGAAAAATGTTCCCCGCTCTGCTGTAAAATAAGGCTGGGACGTTTCATATCCAGACGTTCAGGGTGCACAGTGCAACACATAAAGTGAATTATTCTCCATTCTTACACACAAAAGCAGATAAATCAGTGTGTGTGTGTGTTTCCTGCTCGTGTTTCAACTGCTCTTTTATTTCAATGCCCTCATGTGTGTTTTGCAGCTTTAATTTGTTATTCAATATTGCAAAAACTATCAAAAATGTAATTTTTAGTACTAAACTTGAATCTTATTGAGTGAAATCTTCAAAAGGAGAATGTTTCTTTTAAGTTTAAGTTTTTGTTTGACCCAAATGCTGAGTGGTAGTAATAAAACATTCAATGATATATTGACTATAATGAATGTGAAATAAGCAGTTGATGTTGTTGCAGTTCAGGGTTAACATAAAACCATACTGAGTGATGCATCTGACACAGACAGACACGTTGCAGAAGACACGAGGAAAGCTGTTATTTAGAATAAATAACTTGATTAGGCTCATTTGTCAGAATAAAAGGACCTTTTAAAAACAAAACATACTTTTAGATGTAATATTTGTCAGATCCACTGAGCTGTGTGCAGGGTGGTGTTTGGATGTGTGCTTGTGTCTCTACCACTTCCTTGCAGAGTGTGACTGGCAGGCGTGGCTCTACCGCTGCAGCCCGTTTCACTGCAGCCCAGTGAATTTGGAAGATTTTTTTCATGCGATCTCCTAGAAGGAGCGGAAGAGCAAGACGGTAAGACAGTCTTGTCCATGCACAGTTATTAAAAAAGGGACTTGGGGAAACTTCCAGAAAAATCGCTGACCCTAGCTTTAAGCTAGTAAATGGCACCAAGAGTTAAATGTAGTTGAACGCTGTGTTTTATAGCAAAGCAGGAAAGCTTTTTAAATGTTTTGTCCTCACAAGGAGAGGGAAAATATGGGAGCAGACATCTCCTCTAACTGCTTTTATTTCTTCAGAATGGTCTGGTCAATGTGTTCAACTGGTTTCCAGCTCATCACATATATTGAACCACCAGCCTTGTATCCGAGGTCTGATTGCACCCAGCAGAGCTGCAGAAACAATAACAGGAGGGTTTACGCCTACGTTTGTACCTTTAATACCACAAGCCTTGAAAAATAAAAGTAAAAGGTATAAAGGTCCAAATACAAAGTGGTCTGAACTTCAAACAAACTTAGTATTTGCTCTCTCAGAGAAACCCAACATTCTGAATGCTGCGTGTAATTTGTCCTTGGAAGATTTCATTTGATACAGAAATGTTCTATGATAGTGACAAAATAATAAAATATTATGACTGTTATTGTTTCCAATAGTTATTGTGACACTGATGCTGAAGTTAAACTGATAACTGGGATGAATTAGTTTACAATCAATAATGAAATCAAGTTAAACAGCAAGAGTGAATGTAAAATAATTAGTTTTGACGTAGACAAAGCAGTTTTAGACAGTGATCTTAATGTCTAAAAATAACAAAACCATGTTTAAATGTCAGTTCTATATATATAAGAAAATATTCTTACTGAGCTTTTTTATTATTATGTGGGTTTTAGTTTTTACCATGTTGTAATGTATACTCTTTCGTTGCCGACACACTCAAATTCAAATCCCACTTTGAGATCAGCTCAGAGGTTTAGACTGGGGACAGATTGAGTTGTTTCACACAGAGTGATCAAAGTTGTTTGGGCTTTATTTGTTCTGCTCTGTTCTGACAGTCTCATGATTTCTTAATGCACTGGAATAAAAGAGAAATAGCCATGAAACCTCTCCTCTGTCAACAGAGCCACCACACAATGAAGGAAAACATTTCATGCAAACAAAAACCAGTCTTTAAAAATAATACACTCAGAACATTCCTCATATGTTAAACCAGTTTCACCTTTTGTGTTCTGCTTCTTCTTCTTCTTCTCATGCCATTAACTTCTACTTTATTCTGATAGTCAGTTTTGATAAGAGGGTAATTTAACATTTTGAAATCAACAGCATTTGTAGGTGATTGATTTTCCTGCTAACACTTCTTCCCAGGTGCCATGTAAAGTCACGCTGTTATTTGCAGCCCTTTTTAAGAACAGTAATTGATCCAGTAGTCATATAGCATGTCTTATATGCAGTGATGGTTTTTGCATGAATGCAGCCCTGGGCAAGCCCTTCCTTCTGCCGCCCCACTTACCAATCAAATTCTAGGAAGTCCTCTGAGATTCTCTGATTTTGCATTCAGAGAACATAACCGTGTCTCCTGGATCTAACCATCCAGCAGAAGGCTCCAGCAGAAGGCTCCAGCTCCTTACTAAATGCACATGCATCAACTCAACAGACCCTGTTAGGGTGAAACCTCATACGCTACCCTTTCTACAGCCAACCTGGGCAACTCCTAATATGGCCCAATTTAACCGCCACTGCTAATTGCCCGGCGTTACCAATGCGCATGGATGGATAATGAGAGTTAATTGTAAATGTTCATTAATCTTTTAAATTAAAAACATCGATTAGATTCACCAGGTACCATTGTCATTGATCACCTGTCTAGCAGTTAAAAGTCAGTTATTTTAATTGATTCCTTGTCAGATCATTTTGTCTTCCAGCCACAGAAGTTCTCTGTTGTTCTGTTTGTGTTCCCACTGCGCCTGGTTTCCTGTATTCCTTTTGTTGAGTTCTCATTTACATAAGTAAGTGTACTTTCATTTGATATTTTTCATCATGCATTCAGGTACTCTCTTACCACAACTCAAAATAGTTGTTTGTTTGGTGAAAAATTAGGTTTACCCCAAGGCTTAGTTCTTGGCTCACTTCATGAATAGATGGTTTGCCTAATTTGGGTCCTGGTGTAGCTTTCATGACGTACCTTGATAACATGACTGTAGTTTTTAAGTGCATTGTATTGGTTTCCACATGACTGTTTTGACACTTCTGATTGTTGTTTTGTATCGTCCACCAGGCCCTTACTCTCAGTTTTTAGATCAGTTGTCAGACTTCTTATCTGATTTAGTGTTAAACACTGACAAGGTTATTATAGCGGGGGATTTTACAGTTCTTAAGAATAACATTGAGATAAATTATATCTGGACAGAGAAACACTGCTATCAAAACAAATAGTCCACAGAAAAACATTAAAATGTCCAAAAAAACAGGATAAAAACCATAGAAGAAAAAACAAGTTAACTCTTAAACTAAAAAAAAGCTTCATCATCTTCATCATCATCTTCACACACCGACTACTGAGTCACAACCATTTTATTCAAAATTAATCATCAACAGGCTCTCAGAGGCCTCCTGTATTCGAGCATATCTCTCTTTCTTCAATCTTTAATGAGGTTGATAAACAGGGGGATGAATTAATTTTTTATACTGGTTGTGTTTACAGACGAGAAAACCGGTACTGTCGCCGGATTTCAGTAAAATGTACTCAGGGTTCAGAATGTGTGTGGCATCAAACATTAGGTCACCTGGTTGTTTGATAGTTTCCAGAGAGGAAAGCTCTTTAGGTCACCAGAGGGCCTAACGGCAGCTGTGATTGGGCGAGATGTAGGTTACACCCTGGTCAGGTCACCAACACAGTGACACACAGGACAGAAAACCATGCAAGAACACACTCATACCTGTTGGACCAGTTAACCTAACAGTCATGATTTTGGACAGTGGGAGGAACCTGTAGTAGCTGGAGAGAATGGCAGGCAACTGTGTTAAAGTTTGTTGCCATAAAAAAGAGCAGCAAGAATCCTAATTTCACCAACATTCTAGTGGGAGTGTTGTTCGAGACACAGCACTGACAGAAGATCGCCAAGGCAGATGATGAACCAAGTGTGATTTGTACGAAACTGAACAATGATGTCATCAGAAAAATAATAAAAAAAAGGCCGAATAATATGGGTTGAAAAATCCTGAATTGATACATCATTTGATTTGTTTTGCTTTTTGGGGCTAGTCAGTGTCAGCTAAAACAAGGCTAGAAGTAAACTCCCAACAGATGTCTGAAATTAATCGTAGACGTCAAAGAAACTTTTCAACAAAATGTATTCCAAATTTAATCTAGAGATCTAGCAACAATTTGGAAATTGTTTAGACATTTTTTCACAAACAAATGCTCCCTGGGTAGGTCTCTGAGACGAGGTCATCCTTTCCAGCTGCTAACTGAGAAATGGCTAACAAATTCAGGACTGAAGAATAAATATACCACGCAAACCTTTTGAGCTTTTTCTGTTGACGGCAAGTTTTTATCCTCCGGATGGCTTGGTTTCCTGAAACGTCTGTCAGTGACAGCTTTGTCTCATACATTAAGTGTCCTTAGGGCACCTGGAATACCTCAGACTGGTGTAGGAAACATCCACTGTCTGCAAATCAAAATCTGAATGGCCGATCAAGCCGTCAATAAGAATTTATGCATTTATTCATATTAATGTTGAAGGTGTTCAGACAAGGAAGCACAATAGCCCAAAGTCGAAAATCCCCACATAGTGACTGCAGACAAGACTTTCTAACTGGCTTATATATTTTCCTAAAAGATGTAGACCTCTGAAAAAAATCTGAATCGCCCTCATTTTACGTCATTATACAACATAAAAGCTTTCTTATGATCACCAGAAATGATTGTATTTAGTGGTACTTAACCCTTATCTCCATATAACTAAACCTACAAACCAAACTAAACAGTTTATTGTTTTCTAAAAAGAGATTACTGCATGAAGGATGCAGATGGTGCTCTATGCAACACAGCCTCACTAACTCCAATAATAAGCTCTGGATTTCCATTTTCTTCACAAAAGCACAGAAAATAAACCTGAAAGACTAACTAAAACTTGCACATTTTGTAACAGAGCATTTTATAAAGTGCATCTCCGTGTAAAGTAAGCGACACAGCCAGTCTAATAAATTCAGACATTCATGTGCAGATCATCCGTAAATCATCTCCACTGTGATAGATGATGACCCCCGCCTCCTCTCTTCCTCTTCCACTTTGTCTGTGTCCTCCTAATCCTGTTTATAAGGATCCATTACCTTCTCCCTCAAGGCCCTGGACAGTGACGGCAGATGATGAATCAACGACACATTTCACTTTAACCTTCCAAACACGAGCAGCTCGCTGTATGCCCGCTCCAACCCTGTTCTGTCTGCCTTGCCCTCCCCGGTTCTCCAAAGATGAGTTCAGGACTGGGTAGACATTCAGTACACATCGACAACTCAAGCGTCCAAACTAATGGGGAGGTCTGGGAGTTGAGGCCGCGGCGAAGGGTCCATAATTGGCATCCTTCTAGTCTTATTAAAGGGAAAAGCAGTGGGATGGATCCCCAAAGCCAAATCTCAGCTTTTATTAGAATGGTGTGTAAACAGAATGACAAGGAGACACAAAATGGTGACACTCATCACAATGTATTGTTTGTCAGCAGCAAGTTAAGGTGATTAAGTGCTGAAAACTAAGTAGCAATAAGTGATTTATTTCAGCATAGTTGTGGATGTAATTTGTTTATTCAGTAAACAGCATCGTCAGTTCAATATGTTGATTTCAATTGAGAAGAAAAAAGTTGTTTTGCTCCATAAGAGATTAAAACCTCTGATAAATCTGTTCTAACCTCTGCTTTTCATAAAATGTCTTTTCATTCCTGCTCAGCCTTGAGAGCTCTTAATTCTGCTGTTTTGTGAGGCTGGAGACAATGACAAGGGTGATAGATTCCCACCTCGCCTCTGCAGCCTCTTCTGCTTCAATAGAGAAGTTTGTGCTGCTCAACGCTTCAAGGTCTTCATCCCCAAGAGATAAGAACAAAGAAAAAATCACAATGTTCTTATTTCGACTAAACCTACAAGACTTGATTGCGCTGTTGGGGGGCGTGTCCGCTATAGAGGACTCTTAACCATCTGCTGCCCCCTCCCTGCTACCAGGAGCCTCACATCTGCAGGTGCTTCCCCCCCCCCCATGAGCCCTTTATAGAATCCGCTGACATGTGAACAAATATTACAATTAGCTGTTTTCTGTTTTAGTACGTATGCTGCAGTAGGAGTGACTTAATAGTTCTTTGGCCAGCTGAGTGAGAGGATGGAAACCTGGAAGAGGCTCTGGAGAGAGTTTGATAGAGATGGCACATGCAAAATTATCATGTCACCCTGGTGGTTTGCTTCAGCAGCTTGTTTCTCGAATGGTGGCTGAATTAGCTGAATTGCACCAACTGACAGACTCTAAACACTTGTATATTCTATACATTGCCCACCTTGCAATGTGGGCAAGCTTTCTGCTTTGTCAGAGGTTTCAGTATATTGCGTCTGCAGTCATGGCGAAAGGTGTTTGCAGACATATAATGTTCCAGCAATGGGACATAATCTTTGCAAGGATCTGTTTTTACACAACTCAAATCTGAGAAGTGTGACATAAATGTGTATACAGCCCCTTTTTGCTCATATTGTCTTGAAATAGAGAGTTTATTCTCAATGACATTTTTTATGTGGTTAAATAAAGGTTAAATAAATATGCTATAAAATAAAATCCAATGCAACAAATTACTGTATCAATTTATCTCATTGATAACTCAGCTGTTTTGTTTGTGGCCACAAACACACATTAGAGAACAAACAGCGTCATGAAGACATGAAGGCAAGGAAGACGGGTCAGCGAGAAAGTTCTGATTAGGTTTAAAGCAGAGTTAGGTCTAAAACAGCAGTCCAAGCTTTGGACATCTCAGAGCTCCGTTCAATCCATCATCTGAACAAGCAGAGAGGATGGAGCCATTGTAAACCTACCAAGTCATGGTCATCCAACTTAAAGCTATAGTTGGTAATCCTGTTCAGAAATACTTTTTGTTCTACTGGGTGAAGTGGTCCTTACATCCTGACAGTAGACAATACATTATGTGTTCACAAAAAGGAGGTTAAAAAATCAATCTCACTGAGCGCTGCAGGCCTGTAAAAACTCTGATTTCTCAGAGTTTTGTTCCTGCTCTCACCCTCCTCTGTCCCTCAAGTTCTGGGGGAATCACTGTTATCCCACATGCCATCATTGTGACACGCTCACCTAACGCCAGCGTGCGTGCTCGTTCCTTGTTAGTTTCCCCATGTTGGCTGCGCATGCACACTTCTAGTGCTTATGTATCCGGTTAGCTTAGCGGTTAGCTTCAGTGATAGCCATTCATTGTAGGTCCACTGCTCTCACCTTATACTTTGAAAATGGCTGAAAGTCGTAAAAAGCGAACCGTTTACGTTTATGATAAAAAGAGGAAGGCCTCAGTAGAAAGAAATAAGCCCAGAGTGGATTTGGGAGATTTTTTCACGCGATCCCCCTGAGGAGCGGAAGAGCAGGTAAGACGGTCTAGCACATGCACAGTTATTCAAAAAGGGACTTGGGGGTTTCTTACCTACATTTCCAGAAATATTGTCGGCTCTACCTTTAACTGACATGCTGGGAAAGGAGAGCATATATCAAAGGAGCAGCTTAGAGACCTGTAGTAACTTTGGAGGACATGTGGAGATCCACCGTTCAGTTGGCATAATCTGTTGAAGAAAAAATAATAAGTAGAAAACAATTGGTAAAATAAAGCCACCAGAACTCCTGTTAGCCAAAAGCTATGAAAAAGACAGCATACATGTGAAAAACTGTGTTCTGGTCAGAACAAAGTTTTTCACATGTATGCTGTGAATGTATTTTTACACATTGGACTTTCTAGCCTATGGTGTTTGCGTTTTGGAGAGGACGCAAAGGTCGCCGGTTCAACTCTAAGTCTGGCCCTTGACCACAGCTTGGTCCCTGTGTGCCAGCTCTCTAAATGATGGGCTAAATGGCAAGACAAATTTCCCCTCTGTAGTACTATAAAGCAGGGGTTTTCAAATTCATTGAATGTGAGCCTCCCCTTGGAATAGATAAAGATAGCCAAGCTCCCCCCCCCAACCACAAACCTACCCCACACAAGTCCCTGCAGTGAATGCATATTTCTTTTGTGTTCCTGGAATGCTGTGTTTCAAAAACAACTGATAGCCCAATACATGTTTTTTTTATTGTGTTTCTTTTAACAAAGTACATCCATACAAAAGGCCTATTCATAAAATATCCATCCAAATATTTCCATTTTACATGCTACTTTTACTGAAACATCACAAACAGAGGGCTTAGTTTTAAAATTGAGCTGTCATTAGAGCAAATTCATAAAGAATTGTTTTCAACAGCAGACAAACTGAACTAAACAGACGGCAATGTCAAACTTAACTCACGTCAACAGGAGACGTTAACTGAAATAATAATAATAAAAAAGATAACCTCAATTTAACAGACGTCAACATATTCCATATTCCGATTTACTTTTTAGGCTAATTATACACAATTTAAACCTATTGCTATTTTAACAAACAAGCATTTTATTAGATGTTATCTCTTATCTGATGTATTTCTGATGTTTTCAATTCAATTTTCAATTCAATTTTATTTATATAGCGCCAATTCATGAAACATGTCATCTCGAGGCACTTTACAAAGTCAAATTCAATCATATTATACAGATTGGTCAAAAATGTTCCTATATAAGGGAACCAGTTGATTGCTTCAAAGTCCCGACAAGCAGCATTCACTCCTGGAGAAGCATAGAGCCACAGTGGACAGTCGTCTGCATTGTACATGGCTTTGCAGCAATCCCTCATACTGAGCAAGCATGAAGTTTGGCACTTTGTTTTACCTCGTGTTAAAGTGCTCTTTAAATAATGATGACAATGATGATGATTATGATCAGAATACATTTTTGCATCACCTCCCAGAAGCTGGAAAGAAAAGAGACAAAAACATTTTTCACACCTCACTTAGTAACTCTTAGTAACTCAAATATTTTAGTGTAAATATTTTAGCCTAAATATTTTAGGCTAAAATATGAAACTTTTTATTTGTTTTTCTTTTTTTTCTTCAATCCCACTGTTGTTAGTAATTTCTGCAAAAGCTGCAGCATTTTGATTTAATCCATCTGAATGCAGTATTTACAAGCCATACTCTGATTGGATGGAAAGAAACCTGTCTGTGATTGGCTGCTGGAGTGGACAGTTTTTAAGTCGTGAGCGCAGAGACAGAGTCGAGCGAGCACACAGCTGGTGTTGAGCGTTGAATGAACAGGTCGATCGTGAGCAGAGATGGAACTGAGCGCGAGGACAGTGGGTTGAGAAGAGTTTATCAGAGTTGAGCGCGCGCCAGACCGGTTTTGAGCGTTGAGAGTTGTCTCACTGTGCGTTCGGATTGGTTCCTGCGCGCTCAAACAGAAAGCACAAATATTCTTCGCGCCTCCCCTGTGACTCTTTGGCACCCCCCAGGGGAGGCGCGCCTCACCTATTGAAAACCCCTGCTATAAAGGGTATTATGAATGTAAAATGCAATGTATGGCAGAAAACAAACACACCAAACACACAAACAGATTGTGTCCAGGATGTGTGGGGTATGCACAGCCAAAAGTGACACAATCTCGGCGTCACCCCACCGTGCGCAGGCTAAACGCACTATTGTGACACGAGGTCGTGCATCTCTGAGTTTTTGTAAATCGGAGCAGACTGCATGGGCAAGTTTCATTCAAAAAGGACACCTCGCATCAGCACAGAGTTTCAAACAGCACAACTTTGCTAGATGCAACGTTGTTACTGTATATTGTGACTGAAAACAGCATGCACGTGTTATTGGGATGCTTTCAGGGGAGAGTTTATTTGGCCAAGTTGGTGGGTACAAACAAGGATTTTGACTTCTGTTTCCATCATTCACAGTGTAAATCAAGTCTAAATCAACAACCCACAGGAACTAAAGCAGCTTTTCAATCAATCAATCAATCAATCAATCAATCAATCAATCAATCAATCAATCAATCAATCAATCAATCAATCAATCAAATTTTATTGTCAATTACAATTTGCATTTATTTAGTAAAGCAAAATGTTTTTAAAGCCTTTTATAGAAATACCCCTGTGGGCTTTACAGACAGGCTGTATTCCCCATCTTCATATCTTCACGTCTTTCTGTATCTGTAATACCGTCTTCCTCTACATCTAACCCTCCATTTATTTCTGTTTAGCTGCTATAAACACACCAACTTTTCTTCACGATTGTTTACAATAATGTACGCGGCCATTTTGGGTGTGATGTCAACCGTTTCTTCTCTTGTTTACTGCATTTCCACTGGTTATGCTTAGTACTGCTCCCCTCTGTTTTTGGAGAATACTGCACCTGCATTTGCGTCTAGTCTACAGTACTTCTATGGTTTCATGCCCAGTCTGCACGGTGACAACCAAATGTGCAAGTAGAGCTCAGCCTAAAGTCCTGGATGGGAGGAAGGTCAGCCCTGATGACCCTCTCTGCAGACCTAATCTTTCATTGCAGACTGGACGTGTCCTGTCTTGTGATGTGATGAGCCAAACCACACAGTAATGTATGGTTTGGCACAAAATAGACTAAATGATGAAAGAGTAGAAGATGACCAGCAGCTCCTGTGGAAGGTCGTAGCCATGTAACCCAGTGATGGTGGGTTTCTTTGGGATCAGGATGATGGTGGAGCTTGTAAAACATGAGGGAACCTTTCACTGCTCCAAAGACCTGTAGGAAGGTCTGAGTGAAGATGGTGGCCAGTTGGTCAGTGCAGGTTCTCAAGTATGAAGGGGAAACATTGTCAGATACTAGAGCTTTCCTGGTTTCAGATGCTGGAAAAGCCTACTTACATCTTCCTCTGAGATCATAAATCCATGCACCATCTACCCTCCTCTCCTTAAATCGAGGAGAGGTGGTGCATGGAGAGATTTTGTCAGAGATGTGGATGAGTTGGTTTGAGGTGTAAATTACAGATTTTCAAACCTGCAGTAAAAACCGCATAAGGTCATGTGGCAGATAAGCCTTCTGCTGGGGTGGGTGGGCTCCTGTGTTTAGTTATGTTTATCCAGACTTTTCCAAACTGCCGCTGGAGCTCCTTGGTAAGTTTGTCCCTGGACTGCTTAAACAGAGCCCTATCCCCACTCACACAAGCACTTCATTGTTTTAACACACTTTTCTCAGATGGTTCATGGTTGTACATGTGAAAGGTCTTGGTCTGCACTTTTATTTGACCTGCTGCCCTTTGATAAAGTGAAAAACAAATTTGGCACAGTTTTGAAATATTTGGACGGACCTCTGTGACACACTGCCCACTAAAACCTTTGTGAAACAAATATGATTCAGTCCAGGTTTGCTACAGTTATAGTCAAGATATGGATATACAACGTCTGAGGCTTCTCTATGTTTCCAAAAGTGTTTTCATGTGTTTTTGTGTTTATTTTGAAAAATATTTAGGCAAGGCTCAGCAAATGTGATTTTTTCTTTGTTTAATCACCTATAAATCAGACATAGTGACATTTGTAATAGTGGTTCCACTTGAAATATATTCAATAATGCCCTAGAATGTGATTATTTTTACTATTTTCTACATATTTTATGTTTATGTTATTTACTATGTTCATTGCATTTATCATATATATTTACTCTTTACTACTAAGAAGTTTTAAGGTTTTAGATATTAAAGTGTATTTCATGTGACTGATCTCTCTCTCTCGTCGTTGCAGAAGGCCTGCAGAAAGCAGAGAAATATGTTGTGACGATAATAAGTGTTTTTATGAACTCTATTCAGCATCTGGAGTGCTTACACATAACTGTACTGTGTGAACTGCTTGGTATTATCTCGGCTTTTCCCTACCCCTTAGCTTGACAAATATAACCAGGGTTCCCATTTCCTAAATAAAAAGAGAGGAGGCGACGGATTTGCTTCAGAGCGAGTTTGGAGATCTGTATTAAGCATCTCCGTTTAGCTCTCCTTGTAAGATTTTAAAACGAACTACACTGTTGTCTCTCCTCCATGTGTTGTTAATGAATGTTTTAGGTATCTGAACCTGACAGAGTGACACACATTTTAAACTTTACAGCTTTGGAACTGTACTTGATTTACATCATATATGTAATTTCAGGTGGAAATTGCTCCTAAAACCCTCTGGGCTTAAACTTTATAAAAGCTTAATTGCTGAACTCCTTTGAAGGCTTCATGCATTTGTCTTAAGTTTGTAACCATTGTATCTAGCACTGCTTTGAGCTGCTGTCTTTCCTTGCTAGGACATTCTTGTAAGCAATATTTTAAAGCTTAATAGTTTTATTGTTGATCAAAAAAGGGAAAAGAAAAAACAAATTTGGCTGATAAACTTTAGCTGTACCTTCTGCATTCTGCATGCTGAGAAAAGTATTTTATATTAGGTTCTGCCCCAGAAAAGGTTAGGTTATTATTCCAGCAAGATTTAAGTAACAGATTTGTGTTATACATGGCATGGGAAAGCTGAGGCACTCGTAAGGCAAAAAATAAAATAAAAAATACATGTCACCCTGGTTTACCTGCAGATGAAATTATCTATGCTACTCGGTCAAAAGTGTAGTAAGGCAAGGCTTGGACATTGTTTTCTATGACGTTGTTTTCTATGGGATTTTGTCTTCCTGTGGCATAAAAATATAGAATTAATATGTAATACCGTGAAAGGGTATAAGAAAAAGCATTAATCCATAATGGCCCAAATTAGATTTAGTCTGGAATCTGAACAAATTCCCTCAACATGTTGACATCCATCCATCCATCCATCCATCCATCCATCCATCCATCCATCCATCCATCCATCCATCCATCCATCCATGTAACCAGAATCATAGCAACCAAATTTGTAAAATATCTCATGTTTTTGTGGAACTATGTGAGACACGTCAAAAAAAAAGAAAGAAAAAAAATATTACAATCCAAACAATTTTCCTGTTACCATTTGCCTTTGTTTATACTGTTTAAATGTATAAACAAATGTATACAAATGTATTGGTCAAAAATGTCCTATATAAGGGAACCAGTTGATTGCATCAAAGTCCCGACAAGCAGCATTCACTCCTGGAGAAGCGTAGATTGTCCTGGTTGGATGGAGGTAAAGGCAAAGAAGACGGATACAGGCTAATGTGTGTTTCAACTTATATGACAGCAAACAGGCTAGTGATACAAGAGCATCCACTGATATGTTCACCTGATCACCATATTATCCATTTGCCCATCCAGCAGTTGTCCAACCGGGAATAAATGCATCGTTTTTTATAGTATTCTAGTATTTACATTATCTGGTCTGGTGCCTATCTCCAGCAGTCAAGGGAAAGCAAGCTGGTTACAGCCTAAACCGGTCACCAGTTCTTCACAGAGACACACAGGGCAGCCAATCATGGAAATACACACTCAGACATAACAGCAACTTATAGAGGCCAATTAACTTCATAGGCAAGTTTTTGGACAGAGGCAAGAAACCCCAAATCTGTAAAAGTACTTAGAATGAGCATAAAGCCTATAGAATCTTGCAAATGAGTCACCCTATTGGCTTTTTATCTATTTTCTTATGTTTTTAATAATATTTTATGTAATGGATCTGCACTAAAAATGTCTCCAGGCATTATTTTTGCTAAGAAGCCACTAAAACATTCTGATGCAACCAATTACCTTCAAAAGTCGTATAATTGGTCAAATGAAGTTCACTGTGTGCAGTCCAAGTGTCACATGACCTGTCAGTATAAACACACCTTTTCTGAAAGGCCCAGAGGCTGCAGCACCACTAAACAAGAGGCATCACACCCTGAAGGCCAAGGAGCCTCAGCTGTTGGGCTGATATTCACCAGACAATACCTAACAGACAGAGAGTTATTTATTAAACATTAAATAACTTAAAACATGTACAGTGGTACAACACTGCCCACCAAAACATAGAAACCTTGCAAGGAGGGCATTAATCAGAGGAAGCACAGAGCCTAAATGTAATGTTTGGAGTTTGCCAAAAGGCACGTGGGCGACTCCTTAAATCAGTGGAGGAAGGTGCTCTGGTCAGATGAGACTAAAACTCTTTGGCCACCAAGGAATGTCTGGCACAAGCCCAAGTTATTTGTTATTTTGTCCTATTTCTTGTTTGACTCACAATAATAAAAATCCATCTTCAAAGTCGTCGGCATGTTCTGTAAATGAAATGATGCAAGCTGTCAAATAATTCCTTTTATTTCCAGGCTGTGAGGCGACAAAAAATGAAAAATGCCAGGGTGGTGAATACTTTTGTAGGCCACCATATATATCAGAAAGTCCTCCAGATAGGATCTGAACTCAGAACCTCCCAGCTGCGAGGAAACTGCAATACCATGCAGCCCCTGTCCAGAATCTACGAGTTGTAATTCAATTTATGACTGGCTATAATTAAAACCGCCCTTACCATTAATCATAGGGTAGTTTTGTTATCTTGGACACCAGGCAGCAAATGTTGCAGACACATTTGGGAATTAAAGTTTGTCCACCAGCTGTTTGCACATTGGCAGGCCACATCAGCTTCAGTACTGCTGAAACTAAAACTGTTCACCCATAAGAGTCTATCTGCATGCACCTTAAGCTAATGCAGGGGATGGGGGGGGCAGACAGAACAGGCTGTTGATGGAGGAAATGCAGCGCTGATCCTGATCTCGAATACTTGTGTCAGAAGCAGTGACATAAATGATGTATCTCAGCAGAACCATCAATAACATCCACAGAGGGCCTAATGGACGTATAAAACTGGGCAGATAAGAAGTTTCGCTGGAAGCTTCCATAAATCAGCCCTCAGCCTGACCCATATAAGAGTGGACAGCACTGACAGGCTGCATAAATTACTAATGGATGCTGTGAGAAGTATCACCGTTATTGTGATCATCATGAAGTATTGAACACCTGACAGCGTGTGTATTAAAAATCATGCTAAAATGTTTTACGGCACATGCGTGTGAATTAGAGGGTTACTGATTCTTCTTCAGAACTACGGGTACAGGCAGTCAGTTCTTCGTATGGACCGCTCCGTCTCCTGCCATCACTGCTTATTCTCCCAGAAATCAAATCATAGAGCAGTCTTCTGGAGTCTGTTCCACCTGAATCAACGCCGCACGTGGATCGCTTCGTGTTTGTGCCGTCATCTGAGTTTGACCTCAACCCGGTAATGACTCTGAGTTGGAGCTAAATATCATCCGAGTCCAGTTCATTTAGAAACCAGCTGCCATTTAACATGCAGAGCAATATTAGAACCAGGCTCCTCAATCTGCCTGCAAAAATAACCTTTCAGAGCACCACACATTTCCACCAGGAACAAGGGCTCCTTGATGGATTGCACAAGAGTGTACATAACATAGCTCATGTTGCCTCAAGTAACAACTTATGCAGGACTCAAACCGTGTTGGCAGGCAGTGTAACAACAAGAATTTTAATGTAGTGAGTCAGCCGATAAGTATTTTACGTGTATTTTCAAACTTTCTGGAGAAGGATGTATTGAATTAACTAATGATGTGCTTAGAAGCTCATGATTATGGTTTTGTTTACATCCTAACTGTCCAAAAAAGCCTTCTAATTTCTTCTTTATTGATCTTATCGCTTGTTAAGGGTGAAGGAGTAAGAGCAGTTATTCTGGATTTACAGAAGGTGTTTGATGACCTACATCATGAAATTCCTTTTCATAAATGATCAAACCTTAATTTTTCTAAAAGAACTGTAGATGGATTTATACCATATATTGTTGACCTTACACAATGTGCTATTACATGCAGTGAGAAATCAATATTTAAAAAAAAAAATTGTTTATATATAAATGATTTGCATACTCATGTCCTGGTGCAGGATTGCAGATGTATCTGGATGACGTGATGCAGCTTGTAAGGATATTGCATCCTTTGCAAAGGTGTTCCCGGTCCCGACAGAAGATATGGTCCTTCCACCAAGTTCTGGGTCTTCCCCGGGGTCTCCTCCCAGTGGGAATTGCCCAGAAAAACCCCAAAGGAGGGATCCCAGGGGGGATCTTCATCAGTTACCTGAAATTCAATTCAATTTCAATTCAATTTTATTTATATAGCGCCAATTCATGAAACATGTCATCTCAAGACACTTTACAAAATCAAAATCAATCACCTTAACTGGCTCCTTTTGATGCGGCGAAGCAGCGGCTCTACTTTAGGCTCCCTCTGGATAACACCCTATCTCACCCTATCTTTAAGGCTGAGCCCGGTGACCGTCTGGAGGAAGCTCCTTTCAGCCGCTTGTGTCCCAGACTCTCATTCTTCAGAACAATGACATGCAGAAAATTAAATAAAGGTAAAGGCACTGTGGAATGTAAAAGTCATGTTGTGCTGTGACTTTTTGACCCACATGCAGAATCAGACAGGGCAATAATCAGTTCACAGACTTAATTGATGATATTAACAATGTGAGAGGAAGGCTTCTGCAATTATTAATAGATAATAAGGCATATTTAGAGAAAGATAAAATGTTCAAGTTGAATGAACCAAACAACACTTCATGAGAAGCTTAAACTGTGCCAATAGTTCATAGCATCTGATAAAATGTAAATGTTCAAGTTAAAATAGAAAGACAGCAGTCAGGTCACCAAAAAATGTTACATACTGTGCAACTGCCTGAATGTACCAGACAAATTATGAAAACTGTGAAAATAGTTATTAGCAAAAGTGATATGTTCAAAATGATTGACTATCTGCATGAAAGAAGTTGCAAAAAGGCTGGAAATTAACTGAACTTATTACTTTTAAATAAGTTCAGTACAAGACAATATCCTCATAAATCTTCAACCACTTCTGTATCAATCTGCTGCTCCTTTAGCTACTAATGACTTATTCTGTGATTGGAGCCTCAGATTTGGGGTTCTTATAGAAAAATAGGGAAATAACAACAACACAAAAGATAAAGTAATAATTCCTTAGTTACATTTGGTCATGGGATGCATCACCACTTTAACCAGCCTATCCAAATCAAATAACTATTCATTTAGGAAATATATTAATTGATAATTATGTTACATAACTCAAACTTCACATAAATCAATGAACAGTTCTTTCTCACACGGCAAACCGCTAGTTATTTGCTAATTAGATTTTACCTAAAATGGAAAAGAAGAATTACTGATTATTTCAGGAAAAGTTCAACTGAAAACGAAAAGTGGAACGCCAACCTTCCAGCCAACAATGAAATGTTTGTGAAGTCATAAATATAAAGTTTCATATCGGTTTCAGACTAGTGATGTTGCTTCTAATGAGCGATTCTGTGACTGGAGCCTTTTATTTAGTCAACAGGATCCTCTGGACGTACGTTTCTGCATAAAGTCAAGTTTATTTGTAGCACATTTCAGCAGCAAGGCGGTTCAAAGTACTTTACATCATGATAACATAAAAACATCATTAACACATCAAAACAGTCACAGGTTGGGAGACCAGAAACAAATATTATCAGGTGAAAACATCAAATATGTTGGTCAGTGTTCCTGTTATTATGGCTGAAAGCAGCTCTAAACTGGCTGGTTTTTAATCTTGATATCAAAGGAACTCACTGTTTGACAGATTTCTGGAGGTTTGTTCCAGATCAGTGGAGCATAGGAACTAAATGCTGCTTCTCCATGTCTGGTTCTGGTTCTGGTTCTGCAGAGCAGGCTGGAGCCAGAAGACCTGAGTGGTCTGGAGGGTTGATGCCCTGATAACAAGTCTGTGATGTATTTAGGTGCTAATTCAGGGATTTATAGACTAACAGAAGGATTTTAAAGTCTATTCTCTGAGATCCAGGGAGCCAGTGGAAGGACTTTAGAACCGGGTCCATGTTCTCTACGTTCTTAGTCTTAGTGAGGACTTCAGAACCGGGTCCATGTTCTCTACGTTCTTAGTCTTAGTGAGGACTTCAGAACCGGGTCCATGTTCTCTACGTTCTTAGTCTTAGTGAGGACTTCAGAACCGGGTCCATGTTCTCTACGTTCTTAGTCTTAGTGAGGACTTCAGAACCGGGTCCATGTTCTCTACGTTCTTAGTCTTAGTGAGGACTTCAGAACCGGGTCCATGTTCTCTACGTTCTTAGTCTTAGTGAGGACTTCAGAACCGGGTCCATGTTCTCTACGTTCTTAGTCTTAGTGAGGACTTCAGAACCGGGTCCATGTTCTCTACGTTCTTAGTCTTAGTGAGGACTTCAGAACCGGGTCCATGTTCTCTACGTTCTTAGTCTTAGTGAGGACTTCAGAACCGGGTCCATGTTCTCTACGTTCTTAGTCTTAGTGAGGACGCGGCCAGCAGAGTTCTGGATCAGCTGCAGCTGATGAGTTTCTCTAGATCTGGTTGGGACATCAGTCCTTTAGTCCTGGAAATGTTCTCCAGGTGGTAGAACGCTGACTTTGTGACGTCTTTATGTGTCCTTGAAGGTTCAGGTCTGAGTCCATCACTACACCCAGATTTCAGACCTGATCACCAGTTTGTAGCTGTAATAACTGAAGCTGCTGCTGACTCTGGTTTGTTCCTCTTTAGGTCCAAAGATGTTAACTTCAGTTTAGTTTCTGTTCAGTTGGAGAAAGTTTTGGCACCCCCATGCATTGATTGTTCTAAGTATCCGTTCAGGTCATGGATGGCTTAGAGTCACCTGGTGACATCATAATGTAGAGCTGAGTATCATCTGCATAGTTATGGTAACTAATCTTGTTTCTTGTTATAACCTCAGCTAGTGGGAGCTTATAGATATAAAATAGAAGGGTTCCCAGGACTGAACCTTGGGGAACCCCACATGTGCCTTTTGTCTGCTCTGATGAGAAGTTACCTGCTGACACAAAGAAGTCTCTGTTCTTTAGGGAGGATTTAAACCAACTGAGTTCTGTGCCAAAGAATCTGACCCATTTCTCCAGTCGCTTTACTAATATTTCATGGTCAACAGGGTAAAATGCTGCGCTGAGGTCCAACAGAACCAGCACCGTGGTTCTTCCACAGTCTGTATTTATGTGGATGTCATTGAACACTTTGACGAGGACGGTCTCAGTAATGTGGTGAGGAAACCTGACTGGAAAACATCAAAGCGGTCGGTCATTGTGAGGAAACTATTTAACTGTTGAAACAGCTTTATCAATAAGTTTACTGATAAATGGCAGGTTGGTGATTGGTCTGTGATTCTGCAGATGTGATTTGTCCAGATTGTTGTTTTTTATCCGTGGTTCATGCTGTTTTTAAAGCCTGGGTGAAAACAGCTGATTAGATTTACTATTTACTATGTGGATCAGGTCAGATGCAACGAGAGGCTGGACTTTTTAAGGAAGGTCGTTGGTAGGATATCAAGGCAGCAGGAGGAGGAGCTTAACTGATTTATAATTTCTTCTAAGCTTTTAGAGTTGAGTGTGTTTAGCCTTACTGCTTATGGAAGCTTTTGTTTTTACCCACCTCTGGCTGGCCTGTCTAGTTTTCACTTCGTTGATTATTATCTGTTGGAAACTGAGCAGACATCTGTGACTAAAGGATCATCTGTATCCTCTGCAACCTATAACAACAAGGCCGCTCCCAGAAAGCTCACAATCCTATGAAGCCGTTCTGCCTCATCAGCTGTCCATGCTGAGATCTGTCTGAGCCCGCTGTGCTCCAAAACGCTTTTCAGGTTAACAATTAACACACGGATCTTAGTGACAGTGGATGTGAAGATATGATTTACTCAGCAGCTCTCTCTTAACATCAGGTCACTGTGCATCTATACAGTGTTTTACAACCAAACAGTGATAACCTCATGGTGCGTTTAAGTGCACATCACACTTTAGATTATTTATATTGCAAGAAATCTAAAACTAGGTCTTGTCCTCTATATCTTTAAATACCACATCAGTCTTATTTAATCCTCTTTTGCACATTATCGTTACCACTATTTTTTAGATCTGTATATATATATATATATATATATATATATATGTATATGTTGTTTGTATATCTGGAGTGTGCAACGAATATAATTTCCCTCTGGGATTATTAAAGTATTTCTGATTCGGATTTATAAATAACATCCAAACCATTTAACAGTTTTCTAAGGATATCTAAATGGATAATGGTCACTTTCTAAGATGCTTGAAATAAGTTGTTTAAAAGAAAAACATCAGCACAGTGTTTATTAAAAGCTATCACAGCTTTAACGTTGACTCTGTTCTCCTGCAGCATCTTAGAAGCAACACGTAGACACGTGACGGATCGGCCCGAGCTTTAAATGTGTTCTATGTCGTCTAAAAAGACGACACTCTGCACTTTATTTTTGGCATAACTGTGAACATTTAGAGTCCATTCTTGCCAAGTTAACAGGAAACACCAACAGCTAAATGTGCTAATATGGGACCCAAACGGATCCCAGGGAGGAATTTGTCAATTTGACACATGGTGGCTTCAGATCACGCTGCAAGCTGCAGATTAACGTTTTCAAGCAGCAGCGTTTTCAGTCAGAGAGTACCTCCTCCAGCTCTTGGAGTGTCATATAGATTATCTGTTAAAGTGTTTGATTCATAATAGAGAAGCAGCACAAACTTCATGCTTGTGCCCAAATCCTGTGGTGCTGCACAGCACAAAGCTTTCACCAACGTACCAACCAATACGATGTGAAGAAAGTGAAACAGTGTGCTTTCTACTTGTTCTCTTAAGTTGAGCAATCAAGTGGAGCGCTTTGGGAGAGCTGTTTCTGCTCCGAACTTCTAAAAAGAGATTGTGAAAGAGTTGTGCGCTCGTGACATCCTGTTTAAGAAGTAGTTTGTCTTTCTCTGTAACAAGCTCTGTCCATGCTTGAGCAGTCGGAGAGGCAGCTGTTCTCCGCCAGCCAGAGTGCAAGCTGAGGCTTTTTCCACCCTGGAATTAGGAGTGATGGAGGGAGAAGAGCGAAGAAAAGGCAAAGAGACTTAATTAGGGAGCAAGACAAGGAGGATGGGGTGCAAGAAGATGGGAAAATGGAAGCTAGGAGGGGAGGAAAAACGCCAATGAGAGAGAGAGAGAGAGAGAGAGAGAGAGAGAGAAGGAGAGAGGAGGAGGAGGAGAGGAAAGCTGGCGAGAGCACAGAGACAGTTTGAGCTGAAAATCATTTAGCACTAAGCCAAATGCCAACTAAGAATAGACTTTAAATCAATCAAGCCCAGCTATGTGGTAGGAGAATTAATATGTCCCCCAGGAAGCATTGCCTTTCCCCAATGGCTGAAGCAGGGAATATGTTTTCTGAAAGTCTGTCACAAGCCCAGAAGGACCGCGCTGGAGCAGATTATTTATATGTTGCTCACAAGAAAAATCAAAGCATCTAAAACAGCATCTGATAAAGTTAAAAACCCCGGCAACCACAAAGAGACAAACAGCAGGAAAGAGCAATAAAAGCCGGCTTGTATTTTTATAAGAACAACACTTACTTTGAAGCTGTCTCTCTGCTACAGGTAGCGTGATTTCTCTGAAGGTACGACGGCTCCGTTCGGTACCTCCACATCTCTTTAGAGTCAATGTGCAGAACACAGTAACTATGTGACAAACAGGGCCCCGGTAGGCATCTGTCCTCGACAACAAAGGCTCCATTTGAACAACAGAGGGGAGAACAAGGTCCGTTTGTTTGCCTGGAATTGGATCTGGCCCCACAGCACCTGATTATGTGTGGAGCGAGGCAAGCTGAGCAGCAAACATCGTACAGCAGGTCTCCATGCTGTGAGCTGCTGCATGCATTTTACATTAAATCTCAGAGATAAGTAGTTCATCTTGTAATTGTCAGGGTCGAGGTAAAAACATTCACACAAAGCACTGCTGTACTTTTAAGAATGTGACAATTTGTTGCCTTATTAGCCACGAGATCTTTTCTTCCATTTGATGAAACATTAATCATAAAGCTTCCATTATAGTCAGAGTTGTTTTCCAAAGGACGCAGCTTCAAAAGAACTTCTCTGCCAGCTTCAAACGTGATGGTAACAGGCGTATTTTTTCTGTTTCTTTCTCCTCAGATGATGATACAATGGATGTCACATGAAACACTGTCCTGCCAAATTCCTGCATCCCCATTTATCACTCTTAATCATTTCCTGCACATTTCTCAAGAACACATTTATTGAATGCATCTATCTTTTCCCTGTTGAGGCTGAAGACAGAGATGGATCGCTCCAGCGAGCAGATTTTAAGGACTTTTCAGGCCAAACAGAGCACGGCTGACAGTCTTTGACTCATTGGGATTCTACCTGCTGCTTTGTCTCAAACATGTTTTTCTAGTCTGAGGACCCGTATTAGCACATTACAAACACTACAGCTGCTCCAGACAGGTTAAGGGGTGATTAGCTGGAGGACCGAGAAGCTTTCTGAGTCATTTTCTAGTGTATGATACTCAGTGAAGCAACGGATCGGCTGTTTTAACATTGCTGCTAATGTATCGTATGTAAATAAGTTGCATTCTCAGAGTTATTTTGCAGAGTTATTTTTTGTTTGGCCTCAAAGAGGACCGGGTGTATATAACCTTATTTTATCATGATCAAATAATTTTTGGTCTTTTTTTAAAGCATATGACGTGGCTATATACCTTCAGTCTTAATTTTGCTTAGTAGTTTTAGTTCAGATTCACTGAACCAGTGAAGAGGATTTGTTGATTGAACTATATCGTTAATACAGGCAAACTACATTATATGACAGAGCTCCCTGGATGTTCATTTTATTTCTGTTAGTAAATTCTTGAACTTGAAGAGAAGTTGTCACTCATTTATTCTATATGTGTGCAGAGGTTGCTGTTAAAAGAACGCCAGTGTTTAAATTCCTCTTTCACCTATTGTCCTTATATCAGCTGTTTGGGCTGATATTCACCAGACAATACCTAATGGACATAAGGTTATTTATTAAACAACTTAAAGAAAGAACTGTGAAATTATTTCTAGAGTTCAGCATTTTTAGCTCCTGTTCATACTGAGTCTGAATCTTGGTCTGCAGTAAAAAAGTTCCACTGCCACAGATGGAGTCTATGCAAAATCGACAAACTGAGGAGGCTTTGTGGACTTGTTTTAAATTGGCTTCAATGGCAAAACTCCATTATTCATCCATCTCTCCCACACTCACCGTACACAAAAACCTTTTTTCTCCTTATGGGCCCAGTCAGGGGTCAGCACCCCCATTAGAAGATGCAGAAGAAGACATTTTTAGACGCCTTTTGCCGAATTAGAATCTCCTTCTGTCGGAGGTAGAAAGTCCTCTTATGCCTTTGCCCTACTGCTGCTAATGCTGTGCAGAAACACATTCCTGTTTTGCCTGCAGCACCATTTCACTACGTAATCACCAAACTCATGAAAATTGCAATGGTGGTGAATAATTTAAAGTGGCTGCGTTAAAAATGATGTATTTTACAGTGTCATAACCAGGGTGGTCGGGGCACAGGAAGTGGAGTGGGGAAAAAGAAATTCAGCTGAAACATATTTTTGTCACACGCTTATAATGGTCACATTATGTTTTCCTTTGCTTCCAATATATTTTTTGTATTGTTGCTCCAGGACAGCTGATTTTGAGACGGGAGCAGCTGTTTGGCTGCAGGTTGACAACTCCCTGTTCTCCACCTATAGCCTAATGCATTTTAATCACCATGCACAAGTTCAGGCTGTTCACCAGAAATTAAATATGAAATTTTAAATGACTCAAATCCAAGTTTCAAGTTAGACTATTTGCCCTTGTGGGCTGTGTGAACCAGTGAAGGACAGAATATTGAGCTAAGCAGCCCAGCCACCCGGGAGACCTGCACTGATTTTATTTGATTAAGTGCAATCATGAAATCCCAACTCACCAGGGTCTGCTCCAGTCAAGCCCCTCATAAAAAAAACACCATGTAATAAATAAATGCTGCTCTGTCGGGGCTGAATAAACACTGTTATTTGTGCTGATGGTTTGTCTCCTGCTGTGTTGCATGTTAACAGAGCGAGTAATGAATGGTTTTATAGAAGATTATGTAACGAGCATATTGTGTGCAAGAACACATCAAAACAAGTGAGCCTTGCCAAAATAAAAGCTTCTTCACAGGAGCGTGCAGTTGTATTGATCTTGAGAAGAATGGATCTTAAGGGTTTGAATTTCTTAAATCCTGACTTTATCCTTATAAATATTATTTTTTCAAAGAAAATTCTGTTTAAATTCAGATTATTTCATCACATGTATCATCCATTAACAATAAAGTCGCCTCAATGCACTTCAGAAGATTAACATATGTGGTTTATTTGCAGAAGCATATAGGCAGTTTAATGCAATCATTTAGACAGATTCCAAGTCAAGTACAAAAATTGAGACGCAACAAAGAAAACAATGAAACCAAGTTCCGTTTATTACACCAATAGTAAAAGGTTTTCTATCTAAGGGAATTCAGCCGACTGCATGTGGCAGTTAGACAGATGATTTCAGGTCATCAGCTTTGCAGCAGTCCCTTGTGCTGTTCATGCATGCGACAACAGTGGAAAAGTTGTAAAAACCTCCAGCAGAACCTGGCTCAGTGTGAGCAGCCACCTGCTGTGACCAGCTGGATGTTTGAGAAGATGGAGAAGACACAAAAAACACAGAAGCACTGCCCTAGGAATAATTTCTGTGTTGTAGGAAGTGCAGAGTTAATTGACACAGTAGGTCCTTGAGTGGCTTCATTATTGAGTCAGTTGTCAAAACTACGAGAAGAAGCTGAATACATTAAGGTAGTTGCAGCAATAGTTCCTTTAGTTGGTCTTAAAGATACATTTATTGACAGAAATAGCTCAGCCAATGGCCCCATCCAGTAATAAAAAACAGAGAAGATCAACTTAATTCCAGCAATAATTGCAGACAGATCATGTAGTTATTGTGCTTCTATCCTGATGCACTCCCATTTTTCACTACGTCCTATTGTAATTTTTGGAAACTCTAGGAATCACCAGTAAACCTGCAGTGGGAGAGAAATGTGCTCTGCTGGGGACACATGCAATGATTGCAGACGTGGGTAATCCAGGTTCGGTAATTAACAACGAAGAAGAAGGAGAAATCTTTCTTTGTCATTAAAATTGTATATTCCAAAACATGTGTCTTCTGCATTTCACCCATCCCTCAGGGAGTACTGGGCATCTAACACCACCCAGGGATCATTCTGGGGCTAAAGGACTTACTCAGGTACCCATAGCGGCAGTCTGCAGGGTTCGAACCAGGTTCTTGCAGCCTTCTCAGAATGTGAGTGAGCTACTCTAACCACTAGGCCACCACTCCTGTAAAAACACTGTACAGGGATTAGTTCCAACCGTTTGCATTTCCATCTCCACAGAATAGAAAGGGACTAATGCTAAAGTCACCTGGTTAAGTGAACAGGATGAAGGAAAACTAGGCAGGGTTGATACTTTCTGAAGAGCGTGATTTACCCACCTCTCAAAACTCTTGCTGCAACATTTTGGATCAGCTGAAGGCTTTTAATTGTATTTTGATTACAATAGTCCAGCACAGAAGGAACAAATAATTGGACCAGCTTTTTGCATTTTTCCAGAACAGGATAGTATTTATTTAGGCAATATTGAGGAGATGAAATAAGAAAATCATAAAGCACTTTTATATTGGATATAAATTACATATCCTGGACATAGATTACAACAAGGCTTTTTGCTTTATTACTGAAGGCCAATTTAATGTCATCCAGAACAAGTGACTGACTAAAGAGTTTGTTTTTCAGAGTCTCTGGTCAAAGATGGGAGATTCTGTCTGGTTTGACTTTCAAAGCACATTAGTAAGTAAGTAAACTTTATTTATAAAGCACCTTTCACATGATAATAGCAACAAAGTACTGCCCAATAAATTGACCAAATAAAAACAACACAAATAAAAAGATAAAAAAGAAATAAAACAACATACATGCAAAAATATAGCATGATGCTAACAGCCAATCTGAACAAATATGTCTTCAACTGCTTCTTAAACGAATCAACAGAGTCAAGAAACTGCAAAGATGGAAAAGTTGTAAAAACCTCCAGCAGAACCTGGCTCAGTGTGAGCAGCCACCTGCTGTGACCAGCTGGATGTTTGAGAAGATGGAGAAGACACAAAAAACACAGAAGCACTGCCCTAGGAATAATTTCTGTGTTGTAGGAAGTGCAGAGTTAATTGACACAGTAGGTCCTTGAGTGGCTTCAGTTGTCAAAACTACGATGGCTGTACAAATAAAAAGATAAAAAAGAAATAAAACAACATACATGCAAAAATATAGAATGATGCTAACAGCCAATTTGAACAAATATGTCTTCAACTGCTTCTTAAACGAATCAACAGAGTCAAGAAACTGCAAAGATGGAGACAACACCTACAATCTGGGGGCTAAAGCACTAAAGGACTGATTCCCTCTGGTCCTGAAATTAGTTCATGGATCCTCCAACAGACTTTGACTGAAACTGTGAGGAGGGGAGTGTTTCCTTTTTAACAATGTTTACATGCAAGTTGCTGTTTGATACCATTAACACAGTTCATCAAGGGGGGCAACTTAAAATATTTACTTGACTTAAAAGAACAATAGAGCGGGATATCATCAGTGAAGAAATGATAAGACAAATTAAAAGCCAAACATGTTTTTATGTCTTCAGGACATGCCTATAGTCTATGCAACTGATTGGATTCATTAGGATTTATGGATAGATAATGCTGAGTATCATCAGCATAACAGTGGAAATTAATCCCATGCTGCCTGATAATGTCACCAAGTGGAAACATATACAGTATATAATAAAGAATCAAGAGTCGTTATTGTCATTATGGAACCATAATGAAATTTTTGTGAAACACCAGCTCAAAATTTAGGCTTAGACTTAGAGAGTGTGACAATCGCTTTTTTTTCCAGAAGGTTGTCACCTGCAGAGCGGAACTATGATGTAGGCAACCGAGAGCTCCTGGCAGTTAAGTTGGCTCTAGAAGAGTGGAGACATTGGTTAGAGGGATCCAAGCTCCCTTTCCTTGTCTGGACAGATCACAGGAATTTAGAATATCTGAAGACAGCTAAAAGATTGAACCCTCGACAAGCAAGGTGGGCCCTCTTCTTTAGCCGCTTTAATTTTTCCCTATCTTACAGACCCGGGTCCAAGAATACTAAGCCCGACGCCCTGTCCCGGATGTTTGAGGTTGATGAGGAGGGTACCGAGCAGGCATCTGAATACATTCTTCCAGACACGGTAAGATGTGCCATGACCCGCCTCGACCTGGAGAGAGAAATCAGGAGCTCCCTAAAGGGCGTGAGCGTTCCAGAGGCCTGTCCCGAGAACAGACTTTTTGTTCCAGATTCTCTAAGAAGCAAGGTCCTCGAGTTATGTCATAGCTCTCGCCTATACTGCCACCCTGGCATCACCAAGACCCTTGACCTAGTTCGCCCTCAGTTCTGGTGGCCCACACTAACCAAAGATGTCAGGGAGTTTGTTTCCGCCTGTGCTCAGTGCTGTCAGGCAAAGGTTTCCCGTCGACTTCCCTCCGGCTTGTTACGCCCCTTGCCAGTACCCTCCCGGCCGTGGTCCAGTTTGTCAATGGACTTTGTTACCGGCCTGCCTGTGTCAGAGGGTAATTCAGTCATCCTCACCATAGTGGATCGTTTTTATAAGATGGTCCACTTGGTTCCCCTTCCCAAACTCCCCTCAGCAAAGGAGATGGGGTTCATCCTGGCTAAGGAGGTTTTCCGTCTTCATGGCCTACCGGCCGACATAGTCTCAGACCGGGGTCCCCAGTTTGTTGCCTGTTATTGGCAAGAGTTCTGTTCCTTGCTGGGGATTTCTGTGAATCTCTCCTCAGGTTTCCACCCTCAAACCGATGGGCAGACTGAGAGGTTAAATCCGCATTATCTGTGATTCTGACCCGTCTAAGTGGGCTCTGAATCTGCCCTGGGTGGAGTACGCATTGAACTCCATTCCTTCCAGCTCTACAGGGCTCTCTCCCTTCTATGTGGTTTATGGGTTCCAGCCGCCTGTCTTTTCCATCGAAGAGAGGGAGTCCAGGGTGCCTTCCGCCCGTTTGTCAGCTCTCAGATGCCAGCGAGCCTGGAGAAGAGCTCGGAAAGCCCTTCTCACTTCCTCTCAAATGCAGGCTCGGGCCGCCAATCGTCGGCGGACCCCAGCTCCTCGTTACCAGCCGGGGGATAGAGTTTGGCTCTCCACCAAGGACCTTCGCTTTAAGGTGGAGAGCAGAAAGCTCGCACCGCGGTTCATCGGGCCTTTCCCTGTCCTGAAGGTGGTGAACCCGGTGGCGGTCCGTCTCCGCCTGCCTCCTTCTATGAAGGTCCATCCCACCTTCCATGTCTCCAGAATCAAGCCTGTCAGGACCTCTAGTCTGGCTCCCGCCCCCAAACCCCCATCATCCACCCGACTTGTCGACGGGTCGCCCGCATATACTGTGAGGCGCTTTCTAAGTTCTCGGAGATGGGGTCGAGGCACCCAGTATCTGATTGACTGGGAGGGCTACGGGCCAGAGGAACGCCAGTGGGTTCCCTCCCGCCTCGTTTCCACAGGACTCATCCTGACCAACCTAGGGCGTCTGGGATCGCCCTTGAGAGGGGGACTCTATGACAATCTCTGCACTGGCGCTGTCCTGGTCCTCGTTTCTACAGACCTGCTCTACCCCTCCCTCTCTGCAATTAGTCATCACTGGATTCACCTGCTCTCTTCTCCATATATACCCCGCACAGACTAGCTGCCAGTGCTAGATTGTCTCAAGCTATCCGTGCGAGCCTTCCAGCGTTCTGTTCTGCCTACCTGTTTATTCGATCTGACCCGTGCCAGCCCTCTGTTTTCAAACCTGCCTGTCCCTTGGTCTGTTTTTGTCTGCCAGCCGGAATTCCTGATTAATTTCTGGATTTTTCAGCCCGCTCACCCTGGACTGCCTGCCTGTTGCCTGAACCCCGCTCGTCTGTGAGTACTGAGCTTGCCTTTACCCTGCTGACCATTAGCTATTGAACTCGGACCGGACCTGGATAAAGCCTCTGGATTTCCCTGTCGGAACCCTTTCTGGATTTCTGCCTTCCCGATCTTGGACCCTGGACCGTCACTGGACAATCGTCTCTGAAAAGCCCCTTACGAACCCCGCCGCCTCACAAGCAAGCGGACTTCGGCTCCCGCCCAGCTCTCCTGCTCCCCAGTAGTCATTCCTGGCTCTGCTACCCCTACTTCAGGAGTTCGTCAGACCAGACGAGAACCTTGGCGTAGAGAGAAACCGCGACTACTTCCTGCTTTGCAATAAATTCTTTAAAACTTCACTGACCTGTGTGGCTTGAATCTGGGTCCAGAAACCAGTCCGTAACAAGAGAGACTTTATTTGTTATTGTACACTTTATTGAGAATGTACATTTGAGCAGATTCTTATTGCAAGACAAAGAGAAACATAATAAACATTTGTTTATTATTTGTCATTTGTCAGGAATGTAGCAGCAAACCAAAGAAGACATTTTATAAGTATAGAAAAGTTATGTGTAAAACAATATGAATAGTGCAGGTATATATAGCGGCAGGATTTATTGCAGCACTGAATGGACCAAATGATGCAAGCAGTGTCATGATTGATGATTCTCTCTGCCATCCTCACCACCTTCGTCGGCACATTTCTAGTCTGAGGCATTGCAGGCCCCAACCAGACAGGGATGCAGCTGGTTACTAACGCTCTCTATTGTCCCTCTGCAAAAAGTGGTGAGGATGGGAGGGGGAGGTTTGCTTTTCTCAGCTGATGCAGAAAGTGCAGATGGTGTGTAGGGACCAGGTCATAGTATCTGTAATTTTATCCCCAGGAATTTGATGCTGCTGACTGCGGAGTCGTTGATGAGGTAGGGTGTGTGACTTGGCTGATTCTTCCTGAAGTCAACAACGATCTCTTTTGCTCTTTTGACATTCAGGTCCAGATTATTATATGAGTTTATTGTTGTCCCTGATGAGAACCACCAATGGCATGTCGTTCACATGCCTAATGATGTGGTTCATACTGAACTTGGCACAGCAATCCAGAGTCATCAGAGTGAAAGGTAGTGGGCTCAGTACGCAGCCCTGGGGGGAGCCAGTGCTGAGGAAGATGACACTGGAGGTGTTTTTGCAAACCTGGACAGACTGGGGTCTGTCTGTGAGGAAGTCCAGCAGTCAGCTACACAGGGGGTTGTTGATTCCAAGGAGGCAAGTTTGCTTACTAGCTGCTGGGGGATGATTCTGTTGAATTCTGAGCTAAAGTACAAAAAAGCATGTGAATGTGGGTGTTTGGAACAGTAAGCTAACTGAAGCGGATCAAAAGGTGGGGGAGATTGGACATAATGTAGTCCTTCACCGCCCTCTCAAAGCACTTCACCATGATCAGAGTGAGTGTGAAGTGTTAATCGTTTAGGATGGTTGCAGCCTTGAAAAAGGATGGGATGACAGCATGGGCCAGTGAGGTGTTACATATGTCCATGAGAATGTGAGCCAGCTGGTCAAACGGTCTTTGAACACCTGTACCGGTATGTTATCAATGCCGCTTCTTTCCATGCATTTAGTCTTCTCAAAGTTCTGTTCATCTGGATGAGGTGTGGATTTCCTCACGAGTGCTGTTAAGAGCTTCAAAATGACTAAAGTAATTATTGAATGCATTGAGAAAGTGTGTGTTGTCTTCACTGGGTAAATGTGCCTTGTAGTCTGCGATGAACTGGATGCTTTGCCACATGCATCTGGTGTTTGTCGAGTCGTGGAAGAATCCCTGTATTTTCTCTCCGTAGGCGCACTTTATTGTTCTGTAAAAAATAGAAAATCCACAGCCTCTGTTCTTACCAGATTAGAGTGGTTCTGTGTGGAGTCTGCCAGTTTGATAATTGAGTCTGGGATGTATTTGTCCTACCACATTTCTGTAATAACCGAGACATTTTAGAGAAGTAGACTGTAAAGACTATATCTCCATTTACACATCAGCAATCTGTAATCTATAAATGCTGTGACAGTGTTTGTGGCCTGTATGCAAACACACATTGAATAGGAAGATGTAATCCATGGATACATTTGGGTTATAGATTTGGATTAACAAGTGCTGACACATTCATCTTGTTGGCTTTGAAGACTTCTCACACCTGATCAGACATGCTTTGGCCAATCAAAAGGTATTTATTTGTGGACTCAGAATCCTTTGTCTGGGCTTAAAGAAGAGGGAAAACCCAGAAGATTTTGCACTTGCTGCTCTGATCCAGTCACTGAGCCAGTAGCTGTAAATGCCATCGTATTAATGATGCCTCCAGGGTTTCGGTCCGCTGCATCTCTGAGCAGCATGTTTGTTAAACACTGGGTGGACTCGTTCTCCCAGCTGTCCTGGTGTCATTTACGTGCTGGTTAACTATGTCACTGCCCCAGAACCATTTTAATTACTTTGCTCTAAAGAGCTCATAGAACGACACTGCTTTTCAGGCAGGAGTGTAGAAACCTGCTTGAACTGTGGATTCTTCACCAACAGAAAGGGCTGGATTTCACCAAAATGCCATACATTCACATAACCATCGTTTTTAGTATCAAACACTATTATACAACACTGCACTGGGTGATATGGACTGTTAATATGTATTACATAGCAAAGAAAACTTCCTGATACCGAAATTAGAAGGTTAATATTTATAGTTATTGCACTCAACACAATACAATTACTTTTCCTCAACTACTTTGCTGGATAAAAGTTCCAAAATGTTCTTTCAGAATTTTAGAAAGCAGATACTATCTAGGATTCCAGTAAATTTCTTAAAACTAAGTAAGTGAATACTTAGTTTTACAGTCAAAACAGGAATCCTTAAACTGGTCTCAGAATAACAACAAACACACACTCCTGTTTGCAAGTGATGAAATTAGAACCTACTGCAGTATTGACAATAAATTAGCCTTTCGTAGCCTGTGGCATCCTGATTCTAACCTGTTGTAAGATATTGGTGGGGCAAAATATGACAAATGATCAAAATTGTGTAGAAAGGCTAAATTTACCAAGTAAAATCCTGGAAATATTTTTGGCTGCATTTGCATTTCCACTTGGTTGTTGTGCTGTCCACCAAAATCTGAGGTTTGATTATCCTCCCCTTTAAAAGAGTAATTGTAAGGCAGATAAGGCAAGCTTCTTAGTGTGGCACATTTCTGTAACAAAACAATTCAAAGTGCTGTACATGAACAGAACAAAAGACAAGAAAACACACAGAGGAAAATGCATTGCAGCAGGTCAAGATAAATTAGATTACAAACTTCACCATTAACAAGAAGTTCCGGTCCTTTTACCTCAAACAAGCGGTCTTCATTGAATAAATAAACATCTTTAGGAGGAAATGACTCTCAAAGCAGAAACTATACTTTTAAACTTTTAATCTAAACAATCCAGAGAAATGGTACAGATCAGTACTGGGGCTCTATAAACATTCAACATGGGAAAAAGGAATGAGGAAGAGCGAGCCCAGAATGAAGGTTACATCAGTTTCTTATAGATCAGCAGGGAAACACCCTGAAAGAGAACTACAACCCTCTCATGTCAACAGCAGAAAGTGGTCACTACTGGGGCATTATCTATAGCCTGGAGCCAAAGTTATCATTGTGTAGAGTTGCTCCAAGATAACTGACCTTTATCAGTCCCGTTTGTCCATATCTGTGTATGTCACATCTGTGATGTCCACAATGCCTGTGAATCATCTGTTATTTTCCCAGTAACTGCATTCAACAGCTCCAACAACCAGTAGCCTCATTTAATACCTAACAGCACTGAACTTGAAAGGGATGTACAGACTGTCACTCTAATATTTTGTATTCCCTTATTAAAGAAGTTAGCAAATTTGTTGCAGACCCTGATGGAGTGGAGTTCAGATGCCACAGCCTTGATGAAGACAGCCTTCCTTCCTTTCTTCATTTGTTCAATAAAAACTAAATCCTAGTAAAGCATCTGTCTGGGAAGGTTGACTTTAAGAAACAGAGCCACTGTAATGATTACAAGTACCAACCCAATATTCAAACCAGACACAGAGTTAAATGTTTTAAAAGGTTTATTGAAGGGGATGAGTAGTGGCAGGTGAGGCAGGCAAGCAGAACCAGACTGACCAGGGGTTGCAGGCAGTGAAGGCAGGGGCTGACCAGAACAAACGATGTGGACCGGGGACCCACCAGAACGAGCAGAGCGAGCAGCTGGAACTCACAGGGAAAGAGGCAGACTTGTGCAGCACGCAGACACTTTCATCAGTGAGGGCTGAAAACACGAACAAAGCAGAAGAGTCCAACTGGCTGAGCGCACAGGAACTGGTAGAGGCAGAGCACATCAGACAAGACAAGATGATCTGGAAGGGATGAGTTGGCTGACACAGCTATAATTAGACAGGGGGACAGAGCTGGCAGTAATTACTGGCAGCAGGTGAAGCTGAGATGAGTTAATTGTGGCTAATTGGTGACTGAAGAATGGACTGAGCTGATTGGGTGGTGACTGAAGAATGGACTGAGCTGATTGGGTGGTGACTGATGGATGTTGGCTGAGGGGAGTGGAAACTAATTAGTCCAGAAAAGTCTAAAACAAAGCAAAAACAAAAATAATCATGACAGCCACTTAACATGAGTTTTTCTTAATTTACAGGATGAAGGAGATGCAAATTTTAATGTTGAAGTTTGTAGTCCAACTTGTCTTATACTGTATCTGACCTGCTGCTACTACTCCAATGCGATGGACTTGCCTCTGTAATGTTTTCCCTCTTTGTCTGTTACGCTTTTCTTTCCACTGCTTTTGTTGTTGTGTTGTTCATGTACAGCACTTTGAATTGTCTTGTTAGTGAAAAGTGCTTTATAAATAAACTTACCTTGCCCTGCCATGAGGAGAAGGAAGTACATCCTCTTTCATTTCCATAATTGTGCCTTGTGGGTGTAACACTTTGGTTCCATCTGAATTCACAAGAAGGTTTCTGGAACAATGAGATTTGGACAGAAGAGACTAAAGAGTTTGGCTCACAATGTTCGCAGAAATCCAAAAACATACATAACATACCAAGGATGTTGGTGGAGGGGTGATGATTCAGGCTTATTGTGCAGTCTGTGCATAGCAAAGATTAGTGGATTCAGATTTGATGCCATCTGACTGACCGCTTAAGCTTTTTCCAAATGGGGTCCTTAAGACAGTGATTACCCAAAATACAGCAGCTAATTTACACCAAAATTTCAGAAAAAAAGACTTAAAGTGTTGCAATGGCCTAGTCAAAGTCCACACTTCAAAGAATAAGCTCTGGTGGGACCGTTAATAGAGCTGGACAGAAACAACTGTCACCAAGCTTCAATGAACTAAAGCAACATGGACCAGAAATCCTCCAGAACTAGGAGAGGGACTCACAGTCATGCTGAAACCCACTGCTGGGAGTTATTACTGCGTAAAAAGGTTCTTAACTTAACTTAATTCTTCATTCACAGCTAACCAATTTGGGCTTCATTGTTACAGTGCTGAGGGGGTTTAGTGATGATGTCACATCTATCAGACAAATGAAAAACACTAGAATATCTATTTACCACGTTTGTAACTATATTGTTCAATCATACTCTTTAGTTTAAATTAAATCAGACTTGTATTACTGTATTTACTTTAAAAGCAGTCTGAGTGAGTATTATGTTGAGGTTGTTTAAAGCAACATGCAGCCTTTCACGGTGTTTCACGGCGTTCCTGTTTTTTACTTCATTGCTCAACTTGAGGCACACCGAAGAGGGCAGCTGCTCCCAGGAAACCAAGATCTACAGCTGCAGCCAGGCTCTCAGAGTAGTATAAATTAAAAACATATATTAAAATGAATGTCTCTGTTTTGATGCATTCCCATCAATGGTCAATCCGTCATGGATGCTCTTAACTGGCCGCCTAATGGCTTTCACTTCCTTCCAAAAGACTTTTCTGAGGCACTCCCTGCAAATACCCGATCTTTGGACCCTGCAGCCAGTCTGCTGATATATCCCGTTCTGATACAAGTGACAGATTGACTGTTTTGTTTGCTAAAGCCCTTTTATAAACCCATAGATTGCAAAGTAGCGTCGCAGCCAGAACTGCAGCCCCCACTAATAAATCCAGCAGCAGACAGGGTGTCTATTTAGTCATAAATATGCACAGTGGACTCAATTACTCAGAGCGTTATTCGCACAGCTGCTCCGGATATAGTTTACTGTGTGTCTCCCTCTGAAACTCCGATCATATTTATTTGACTCTGGTAAACAAATCTGATGTGTCAGCTTCTTTCTTAGTGGCTTGCTCTGTTGTGGCTTCAGGTAAGCTCCACCTCGTGGTATTCCAGTGATATAAATTAATTAATGTCAGACGACAACAAGCTCAGCAGAAGCATAAAGCAATAGATGAACAGCACAGTGCCAATGTTTTCATATCCTCTTGAACTATTTTTACATTTTGCTACAACCACCAGCTTGTTTCAGAGGGATGGACCAACACAAAGCTGTGGATAATGGAGAAATGGAAGGAAAATGACAAATGGTTCATAACATTTTAAACAATTAAAAGTAGCTGAAGTTTGCTGTGTTCGTATTCTCCGTGTTTTCCTCTGACACCCCAGAGTAAAAGCCACCAACAAATTGTCCTCAGAAGTCACCTATGAGCACAGCTGTAGTGTTTTGGGCCTCAGGGGTTCGTTAGAGAACAACCAGCACGGTGAGGACCGGGGAACCCAGCAGCCAGGTCAAAATGGAACGATTATGGCCTACATGTAAAATGACGCGTGTGATAGAGAACTAACACTATACCTGGCTGATGATGGATGGAACTAAATCCAGGACAAAAAATAAAAGTGTAACTGTGAAAACATGTAGCCAGAGCGCTTATTCCTCTGTTAGATGAGTCCAGTCAAAGTCCACATCTGAGTTAAACTGAATCGTTGGCAGGACTTGCTGATCAATGATGATCTGCATCCAATCTGACTGAAATAGTTTGCAGAAAGAATCGTCTGAACTTCCGGTACGTGGAAATCTAGCAACATAAATACCTGCAGCTGTAACAGCAGTGAGAGGTGGTTCTGTAACGTTCTGTTGTGGTTCAGGTTATTTTCTTTCAGTTTAGCCACTTTTCTGTCTTAGGTTTTATTTCCGCTTTCTTGTTTTGTATTGGATTTATCCTTAGCCGCTTTTAGTCTTTATTTCAGCTAGTGTTTGTTCAGTCTTTGTCTTGCTTTTTACCTTAGGTTTATTAGTCTGTGTGCTCCGTTTATTATTTCCACCTGTTTTGGTTAATTAGTCCCGCCCTGCTCTTCTGTTCCGTTCATCTATTTAAGCCCGCTTTAGTTTTCGGTTTGTTGCCAGGACGTCTCGTGATTTCCTCATGTGCAAGTTCCCCGGTAAGAATACTTTTCCCCTTGACTGTTTTAGTTTAGCCTGCCTGCCCGTTTGCCCGTTTAGCTTTTGGTTCGTCTGTTTTTGGAGTTTGCTTTCTTGTTTACCTGAAGCCAGTTCTTTTGTCTCCTGGACCTTTTTTGTCAATAAACCCCTTTTTAAGCTTCAGCTCGGTGTCCGGCTCACATTTGGGTTCTCCATACACAATTCATTACAGGTTCAGCAAAGCATTTACTAATGGGGGGATACAAATATACAGCACATTATATTAGGTGTTTGTCTTGAGACAAATAAGCAAATAAATAAAACCCATGTGTCAGTTTTCTACTTCAGCCATGCACTACTTTGTCATGTAAACTCCTAATGAGGTTTAGGTTTGAGTGATGTGCCAAATGTGAAAAAGTTCAAGGGTTAAGAATCCTTTAGCAATTTATGTAAATCCTGCCCATTCCTTGAGTTAATTTGGAGAGAACTGCTGGAATAAAAATCCCCAACAGCCTCTGCCCCACGAGAGAACAGATGTGTGTAAATATGTAGGACCTCCATTAATATGGCCGGTGTATCATCAGAGATGGAGGATGTACTATCAGGGTTCTGTTACATATATGCAGGAAGCTGATGGAGCTTTGCAGCTAGAAGAAACCATTTAAAGTGGCAAAGGGAGCATTCATCATTAGATCCAAAAAGTTCAATTTTCACTCCTGAATCAGCTTTTTTGAATGCAGGTAAACAACAATATTTTCCATCTGAACTCATCAGATTCCATACATAACTCATAAACACCGCAAGATTCAGTTGCTTCTTGCTGTCATTATTCAACGACATCTCACATCAGGGAACAGATGCTAATAGCTGCTGAGAGGTGAGCCGGGCTGCTTATTAGGCATGCTCAGGCTCAACTATAAGACCACCCTCTGCCTTGAAATTATTCTGCAGGCTCTGTCTCAAATTACAGCTTAATTGAACTTTTCACAATCATACAATAGGAAACTCTTCCTGGGGTCAAAGTTGACGGAGTGGCGAGGGGTGCTGAAACTTAAAGACATCATTAGCGCGGCTCGTCTCATCATTATCCTCTTAGGCTGGTGGCTCTGTTCAGATGTGAGGTCAATTACAAATGGCCCTATTTGCATGGAGGCGCATGTTAGCGGGTGGTGTGCAGCGTCATCATGAGGAACAAGTGGATCTGTTGTCTCAGGAAGTCAGAAAGGTCCTCCAAAAAAATCATATTAAAACGTTGTTTGGCAAAAAAGTGACGTTGGTAAAACATGTTATATAAAGAAGAAACATGGAACTGGGAAAAAAGAACCTGTTACTTTCAGAGCTTGTTTGCCAAATATACTTTAATTGATCTTAATTGGAAAAAAAACCCTGAAAGATGCACCACGATCCATTTTTAGCCATAAAATAAAATAAAATAAAAATAAAACATGGTATCCAACGCTACACTGGATGTGCTGTTATCTAAAGCTTGGTCTTTGACTACAACAAAAACGAAACGCAGATATTCTGCTGACCTGTTCCCACCGACCTCAAATACAAACATCTTTTTTGTTGCTTTTACATATCTTGTTCACATGCAAATGATTTAAAAAAATCCAAAGGGTTGATTTTTATTTCAGAAATGAGTCCAATCAGAGAGGAAACTACTTGTTAGAATATATTGGTGACTGTGGAGTCATGATCTAACACAAACTATGTGGTCAACTGACAACAGCTACGCTTGTCAAGGTTTTGCTGCAATGAGAAAAAAAGGCTTGTTTGTCAAAATAAAAGTCCTGAGAACGTTAGAAGATTACCAAGAAGGGTTTGGCTATCTTCAGCTGTTTAGCTGTCATCCTGGAACCTATAGGTTTTATTTGGAGAAAATATTTAAATTATGCAGCATCAACAGAGTAACTTCTAATATAAGAACCAATTTAGTGGCTTTTTTTCCTAATTCCTGCAGAAATGTTTGGAAACATACAGCTACACTTCTTTTTTTAAAATCAGGTCGACACAAATGCAGACCGGAAATTGAGCTTCAAACAAGTACATAATTACAAAAAAATCCAATGTTATAGTTAAAGGTATTAACAAATTCCCTGTGTTACGAACAGCAGGGTCTTGTAATGGAAACTTCAACTCTGCAGCTCTAGGTTCTGATGAAATCTAGGGGAAAATTGTTTCAGTTTTGGTGGGATTTCAAAACATTCAAAATCAGTGTTCAAAAACTTGTGATGAAATAGTAAATGGCTTGTACTTGTATAGCGCTTTGTTAAGTCTGACAACCCCAAAGTGCTTTATACTACAGTCAGTCATTCACTCATTCACACCTTGACGGTGGTGAGCTATGTTAGCAGCCACAGCTGCCCTGGGGCAGACTGACAGAGGCCAGGCTGCCAGACATCAGCTCCACCTCTGACACTCTGACCCTCTGACCAGCAATAAATAACATCAGGAAGAAGTCCTAAGGGTAATGATGCTGTTTTCTGTTTTCTTGCTACAGATACAATACAACTTTATTTATACAGATAACACCGTTTACAAAAGCGCTGTACACTGATAAAAACTAATAAAATAGAGAAATACATTTACCAGCTCTAGCAAGCAAAAAATACAGTAAAACTATGACCAATTAATAAAAGATCATAATAATAAAACTAATAAAAATAAAAATGTTATCAATAAACTAATAAGGAAAACAACTTCTCAAACTGAGTTAAAAACCAAAGAGAAATAACGTCTTTTAAGAGAAGATTTAAAAATATCTAGTGAGTCAGCCTGTCTGATGGCAGCTTCATCCACAGTTTGGGGGCAGCGACTGAAAACTCTGCTCACCTCTCATCTTCCTCTTTGGCTTCGGGACGACCAACAGTGACTGATCTGCCGACCTGAGTGAGCGTGAGGGAGCATACATTTGAATCAGGTCGGACAGATGCTGAGGGGCAAAACCATGCAAACACTTAAAAACAAATAAGAGAACTTTGAAATCTATTGGGAAACGAACTGGAAGCCAATGTAGAGATGCCAAAACAGGAGACATATGTCCTCTTTTCTTTGTATCAGTTAAAAGGCATGCAGCAGCATTTTGAACCAGCCGAAGTGGATTAAGTAAAGACTGGCTCATTAAGACCGTTACAGTAATCTAAACGAGTTGTAATAAAAGTGTGACTTAAAATCTCAAGATGAGGCCATGAAAGAAAACGTTTAACTTTAGCCAATCGTCTCAGATGATAAAAACTGGAATAGATTACAGATTTAATCAAGTTTAAAATCATTGTGCAGTCTCATACCCAGGTTTGTTGCTGTTTGAGTCAAATAATCTGATAAAGGACCCAGATCAGCCTGGACTGTAGAAACATCACTGGGTTTAAACAACAGTACCTCGGTTTATTTCATTAAACGCAAAAATAATTCCACGACATCCATGATTTGATTTCAGCAAGAAAATCCAGAAAGTTGATTATGGAGTCCTGCTTTCGCTGTTTCAGTGGCATAAACATTTGACCGTTATCAACATAGAAAAGAAAGACAACACCGTATTTATGGAGAGTTGAGCCAAGAGGAAGTAAATAAAGCGAAAACAATAAAGGGCTGAGTATGGAGCCTTGAGGCACACCTCATGTAAGCAGCGCTACTGATGATTCAACAGAACCAGTTAAAGGAGAAGTCCGGTCAAAATCAGAATTCAAACTGCTGAAAGTACTTTAAATATAAAACTACTACATACTGTGCAAAAAATTATACGTTTTTTTAATTAAGAATAATTCTCATTTAATCATGTTTATGTGGAGGGATCCATCTTGGTCAAGAATAGTACTGTCACCTCCCATTTTTTGACGTCACTCGGCGGACCCGCTGTTGAGCAAGTTTCAACGCTCTGTTTGTCACGGCGCACTATTTTCCAAGATGGCGACGACTGGTGCTCTGTACGAAGCAGAGAGTGATGAAGTATTTAGTGACAGTGATGAGAGTTCCGTGGAGTCATCATCATCTGATAGCGATATGGATGTTTTAGAAGAGTTTCTTGACAGAAACCAGACTTTTGACGGAATCCAGCGTACCTATTTCCATTGCAAACTCAGTCGGGTCCTACAGTATATATATATATATATACACGCGCGTGTGTGTGTGTGTGTGTGCGCGCGCGCGCTCCGCGCAGCACGGCTTTGCCGGCGCTGCAGCGGAGCGCGCGCGCACACACACACACACACACACACACACAGCAGAGGAGAGATCGCGCTGAAGTGACTTAAGTTATATATTTGCCCCCTAGTAAATAGGGCAGGTGGTCATTATTGTATAAATAATAAAATATAAAAGCATTCCAGCACATGCTGGGCGGAGCACGGCTTTGCCGGCGCTGCAGCAGAGCGCACGCACACACACACACACACACACACACACACAGCGGAGGAGAGATCGCGCTGAAGTGACTTAAGTTATATATTTGCCCCCTAGTAAATAGGGCAGGTGGTCATTATTGTATAAATAATAAAATATAAAAGCATTCCAGCACATGCTGGGCGGAGCACGGCTTTGCCGGCGCTGCAGCAGAGCGCACGCACACACACACACACACACACACACAGCGGAGGAGAGATCGCGCTGAAGTGACTTAAGTTATATATTTGCCCCCTAGTAAATAGGGCAGGTGGTCATTATTGTATAAATAATAAAATATAAAAGCATTCCAGCACATGCTGGGCGGAGCACGGCTTTGCCGGCGCTGCAGCAGAGCGCACGCACACACACACACACACACACACACAGCGGAGGAGAGATCGCGCTGAAGTGACTTAAGTTATATATTTGCCCCCTAGTAAATAGGGCAGGTGGTCATTATTGTATAAATAATAAAATATAAAAGCATTCCAGCACATGCTGGGCGGAGCACGGCTTTGCCGGCGCTGCAGCGGAGCGCACGCACACACACACACACACACACACACACACACACACACACACACACACACACACACACACAGCGGAGGAGAGATCGTGCTGAAGTGACTTAAGTTATATATTTGCCCCCTAGCAAATAGGGCAGGTGGTCATTATTGTATAAGTATTAAAATATAAAAGCATTCCAGCACATGCTGGGGCAGAGGAATACCATGTGGTATCCCTCCGCCCCTCTGGTCGGTAACCATCCCCGTAACTTCTAAATTAAAAATTGAAAATTTAAAAATAACTTACTGAAAATCCTCGCCCTCATGTCATGTTCAAAACATTCTTCTTCGAAATGGTCACTGCATATGACGTGTTTTCTCTCTGGCCAGAAGTTAGATGGCAAATCTGCTCTTCAAGTTGGCAATCCAGCGCCGAGCCCGGTGGCTCATGAATCAGGAAGTTAAAATAAGCTATGTTTTTTCCACTTTTACCAGTTGTGTTGGAACATCCGATGGCCATGCACGTGGGCATTGTTGCTTCAGCAATAGCTCTTGGGAATGTCAGCGGTGAAGTCCTCTGGAAATCCGAAATAATTATTGATGATCGCAGCTGTGTAGAACGGCTCCTATTGACTTTGCATGGAAAGCGGAGAGAAATACTGTCGCCGCTTCTGCTTTTCTACGTCGCAGGATGTGATGTCAAACGCCCCTTACTGCCCAAATATGGGCAGTCATGTCAGCCCCCATACACAGTGATTCAGACGACAATTTATGTTTTTATTTTCTTATTGATTAAAGATAAGTTCATTAAATAACCACAAACGTATTAGTTTTAGTTATAGCTAATGATACCCTGATTTTTCCTTGTTGACCGGACTTCCCCTTTAAATAAGATTTAAACCACTCTAGAGCAACACTATGAATGCCCACCCAGTCCTCCAGGTGAGTTTAGAGAATCTGATGGTCCACTGTGTCCAAAGCAGCATCAACATTAAGATAACACAGTGACCAGAATCTGTGGTTAAAAGAATGTCATTCAAATAATAATAATAATAAACTCATTGCTACTAATTGTGCTTTGGGAGTTTCTTTGTAGTTAGAAATGACAAAAAAGCAAGTGTCTTGTTTCATTTTAAAAAGCTTTGAATTAATAAAGTTTCTGGTATAAAGTTTGCCTTCAGGCTAGAATAAAGTTTGCCTTCAGGCTAGACCCTTCAGAGATGGTCCCTGCCTCCAACTTTACCTCTAGATGTCAGTAGCTACCATACACGGTTATTGTAAGAACAAATTGTTAGCTGTAACTCTATTTAAAACTTTATAGCTGTGAGTGAAAAGGAATGCAGGTAGTTTTTCCAAGCAAAAAATAGACAGAAAAGGTGAAAATCAGGGCTTAAGAAACCTGCAGAGAAGCATTAAATCTCTTTAACCACAAAAGCAACCCGGAAAGAAAAGGAAAATTAACATCAAATGTTTTTGCAGTTTCAGGCTCATTAAAGATTCATCTTTTGGTCATTTAAAAACTTGTGTTTTACAAATGTGTGAAGGCATTAGGGATGGTTTGGTGCTACATTAAAACACAAGTAGTGCTTTGTGGCCCATGCTGTGAAATGGGAAGTCTAAAATTAGCATTTAAAGTTTAATTAGCAGATTTCTTGTATGTTTTTAATTAACACAACAACCTTTTTAGAAGTTGGGTGGTAAAGCAGGTAAATGGTGTTATTTATTTTCAGGAGACGTTCACCTCGGGGCTCAGCTGACACATTATTCCAAAGTTAAAAGCTACACTTCCACAGCATTCACCACACCTTCTGGGACTCCTGCTAAAATGTGTAAGATGCCTTAAAATAAATTCTCCTTTTATTGAAGCAGCATCATTTCCCTGTGAAACTGTCTGACATAAGCTTTGTCCCTAGTCCAGCCTTGCTTGTCACCATTTTAGTTTTAGTGTATAAGAACGTTTATTTTCTCACCAGGCCTTTTTAGGATCATTATGTCCAATTCTAATCTAAAAGAGAAAGTCTGACACAGACTCTGAAGTCTTACAGAAGAACATAGAGTTTTTTTTTTATCAGACACACAGACCAGGTTTTCTCTAAGACACTAAGACAGCTAATTTGTGGTTCTTTTGTAGCTTTAAAGCTGAAGTCGGGATTTTGAAAAAACTGTAGACTTAACCTGAAAGTTTTAACGCTACCTTTAGTGATCCATCTTCTCGATGACTTCCTGATTGTGACCTCCCTATCTTCTCCTCCTCCTTACGGGCTCAGCACTCTAACCAAAGCTTTCTCGGAGCTTGGAGTCCCTCTTTCTAAGGAGAAAACTATTGGCTCACGCACCTCTTTAGAGTTCTTGGGCATTACATTCTCAGCAATAGTTGGCTGCATTGAAAAGGGCCCCAGACCCCCAGACCCACCCCGGCCCCACCCAGCGGCAGCACAGCTACCAGGTCAGTAACCCACATCCGTCAACACGCAGCTCCCCAAGAGCGTCGCACGCGGCCGCGTAATCCGAAATAATTATTGATGATCGCAGCTGTGTAGAACGGCTCCTATTGACTTTGCATGGAAAGCGGAGAGAAATGCTGTCGCCGCTTCCGCTTTTCCACGTCACAGGATGTGATGTCAGACGGCCATTACTGCCCAAATATGGGCATTTATGGCCGCCTCCATACACTGATTCAGACGACAATTTATGTTTTTATTTTCTTATTGATTAAAGATAGGTTCATTAAATAACCACGAACGTATTAGTTTTAGTTATAGCTAATGGTCCCCTGATTTTTCCTTGTTGACCGGACTTCTCCTTTAACATCTGTGGGACGATGCTGAGGATGTTTTATGAGTCTGTTGTTGCCAGTACCATCTTCTTTGCTGTCACATGCTGGGGCAGCGGGCTGAAGGTCGCTGACAACAACAGACTGAACAAACTGATCAGGAGGGCAGGGGATGTTGTGGGGGAGGAGCTGGACACAGAGAGGAGGATGCTGTCCAGGCTTCAGTCCATCTTAGACAATGTCTCACAGCCTCTCCATGACACACTGGCCCAGCAGAGGAGCTCCTTCAGCAGAAGACTCCTCTTACTCAGATGCACCACAGGGAGCCACAGGAAACCATTCCTGCCTGTGGTTATCAATCTCTACAACGCCTCCCTCAGTGATTCAGACACCCCCCCTCTGTAACTGACATTCATTCGTTCTCTGCACTGTTCTTGTTCTTGCACATCGTCACTATCACTTTATTTGGATCTATAGTTATACATATGTATATATATATATATATATATATATATATATATATATATATATATATATATATATATATATATATATATATATATATATATATTTATATTACTCTGTGTGGAATGTTGTATATATATACACTCACCGGCCACTTTATTAGGTACCCCATGCTAGTAACGGGTTGGACCCCCTTTTGCCTTCAGAACTGCCTCAATTCTTCGTGGCACAGATTCAACAAGGTGCTGGAAGACTCATCAGACCAGGCAACGTTTTTTCAATCTTCTATTGTCCAATTTCGATGAGCTTGTGCAAATTGTAGCCTCAGTTTCCTGTTCTTAGCTGAAAGGAGTGGCACCCGATGTGGTCTTCTGCTGCTGTAGCCCATCAGCCTCAAAGTTCGACGTACTGTGCGTTCAGAGATGCTCTTCTGCCCACCTTGGTTGTAACGGGTGGTTATTTGAGTCACTGTTGCCCTTCTATCAGCTCGAACCAGTCTGGCCATTCTCCTCTGACCTCTGGCATCAACAAGGCATTTCCGCCCACAGAACTGCCGCTCACTGGATGTTTTTTCTTTTTCGGACCGTTCTCTGTAAACCCTAGAGATGGTTGTGCGTGAAAATCCCAGTAGATTAGCAGTTTCTGAAATACTCAGACCAGCCCTTCTGGCACCAACAATCATGCCACGTTCAAAGTCACTCAAATCACCTTTCTTCCCCATACTGATGCTCGGTTTGAACTGCAGGAGATTCTCTTGACCATGTCTACATGCCTAAATGCACTGAGTTGCCGCCATGTGATTGGCTGCTTAGAAATTAAGTGTTAACGAGCAGTTGGACAGGTGTACCTAATAAAGTGGCCGGTGAGAGTATATAAGAATGTTTGTATATCTGGAGCATGTAACAAAAGTAATTTCCCTCTGGGATTATTAAAGTATGTCTGATTCTGATTCTGATCAAATCACTTCTTACTCACTGACAGATGTTCCAAGCAACAGCTGCTAACTCTTTTCAGCCTTCTGAACTATGCCACTCAATCCATTCCTCAGGGCAAATCTTTCATTTCTTATCTTTTGTCAAAAGCAGCAAGCATTCCTTCTCTTCACGGTTCACTCATCCTTGATCACTTCTGCAAGATGAAAATGGCACCATTTTCTTTCCTCCTGGAATGGCATACTTTCTTTTACAATGACTTTTTCACTCATCCTGATGACATCCAACTCTACACTGATGCAGCTCCGTCAGTAGGTTTTGGCGGCTATTACAGAGGCAGGTGGTTTGCAGCCAAATGGCCCCAAGAGTTTATGTCTCTTCAGAAGGAATCAGTTACACCCTCATCTGCACTTTATGAACTTTACCCCATTATCATTGCAGCAATCCTTTAGGGGCACAAATGGTCTAAAAAGTCTACACTCATTCACTCAGAAAACATCGCAGTTGTAGAAGTCATCAACAAATGCCGATCTCTCTCCGCAGAAATCATGCAGTTTATTCGCAGACATACTCTGGTTTCTGTCCTAGACCAGTTTCTGCTTTGAGCAGCTCATATTTCAGGAACCCAGAACAACGTTGCTGAACCTCTGTCTCGCTTCTCTCTTCAGAAATTCAGACAATTGGCTCCAGATGCAGAAACTCATTCCACTCCAGTTCCTCAATTTTCTTCAACCGTATTCAACTAAGTCCGCTTCAAATGTCTCCATACAGCTCAATGACTCCATTTTCCGTCTTTCGACGTCACAAGCATTGGCCTCTTTATTACTGGCACTCATTCAGTTCTCCAAATATGTTCCTCCACCATTCAAACTTACCCGTCTGGCATACATTTTGTCTTCTAGTAGGTGACGGGCAACAACTGCCCATCCATCTCTCATTGTCATGTTCCCATGCTTCTTAAATGATGCAAAAAGCAACTACCACTCACAACAGGTCTCCTCAGCCGTTGCATCCTCACTTTGCTCTCCGGCTATTTATTCCCTTCATAGACCGGCCTTTAGAATCGATGTTTCTACAAGCCTTCTTCAGCTTCCTACGCTGCTCAGAGTTTGCTCCAACCTCATCCAAGCACAATCCTTCCATTCATCCATGTCTTTCAGATATCTCACGCTGATCTTCACTCTACGCAGAAGTAAAACTGATCCGCTTGCTGTCCCTCGTCTACTTCATCTCTTCCGCCTTAACTCCTTCCTCAGCCCGTACGAGCCAATCTCTCACTACGTCCAATCCAGACTTTCAGCAAACGCCTGATCTTCTTCACCGAGTCAGGAAGTCAAGCCCCCCCGATTCTGGTTCTCCAGACATCTCCGTCAAATCCTGTTGAAGTCTGGCATCTCCTGGCATTCAGCCAGTGCATCTGAGATCAGATTATTCAAGCTTTAGTTCGCTGGTCCTCCGTCCGTAAAAGAGATTTACTCCACCTCTGTTCCAATTAATTCAGTATCTTTTGGGGGTCCAAAGTCTTCATCTCCCAAGCTCTCCAGCATTCTCACCAGATGACCAAGCCATGCTCATTCATGCCTTCACCCCTACATCCCCGTCCAGCAATAAACCTTTAAACTTATATCTGTATGGCATGGTCCTTGCTAATTAAAATGTGAAAAACATGTCTACAAGTGTTACCTACTGCAGCTTTAAGTATTGTGGTGTATGTCTCAGTTTTGAAAATAAAAATAGGATTCGGTTATGCTTGTAATGCCATGTCATTGATCCAGACTCTGTCACAGGGTGACCCATTTAAGATGAACATCTTGCACACAATATAGAGAAACAAGAGCGATGAGCTGGAAACCTCTGATCACCTTTGATGGATAGTTTTCAATAAGAAAAGTTCTGACTCAGCAGAATGTGTGTAAAGATGGTCGGACGCCGGTTTGATGTGTTTCATGAGTTTATTTTAAGTTACATTTTCTCCCCATTTTAACTTCAGGCATTTTTTTCAAGCCAGATTATCAAACTAGAGGAGGAGGCCTCCAAAGCCTTATATAGACAAGCTCGTTATGGGATGTTTCACTTGTGATGCAATGCCTGGCAGTGACTATTTGCTCCATTTAAAAATATATAAATACTCAAGTAATGAAACAATTAGAATTTTTAATGGCTTTGCTAACTATTCTCTATTTCCCATCGACTTTCATTGCATGTAAATTATGTCTGATTGAAAATAAATCATAGCACTGAGAATGAATTTAGCTCTCTGTCTTTTTCAATTTGTTATTTTATTGTGTTTCCCGGGAAGATGTAGAATTCACGTCACATAGATCTTTACATGGTTTTACCGTTTAAATAATGCACTGACTGTTGATGTGAGCAACTTTAGGCCAGTGACTTCATCTCAGCACACATGTGCCAAGCATGGTCTCTTGTTTTTCCCATTTTGAAGGGTAGGTAAGAACAAATGGCCTTCTGTGGGCTTCATATCAAATTTATTCCCCAGGGAAACACAAAATAATAGATTGAATTATCCAGCAAACAAATCAAAGGATTTAAGGCCGTTTTACACGTCATTATGAAATGTAGATGTTTTTTGATCTTTGTTTTCTCAAACAGCTTTTCTTGAGTCGCGGTTGTGGAGGTTTGAAACAACGGCCTCGCCTGAAGCAGCGCTGATTCAGAAAGAGCCTGATCAAACGTAGAAATGTGCTGCGTCCTCCAGAGTGACACGGTTTCCCACGTGTTCATGAATTAGTCATGCGAGCACACCCACTACGGTAAACAAATCAGCACGATGAGCTCCAACTGCAACCAGACAATTCTAACAGATTGTTCATTTCTCGTCTACTGACTCCAGATAGAAGACGACGCTGCGCTCTTCCTCTGAAGGTCACGGGCACTCTGAACATCCAGCACAGTGGACAGAAAATGAGATTCATTAATAATTATCGTTGCTTCACTCTGGGGATACTAGTGATGTTCCTGAGCAGCGAATATTAATATTTCAGCCTTAGTGGGAAAGCTTTTAAAGCAGTCACTCATTTTGCCCTCTCACATTGAGTAAACTTAATGTGGTTCTTCCTCTTTGCCTTTTTTTGTTCCCCCCTCCCCCTTGGTTTCCTCTTTTTGGCTAATGTTGATATGGGAGCTCAAAATGTTAGTGAGAAGCTCTGATGAAAGAAAGCCCTCCTGAAAAAAAAATGCACTGAACTCTGCCTCCATTCTTCAGCCTGATGAATAGAAACTAATGCCTTATCTGTGGAAGGAAGAAAGAAAAGGTGAATACACAGCAGGTGGATTCAGCTTCACAGCTGATTATATGTTCAATCCAGGGCACTTTATGGAAGAGTCATTTCATCCGTGTAGGATGTTGAAATGGAAGGGATTTCAGGCAAGGCAGAAGAATCTGAATGCAAGTAGTGAGAGCTGCCTTTGTGTGTGAAATATGCACTTTTCCCAAACAGTATGAATGAAGTCACTGTGTAGTGAATGCCCCCTTCAATAGACTCTGAAATCTCTCCTCATTCCTCTGTTGTGCCCCAACAATTAGACTTTCAACAAGCCGCTGCCGTTGCTTCGTTGGCCTGTTAGGTAGATTGCAAGAAAGCATCAATTTACAGCTTTTATACTAACTTCACAGGGAATCAAGGAGATTTCTGAGAGTATCGCAACCATAATGAGCCTCTGGAAACTGGGCAGGGGGGTAGAATGTCTAATGAGAGGGAAATGAGTAAGAGCCAGAGTTTGTAAGCAGAATACAAGAAGGGAACTTAAACTGAGAGCAGGAGGACACCAACGAGGTTACATTATGTGTAGCAAGGCGGATGCACTGCGGCTGATACTTTGACTGGCTTGAACTGTCTGTCTCTGGGTCACTTCAAATGTCTTTATGGACCCATGGTTTAATGCAAGCTAATTCTTTTTCATGCCAGGAATCCCAAGATCTGAAGACATCTGGAGCTCACGATGACGTTTAGCTAGCTAACACTCGTTTGTGCTGCCCTGACAATTCAGGGCTTTTTAAAGTTGGAGAGCTAGCTAACACATGCATTAGAAATAATCCAGTCCTTGGTTGTTTTATGGATTTATTTACAACTCCTTTTCATTTTGTTTGCAAAACTATAACAAAAAAGAAAAGAAAATATGTACCAGTTATACATTAAACACAACAGACAACTGTAACTGAGAAACTTAGAAAAGGGATCACGCTTTGGGAGGGGAAGTGCAAACCCACAGTGAGGACATCATTGTTCTGTGGAGGGAGCACTTTTAAGATCTCCTCAATCTGGTCACCATGTCCTGCATGAAGCAGGTAGAGCCTGATGAATCATGAGAATGTGATTCCATACAGGGGCAGAGAGAAAGATAAAAGCTCCCCAGAGCCAAGGGCAGCAGGCATGGATGAGATTCAGCCTGAGTTTCTGAAAGCTCTGAACATAGCGGGGCCATCATGGTTGACACGCCTCTTAAATAGCCATGTCTACATTAATGGGTTTTATGCACATTTTGAAGTATCACAGTGGAAAAGGTTGATGGAAATGGCAAAATTCAAAATAGCTCCCAAAATTTTGCAAAAAAAAAGGTTTTATACCCATTTTTTTTGGCTTTTCCAAAAAAAGAGCTAATGCACAAAACGGAAGATGGAAACATTGGCAGAACAAACGCTGACACATGGAAAATGTATTTCTCATGAGTGATCAACTGTTTCCATTGTCTGTGTTTTACCAGCTATTTCCATAACGTGCATATAAACATGTAGCATCACCAATACTAGTTGACGTGATCAGGAACACACTGAGAGTAACACGAGGGTTGGCCAGAGGAGAACGTGTTGTTCCTCTGCGTTAAAGTGCTTTTAGTCAAAGAGCCTTTGCAGTCACAGCAGCTCAGGAGTGGAACTGTTCCCCTCAGAACCTCAGAGAACATACACTCAAAAAGCATCTAAAAATCTGGCTCATAACACATAGTGTCAGCATTAATAGAACGAAACCATGCTGCCACTTGTCTCTCTGCTGTGTATATATATAGTATAATTATTTTTATTGTAATGTTTTATTTTATTTTTTTAATCTATACTCTAGTGAACATGAACTCTGTGTTTGTCAACAAGATTTGAAGAGTTATATCTGTTTTATTTATTTTTATATGTATTGTTCACTGTAAAATTCTTACTGCTGTGTTTTTAGGTAGATCATTTTAAGATCTGTCCAGGGACAACAGATGAAAATTAGCCTTCTGGCTAATTCTGGTGCATTTGCAGCAATGCTAATTAATGTACATTGTCCCTGTCAAATAAATTAATTAATACAAAAAAATGACAGAACAACTTTCTCAAAAGCAACACATTCCTGACCTTTTTCTAGATGTCTAGAGTTTGTAACCCGTACTTCCTGTTGATTACAGCCATGCGTAACAACAACAAGATGACACTTTGCATAGTCTGGTTAATGTTCTCCAACCCAGTAGATGTAAACATGAAGAATTCACCTTTTTTGCAACATTTTAAATGGTTGCTTCATATTTGCATGACAATTGGAGGGAAACATGGCGGATGCTGCACTGAGGACCAGGACAATACGGCAAGAGTAGCAGTCTGGGGTGGCGTCTACATTTTATCGAGGGGACCAGAGAGTGTGTTCCAATTATTAAGGGTTCACACTTCTCAGGCTGTACGGAAAGCTAACTTTGGATGTTTGAGAGAGTTTGGCTCTTTAATATGATTTAATCCTATGTTTAATTTGACATTTTCATTGTCTTGCAACCTGGCGGAGAAGAGGAGAAAGAAGAGACTTTCTGAGTTCCTTCTCTGGGTCCCTAGCAGGTCCCTAAGGTAACGTAACTAACGGCTGCTGGTCAATGAGGTTTAAAACCCAAGGTGACCATAGCTTCAGGACTGTGGAACTGTCCCCCCTTTAGTTTGTGGTCAGTGGATTTTGTATAGCCTTTAAAAAAGCAACAACATTTTTATCTTTTTACAACTGGTTTAAATGACTGATTCAATTTAATGATGATTCGTGTTTTTCATGTTCTCCTGAGTTGAAATGTGCTATATAAATTTACTTTTACAGGATTTCTCCTTCAGAGACCTTCAGAGACCTTCAGAGACCGTTGTTAAGCTGCAGACCCAAAGTGGCTCTGGTTGGTTCTCCTTTTGTCTGCTGCTGGGATGTTGGTGGATTCATAAATGTGGTTCTGGGAACTGGACCAGATCCTCCGGTTTCTCTCCACCTCAAGGTTTAATTTATAATTACGTTATAATTAGACCATACAATATCTTTCCTTTCTGCTTCTGAAAATCCCAGAGGTTGCTGATAATTCTTAAACTTTGAATGATTATCTTAAGTGTACAGATTTTGATTAGTTAATAAAAATTTAAGCTGTATACATTTTAATCTTGAATATTTTAATGGGGATTAACTCTCATCTATTTTTGCATTAATTAATTATTTGCTTTCAATATATTCTGAATGCCGGGAGATATAAATATTTACTTTTTCTAATTTTATTTTGTGATAGAGATCAGTTATTGAAAAAACAGTATTTAGATCAATTTTGAAAGCATATAAGACCGATTTATGAACATTAATTTTATGTAGCGTTACTTCCCCACACCAATATTACTCAGCAGCAGCCCCTTTCATAGCACAGATGCCCAGCTGAAAAAACTTCAGGGCTCCATCTCCAACTTAAAATGGATTATCCAATTAATGTATTTCAAGCTGCATGACAGTGCAGAGCAGAGCGACACACTGGTTCAGGCAATTTAGGACACGGCTTGAAATGTAACTGAGAAACTGGAAATAGGATCCTGACTAACTACCAGCCTTTTTTTCTTGCTTTGATTTAGTGTGCACTCTCTCACATAAATTAGAATCATTATGATATATTTTCTACCTGAAAAACATAGTAATTAAAAGTCAGAGACACAAACATGTCAGAAAGTGTTAAAAATCGGAAGATGGCTACCTCAGAAGTTGCACACCTCTCCATGAGCCCGCAGCAAACTGATTGTTCCTGACCCCGTCTCTGCTCTCTGATGTTTATGAATACAAATAAGCTGGAGGAGAAACCTACAGCTTCTTTTAGATCTCAACTTATATAGACTGATTCTAAAATATTCACATCTTATAAATGTTTTCCTATTTTGACACAATACAACCAAACCTTAAATGTATTTTATTGAGATTTTATGTCATGGATCAATTGATACTTGATAACTGTAAAGCAGCGACGTTTTTCTAAATCTTCTATAACTTATTATTTGCAAGAATTGCTTCTAATTGTATTCAAAACATCCAGAATACCCGTAAATAAACTAAACTAGACAGGGAAGCAACATGTCAGTCAGAAAAACGGTCAAGAAGCCCATGGGAACCTTGGAGGAGCGGCAGAAATCAAAAGCTCAGTGCCAATAAAATTGCAAAGTCAAATAAGTTTCAAATAAATGTTTATAGTGTCAATTAACCACACATCATCTCAGACCAGTCCAGACAGGTTGGTTCAAACTTTCCTCTCTAGAGAAACCCAGTAGGTTGCATCCAGTCACTGACCTGCAGCTCCTCCTGGATGAGCGTGGAGCCACGGGAGACAGTCGCTGGCATCATCACTGACTTTGCAGCAATCCCTCATACCGAGCATGCATTTAGCGACGGTGATGATGCAATATTTGACTAATTCCATCATCCATAGTAGAACATGAGCAGCTAAGCCGATATCCACCTCCACAGCTGTCACAGCTGAATAAAACAGCAGGTAAGACGCAGCTACTGTTAGGTTGCAGCTTCGGGTTTGAAAGTATTAAAAATCTTAAACCCAAATGGTGAGGATCCTTCATTGGAAACATCAGCAGGGATTCACACGCTAGCCAGAGATCTTAAGTTGTGCACTCTGTAAAAGTGACCTTTATGGGAGAGAGGTGAGAAGGAAGGCAATGTTGAAAGAAAGCCTCACTGTTTGCAGTTTGCCACGAGTCATGGTGGAGGTAAAGCAAACATGTGGGAGAAGGTGCTCTGATGGGATTAAACAAGAATGTCATGTTTTAGAGTACAACAATGCTGTGTGGCGCTGAGCTCACATTAAACATATTACAGTTATGCATGCTTGGTTGATGGCAGAACCAAAGTGCAGATTGGAGCTCTGGGGTCTCAGAATGAATGAAGGGATTTAATAATAATAAAACTTACAAAAAGACACACGACCCCGAGTTTAGGAAGAGAAATGAAAAAAACAAATCTAGTGATGAGCAACCAGTGAGCTTAAATACAGAGGCTGGGGTGAAGAAACAACAAAAAAACTAAGAGACTAATCAAAAGAAATGTGGATCAACGGGAGCAGGAATAGTGCAAGGAGGCTGAGGAAGAGAGACTTCCTATCGACTTTGGTTAGCAACAAAGCCGCTCCGCTCAATGGATATTAGGAGCATTACGGTATACTGTGTCACTACCTGATAGGACCCCTGAGCTCTCTACCAGACTGCCTGACTGTAATGTCTGAACTAGAAGTGCATTCATGTAAAGGCCCCCGCATTCTCGGGTGTAGTTCACTCCGCAGAGGTCCACACGTACTCAATGCGTACTCCGCGCATACAGGTATGTGTCACACTATAAACTTCTCTGTAGCAAGAAGTCTTCACATCAAACTGTTTTCTATGTGACACTGAGCTTTATACACTGAGCTGCTCCAATCAGGCGCAGCATCACCGTCCCTCTGTTCTCACTGACAGGTGGAGCCTGCTGGAAAAGAAACGGCTCTAGGTGCTCAGCTAGCTAATCACACATTTTACCCTCCGTTCTCTGCTTTGTATCACTGGCAGAAACTCTGGGAATTATAGGAATCTGCCACAAGAAATGTAGGCCCCACTATGGAGGGTAAAACGTCTGCGGAGAGTCCGTATGGAGTCCACCAAGCTCACAGTATGCGGACAGTGCGCCCGAATATGTGGGAGCCTTTATGCCCGGAGGATGCGCTAGCAACAATAAACCTAGTAAGTTAATTCAATACAAAAGTTACGTTTATTTTGGTCTTACGTTAGAAACAGGGCAGTGTAGTCCAGTTACTCTGTCCTCCCCACAGAGACGGATAGAGAGCTGTACATAAAAAAATCTGCATGCTGCAAGTTAGAAGACCATGTTTTGAGTAGCTCTGCAGCTTTGATTACAGCTGAGGCAGAGCAACATGTAGCTCCTAGCTGTTAGCTGAGGGATGAATAGCAACTTTGTCCAAATATTTGTCAATAATGAATACAGTCATATTCAATAAAATATAACATGCATTCAGGCTTGTTTGTCAGTACATTTTGAAAATATTATTTTAGGATAAGTTAAGAAATACCAATAATGTCCCACAATGGGGAAATTCTTTGATATTTGATGGTTTAGGGCAAAGAAATTCACCATAACCTTTGAAGAAAAGCTGTTTGTTTTCTTCTGTCTGTTTCCTAAGTATTTAGCTGCTCTGTGGCTGTGTAACTAATATTTTACTAATATTAAATTCGGTAACGTAGACTGAAGTAGAACAAAAGAAATCCATTGGAGGCTGTTGAAACTGCGGTGTGATTGGTTGGATAGATACAAGTCTGGTTCTGGTTTAAACTGAAACCAATACAGCAATTACAGATGACAGCAAGGCCCTGTTTTCCAACACAAATGTCAGGACCAAGTATGAAAATCTAGATTCAGAATCAGCTTTATTGGTTAAGACTGCGTGCACAAAGAAGGAAGTGGGAAACATTTTGGGCATCAGTCAAACATGCGTCTGCTGCTGAGGTGGCCTGAGACTGTGGCGCTGCCAGTGAAATTGGCAATAATTGATGTTTTTGCTGCAGACCAAAGCAACAGGATGAATACAAAGCTACTCTGGAGTACTTGGAGAGCTCATATTTTAACAGAGGTGTTTAAACCTGCTGGCCACCATCTCAGCACTCAGCACAGAGAATATTGCTAGAAACAATAGACCAAAGCAGCTGAAACTTTCCTGCTAAAATGCTAAAAAAACACAGACTGGCTAAATAAACATTTTGTCTCCAATTCAGCCAATCAGGGAAGGAGACAGTAACAAGAAGCAGGAGCTTTATACAAAAACTGGGACAACAGGGAAGAAAAAGATGCTCATGGTTATGCATTTGTCAGACACTTTTATCCAAAGTGACTGACAAATAAGGATGTACAGTAAGTCGACAGAAATATATCTGGGTTCAGAAAGTCAGTGATGCAAAGAGAGTTTCTCATCTCCTTGATGTAAGACGTGCATAACGTTACCCAGACGGAGGGGTGGAAATTAAAATAACCTACACTTGGTGAAAAGCCGTGTAACTGTATTGCAATGATTGCGATATCAGATCATAATGATTAGTGAGCGAGCAGCATGGGTACACTGATGTTTCAGTCAGCAGGATTTAGCACAGCCTCAAACTGGAGTAGAACAAGTCAGTTGGTGCAGAACTGAATCAGAGCGACTTTTCTATCACATCCCGCAGCAAGTCGGCCTAAAAGGGGCAAATCTGACCCTCCAAACTGGGCACATGGTGCTGGGTTGGGCTGATGGAGCTGATCCGCACATCTTAGATTGGATAAAGATAGAAGCTGCATCAATAGGATGCATGCAGATAATAAAGAGACATTCCATATTTAGATGGGCTGTTAAAAGATTGGACCCGGCGCCGTCTTAGAAAACATGCTTACGAGCATCTCGGAGTTCACTGAGTCACTAATACAGGCAGATGGAGCCAGATTCAATCATCACGATGGCAGAGGAAACGCCAGCATGTCTCTGAACAATATTAGCCGGATTGTTCCCTTCCCCGCTGCACCAGGCCCAATCCCTGGTGATCCATGGTGACGTAGAACCAAGACCCGTCGACGTCGCTCGTTATCGGTCACTCTCAAGAACTGAACCGCTCCAAAGGCAGGCGTGTCTCAACAACATCGGTAGGACTCTTCTAAACTGTTTACATGCAAATGACGTCATGCTAATGTAAAACTAAGGTTTGTAGCGCAGCAAGGTTTGGCATTCAGCTACTATTAATAATTATAATTAATAAGTGATTGTTGACTTCATGGCGAGCAGGATGCTGCTCTGGCTGCCAGAGGTATGCTGAACATATTTGCTTCCCCAAGGGAGGCTTTATACCTTTAAATCCTCCCTTGAAGCCCGACCCTTGATGATTTATGTGTGTTGCTGTTCAGGTCCTAGGTTCAAACTGATGCCAAACATAACAGGGACAACAAGGACACTATAGGAGAAAAAGGACAGAGACCCTAAGATCCTCTTATGCCCACCATGGGGAAACCGGGGAAGGACGACCATCAACACCGGCAAGGTGACAAGACTAACAGGGAAACAAAAACACAGAGAGCAACAACACCGCCAGCAAAAATATGGAGTAAACTGTTGATACTAATGGAGAGGACTGTGTGTGTACACATGTACCACATGCAACATATGTGACGTAGGTTGAGCTTAGTGAGGGGTGCAGAGGGCCACCGCCATCCCCCCTCCAGAGATCAGTAGTGAACAGAGAGATCCCCAAGGCCCTGGAAAGCAGCAGCCCCACAGGGCGGAGAGGGCAGGCCGCCCACCACAGGGACACCACGAATCCACCCAGAGGACAGCAGAGCCCAGGCAGGTCTGCAAAGATCACAGCTTCCCCAGTGCTGCACCCACTGGGAACATACTGGCCACAGGAGAGTTAGCAGCAAGCAGTGAGGAGAGGGCCATTCCCCCCCCCCCAGCCAGTAGCAGCATGGACAGACCAGAGGGCACCAACCAGCTCCAACCGCGGTCAACTCACTCAGACAAAAAAAGGACCCACTGCACCCCCTCCCAGTGCAGCAGACTGGCCACACCCCGGGACACCAATGCCCGCCGGGGCCGGAGCTACTGCAGCCCCCGAGCTCCTGCACCGACCACGCCAAGACCAGTACTCTGTTACACAACGAGAGGTGGGGATAAAAAAACAGCCTTTTCTGTGAACACCTGCATCAGTGACATCAGCGGGACACCAATCCAAATGCTGGGAGACGTAGTTTGATCAGTTCTTTCTTTTTGAGGCTGCTTGGCCCATTTTAGCAGATTAGCTGCGGATCATTATTCAATTCAATTCAATTTTATTTATATAGCGCCAATTCATGAAACATGTCATCTCAAGGCACTTTACAAAGTCAAATTCAATCAAATTATACAGATTGGTAAAAAAATGTCCTATATAAGGGAACCAGTTGATTGCTTCAAAGTCTCGACAAGCAGCATTCACTCCTGGGGAAGCGTAGAGCCACAGGGAGAGTCGTCTGCATTGTACATGGCTTTGCAGCAATCCCTCATACTGAGCAAGCATGAAGCGACAGCGGAAAGAAAAACTCCCCATTAACGGGAAGGAAAAACCTCCAGCAGAACCAGAACCAGAACCGGGCTCAGTATGAACGGTCATCTGCCTCGACCGACTGGGGTTACAGAAGACAGAGCAGAGACACAACAAGAGAGACAAACAAGCACAGAAGCAAACATTGATCCAGTAATCTGTTCTACATTAGATGGTAATAGCGGGTGAGCCGTCTTCTCTGGATGATGTCACAGCTAACCCGTCTACTTCCCAACCACACCTCTCCACATGCAGCCTGGAGTTAATGGCAGCCTAGGGGTGAGACAGTTGATTGCAGTTATCAGGAGTTCATTCAGGAAGACGCAGGCTGTTGTTAAAATGTTCAAAAGCTGCGTCTGGGTTGCAGGAAATTGTTCCACATGGTTGCTTTAATCCTTTTTGCAAGATCTTATTGGATGCTGTCTTTCTTTAGAAACCAGAGGCTCGTACTGTTAGTGGTTCAACCATCCAACCACTTTGAGTGTGCCGGACAACCACCCGGTCTCACCCACCAAACTCCATCAGGTCCCAGTAATGCTCTCAGCCGTACCTATCGTACCGCGTCGTTCACATCCCCATCGCCGGTCTGCATGTGTCCCAAACTGTATCCAAAACAGACCTTTTTTCCTGGGTGCTGGCCGTGTTTTGTCAGAGAGCGTAGTGTTATCCCCAGTATGCTGAGACAAAGAGCCTGAGGAGAAAACAAACAAACATAAAAGCATAAAAGTCCTACCACTCAAACATTTATTGTGCATCTATGTGTAATAAAGACAAATTGTGACTTCAGAAAATCTAAAAGGCTTCCAGTGGTGCTTATTTTAGCGTCTGAAGCCCAGGGCTGTTTCGGTGCCCTCATTTCTAACAACCAAGAACATCTTGGCTCCCTGTTGCGTATTCACAAGCCGAACGAGTGGACACAAATCATACAGGCCAGTTCTGCATATTGCCTTTCTCAACATCCACAAAAAATCCATTTTTACAATTGGCAGGACATTGATTCCTTGTGAATGAATGGCCAGGCCAGACGGGCACACGGAGGGATTCAGTGTGGACCGGTTAGCGCAGGAGACGCACACACACACTGACATAAGCACCAGAGAACCGGCTAATAAGTCTCTGAAGGCAATGTGGGCCCTGTCCATCGCAGCAACATAAATCAGGGAAATTTGTCTTCCTAATGTCACGCATCATGTGGACAGGAAGCACTTCTCATCTCTAAGGTCTTTGGTACGACAGAGCCGCAGATGATCGGGGCTGGAACCAGAGGGGAAGGGAAGTGAAGTTTCATGCTTGAGACGCGTGAGAAGTGTGATCAGGATGAAATAAAATGCAGCGTGTCGTTTATATATGTAGCATTTCCAACACAGCTCTTGATTTCTTGTAGTTGGCATCACCAGATGTTATGTGGCAGGTCCATGGATGACACCCCGGCTGACGGTGACCAGGTTTCCAGAGTCCAGACAGAGTTCACTATCAGTAGAAAGCGCCAGTCCTCCTGTTCAGGGTCAAATAAATCTCAGAGCTAACGTTCGCTCTGACCACGGCCGCTCCTGCAGAATCAGCCGGGCATCAAACGAGATCCAGCTGAAACCATCAGGATAATTCTGCAGCCGCTTCCTCCTGATGCTTATCGTAAATTTTTTTTTTTTTTTGAAACATGGAAGAAGTGGAAAGAACACCAAGTCTTTTACATTATCTGAATTAATTTATCCATTCAGCTTTACAACCACAAACTTCAGAATATTGATTTATTTATTGCAATTTAATGTGATAGACCAACACAAAATACTGCATATTATTATTATTTATTTGACACCTTTCTGGACATACTGACACTCAAGTTGTTACACAACAGAGACACATTAACCCACACACCCACATCCATACCCCGATATGCAGATCAGTAGGCAGCTTGTGGGGTTTAGTGCCTTGCCCAGAGGCACATCGACATGGGAAGATTGCAAGAGAGCTACTCCAACTGCTAATCACAGTTGCCCCAAAGAAAAATAACACATTTAAAAGAAAAGGTTTTGGCATATAAGAATCTGAAGAAGGGGCATTTGCATGACCCCGACGTACTAATCGGATGATTTCTGAGGGCAGTTTGTTATGCTGGATTTTATTTAGGGGCATCAGAGCAAAGGGGACCAAATATTAATGCACCATCTCCCTGCGATATATTTATAAAGCAAAATAAAAACATACAAACTGTTTATATTACAAGTTTAATAAATTAAAACTACAGACTTAGCTTGAAAGAATGATGCTGAACAAAACTAAAATCAGCCAACGACACTAAAAGGTAACCGAAACCACCAGACTAAAGAGCTGTTAGTCAATAGACTGCTCCGTTTTATTATTATTATTATTATTATTATTATTATTATTATTATTATTATTATTATTATTATTATATATATAATTTTTATTTTTATTTTTTAAACTGTAGAATGAATATCCACATGCATCATGGTATCCAGTAAAGAAAAAAGGTCTTTTTTTGAATTATTGCAGTTAGAATCCAGACTGTCCTCAGGTAAAATCACCTCTTCCCGGCGCCATTTTGCCCGTTTCCCTCACCGCCGGCTGAATCCTCGGCTGAGTGGCAGAAAGCAGGCAGCTGTTGCAGTAGTCTGAGGCCATTTGAACGTCGCTTTTGGCTACAGACGCTCATCAACATTGGCTGGTAACTGGCGGTGATTAGACGTGCAGAGCTGCAGGGTCTCTATCAAAGAGATGAACTTTCATTGTTTCCGCCGGCTTTTTGTGCCGGAGAAATACACAATGTCCATTTTTCTGGTGTAATTCAGGAAGCGCTGCAGCCTGCTCCCCCCTCATCTGCTTCATACGATCCAAACCCAATCATTCTGTTGGGGAGACATGCAGAAAGACGCGTTGCACTTCTTTTCAAACTATCAGTTCATCAGAAATACCAGAGGCCTTCAGCTTCTGCAGGTCAGGCTTCAGGATCAAACAAAGAGTTATAAAATGATCAAAGGCATCGTAGGGATCTAAAATGGCTTTATTATACAAATAAACAGAACACAGAAGATGTGATAGAACAATGCAACATTTTCCATGAATTCTTGTTCTTTCTACAGAAACGGAACTCAAAAAGGAACGTTGTCCACTTTAAGTTAACATTTAATTTCCAGTTAACTCATAAAAAAAGCTGTTTGTTGGGTTAAATAACGTTTTCTAGTAAACATTACATCATTATTAGCTGTAAACCAGCAAACATCTTTTTATGTGTTAACTGGAAAAGCAATGTTAAGTTTCTGCACCCGGTGCTTAGTCTGGCCCCTCTTAGCATGAATTACTGCATCCATGCAGCGTGGCATGGAGGAGATGCACCTGTGGTTCTGAGGTCTCCAAGAAGCCCAGATTGCTTTAATGGTGGTCTGTGCATTGATGGTTCTGGTGTCTCTAATCTTCATCTTGATAGCGGTCCAGCTCTGCTTTCTTAGGTCAGACCAGCCTGCTGGTCAGTGGAGCATGGAGACTCCACGGTGATTACAGCAGGTCTTGGTACTGGTGCCCGGTGGGCAGCAAATCAGCATCTCCAGAACGCTTTTCAGCAGATGGAAGCATGACGTGTGTTAGAAAAGGGATTGATGGATGGATGGAAGCATGAAGTGCAATAACATGTCCTAGAAGACAACTAAAACCCAGTGGAGCAACACCAGCAGCTGACTTGGCACCAAATCCTCCCTGACTGAAAGTTCCCACTGTGGATCCTGTGCCTCTTCACTCTTCCTGCAGACTCCAGGACCTTGATCTCAAGTGAATTGCCAACTTTGATTGGATCTGAAGAGAGGACTTTGGAGATGGAGCGACAAACCCGTATCTTTGCTGCTCAGCCCAGGGAAGATGTTTCTGCTGCTGTCTCTGCTTTAGGAGTGGCTTAACACAAAGAATGCTGGGACAGGAAGCTCTGACTCCACCTGCAAGCCTCACTTTCTGAGCATAAACTAAACTGTTGGGTGGACTTTGCTTCATAATCCTCTTATCATTATCCATGTTGCTTCAGCACCTTTGTTAGCAGACTTTTCCTCACCTTTAGACTTTCTGCTGATTTGCTTGGATAGAGCCCAGCTTCTTCAGCGCTCAGTGTCCTGGTGGAGGTAGCCATGATGTTCTGGACATATGTCCAACTTTCCGGAGTAGAAATATGTTTTGTTGCTCATATATGATATTTTAATTTGCTATTTAAATCAATTTAGACTTTTCATTAGCTATAAACAAGAGACATCTAAAGTAACAGAAGTAAAGATCTGAAAATAACATTCTGTGTGTAATCTATATAATGTGGGAGTTTCCCTGTTTGATTGAATCTTACTGCAGTAAAATAACTTTTGTTATATTGTATGTACTGAGATAGCTGCTGCTGTATATGAGCCACCCGGCAGTGCCTTCAAACTCTCTGCTCTTCAGGTATTCTGGTCTCTAAAAAGATCTTATTAGTTCAATTATCTTGCTTCATTTTCCTGAATTTGGAGATCTACTTCCTCTGGAGGAAGGTTAAAAAGCTGCAAGAGAAGGAGATAAATAAATAATTAACAATTATCAAAAATAGCTTTCCTAAAAAATGTGCCTGGGAAGGGAAATGCAAAGTGAAAGAGAGAGAAAAGTCACCGTCTGACTGAGCGTTTTAATTAAACTCGGCCATATGGTGGGAAACAGCAGATAGGAGGCAGACAGACGCAACATTGTTCCTCAGTCTGGATGCTCAGCTCCTCCCTCTGTGCGTGCGGGGCTTCATTTCATCAAATCCTTCAACTTGGACCACTTAGACTCAACCGCACTTTTAACTCCACCGCATTTGGCCAACGCCGCAACTTGCAGCCGCTCCTCTTCCACATCCGAGCGAAGACGCACCTCAGCGGAGAGGCAGAGAGACTCCGGGCATCCGCCGCATCCTTTTTCTGCCCCCAGCGATGGAGACGGAGGTCGGGTTCTGCCCAGAGTGGCACGGCGCGCTCCGGTTCGGGCTTCTCTGCATCCTGCCCTGCTTGCTTGGCGTCGCCGAGGCTGACATAACCTGCAGGTCATGCCAGGGTGGCAATCAGTGGCATGCACAGGGATTACTGCTGAGGGCTGAGACCAGTGGCTCCGCTGCGGGGTTAAAGGGGGAAGTTTGGGGGAGCGCAGACCGGACCGGGAGGGTCCCCTGCGAGCCTGGCTCCGCTGGATGCGCTTCAGAGCGGGAGGGATACGCGGGGCCGGCGCTGAAGTGGATTACAGGCAGCTGGAGTGGACAGTCTGAAGACGGGAAAGTTTCCCAACACAGGGACGGCGGGGGTTTGACTCCGCGGCGCTTCAAGAGGGACAGTGGCGGCGATGAAGTCGGTTCGCTCCCGAATAGAGCGCGGCCAGAGGGACCGGGCACGGCGGCGGGGCGCAGGGTGCCGCGCTGGAGCGGAGAGGAGCGCAGAGTCGCCGGTGCGCGGCTGGAGGAGTCGAAGCTCAACAGCTCCACGTTCGCCCTGACCGGGGACTCGTCCCACAACCAGGCCATGGTGCACTGGTCCGGCCAGAACAGCAGCGTAAGTCATCCGTCGCGTCTGCAGCCGGGGCTGATGCGCGGTTTGGGATGCGTGTGCGTGAGAGCGTGTGCGTGAGAGGGGCTCCTACGGAGGAAGTCAGCTCATTTAATGAAGATGTCAGGTCTGGGCGAGGACACCCTGTTGCCTCTCAGCTGTCCAGAGCTTCCGTCATTCCAGCGCCGATCCCAGATTAGAGTTGGGATTAAATCTGGACCCGTTTGCTCCGCAGAGCCTGTTTAAGGTGCGATGTGAGAGAGGCTGAAGTTGATCCCTGAGCTTCTTTATTTGAGAAGCTGAACTGATGCGGGGATAAAGGCAGGATTCTCAGGTGGCTGTGCAGGTTGTGGGAGAGGTGAGGCTCCCTCCCTCCCTCCCGCTGCAGCAGCAGCTCCTCTCCGGAGTCACGCAAAGTTTCTGACAGCCCGGCTGGAGCCGCCGGTGCCTCCATGTTTGGGCCGCAGATCCGGGGACGAGCGGCTCTGCCACAGTCTGGTAACAGTTCAGACCTTTAAGAAATTCCTGTTAAAGCTTTACTCCAAGTCACAGATGAATAGAACGAGAAACATTTTCAAAATTCCTGCCAGAAGCGCCAGTTTATGAATAATATTTTTGAATTATTTATCAGAATTTTGTTTATCATTTCAAAACATTCACACATAAAAACATTTTCCTCACTTTTTTTCTGATGTTCTTCTGATGGAAAAATTCAAACTTTGTACTTTTTAGAAAGTTAGATGAGAAGAACTTTTGAAACCGTCTAAATCGGAAAAAGGAACCAAAATAAACTCTTGAGTTTAATTGTTTTTTGCAGCTAACTTAATACATTTAAAATAGAGGCACATAAGGAATTTTGGGTCCTGATTTTGGGGCCCCCTGAAACCCCTATTTTTAAAGATAATTATTGAACCCCTTGTTTCCCTGGGAGCATCATTCTTTCATCTGCAGCTCTCCGTTAGCATAAAGCATAAATCCTGCATAAAGGGTTTGGATTTGCCTTTATGGGCAAAGCAGGTTCTATGTTCAATCTGGCCTTTATGCAGGATTTCTGCTCCATTTAAAGAGATGAGAAAAGGATTTAAGGCTTATAATGGGCCGCCAAAGTTTTATTTACAACTCTTCTACTCCAAACTCATCTTAGGGGGGAGCTTCTTTTCCAAAGTTATCAGCTTAGTGAGGAGAAATGAAATAAAAACAGACAAACGTGGAGAAACTGAGATAATTACAGCAAAGCGGACACTGAGATGAATTTACCTCCGTCATTTAAAGAAAAGCCATCCAGCTACCTGACTGTCACATTTACTGTTGATAAAGATACACTATTAGGAAAAACTGAAATTAACAAGATAATATTTTGGAAAATGAGGTAAATATGGACAAACAGGCACATCATGTAGAACTAACATTTTGACCATGCAGGTCCGTTATATGTATAGAATGAAAAAGCCCAATAATCTAAAATGTCTAAAAACTATAAGTTTTTGTAATACAGAGATAGTGAAATGCACTTCAAGGATTGCATTGCATTAATGCATTCACCATTTCCAGTTATTAATTTGAATGATTTAACTTGAAATTAAAGTGGACGGGTAAAGTAAAATAAAACATCTCTTGAAGCATCTCTGACTTTGGAGTTTACCCTGAGTTATAAATAATAATTAATTGAGTATTAAAAGTTAATGACATTATTTATTTATGGAGAACACAACTACTGCGCAACAGATTCAGCAGAACCTGGGAAAAAAATAGATTTACTTTTTTATCAGCGTAATATTTGGGACAAATTGAGATGCTAGATGCTCATTGTTGCAACAAGTTATGTTTTTATATCAGCCTTGATGAAAATATCTCCATATTCTGCTGAGATAAAACTCAGATTGAGCTGGAATGTCAAGATTAATGTTTGTTTTATCAGCAATGACTGACTCAGAGTACAGCATTGTGTCATCAGGGTAGGAGGATAACATTTCCTTTGGTAAATAAAAAGGGGGAGAGAAATGGGGCCTAAATCTAAACCCTGTGGAACACCTTTTCATAACGCATAGAAACTCAGAGAAGCTGTTTTGAAAATGTTTTAGGACCATATTTATCCTAAATAGAGACCGGAAGCTAAACTTTAGTATTTTGTAAACTAACATTTGGACTTTGGGAAGTGTAGAATCTTAACTAGTGATTAGTCTTCTTTATTAAAACCGATGTATTTAGAAAATATGGCCTGTTTAATGAAACACCTGGAACGGCGTCCTCTTCAGGAGGTTTAGGTTGTGAACCTGAAGAACTGCTCAAATCTGCTGTTGACCCAACGACACAAATATAAACTGCTATTTAGTAATTCTGGAGTTTTTTTTATTATACCATCATTAAAAATCTCTTCCAGCCAAAGAATCTATCCATGCAGCTGGAAACCGAAGATGTGAACTGATCTGTGTGACAATGCAGTAATTAGCTCTTGTTCCTGCCGCTGACTTAGACGGATGAAATAAGAGAAAAGACCCCGCATGAAATATGCAGAGTTGTGGCTGTAATCAGTAAACAGGCGTGTTGGGTCTGAGCTGCTGTATAAATAAACAGACGTGTCAACAATGCGGCGCGCAGCAGAAGTGAGAACCATGCAGATAAGCAGCGCCATGCTCTTAATATTTAACCTCCGTGCGTTTACAAAGCCCTCCTCTCTGAGCCGACCCACGTCACCGGGACGCTGTATGTTGGGATGAAATTGTGACTCATGATAAATTGGCCACAGGAGCCAAATCAGCTGTATACCGTGAACAGATAAAAACAGAAGCATTGTGAGCAGAAATACGCACACGGAGCAGCTGAATGGAGTACCCTGCTTTCAGTAAATCACAGCAATATGACAATTTAATAGGATTTGGCCTGTCAGCCTTATCGCCGGCCTTTTTTAAATCTCCGTTTACGTTTGACTGTGAATGTCGTGTTACCAGGCTGCCGCTGCTCGCTCTGCACAGTCTGTTGAAGATAAATGGTGTGTTTATGAAGCGCGTCAGTTCTGTGCAGCTTTATAATTTCTTTTTTGGTTTTGTTTAAAGGTGCATGCATTCTGTTCTCCATGACATCGATAGAGTGTGACGCTGTGCAGAGGAACATTTCAGAGCTGCTGTGAGCATGTTGTGTTCAACGTTGGAGGTGGACGGCACAGCATCGTAGCCCTGAGAGGGTGGATTTAACCACGGTGTCCTTTTACGGCAGAATGTGCTCCAGAATTTGTTGATTAGTTGGCAGCTCCACGCTTTGCACCGTGAGACGGTTGGCGGCAGGAGATCCCCTCAAAGAGACGACGGCTCTCTTTGGATCAGAGAAATGATTGCAAATGGTTTGATTCACTGCAAACGGGCTGTCAGGAGACCTAGCGACTCATATTTCTGCTCTCATGCAGCATCAACCACCAGTTACCGGCAAACCGGTTTGCTTTAAGTATTAAGGGTCGGCCACATATTTACGTATTTAGTGACTTGAACGCCATTCATTCGGTGTGTTAATGTTGTATTTCAGCATTTCTTTCTTTATGATAAATCACATAAGGTTTTTGATTCCATGGAGAAGCTTCTGGTAACATTCTGGCTGATTATTTGAATATTTTTCTTCTAATTCTTCAAACTCGGTGGAGTTTATTTAAACGAGCTGGTTCCCTGGAACAGACTTGGCTTGCATGCATAGTGTTAAATAAAAGTTTTATAGGATTCAATTCAATTCAATTCAATTCAATTTTATTTATATAGCGCCAATTCATGAAACATGTCATCTCAAGGCACTTTACAAAGTCAAATTCAAGCATATTATACAGATTGGTCAAAAATGTCCTATATAAGGGAACCAGTTGATTGCTTCAAAGTCCCAACAAGCAGCATTCACTCCTGGAGTCGTCTGCATTGTCCATGGCTTTGCAGCAATCCCTCATACTGAGCAAGCATGAAGCGACAGTGGAAAGAAAAACCACCCATTAGCGGGAAGGAAAACCTCCACCAGAACCGGGCTCAGTATGAACGGTCATCTGCCTCGACCGACTGGGGGTTACAGAAGACAGAGCAGAGACACAACAAGAGAGACAAAAAAGCACAGAAGCAAACATTGATCCAGTGATATGTTCTATATTAGATGATAATAGCGGGTGAGCCGTCTTCTGTAGATGATGTCTCAGATAACAGAACGCCAGACCAGATGTACTTACTATGAAGATAAAAGAGAGAGAACAGAAAGTTAAAGCAGAAATGACAACACGTAATGCATAATTGAAGAACAGTAGAACTCTATAGAGTGAGAAAATTAGATCGTGATGTCCTCCAGTAGCCTAAGCGTATAGCAGCATAACTATAGAGGTAGCTCAGGGTAACATGAGCCACTCCAACTATAACCTTTGTCAAAAAGGAAGGTTTTAAGATTAGTCTTAAAAGTAGACAGGGTGTCTGCTTCACGGACCAAAACTGGGAGTTGGTTCCACAGGAGAGGAGCCTGATAGCTAAAGGATCTGCCTCCCATTCTACTTTTAGAGACTCTAGGAACCACCAGCAGACCTGCAGTCTGAGAGCGAAGTGCTCTGTTAGGAACATACGGGGTAATCAGAGCTCTGATATATGATGGAGCTTGATTATTAAGGGCTTTATACGTTAGAAGGATAATTTTAAATTCTATTCTTGATTTAACAGGAAGCCAATGAAGGGAAGCTAAAATTGGAGAAATATGATCCCTTTTGTTGATTTTCATCACAACTCTTGCTGCAGCATTTTGGATCAGCTGAAGACTTTGAACTGCATTTTGTGGACTTCCTGATAGTAAAGAATTACAATAGTCCAGCCTTGAAGTAACAAATGCATGGACTAGTTTTTCAGCATCACTCCTGGACAGAATGTTTCTAATTTTGGCGATATTCCGGAGGTGAAAAAAGGAAACTCTGGAAACCTGTTTAATATGGGATTTAAATGACATGTCTTGGTCAAAAATAACACCAAGGTTTTTTACTTTATTACCAGAGGCCAAGTTAATGCCATCCAGATTAAGTGATTGATTAAGAACTTTATTTTTTGAGGACTCTGGTCCAAAGATTACAACTTCTGTCTTGTCAGAATTTAGATGCAGGAAATTTAAAGTCATCCAGCTTTTGATGTCATCAAGACATGACTGTAGTTGAAGTAATTGATTGGATTCATCAGGATTTATGGATAAATACAACTGAGTGTCATCAGCATAACAGTGGAAATTAATCCCATGCTGTCTGATAATTTTGCCGATCGGAAGCATATATATAGTAAAGAGAATTGGTCCAAGGACTGAACCCTGTGGTACTCCACAGGTGACCCTAGAGTTTGAGGAAGATTTATTATTAACATGAACAAACTGGAATCTGTCCGACAGATAAGATTTAAACCAGCCTAATGCTTTCCCCTTAATCCCTACAGTATGTTCAAGTCTTTGTAGGAGAATATTGTGATCAACTGTATCAAATGCAGCACTGAGATCTAACAGGACAAGTACAGACACAAGTCCATTATCTGAGGCCATGAGAATATCATTAGTGACCTTCACCAGAGCTGTTTCAGTGCTATGATGAGCTCTGAAGCCTGACTGAAACTCCTCAAGTAGGTCATTGCTTTGTAAATGTTCACAAAGTTGATTAGCAACTACTTTCTCAAGAATTTTAGATAAGAAAAGAAGATTAGATATAGGTCTGTAGTTTACTAGCTCATCTTGATCGAGAGAAGGTTTCTTAAGTAAATGTTTAATAGCTACTTTAAAAGCCTGTGGTACATATCCATTTACTAAGGATAGATTAATCATGTCCAAAATAGTGCCACTGATCAATGGGAATATCTCCTTAAACAACTTGGTTGGGATTGGGTCTAACATACAGGTAGAAGGTTTAGATGAAGCTAAGATTTTAGATAGCTCAGAAAGCTCTACTGCTTCTAAACAGTTCAAATACTGTGCAGGTTCTAAAGATTCCTCCAATGCTGCCTCACGTACTGGGGACGAGGTAATCATGTTTGGGAGGATGCCAATTATTTTATTTTTAATGGCATCAATTTTATTTATGAAGAACCCCATAAAGTCTCATTAAGCATCAGAACATCCACAGGACTTAATTACTGCTAAGAGCTAAGGGAATGGATGGATCAACAGAGCTGTGACTCTGGCTAAGTTTGGCAACTGTACTGAAGAGAAATCTAGGATTATTTTTATTCTCTTCAATTAATGATGAAAAATATGCTGCTCTAACTCTGCGAAGGCTCTTATTATACAACAATAGTTGTATCAATAATGCTGGGGTCATCATTGATTCAGAAGGTCAATCTTAGCCCTCTCCAACCATTCCACAATCAGTTTGCAGATGTTTTGGGGACGTTGTCCTGTTGGGACGTTGTCCTGTTGGGACGTCCCCTGGTGTTCAGGTATCTGGCAGAGAAATGCCACCGCCATCTTGGTGACAGTAGATACCTTTTTCTTAGTGCAAGGACTTTAACTCGCTTTATCTCGGCTCTCTCTTGGCCCATTTTGTAGGATTAATGAATTTTAATTACATGACAAATTTCCATTAATTTGAATTGAGAAATATTTATGAAAAACGTTCAAATCAAAATGGTTTGTGACTCATTCATGAGTAAAATATAAAAATACGATATATGTAATATTGTTAATGGAACTGAAGTAAAAATGGCTCATTCTTTCCATAGCAATGTTAAATCAGTATGACTGTGGATGGTGACGTTCCAGCAGATTCTACCTTAAGACTTTTAACCCTTTGAGGTTTCTGAGTTGTAACCAGGAGGGCATATCTGCATGTTTGCATCTTTAAAGCCCAAAAAATGTTTGAATACTGTATGCGTACACATAGATGCTCTCAGTCATCGTAAACTTTCATAATCACAATCCTTTCAGCAAAAAAAACCAAGAAAGTTTTAGTCCGAAACAACTTAAACTGTTAATTAAAAGCCAAATCAACAATGGAAGCAATAGATTTATAACAAAAAACTAGTTCTTGTGTCTCTGAATTTGATGTGGCAGAAGCGTGGAACAATAAGGCAACCATTACAGCCCCAGTAGCACCAGACGACCTGTTCACCGAGTCTGACAACGGACTTTAGCCCTCCAGCTGTAACACAGAGGTGTGTTGGTGTGCTGCTGAGAAAGTGCCTCTAAAGACAGCAAGGTTTACATGAAAACTGCAAATGGTGACCGAAAAAAAAAAAATCCCGATTTCCATCCAACTCTGTGATGAAACAGACTAATGGAGCAAATATGCGCTCCCTTCCTGTTCATGGCAGGAAATGTGGAGAAGAAAGGTTCCAGGTAAAGAGCACTCTCAACCAGGGAGCTGTGGCATATTGCTCGCATGGATGGAAGACGTTCACAGGGAGCGCATTATTTACATTATGAAATGTCAGGCATTAAGTACTCCAGCCTGTCACTCAGGTGGATTTGGGCTGACGTTGTCTGTCAGTCTGAGACCAAGTTCTCGCTTCTGCAGACGTGCAGAAACCTGCATGCAAAACAAGTCCAGTAAAAGCAAATGGAAGCAGCGAAATCAGAAAATGCAGCGTGGAGTCTGGATCCTTTGTGCCCGAACGCAGAATATCAGAGGAGCTTGCGACAGATTAATGAGGCGTCGGTCACACGGCGCCCTCCAAAGGGGTGCGAGAAGCTCTCTCACATATGCTGCCTCAGTCACGGTCTCACACTCTTCTTCATGCTGTTGAGGGAATCTATATTTGCATCCCCACAACCATGGCAACACCCTGGTTCCTGCTAAACTCTGAGTCTATTCACCAAATGCACACTGGTGCTGTTTCACTGCTGCACCAGAAGGGGACCATGACTTGTCCCTTTGCAGACTGCTGAGGCCGAGTGAAGCAGATCACAAGCTGTCCATCTGGTGAGAGTCAGGTTACCAAACGGTGCCAAAATGGCACAGAATAGTCCGGACTCCACCTGGATTTACTTTAATCTAAACATGGATACCTTCTCCACTACTTGTTGTGTTGACACCAAACTTGCTACAGATTTAACTAAGATGTTGTAGAAACAATTTATTGTGTTTGTTTCCTTCTTTACACCAAAAGTAAGACGTTTTGTACGTAGATGTCTGTTTTTATGTTAGGGAGGATTTATTTATAGGTATCTAAATCATTTACTCAGGCCCAGAATAATTTGCTCTCAAATGTTCACATCCACATCATCCTCCAGGGCCTTTATGTTAGTTGATAACAAGATTAGCAGTTAAGCGTGGCACAAGTTGAGAAATGCCTTACAAAGTATGAGTGTGCATTTTTAGGAAAATAGACCCTCAGGCTTAAGATGAAAGTCTGGCTGCTTAAAAGTAAGAAGTTTGAACAGTTACAGTTATTAATAAATGATATGTAGAGTTCATAAAGATCTGATTGGTCTTTTTCATTATGAGAATGGTTGCTGTAATTAGAAATATCCTCCCGACTGTCGCCCTGTACTTGCTGACAATAAGGGATTGCTGCAAAATTAATGACTCAAACTGAGTCATTAATTTTGACTTTACCAGTTTTATTCTGAATTCTGTTGTATTTTAATGGGATTGATTTGATCGTATGGAGTTAGATCTAAATCTGCCTACATGTTTCCATATAGTTGAAGGAATCTGAATATGTTGAATTCAGTTAGGATCAAACTTGCTTCCATTTGACTGGACATGAATTTGACGTGCTGTGAATTGGTGCCACATAAATAGACTCTTCTGAATCGACATCTAGGCTAAAACCAGGAGAAATTTGGTGAAGAAGTCGAGTTCAGTGAATGTCTAAAATAAGTTTTAATATTTAACAGAAATCTCAGCTGTTTCTCTATTAGCAAGAATAAATAATGAAATGATCTGAACAAAGCAGGATCACCGGTCTGTGGTCTGTAATCCATATCCAGATCTGGGAGAGTAAATCGCTGCTCCATTAACAATATTACATAAAACAATAATTCCTGGATGCAACACCTTATTCATAAAATCACAATTATAAAAATGTATTGACATAGTGAAACACCAGACAGCTCTGATTCTATACAAAGCAAAAATAAAAGTAAACAATTACCAGGAAACATTAAAAGCTGTTAGGGAGAGATTGTGTATTTAAGGGTGAACCTCAGTTTAAAACACGGAAATTCAGAACCACTAGAAAACGTTTTGTGGAGTTAATCTGATTATTAAAATAAAGCAACGTCCAAACATAGACGAGTTCAAATCATCATAAAAACACGTTAATTACTGGATATATGTAAAACTGTCATTATTTTTGCTGCTAGTTGTTGTTTAGTTCATACAGTACCTTAAGTCATTATTCCAAGAAAATAATCATTATATTTGCCACTGTGATTATTGAATATAACTTTTTTTAATTCCCATAAGCATCCTATGTATTAAATGCATATGTTAATGTTATTTATGTAAGATTTTGTAGGGGTTGTAAGGATAAATGAATAAAGAGTGTGAATATATATAAGTTTACTTTTCCACTCACTGCATTAAATATGTAAATCATAAAACATCATGTTGCATGTAGTAAATATTCTTGTGCATATTTAAAAAATACTAAATGCTAAACTGGAACATATACTCATTAAGCATCAGAACATCCACAGGACTTGTGTTCCCACTTGTTTGTTCCTCATTATGTCTGGGACACATATTGTCAAAGCATCTCCGTCGTTGTTTAATGGCTGCTACTTTTATTTTGGCGAGTTTCCTGCACAAACACACAGAGCTCTCTCTGTAGACGCATGTGGCGCTGGTTGGAAATTAGGATGCATGCTGAGCAACTGATATTCTTGTTCACGAGTACAAATTCAGCTCTGCCTCAGATGACATCCAGGAGGCATCTGGTTGTCATAATTGAGCCCGAGCGCCTTCATGTTCCAACGATGCTTCACATGAAACCACATTTCATTCTTCCAAGACGGTGCATTTGTTTTTCTCCACAAGCAGGGATGTTATGAGCAAACTGTCCCACCTAAAGCATAGGCAGGTGTATTTAGCTGCAATTAATGTAAGTTAGATTCTTTAGGGAGCAAACATCTGTTTGTAGGACTTTATGTGACCATTTTTAGCCTTATTTAACGGATTTAAACAAATCGATGTGCCATTGTGATGGGAAATATGGAAAAATGTCTTAGTTAACAGAACGTTGTGAGCCAAGTTAAGCAGTTGAGAAGCTGCAGAACATGGGCTGATTGAACCCTGAAGATCTGCTGAACTCTGGGAGAAATGACTTGATTATGTGGAAAGTCACTGAGTGAATGTTTTCGGTGTTGGATATAGACAACAGGTTGGAGTCCTGTTTGTGGTGTTTGTGGACGGCATTTCAAGGTGTAGACCTGGACATGGACCAGGTCTGAACCAGATGGTCTCATCTTTCTTTTTTTGCAGATGATTTGGGCCTTCAGTGATCACAGGAGAGTTTTATATTAAGGTGTGAAAAATGGAAGTCTCCAAGTACGTTCACACCAAAGCAAAAGATTTGTCTTTTTCTCATTAATCGCCGGCGGTTGGTCGCTTGACATTTCTCCTTTCCCTCGCTAACAATCCGTTCTGACAACACAGCCAGTTCTCCCCCAGCTCGCTTCATTGATGGATTTTACTGAGCGAGACACGGAGATGTACGTAACGTAGAAATCCAAACCAGGGTGTCGGCGTCCCTGGGTCTACCAGTTCCTCCAGAGATGCACCCGGTTCTGCAGGTACCACAGCCTGGTGCTGCGTCTGGATGACGGTCGCTTTCAGTGGTTCCTCCGTCTTTCCCAGGAGGGGAGATGCTGCCACTCATTGGGGGACGGAGGCCCCACTGGGACACAATCTACAGGCATCTTCCGTCAGTAAAGCCATCATTTCTCAACAGAATCAGAACCTAATTGTACTTTCTAAATATGTAACATGAAATGTTTGTGCTTAAATAAATGGCGAGGAGCACCCTTAGCGCGACTCAATGTGACAGAAAAGTTCAGATTGTTGAACTTGAGTGAAGTTTTGCATCGCTTGAAACGTGTTGTTCTCATCGCAGACCGTTAATTTGCTCCTGAACGCACCTTTAGATCAGGATAACGGTGAATCTCTCGCTCCATTGGCCTTGTTCGCGTTGGGTGTGAACGTACCTTTAAGCTACATTCACACTGCAGGCTGTTAGGGTTTGTTTTAATTTGTGTAATTCTTTAATAAAACGTAAAGCTGGTCTAATGACATATAGGCTGTGTGGCATTCTTAGTGGACCAGCTCTCCCTGTGATTCAGATGTGTGGTTTCGCTTAGTTTAAGACATCCACAGATTAACGTGCCGTAAAACAGAAACTGTCTCCACGGCACATTTTTTCTTTCAGATATCACGCGAGGAGACGCTGCTTTAAGGGATGTAAGGTTTAGGAAAAGAACATGTGGATTTGAGTCGGTGCGCTTCATCCTCGGGAGGTCGGCCGTGTTGTTTTGTTGTAGGAGTGAAGAAAGCAGCTCGCTGTTTAAGGAAGTAATGCAATTATTTCTAGAAGTGTTCAATGAAGCTTCAAAGAAAAAGAAAAGAAACAGTAACAGGAAAGAAAGTAAGAAAGAGTCAATTATAAGAGATATTCACATTGTTAAAGAGAGAATTCACCAACGCTTTATTTATATTCAACCTAAGATATTTTTAGACTTACTAAGATTCTGTAGAGTTCACTTCCACAGAAATCCATCTTCAAAATTGAAGGCCGCTGTTCTCATCTGATTATCTTCATGTTGAGATGCAGCGATGAACAATTTTATCTCAAAAATATATCAGTAAAGAAAATGAAAAAAGCCTGAAAATATTCTGCTACTGAGCAAATATAAAAAGAGCAGAAAAATTATTTTCTTAATCTGACTTCATGGCCAACATCGTAAAAATAATGTGCAAATTTTTTCTTCCCTTATATGTTAATTTTAAATATTAACATTGCTGAGATAATAATTAAAGACGTTTGGAAGATATGAAAAGTTGAAGAGTATGAAATAAATCATTAAAACCTTTTAAAACTGAAACAGGACCTAAAATAAGTTCAAAAATGATAAAAGTGAGCCAATGGGTTCTAATCTGTGTGTTTGGGCTCAATATCTGGTCTAAAAGGTTGAACTCTGGCAATAAAAAAACATTTCTTTTAACATATTTAATGTAATGTAAAGAAATTCTGATTATGATCATAAATAAGCTTATTTTACACAATTTGAAGTGTTCATTGGCAGCTGTGCTGTTAATTTCTTTCTCTCAGTGTCTATGCAACTAACTACAGCTGCAGCTTTATCCTAACTGACATTGAGAAAAATGTTCTTCCATCCAAAATGTAATATCTACATTTCTATAGAGGAAGAAAAGCATCATTTGTTTAGGGTACCACCAGCGTAGCTATGGACATTTATGCCTCCTCTCCTGGTCACAGGATGAAATTCCAGCACATAAAGATGAAAAAGTGTGGGACCCAAAGTTAAGCCTTGTGGAACTCCTTATTATCGCTTGGATGAAGCATTACCAAGTTTACAAAGTTTTTTCTGTGTTTGAGATGCAAACAGAACTACAGAGTCCAGTCAGTCCATGTCTGTCCAGTGAAACTGTTCTCAGAACTAATATTAAGGTTTATTCTGATCCGTCTCGCATCTTCTCAAGGTCCGCACTGAGGTTTGTATAGTTTGGGTAGATCTGAAAGCTGATTTATCTCAGGAATGTTACATAAATGGTTTATTAATTGGTTAAAAACAAGGTCTTTCTAAAACTTTACTGCAAAAAGGAAAGTTTAAAATAGGTCTGAAATTGTTTTACACTAAGGTTACAATGTATGAGATTTATTTTGTTTAGAAAGTATATATACTGTACATATTTGTGTTACCATTAAATTAAAAATATATAATTTTAATTTAGTAAGAAATACTTGTGTGGTTATAGATGCATCAACCCTAATTAAGAAGAGTTTAATTCTAGGTATAGTGAATTAATTATAAATGAATTTAAGCCTCGTTAGCTTTACCTGTACATGACAGATGGATGTTACATCATTCCACACATTTAGGGCTGCACCTTAAAAATTCAGCAGTTGTACTGAAGTTGTTTTTTCCTCCGTGATGATTTTCTTTCATTCCCTCCCGTGTCAAATCTATTTCCTTCTCACTAACACGCACCTTGTGTCTGAGCCACGCTCCTCTGGCGTCACGCTACAATTACAACGCCAGCTTCCAAATCAGGTTGTGAACATCCAGTTTTAATGTCAGCTGAGTCTAATCTGCGTGCTTTCAGAGCCGTTAGTTAGCACGCCCTGCTGAGAGGAGACGTCCACGCAACCCAACAGGAAAACAACCGTGAAGAAAGCCACCGTACGCTGTGTGGCCTTAAACCATCCTTCTGGTACGAGCCTGCCTGGGAGTGATCGGCAAGGCGGATGCAGTCCCGCTCCAGTGAGCAGCGCTAGCTCGCCGTCAGGCTGCGTACGCCCATAAACAAAGCGGGCCCCCCTCCCTCTGCCTTTATAGGAGCAAACATCCCCTGCGACTCCCACACAAATAAGCCATTATTTCTCTTATATGCGTTTTAAACCCTCTGGAGTCATCTCTTGACTGGAACTAAACATTTTTACAGGTTATATTTTCAGACACTCCCGTCTGAGGCTTCATGTGTACAGACTTTATTTAAGCGTGGAACAGCAGGCCCAGAGGTACTGCCCACAGACACGCTCTGATTGCTCCTGCCATTCTTTGCGTTTCAATAATCCAACCGGCAACATTTCCTTTTTGTGTTCTCTCCTTTGCAGTCGACTCAATTTATGACCTCGTCAATTTGCAGTAAATAGGCAGGTAGAGAAAAAGCCGCCGCACCAGTTTGTTCTGGCCTCTATGCAGCCGCAGTTCTTTAAGGCTTATTTCCTCTTTCTGAATTGTATTAAGCATTCAATTGTATTCAATTGTATATTCAATTATATATATATATATATATATATATATATATATATATATATATATATATATATATATATATATATATATATATATATATATATATATAGCGCCAATTCATGATACACGTCATCTCAAGTCTCTTTCCAAAGTCAGACTCCATCAGCTCCTCCAGGTTGGTCAGAAAGTTTCCTCTCTAAGGAAACCCAGCAGGTTGCATCAAGTCTCTCCAAGCAGCATTCACTCCTCCTGAAAGAGCGTAGAGCCACAGTGGACAGTCGTCTGCATTGTTGATGGCTTTGCAGCAATCCCTCATACTGAGCATGCCTGAAGCGACAGTGGAGAGGAAAACTCCCCTTTAACAGGGAGGAGAACCTCCAGCAGAACCAGAACCAGGCTCAGTGTGAACGCTCATCTGCCTCGACCCACTGGGGCTTAGAGAAGACAGAGCAGGAAGTATAAAATCTGTAATCTTCTTAGGGTGAAATACTTAACCAGCCAATCAGAGGAGGAAGCTGGTTTTCCACCATTCTTTTGGATGTAAATCTGTCCGATCTAATTTTAAAGGAAGGTTTTGGCGAGATGCATCAGCCTCCACTGAGCTACATCTTAACGTGTGTTTATATCTGTGCTTTTCACATCAGTCTCACACCTGAAAGAGATGTATTTGTCGTTCTGAAGTTCTGCAAGGCTGCAGAACCTGGATGTTTTAGGCCATCCACGCAGAGTTCAGCCAACTCGTCAAACCGTTCAGGTTTTCCACTGAGTCGCTGCACTTTGAGTTCAGTTGCTGCCTCACACATGCTGACAGTTTGCTGATTACTTTTCACTGCATGTCTGATGAGATGACGGGTTACCTTTGACACAACCAAAAAGCAAGTAGAGTCAGATAAAACCCAGCAAAAAGCCCTAGGCCTGCCTTTCAGGGTAATTACAACGTGGCACCTCACCGGCAGTCGGATGGAGGCAGACAGGAAATAATGGCGCTGTAGCAGATATGGTTACATAAACCTGAAGCACAAACAAGAATAAAGCTGCATGTTCCCTTCCACTTCTCTAAACGGATCAAATTCTGGCAGGCTTTGGTGTACAAGGACAAAGAGAGAAAATTTCTAAAATATCTCGACTTTGACAGCAGAGGAACTAAAGGCTCCTACATTCGGACAGGAAAGATTTGTTACCAGTTCTGCTTTTACCAGAACCTTTTTTCCTGTGAACCAATCTGTTTGAAACAGCTAAAAGGGGAATCGCTAACTTCACGATACAGATCCTCTCTGACAAAGTTAGTTTAATGTATTTCATCTTTGGCCTGGACGATATAGAAAAAAAGCATATTGATAAAATAGAAATCATTTGATCGATATCGATAATTATTAACAAATTCTTTTTTTTTTTTCCAGTGTCCTGTCTAGCAATGTGGCAATAAGAATATTGATGTCTTAATGCCAAATAGAGCTCGACAGATTTTACTTTCACAAGTGGAGCAAACAGCTTTCGCCATAATGCTCCGCTTGATTTATGCGTGTAAATAGCTTTATTGTGATTCCTGCAGGGAGAATTTCAAATTATATGGACACTACAATGGGAAAGTAGGAGAGTAAAAGAAAAACAAGAAGAGAAGAAAAAAAGAAAGAAGAGGTGAAAGAAAGAAGAGATAAAAGGAAGAGAATGATAAAACGTCCTCCGTCTGCTCCGTCACCTGGAAAGAGACACAAAAAGAACAGCACAACCAACAGACATAAAGCAACAGATACAATCGTGTAACACCTTGATACCATTGCTAAATCATATGTATTATTATTTAAGCTGACATGTGTAATGTGATACCTAAAAAAGAAAGTAAAAGAAAGTAAATAAATGAATTATAGCCTTTCTGTATATAAGTGAACATTTAATACCTGGGACCCGGCACCTGTGGGAGTTTGTGAGAGTGCACTAGTTTAGGTGAAAATTTAACCAGAAGGAAATAGCTCGATAGTGATTGTGGAGAACCGAAGACCCACCTTCCCTGAGCACAGAGGCAGGAGTCAGGGGACCCGTAACCCCGGACTCCCAAAGGGGCCCCCAAAGCAAAGCGCCCGAGAGGGGCCTTCACAGGAAATCCGCAACCCCCCAAGAGCCGCGGGGACGAGCCCGTGGGCTCCACCGGCAGCCAGCCCCGCTGAAGTCCCGGGGGCCAGAGGCCCCAGGGGCGCCCCGCCCCCGCGGCAGGGGCCCCAGCCGCCCCCCGGGGGGCCAGGCCCCGCAAAGCCACCGCCGGGAATGGGCCGGCGCCCACCCGGGAACCCGCCCCAATCCCGAATTATTAACAAATTCAAAACATTTATTTTAAGTGCAGCCCTGGTTATTTTATGTTGTGGCTTAGCGACCTATTTGAATTCAAACTCCATCCTTCATTCAACCAACTTTTTACCAAACTGAAAGTTTTTAGAAAAGAAAAAAAGAACGAGTGCTTTCTGAACTCTCTGAAAGGGGCGGAGCTTGGTTTCCAGGTCTGCGTTTGTGATTGGTTGGGAGGATATAACGACTCTAATATTAATCTACATGGCTAGAATTCCAAAAGAAGGAAAACTGTTGTTCTGTTGAACTTTTTATTGACCTTTTTTATCATCAATATACATCTATCGATCGATATATATTGTTATTGAATTGTCGTCCAGCCCTAATTTCTCTTTTTTTTGTGCTTGGTAAGGATTAACCCCAACTATCTGTCACAAACCTAAATCTCACCATTCCAAAGTCTCGTTAAATAAACTACAAGACAAGATCCTGGCAAGAATTGGGGGGGGGGGGGGGGGATCATCATTTTATTGTTTTTACAAATTTCAGAAGTTTGACTAGTCCGTATATTTTATCTTTGTCTAATTCTAACAAGGTCTTCGTCCCATCCTGATGGAATTTCTTCACACTTTGATAAAAAATTATCGTTTTTTTACTGTGAAGCAGAACTTCGTTTGTGTTTTTACTGCCAGGCAGATGTTAAATTAAGTAGAGCGTGTTAACTTGAATGTAGCAACAAATGTGTCTTTGGATTTTGAAAATTATGATGGTGATTACAATGTAATACTCTGCCATGGTGAGTGAAGCTAAAATTGGATCCCTGAGCTTCAGAGTCCATTCTGCCTTCCTTTATTCCCAAAGAATCATCTGCTGGTGCCTTTTAACAGCGTTAACAATAAATGGCTTTTTTACATGTTAGAACAAGTTTCTTCGGCATCAGATTATTTCTACACCCCGTAATTTAATTAAATCTCAAATATGAAAATTTCCCAAAAAACACTGGATTGTGGCTCTGTTTTAAATGAAGGAGCTTTATATATATAAAAAAAAGTTAGGAAGGCGCTGGTGTTCTTTGTATCGCAGCAAACCCAATCATGCTACCATAAAAACACCTAATAAAGCCGGTAAGGACAAGCTTTAGCCTCGTGTAGTTGCAAGCGACTCAGTATGTCCATACGGTAAAGCAATGTCTTCGCACAAACATCAGCACGCTGATTTTCGGCCGTGGTGCTAATGCCTGGCCGCCCTCGGGTGTGATTGACACTTTGATGTGAATGATGGTGACAGAAGTGATGTGTACAGAGAAGCTCTGCACCGTTAGGAAGGCACTGATGCAAGGCTCCCAGCCTCAGCGCCAAAGTGAAGCAAACTCACAGAGCAGATTTCTGAAAAAAGGGTCAGTTTAACGCCCCATGAAATGTATTAAGTTAGCGCAAGCAGCTGAAATGACACAGAAATAGTGTGATTTGGAGGACAGAGTTCAGCTGACACTTTCTGGTTGCAGATTTGCAGTTGGAGGCATGAAGATTCAATTACTGGCCGTGGTGTTTATGTTGTCTGCTTGTCTGCCCCCCCCCCCCCAACGTTGCAATTCAGATCGACAAGAGTGATTCTTGCAGCTGCTTCAAGAACGCCACAGGTCCTTTTCCCATCTCACACGTTGATCTAGTTCTGAATTGTACGGGACATTTCTGAGGCACAAATTGAATCGCGGGCAATCTGTAAACCAGAGGAATGTGTCTGAAAGGGAAGATGAAAAAGGACTTTTTTTCTCTTTTTTCAAGAGCCCCCAGCACTTTGGCTGAGAGAGCCTCATGAGACGGCCGGTCAAGTTAATTGACCAAGTCTGATAAAACACGGAGACACCGAGTGGTGGAAATGGCTCAGAAAGAACTCGACTAAATGAGCGAGAAAAAAAAATTCAATGAAACTTTTTGACAAATGCAGGATTTTGCTTGACAAGCCGCTTTTTTTCCTCCTGACTTTGCCCACTCACTCTCTGACATGATGCAGACCAAACGCTTTGTGTTCAAAAGCAAAAGCTACAGAGCTTTTTTTTCCTCCTTTCCTCAGCCTTTCAGAAAAACCCACACATTTCCTGCGCTGCATGCAAAAATGACCCAACGTTACAATAAATATTTTAACGAGTCGGATTCGCGCTGGGATTCATTATGATCAATAACTTTCTGCTTCTCGTCCAAATGCTGCTGCTTTAGAAAAGACATGCCATGCTTTTGAAGACTTCATATCTCGTTCAGTGGTGAAGTTTACAAGCTGTTCCGGCTCTTCTTGTCTGCCACAGGTCTTCATGCTCTGCCATACCTGTGTGTCCATGTTGGAAATTAATGCCGTCCAAAGTTTACAGCTCCAAATGATGTATTTTCTAAAAAAAAAAAAAGCTAATCTTAAGAAGTTTTTCTACAAGCCGTAATGGTGTTATCATGTTTTCATCATAGCGTTAATCTTTACAAATGAAGTGCTTCTTTCGCTGGTAGATATTACGTGCCTGCTATAAACTAAAGAGTCGGAAAGGTGCAGACAGCCATTAAATTTATTTAATAACGTATGTTGGATGCCAAAAATGCCTTTCCTTACAAATGTGGCACCATTTAAAGTGAAATAAACTGGTTTTCCAACATTATAAGATTTATTGCTAAGAAGCCAAAAAATAAAAATTCATATCTAAATAATCTAGAATAAATAATCAGATCGGGTTAGTGGTGATTCTACAGTAAATGACCACCTTACTCGTAAAATGATGTGCTTTCCTATATTCCGCTATTTTAGGTGGTCTACACTTCTCTAGCACCTTTTCAAGTGCCGAGGACCCCAAAGCCATTTACCCAAGATTCAGTCATTCACCCACACGTTCCCTCGCTGACGGCGGTGAGCTACATTTCAGCCAGCTGCCCTGCGGCAGACTGACAGAAGTGGGGCTGCCAGACAATCTGCGCCACCGGGCCTCTGACCACCGGCAGCAGGCAAGGCAGGTGAAGGGTCAGAGCGGGGCCTCGAACCGCTAACAGGAGGAACCCCCTAGATGCCTTATAGAGTGCTGGCAGAATGCTGCTTTTTTTACCAGTACTAATGGTTTTAGCTTGTTCCTAACATTGCTAACAAACCAGATCTATTTTAGAAGAGTTTGCTTTCTTCAGAGGACAGCATACACTCTGTAAATTTGTGACTTTTCCTGGCGGCTCACGTAAAGGAAATTAAATCATGCAAAGGAACCATTTTCGTCCATCCATCCTCTTCCACTTATCCGGGGTCGGGTCGCGGGGGTAGCAGCTTCAGTAGGGAGGCCCAGACGTCCCTTTCCCCAGCCACTTGGACCAGCTCCTCCGGGGGAATCCCAAGGCGTTCCCAGGCCAGCAGAGAGACGTAGTCTCCTCAACTGGCTCCTCTCGACGTGGAGGAGCAGAGGCTCTACTCTGAGTCCTCCCCGGATGACTGAGCTCCTCACCCTATCTCTAAGGGAGAGCCCAGACACACTACGGAAAAAACTCATTTCGGCCGCTTGTATCCGGGATCTCGTTGTTTCGGTCATTACCCAAAGTGACCATAGATGAGGGTAGGAACGTAGATCGACCGGTAAATCGAGAGCTTTGCCTTTTAGATCAGCTCTCTCTTCACCACAACGGACCGGTACAGCGCCCGCTTCACAGCAGACGCTGCACCAATCCGCCTGTCGATCTCCCGCTCCATCTTCCCCTCATTCGTGAACAAGACCCCAAGATACTTGAACTCCTCCAATAGCGGCAGCACATCCTCCCCAACCAAGAGGAGGCACTCTACCCTTTTCTGGCTCAAGACCATGGTCTCGGATTTGGAGGCACTGATCTTCATCCCGGCCGCTTTTTTGTTAGGAAATTTTGTATTAGGTCTGAACAAATATACTGCAAACCATGGCAACCTGGCAGTACTGTGGCTTGATCTGTCAAATGCTTACAGAACAATACCCCACAAGCTAGTGGAGCTGACGCTGAAGACCTACCATAACCCCGAGCGATTTCAGGCGATCCTGCAGTACTACTTCGACGGATTTAATATGCGTTTCACCTGTGGAGAATTCACCACCAACTGGCAGAGACTGGAAGTGGGCATTGTCACGGGCTGCACAATTTCAGTGATCCTGTTTTCCGCAGCGATGAACCTTCTCGTCAAATCAGTAGAGAAGTTGCGTCGAGGTGCAGTACTTGCAAGTGGAGTCCAGACGGTGCTGATTCGAGCATTCGTGGACGATCTGACCGTAACAGCAAGATCAGTACCAGAAGGAAGATGGATTCTGGAGGACTTGGTTGAGATCACCAATTGGGCAAGGATGGAGTTCAAACCGGCAAAATCTAGAAGCCTGGTTCTGAGGAAAGGTCGCGTTCAGGATCGGTATCGCTTCAAAATCGGAGAGAACACCATCCCAACTGTCCAAGAAAAGCCTGTGAAGTGCTTGGGGAAGTGGTACAGGGCGGACCTCAATGACAGGCAGAGTGTGAAGGAGATGCTTAGCCAGGCAGAAACTTGGATGACGTCTCTGGAGAAGAGCGGCAAAGAAAAGGCCAAGACAGATGTCCAAAGGGCCTCGTTTTATACATTTTACCAGGGCAGGAGAAAGTGGAGTAGCAGGAGGGAGGAGCAAGGGGGTCCTGGCCATGGCAAATGACTGAGAGATGCGTGCAGACCTAAAGAAGCAGCTCAAATTCCCTGAGGAGATAGCCCACACTAGCCTGAGACCTGACATTGTTCTGAGGTTTAAAGGTACCAAACAGGTGGTGCTCATCGAGCTGATGAGCACCATTTTATAACCCGCTAAAGCTACCCAACTCCTATTCCAGTCACAGAGACCTAGTGGTACCTTGAGGGAAGGAGACAGAGAGAGAGAGATGCCACTGGCCCACAGATGGTGCAGGGGCAAGTACCTGTAAAGATGGGCTAGTTGCAATACCCTTATCGTATTTTGCATATACAGAACCAATGAACTGGTCTTCTGGTTACAGACTCACTAATTTTTATTAGCTACACCTGGCTGTTTGCTTGTTAACACCAATAGTGACTGATGAAACCAGATTGGCAGTAACGTAAAGGTAGAGTGGACAATTTTTCTGGAAATGTAGGTAAAAAAAAACGCCCAAGTCCCTTTTTGGGTAAGGCCGTCTTACCTGCTCTTCCACAGTGATTGGCATGTGAGACAACCAGTAGATAAGATGATCCCCCCTGGAACTCAAAACCGAAAAAATATCATCCCTATATCCTTAATGCATTTAATTATCTGAAGGTGGTGAAGAAGGCAAAGTTTAAACTGAACATCAGAGTTGGTTAAGAAGTGAGTGACTGAACATGCTGAAGCGTGGCTGTTGGTGTCAGACGGGCTGGTCTGAGTACTTCAGAAGACTTCTTCCCTACTGGGATTTTCACAGAAAAAAAATCTCTGACATTTACAGATAATTATCCAAAAAGGAGAAATCATCCAGTGAGCAGAAATTGTGTGAAAGAAAATGCCTTGTTGGTGTCAGTTTGGAGGAGAATGGGCTTCACTGGTTCCAGCTGAACGAAAGGCAACAGTAGCTCCAATAACGGCTGGTTCCAACTAAGGTAGGCACAATGCCATCTAAACGCACAGCACAATAAACCTTGAAGCAAATGGACAGCAGAAGACCACACCGTATGTCACTCTAGTGAGAGGAAATGGAGGCAGTAAATTCACATAGAGTCCCCAGAACTGTACTATAAAAGATTTGAAAAACGTTGGTCCGGTGTTTCCAGATGGCCAGATCAGAATTTGGCTTTAAAACCATGAAAGCATGGCTCAATCCTGGCTTGTCTTAATAATCCAAGCAATAATTGGAGTGTTCAAAGATGACGCTGATCTGAAGGAATACACATCATCTTCTCTGTGCTATATTCACGTTTATACTGGTGCTGTCCAACCCACGAAGACTGTCAGAATGTTTCCTAACCAATAACCATGGCTAGACGGCCCATTGTGGTCCCTGCTGAAAGCCCAGGAGGCAGCCTACAGCAGAGGAAACAAGCTGGCCTACAGGAGGGGTAGGAGTGAGCAGAAAATGGTAATCCAGAAGGCAAAGCACAGGTACAAGCAGGGCATTCACAGCAACAACCAAGGTAAGATGTGGAGAGGCATCAGACCCATCATGGGCTATAAGCACAGCGACCAGCAGCTCAGTAACCAACAGCTCTCCCTGACACCTTAAACAACTTCTTTGCACGCTTCGACTCTCCAAGCAGCAGAAGGTCTGAACATTTTGCTCAGCCAAAGGTTCAGTATCAGCCCCTCGTCCTGCAGCGGCACCAAGTGACCTCCTCCTTAAAGACGGTCAGTATCAACAAGCATGCAGGTCTAGACACTAAAATCATCTGCTGACCAACTTGCAAGGGTTTTTCTGGACATTGTTATCATCTGCCTCCAGCTCTCCATGGTTCATGCCTATCTGAAGTCCTCCATCATTCTGCTTGTACCCAAAAAGAACAACAACCACCTGCCTCAAAGATTACTGTCTTGTTGCTCATATGCAGCATCCCAACACCTATGTTGGGATGTTATTTTGTGCTCATCAGCTCAACACTGTGCTCCCAGACATGCTGGCTCTGAAGCTCCACAACATGGATTCTCCACACCTCTCTGCTCCTGGATCAGTGACTTCCTCACCAACAGACCCAGGTGGTGAGGATGGGGAACATCTGCTCCACTGATACTCAGGAACACCACAGGGCTGTGTCCTCAGCACAGATCTCTTCACCCTTTTCTCCCAGGACTGTTTTGCTGGCCACCCCACAGACACAGTGGTGAAGTTTGTGGATGACAACACTGTAGTGGGTCTCATCTCCACCAATGATGAGTCCCACTACAGGGAGGAGGTCAACAATCTGACACAGTGGAGCTCCAGGAACAACCTGATCCTGAACACCAGTCAGACCAAGGAGGTCACAATAGACTACAGGAGGTCCAGGGAGGCTGAACACCTCCTCTCTACAGGGGGAGGTGGTGGAGGTGTGGACAGCGTAACGTTCTCGGGCATTCACATCTCCTCTGACCTCCTGGACCATAAACACCTGCCACCTGGTGAAGAAGGCCCAACAACGGCTCTTCTTCCTCAGGAACCTGAAAAGGTCTGGACTTTCCACTCAGCTGCTCGTAAACTTTTATAGAGCTACAAATGAAAGCATCTTGTGTTTCAGGGTGACAGTGTGGTATGGGTGCTGCACGGTGTAGGAGAGGAAGGATTTATCAGGGGTGGAGAGGACAGCACATGGGATTGTAGGATGCCATGGACAAGATCTGGACACAGTTTAAGCTACAAGAGTCCACAAAAGGACCAAATGCATTGCCACAGATCCCAACCACCTGGACAATTAACTTTGTCTCATTTCCATCAGGTAAACGCTTCAGGAACATTAAATAAAAAACTAATGGGCTTAAAGCACCTTCTTTCCCAAGGCTGTGAAGGATATCACCTATCACATTGTTTTGAACATTTTTTTCTTATCAGATGCTGAGGATTATTTGTACACTTTTAAGCTTTTTAGGGAGTGTTGTTGGTACATTGTGTTATATGTGAATTTTGAGCTGGCATCTCCCAAAAATGCCATTATGGTTCCATACTGACAATAAAAGACTCTTGAATCTTGAGCTGGTGGTGCCATAACGGTGCTGGGCATATTTTTTGGTACACTTTGGCCCATTATTGTTTAACCATCAGAGCCCACGTATTGTTGCTGAACATGTAAGTCCCTTTATGACCATGGTGTCCCATCTACTGATGGCTACTTCCATTTGGATAACGTCTTTTTTCTTTTTCATTGTGTCCCTTATTCAGAGGCATAATTTCATCTGCAAGAAAAATGGTGCCGTTTAAACAAAGGAAATGACACTAATGAGACAACACTAATTAGTTAATGGCAATGAAGGATGATTGTTAACATGTTTTCATTACAGCAACTTTTACAGCTTCTGTAAGAACAATTTCTTGTAACACTTGAGTGGTTTTAGGTATTTAAATGAGCTCCAGCATCCAAATTACTAGCAGTGCAGTTAGGAACTAGATTTGTAGACAAATCATTTAAATATTGTCAGTATTTCTTAAGAGAGATGTCAGAATAAAAATGGAGAGGAGTGGATGATACCCTTTGTAAAAGCATTAGATTTGTAGTTTCTTTTATTTATGATTCGTGTACATCTCTAATTGATTTTGAGTATTACAATACAAAGCTTCAGATGGGGATAATAGACCCACTTTAATTGTCTGCAATAAAGTCTTTCCAGCTACTTATAATTAAATCCATGAAACACTAATGTTAATTAATCCAGCATACAGCATTCAAAATTAGCATTTCAATGTGTGACTAATAGTTGAGGGAACACGGCAGCATGGTGGAAGTGAATAATGTCACATTAGTGCCGCAAATGAACACACTGGAAAGTCCGGGTACACTCTGTGATCCATAATAAAGCCTTCATCCTTTAAAGATGATCTTTGTTGATAGGGAAGGTGAAAGAGAGACACGTGGCTGCAACAGATACGCCCTGCAGACTGCAGCGTGTCGGAGTTCTCTTTAGTTCTGCATCACCTGACAGTTAGTGTTCTACCTGGTTTACCAACCAGCTGCAGGCAACACAAACCGTGCTATGAGCTATCGTTGCCTGACTAAGAAGAGGACTGACACTATCAAGCGAAGGCTTTTCTGTGTTTTCAATCGGCAAACAGTAGTTCTGAGTTAAGAGATGCATTTCTGTTTCATCCTATTAAGTAAAGGTAGAAATAACATTGGTCGCGGACAATTTGGACTGAACTATAAAGTGATTATATACAAACCGGATTCCAAAAAAGTTGGGACACTAAACAAATTGTGAATAAAAACTGAATGCAATGATGTGAAGATGGCAAATGTCTATATTTTATTCGTAATAGAATATAGATGACAGCTCAAAAGTTTAATCTGAGTAAATGTAACATTTTAAAGGAAAAATAAGTTGATTCAAAATTTCACAGTGTCTACAGATCCCAAAAAAGTTCGGACAAGGAGCAATAAGTGGCTGGGAAAAGGATATTGAGCATACAACGAACAGTTGGAAGACCAACTAACACTAATTAGGTCAATTGACAACAGGATTGGGTATAAAAAGAGCCTCTCAGAGTGTCAGTGTCTCTCTGAAGCCAAGATGTTAAGAGGATCACCTATTCCACCATTGTTGCACAGAAAGATAGTGCAGCAATACCAGAATGGTGTCGGCCAGCGTAAAATAGCAAAGACTTTTAAGTTATCATCATCCACCGTGCATAACATCATCAAAAGATTCAGAGAATCTGGAACAATCGCTGTGCGTAAGGGTCAAGGCCGTAAAACTTTACTGGATGCTCGTGATCTCCGGGCCCTTAAACGTCACTACACCTCAAACAGGAATGCTACTGTCAAGGAAATAACAGAATGGGCTCAGGAATACTTCCAGAAAGCATTGTCAGTGATCACAATCCGCCGTGCCTTCCGCCGTTGGCAGCTGAAACTCTACAGTGCAAAGAGGAAGCCATTTCTAAGCAAGCTCCACAAGCTCAGCCGTTTGCACTGGGCCAGGGATCATTTAAAATGGAGTGAGGCAAAATGGACGACTGTTCTGTGGTCAGATGAGTCACGATTTGAAGTTCTTTATGGAACTCTGGGACGCCGTGTCATCCGGACCAGAGAGGACAAGGATAACCCAAGCTGTTATCAACGCTCCGTTCAGAAACCTGCATCACTGATGGTATGGGGTTGCATGAGTGCTTGTGGCATGGGCAGCTTGCATGTCTGGAAAGGCACCATAAATGCAGAGACCTATGTTCAGGTTCTAGAACAACATATGCTTCCATCTAGACGTCATCTGTTTCAGGGAAGACCCTGCATTTTTCAACAAGATAATGCCAGACCATATTCTGCAGCAGTCACAACATCATGGCTACGTAGGAGAAGGATCCGGGTACTGAAATGGCCAGCCTGCAGTCCAGATCTTTCACCTATAGAGAACATTTGGCGCATCATAAAGAGGAAGGTGCAACAAAGAAGGCCCAAGACGATTGAACAGTTAGAGGCCTGTATTAGACATGAATGGGACATCATTCCTATTTCTAAACTTGAGAAACTGGTCTCCTCTGTCCCCAGACGTCTGTTGAGTGTTGTTAGTAGAAATGGGGATGCCACACAGTGGTAAAAATGGCCATGTCCCAACTTTTTTGGAATTTGTTGACGCCATGAAATTTGGAAATAACATATTTTTTCCTTAAAATGATACATTCTCTCAGTTTAAACTTTTGATCTGCGATTTGTGTTCTATTCTGAATAAAATATTTGTTTTTGACACCTCCACATCATTGCATTCAGTTTTTATTCACAATTTGTTTAGTTACCCAACTTTTTTGGAATCCGGTTTATAGATTTTGTTACACCGACATAGATGGAAGTATTTAATAACACAGACGATAAGTTTAAAATTGATTTAATTTGATTCAAGACTGACTGTGGAATTAAAATGGGATGAAACTAAATTTATTTGGTCACCTGACTAATTTCCTTCCCTGTGTTTCTGCTATCAGCTCATCCAGGGCCCCTGGGTGACATTTCTTCAGCTGCTCTTTATGCACCGCGCTCACTTCGCTTAGTTTGCAATGAAACCCTCTGGAGTCCTAACCTTCTGTCTATCATCGCCTAAATGGTAAACAGACTGTACTTATATTGCGCTTTATAAACTCCCCAAACCCTTTTACACTATAACATTTACACATTCACACGCTGGTGAGCTACATTGCAGACACAGACTGTCAGACCACGGATGCCATTGGGCCCTCTAACCACTGCCAGCAGGCAAAGTGGGTAAAGTGTCTTCAAGGTCACAATGACTGAGATGGTTGGAGCGTGGGTTTGAACCGGCAACCCACCTACGGGGTGAACTCCTACCTTTTGCACCACTGTCACACCTAACGTGAAGTACTCCCATCTTATAGACCACTTCTGCGACTGACTGTAAGTATTGCCGTCAGCAAGTATCAACTCAACCTGAAGGAGGGGATTCTCCCTGCAAACAGCAATTTGAATTAAAACAGGTGAGACTTTTGTTAATAGGTTCCTTTGTGAGGTAGGTCCACATCTTTGATACAGGGGACCCGGCTTTGGAGACTGCTGCCTCAGGAAGGGCATCTGGCAGGAAAAAAATTGCACATTCTGTGTGCAAGTTTTACTTACTGTGGCGACCCCTGAGAGAGCGAGCAACCAAAAAGACTCACACACTTTTTTCAAAAAAGGAAGAAAATAAATAGTCAGTTATTTCGGGGCACTTGAACACAACGACCCCAGTGTGCGTTAAAGGCACCGTTTATGTTTATGCTAAAAATGTATTTCTATACTATTTAGCAGCCAAGTTGCAAAACTTAATGTGACTGGTGTAGTGGATTAGCTTATTTCATAACGGGTAAATATCATATTCAATTACACGTTATTTGTATTTGTGAGCCTCTTACTGTCTGCCGTGACAGATCTATGGTCAAATAGACCGATGAACTCGGTGTTCATTTGTAATGTAATCTAAATGAATGCAACAAAGTATTAAGATTAGATATAGGGTCCATATCACCCATCCCTGAACGTAAATCCTCTGGAGAGAAAACCTCTTGAGAACATTTGAGACAATAAGGGTTATTATGTACATAACAAGAGTTCAAGAATAGCTCTTTCCTGTTGCAAGCATGTTGAGTTATGAGTGTCACGCTTGTCTATGATCACCACCCAGAAATGGCAGAACAAGGTGTGTGCTGCATCTCTGCAGGGAAATGGAAGAAAATACAGTCACTGTAAAATCTTTTGAGCCTTCGAGGATTTGTAATGTGGACTAAGACAGTGTTTATGGCTCTTTGGTGGTGTTGTTTTTGGGGTAACCTAAAGTTCTTAAATGATCCACATGAGGGGGCTTCACAGTGTTGTCAGCAATGCTACCTTACAGCTATGAGGTCCTGCATTCCAAGTGATTTGGCACGTTCTCCCTGCCCATATGTGAGTCCTTTCCGGGTACTCCGGCTTCCACCCACAGTCCAAAAACATCCCCCCACCTTTAGATGTGAGTGTTTGTGTGCATTGTTGGCTGGCAGTGTTGCTCTGCAACGGACAGACCTACCCGTTGCGTCCGCCTCTGTCCAGTGAATACTGAAGACAGACTACAGCCTAGTCATGAAGCTGTAAGGATGATAGGGTACAGAAGATGGAACAATGGATGGAGGGACGATCAGATTGATCTTACTAAATGATCCAAATATGGTGAACAGTTGGATAACAGCGTCAACATATTCAATTTTACCTTTGAATCTTTTTATGGCCACTTACACTGTAATTATTTCCAGCACTGGGTCAGGTGATGGTTTCCAAACTTAAACATGATCATGAAAACATGACGCTTTCAGGTGTCTTATAACTCAGTTTCCTTTAGTTTCAGTGCTGATAATTTTTATCAAAAACTATCAATTTACCATATGTAGTTATATAGAATAGAAATCTCTGGGCTCAACTTTAATTTACTGCTCAAAGAACCAGAGCCATGTCCTCAGAACCTGTTTAATCAATAGTTACAAAAAATAAGAATAAAAAATATGTTAGACTAAAACTTTGCAAAAATCACAGCAGAATACATTCCAGTGAACCTTTGGCTCCTGCCCCAATTTTTCTGCGACTGGTGGCGCCCCACAACATTCGTCCACGAGAGGCACAAACCACCAAGTCTTAGCTAAGAAAAAGAAACTCCCTCCATATTTTTGGCAGGAACCATCTGTGTTAGTTGTCATCCTTGAAAAGTCACACCAGGGACAGATGAAGACATCTGGAGGTGCAGTCTCTGCCACATCTGCTGATGTCTCAACACATTTACCTCAGTGCTGTCATTACCGAGTGAATTACCATGTATAACTAGGATGCTGCTTTGATCGGCCCCGCTTCCCCGTGTTCTGGCTCTTCAGCCAACATCCGGCTATCAGAGCCCATTAGACGACAACAAAGTTTGGCTGTCGGCGATGGAGCCAGAGGAGCATTATCACAAGGTGTTTGGAAAAATGTCCACATGCTTTTTACAGCTCAGAAACAGCTCGAGAGAACCTTGGAGACTAAGAGCTCCTTTTTATTTATGACATACGATGGTAAGCAAATCTATTTCATAAGGTTGGGTTGTACTCGTTTTTTGGTGCCAGTGATACGACTAATTAACATTTGTCTAAACAAGCTTGGGATGTTGTATAAAAGCTGGATGGAATTTAGGCTGTTTTGAGGCTTTCTAATTAGTTGCTAGAAAGACTTTTAGATAAAAACACGACCATCATCTGTTTTATTCAGCTAAATTCACATGACAGCACAAAGGAACCAAAATAATACATACTTAGACCCCCACTCTCAAAGCTCTTAACATTATGATAAAATTACAGAATCAACATGTCAACAAAATCAACCCAGCAGTACATTGCCCTCTAGAAGCTTTCCATCCAACGGTGCGGACCTGGTGCGTTCACACCCACCGTCTTATTTACATGCAAGGTCTATGGTGGACGCGCCTCTAGGAGCGTAAAGAGGTCCTGTGGCGCGTTATGAGCGCATTTTGAGTTTTCAAGCATCTGAGCGTGGAGCGTCAACCAATCAGAGAGAGTCTGCTATGTGACGTAGCTGCAGATTTTCCAAAGGGACGGAAGGACAATGGAGGACAAAGTCATCGTCGCTGTTTTTGCCCATCCTATTATCTGTGATCAGTCGGCCTATCACTACAGAGACAGTAAAGGACCTCCCCTGCAGGGGGATTAGTGATGAAGTTGGGATCTCAGGTAAGTTATCAAAACTTTTAACAGTGTAAATATAGGGTAAATAATGTCCGTGAATCGCCATGCCAACCCTTCTTCTTCATTCATGCTGTTACCTGCAATCAGGAAGTCCAACTTGCTACAGGTAGCATTTTTATCTAAGTAGTCAGCATTTCTGAAATGAATGTTCAACCTCACCGTGTTCAAGAGGCTTCACGCTTGCTTGCTAAAGACCCGCTCCAAGATGAACATGGAGCTCACAGGGAGGGAGGCAGGCTTTCGTTTCATTTGCAGGATCTAGTGAGCGCTGATTTTCTGTGTCTTTCTGCATCCACCACACTGGTCTCACTTCCTAAAGAACATGAGGCTAAATCAACTCAAATATTTGTGTTATTTGTAGCCAAACCAATGATAGAAGCAGAGCGTGTGTCTGAGCATGCTTGCATCTAAAGACGAGTGTTTTGTTTATTTCATCAGTGCTGAAATTGTCTGAAGAATGGAAAAACATGAAGTTAGTTGATGATAAACTGAGAGTTGGATATTTTGGAAACTTTACGTGAAATGCAGCAGCACAGCTTGGTGCATGAGAAGCTGAAGAGGTAGACCCAGGGGTCACCGATGAGCTGGCCAAAAAGCTGCTGAATGCACTCTGAGGTTTGAAAGGTTTTCTGTCTGCTATGATTTCCCACATGTTTGGCTCCCCTGCCTGCCTGTTCCTGCATCTGTTGATGTTCATATTTCATGCAGAAGCCCAAATAGTTTTTACTTTCTCCTGTTATTGTGAACTTATTGTAGATTTCTAAATGAACTTTGAACACAGAGAATTTCCTAAACAATAATAATTTGCATTTGACTATGCAGGATGTAGTAAGTGTTGACATTATGGGGGGGGGGGGGGGGGGTTCTCTCATGAACTGAATATCCAGCCTAGTAAGGCAACTGTAAAAGTAGAGGAGAACTAATTTTTTCACATCAGGCTATTGTAGGAGCATGTTAGGGAGAGAAAAAAATTAATAATATTTAATTTCAAAACTTGCACTATGCACCTTTACTTTCTACTGATTGCACTTAAACTACGCATGTGCCAGTTCTTCCCTATACGGGCAGGTTCTGTGAGTCCTGTGTACCTGACAACAGAGACTGGTCTGGAACCCGATTTTAAATTCTACTATTTTCAGAGAAAACATGCTGTATCCCTCCAGGACTGGAACCGGACACCTCTGCCTTATAATATCTTATAAAAACAATTAAAAAATGCCATCAAAGCAGAATAATGGGGAGCAAAAAAATGTCCAAATCGAGACTTTTGGTGTTTCTGATGTTTTTCACTGTGAAATGATTAATTTTGCTGAAATTTATAAAAATTATCACATTTCTTGGCCACATATTCTGTGACCATGAGAGCAACACAGATATCCTGCAGAGCTCCCCTTTGAACTTCCTTTGCTCCGTCTGGTAACCTTCCAGCCGTAGGGCCGCCATGCAGAGCAGCTCCGTCCAGCTTAAAGTGGGATCCGTCCATAAGTGGCAAACCGCCAACGATTGTCCTGCCAGCTTCGCCAGGTGCCCGGGTGCCCAGAGAGGAGGCCGGAGTCAGGTAGAGATCTTCAGGCCAGATGGCCCTTGCATGGGGTTACATCACTCTGGCCTTCCCCTGAACCCTTCTACATACCACTGGTCATGAAGCTGGCTGAAGTTTTCTTTTTTATAAGCAGCTCTGATTTATACAAATATGTACTGTAGCTGAATAATTCACTGTCTGCTCTCAACACCATGCACACTTCACTCATTCTGCCTGTGTGGAAACATTTAGGCTTAAATCAATATCAGACCTGTCCTCTGGTATATTTCACTCTGGCACGCTTCAAAATGAAAGAGAACCCCCCCCCCCCCCCCCAACCCCTGCGCTGCCAATAAGGGCTGGTTTAAATTCAAAGTCCATCAAAGCACTCCGCCAAAATACTGGCCATGTAGCTCTTTTTCAAAACCTCTCTCAGAGCTGGATTGTTGTAAATCAAGAACGGCACGATCAATGGTTAAATGACAAGCTGCACTGCAGCACAGCGCGCAGAGGGAGGTCGAGGCACAAAGAGATCCCAGTACGCGATGCACTCTTCCCCTGCAAAGCTGCAACAAGGTCAAGGTCACCAGCAGAAGGAGCTGCACAAGCACATCCATTCTCCAAGTTTCTTCGAAAAGCAGCGCAGTCTCTGGCAAAACGTTCCTCTGCCTCCGAGATGCTGATACAGACGGATACTTGGAGCAACGACAGCACCTCTGATGTTTTATGAAAGGAAGCAGGTGAAATAACCTTCGGGACTCAACATTGAATTGTTTTAATTAAACAGATTTAGCTTTTTATCATTAATACTGGTTTAAATAAGCAGCTTCTTTATTTTGGTGCCACTCCCTCCAACATGGCACCACTCAGGCTTCTCCATGGCAGAGAAAAACACAGAAGCAGTCTTTGCTTTGTGTGTGGGTACTTCTTTACATCTCTGCCTCCTTCCACTGTTTCTTTTTCCTTCTCACTCTCAGCTGTCAGACTCTGACTGAATCAGGTTAGAGAGGGGAGGCGCAGCAGCCGTGGCATTGCTGATGAAAATGACAATGCTTCTCTACCTCCCCGTTTGGTTACCGAGATGCACAAACTTCCCCGAGAAAGCGCTGGCTTATATAACCTGAGAGGAAGAAGAAAGCTGGAGCGCTGGAGCCCAGCAGATGCCTGCTGCAGGTGTACCGGGCTAATTGGAAATGGGAAGAGATTTAAAGATGGATTTAGACTCACAAGCGGTGGCTTTTAAAATATTTATATGAGGCAGGAAGATAAAAAAAATCCCCATCACTTGTAAAAATCCACGGACATTTGAAGTCAAATTTCTTTTTCATTTTAGAAACAACTTGGAGCAAAAGTAATAAGACATGTTTCAGATAGAGGTGCAGCGATGACACGCTCTGCAGCTTTTATTTGATGAGACTCTGACATTTACTGATTTGTTATTCAAATAAAGCGTGACACAATGAGCACATAGTCCTGACATTAAGGGACTCTATCTCTCACTGACGGACACTGTCCTTCACCTGGGAGGAGCTAGGATGCAGAACAGTACTCACCTCCATCCAAAGACACAGTTTCTTTGCAGTCTGCTGTAGTTAATATAAATATAGGCAGTGTCAGTTTGGAATACCTACACTGGCTGAAGTCTGCAGTCGCCGGAGTCCTGCTGTCAGCTTTGGTGTGAACCTAAACAATAAACTTGGCAGCTATACTCAGATTCAAGGTCACAGATTGTTAACCGACGGCTCTGATGGACAGAAACCCCTCGGCTGGTACCAGGTCTGAACTTTAACCACGCCCTCCTTTGTGTCAGCAGCGAAGTGAGCTCAGATTGCTGTGCCACGAGTGTCATTCAAATCACAAAAGCAGCACAGTAAAAAAGTAAAAATCCTGAAGGATATTTTGTTATTGCCCCTTCGACTTGTTCACCTTTCTCTAATTTTACCAATTTCTATGTATTTCTTTGGGACTTCTTGTGATAGACCAACAGAAAGGTGTGCATAGTTGTGAAAGAAAACGAGAAGGATGAATGTCTTAACCTGTTTTATGTAGAAGCATCTGAACAGTGTGTCGTGAATTTACGTTCAACCCCTTTACTGTGGAAACCCTAAACAAAATCTAGCAAAACCCACTTTCTAGTCATGGGTGTGATGAGATCTCGTTCTCATTAATTAAAATAACAACGTAGTTGCTCCGTTGGTCACGGAGGATGTGGAATCTGGGGGTTGGCCCCAGAATGCTCCCTGGACGCCACAAAGTGGCAGCCCACTGCTCCAGGAGAGACGGGTTAAATTCAAAGAACACGTTTCATTGGAATGTACAAAAAGCTGAAACAACTAAAGATTATTATTATTATTACCTCTGAAAAAAAATCAAACTCACATTTGACAAGTTCACAGTCACATCACCTTCAGGCAGCATCTGAAACAGTTCTGGGTTGGTTAACATGCTCATCAGAAGAACTTTAATACATGAAGATATCGTCCAGGGAAGCTGCACACCCTTTAACATTGAACAAAACTTTGTTAACTAGTCTCTGAAAAGTCGGAGGTGTCTCTCATCCTCCAAACATGGTACATTGTAAGAGTCAGGAGTAAAAAGTGGAAACCTTCATCACTTGGAGTTAGTGGGACCTGCCAGCACATCTACAATAGATCTAATTTCCTGACAGTCAAACCAACATGATCTGTACAGCCTTCCAGTCAGGAAAGAGGTTGGCAGTCTGGCTGGTCACGCTCTTAACAACTCTGAAGTTGGTAGAGAAGCGGTCATTCAGCAGACTTCACAACCAGGCAACAAGCTGAACTCCAAGCACTACTGCATATTGCTGCAGTTATGCTGTACAACTACATGTAGTCACTTTGGTTAAGTGTTGCCGATTGTCCTATATTGACTCCCCAACATCAATGTTATGCTGTAAAACACGAGTACAGGATGGCACGTCACAGAACTGTGAGACTAAATAAGACCAACACTTTCTCTTCTTGAATTTCAGTCTGGTGTAAGATAGGAATTAAGGCTAAACAGCATTTCAGCTCAATATGGCCTCACATAGAATCATTTTCAGCACCGGACAGCTCCTGCAATCAAACCGGCGACGCAGGTGCATCAGAGCAGCCGCCTGCAGGAGTTGGAGATATGCAGACAGTCATCGCTTCATGATACGGTTTTAACACATTACTGTGACACCGATGGCTCTGGGGAGCACGGTGAGGGTCCACATCTGGAATGCTGCAGCACGCATGGAAACAAGCACCTGCAATAGGCAGGGCAACCAAAACCTTATCTACAAACTGGCAGCCCGCAGCATGTTTGTCAAACCAACTTTTCATTTTCTGCTGAGCTGCACCAACAGCTTTCCTTTCTAGTTTGCATGCCCGATGCAGTTTAAAATGAAAAGCGCTGATATAATCCTGCAGATTTTTAGGTTCTTCACAATGGCTGAAAGGATACATGAAGTCCAGACCCCTGGCAATGGATGAGTTTTTTTATCGTCACTAAAAAAACCAAGAGCAGAAAGGAGTCCCAGCCAAAATAAGTAAAAGGCTGAGGAAGCTGCAGAGCAGTCAGGCAGTTGTCAGAAGGACAGGGTGTGGCAAAGGTCATTTCTTCTGGCTTTTTCATTCATTCATAAAACATACATATGGGGCTCACAACAATCCCAACTGTTGGTTGCATGGTGCTAGTTTTCTTTAGCTAGAAGAAGGGCACTGGTCAGAGTTGCTGTTATGCAGGAGGGTGCTAAATAAAGGAGAATCCTGGAGGCAAACTCAGTTTCTCCCACAAACTTGTTCAAAATCTCAGCTTTTTCTTGTGAACCCAGTGAAATGTAGTGTCTCGTCTTGTAAGATGGATGTTCCGTTAAATCCCGTATTGTAAAAAGTCAAAGATAAAATAAATACAATAAAACTACAAATTAGATTTTGGTTGGTTGGACGGACGGCTGGATGGAGGATGGATGGATAGATGGACGGATGGATGGATGATGGATGGATGAATGGACAGACGGATGGATGGATGATGGACAGATGAATGGATGGATGGATGATGGACAGACGGATGGATGGATGGATGATGGACAGACGGATGGATGGATGGATGGATGGATGATGGACAGACGGATGGATGAATGGACAGACGGATGGATGGATGATGGACAGATGGATGGATGGATGGATGGATGGATGGATGGATGGATGGATGATGGACAGACGGATGGATGAATGGACAGACGGATGGATGGATGATGGACAGATGGATGGATGGACGGACGGATGGATGGATGAACTAATGGACGGATCGATGGATGGATGGATGATGGACAGATGGATGGATGGATGGATGGACGGATGGATGGATGGATGAACTAATGGACGGATCGATGGATGGATGGATGGATGATGGACAGATGGATGGATGAATGGACGGACGGATGGATGGACGGATGGATAAATATTGGGACAGGTGCAGATCTTCCATCAGTGTTCTCCCCCCATCAGCATCAAACTCAGTGAAGGTAGAAAAGTTGCTGCTGACTGAGTGAAACCAGAAGGTGAAGAGCATTGTTCTGCTTCCAGAGGCCACGGCCTTGAAGAAAGTTGCACCAGCAACTCCTTTGGAGCAGAAGTTGACTTTCTGTCTGAGCACGCAGCTGAACAACAGCCAGACTTGTGTGGGCCTGTCTATTTTTGTCTCCAAGACTTTTGTCCTGTTCTCTTGAGCGAGTCGTTCTTCTGTTAATGTTCGCTTCCTTTGTGGGAGCCACAGTTCCTCCACCGGGGAATCTTAAATATTGCTGGTTCCAGCACTTTGCTTCGGCTTAAGGAGGAAGAATTTGCAGCACAGCAGCATTTTCAGGGTGCCTATTTCAGTGGTAGCGAGGCACGACGAGGTGGGTGGGATGTCTTTGTTTCTTCAGGTTGCAACATTTTCTCCCCCCTGCTGTCCTCAGCGTCGGCTGCTAGGATTCCTTTACTGCGACATTGTTAGGGGGCAGCCGCGTATAGAGATTTGTGCCTAATGAGATTTCCCCTTTGCCTGGGGCTTCAAGAGCATTGCTTAGTTCAAGTGGAGGTCTTATTACCGTATTCCTCAGTCGAAGGACTTTTTTTTCCTGATTCACACCTCAAGCAAATTCAAGCCCATTTGATCCGTCAGCAGTGCTCTGATGAGCTGATCTGAGGGTGGAAAGCTCTCAGATGATGGGAGATGGAGGCCCACTGTGTCTGGCAGCACTTCGCAGGTTTTAATTGCAGCAGAAAGGAGGATGGGGTCAGAGTGACACATGCATTGTATCATTAGATGGAATGAGGAATTTTCTGCGTTGTTACCCAGATCCGTATGGAAAGAATAATTAGAGGAGCTTTAATTAGAACATGTTTTAATGACAGATGGCAGCTCCATGCTGTGTTGATCATATTCAAATAACAGAATTTGAAAACTTGGGAGTTTTGGGAATGAGGCTGCGGATCTAGAAGACCTGAGGCGGATGAACTCCACTGGGGAGGAGAGTTGGGGGGAACTTTTCTCATCAGCATCAATCCTGAGACTGTTAATTTCATTGATTAATGCTGACCCGAGTCTGCATTTTGTTTTCAGTCTCTTTTTATGCACAAATTTGGTTCACTGGGAGGCTTCAACCCAGCGCAGAGTCAAATTAATGTTGCAAAAACAAGTAGGAATGAATAATTAGGGGCCTTAATTAAGAGACAGTAATTTAACACTTAATGATGAGTAGAGATGATTTTTTTCTTAGTATGAATAAATCATGAATGCAAACTTAAACTCCTAATTTGTGATTCAAGATGTTAGCGGCTTCCTTTGGAATTATTTACTAGTCTGATGGCTGCAGCTAAATACAGCTGTGCTGCAGGTTGGGAGATGATGTGCAAGCATGCATCTATTTTTATTCTGTAGTGTACAAAAACATTAAAATCATGCTGATTCTGCAAAGGTGGCTTAAAAACACGTTTGTCTATCGCACCAGACTGCAGATCTCTGCTGTGGTTTGAACCTTTAGATTTAATGGTCAGGTCGTAACGTGAGCAGAGTTTTTCCCTTTCACATTCACGGTGCTAAAAACACAAGTCTGCAAACTTTTATTATAAATTATAACCTTTTTATGAGCTTGTTTAAAATACATGTGATCAGTGATGTAGTCAAGACCGCTTCTTCTGAGGCCACCAATACTAGGCCCTTCAAGTCAAGGCAAGGCTGGATTTTTAGAAGAAGACCGATATTTTGGGACCAAAATACTAAAAATGTATTTTAGCACAAAATGCAGAATTAAAAAAGATCCATTCAACAGCTAAAACTATTTCTGGGTATTAAATGATCATAATAATAATAAACTAACAAGGATATTTGTATAGTGGTGCAACATCTGTAATGACGGGTCAGGGAGGAGTGTTCCACTTCTTTTATTCTCTGAAAGCCTCTCAGTAATGTGTGCAGCTACCATGTCTAAGCTAGCAGAACTCTACTGTGTAAAAACCCGGCGCTGATTCTGATGTAACCTTGGTACCTTCAATCTGTTTGTATTCGCTGGTTTTTAATGCAGCATGCAAGTCAACTCATGGTTTTTTATTTAGTTTTGTAATGTTTTTAGATAAATTTTTTTATGTTTTTAACTGATTTATTGTTGTAATTTTAGGCAACAGCAGTTGCCTTTAAAAGTGCTGTAAATAAATTCAATTTGATCACAGAACAATTATCTTCCATATGTGGGAAAGGCAAGAGGCAACAAGCACAGGATAGCCTACTGAGGGCCCAGTCACAATTTTCAGTAAACCCTGTTTACTACGTAGAAAACATACCTAAATAATAAAAAGAATACATGGAAAACCAATATCGCTCACTATCACATGTGGTGTTTTGTGACATCTGTGGACTAGTTGTGTAAATGGCAGAAAGTTGTGAACAGCCCCTTACATTTTTATTTCTCCAGGTAGAAATTAAAGGGAGTCAGTATCTGAAGAATTTACAGCGGTTTCGAACCGACCTCCACCAAATTTTCCAAGACCCAACAATACGAGACCGAGGCGGAGACCGGGAAAAAACAGTGATACTTTCTACTTAATTTGAGCCTAAAAGGTTGTTTTTTCAGTGAGACCTAACCTGAGTCACTCCCTCAGTATTTCTGACAGTAATCCATTGCTGAGAGACTTTCAGCACAAATCTTAGCAGCTTTGTAGAAAAGAGAGTCACTATTTGTCCTCTTGAGGGCAGAATGTCTGCTCAGGCTGCCACACATCTTTTATCCATGAGAGGATTTGTGTTTTGTTCCTTGTTTTAGTGAAAAACACTAAAGTGATTGGCTCTCATGCTACGTTTTCACTGCATAGATGTGTCTACATGACAGGACCAAGCCCAAATCTCTGCTCTCATGGAAAAAATTAAACAATCTTCAGTAAAACCTTTAAGAAATCACTCAGAGATGTTCATAAGCAACTTCCCACAAGTCACGTGTCGAGTCTTTGTTGCATCTCCACGTCAGGCATGTTAGGAACTCAGATCGCAAACTGTTCGTCTTCAGGCCTAATTCTAACTTTTCAACCTAAAATTCAACAAAAAAAACCTAATATGAGCTTCAGTAAATGATTTAATAGCTATTATGAAGAGATTGGCAATCATGAATGTGGGATTTTTAAATGAATCAGTGAAATTTGTTTTCATTTTGTCTTTGTAGTGTTTTAGTTAAACTTGTAAATCCCTGAGTTCAAATCCCACTCCTTCAGTCTTTACTGCGGTTTATAGACATTAGAGGGTTTTCTCCTCCTATCTCTGACTCAGACAATTTTTAAAAATATTGTTTGCTAACCATGTATTAGAATTGTATTAAAACTCTTGTTGTCCAGTCTGTATCGATTCCTCCACGACGCTCCAGACGGTGAAAAAATGAAAATCAAATGACTTTTGTTTTATTGGTTAACCTTTATCTTTTTACCATTTAGTTTTACAGTTTTAACACCTTATTTTTAACCTTTCATTTTTTTTATAACCAAGCCTTCATAGATATTTCTGACCTGATATTTCAAGACATAACCAGAGATTATTGTCTGATTCAGCCACACTTCAGAGCGGGAATGAACTTCCTTCAGCTGAACATTTTCTCTTTTCTCCTAACAAGCTTCAAGGTGATGAAAGCTGTTTGGTTTAATCCTGTTTTCTTCTATTTAAAGTATTTTATTTCATTTTTACCTGAGAGAGTTGCTTCATAAGTAAACCTTTCTTACCGAGTAAACAATAAGGCCATGAGTATCTCCCTTCCCAGGCTGATGTGCTGGGAAGAGGTGCTGTCCTCAGATGAATGATAGGAAGGCCGAGGACCAAAAAGCAGGACTCCAGAGGCAGAAGCAGAGAAATCAGAAAGACTTCAATCACTGTTTCTGACTCAGAAGGTGCTGAGAAACTGAGGGAGCGGATAGAAAAGTCCAAACAACCGGCGATCCACCTTCCTTACACATGTACCATCTCACGGCCCGACTGACAGTTTGTGAAAAGAGCTCAGAGCTCCAAATTCTTCAAACAGGTGATTTCAGACAGCAGCTCCTCTGCTGGTGTTTACTTAGTAAAATCCAGCTCCTGGCTTCTGTGTCTGGTCACGTTTCTACAGTTTTATCATTGCAACTTAAAGCATTGATTCTGCAGAGATTTCAGACGTGTGTTTACATTCAGGAAGATGGCGCTAGCGTTGTAGAGCGAGGGTTCTTTGCTCAGATTTACATCGGAACATGGTCATAGGTTTGAGACACTAAAATAAATCTGAAAAGTGCAGATATTTTTGTTTTTATTGCCCCTGAGTCAGTTCCTTTTAGAACCGCCCTCCTCTGCAGTTACAGCTCCGAGTCATTCAGAGTTGGTCTGTGCCAGCTCTGCACCTCCAGAAAATGACACGTCTGTCCGTTCTCTTTGCCGTATAACGGAGGTTCGGTCAGATTGCAAGGAGAACCTCTGGGAACACCAAGGTCTGCCAAACTTTCACATTTGGCTGTGGGTCAGGACTTTGGCACCTTGTGATCTAAATGAAGGGGTTCAAACTCAGCATCTCAGCACCTGCTACTTTTAGCCGTATCTCTGCTTGAGCACCCCTGAGTCAGATCCTCAGGCCATCAGCAGGACTCTTGGGAACTTGTTGAACACTGAGGATCCAGATGAAGCGTTTGATTTAGGTGTATTGGAGCAGGGAGGCATCTAAAAGCGGCAGGACTCTTCTCCTCCAGGATCGTCCCACATTGAGCTCCACCCATCTTCTCCATCAGCTCTGACCTGTGAATGCTGAAGGAAACAGCAAAGACTTCCTTATCTGGCAACTTAGCAGCAGACGCTGTGTTAATGGAATAATCAAAGAAAGAGTGGAGAGAAGCGCACATCTCCCTGTGAAGCTCTTGGTTTCACCTCTTAACTTGCCCTGAATGCATCAGTGATGACAACATTATTGACTTTATTGAATATTTGAGTGCCAACTTCTCATGGGTGAAGAAGTGGAAGTCAGCTGGAGCGATGTTTGCGTGAATTATGAATCTGTGCACTCCACCTGAACCCTGCGTTATCAAGCGCCCATTGTTTCTGTGATTACAGCCTTATTCCCACGCCGTCTCTTCGCACGCTGACGGATCCGCGGCCTCTCACATGTAGGTTAGCATCTCTGTCCTGATTTACAGTCAGAGTCAGTGACACCTTGGTGAACTGGATGGAATCAGAATGCAGCCTTTGTGTTATAATTCAGATGTGTTAAATGTGAGATTCACCTTCCTTTCTCATTAGTTTTGTCTGAATCAGAGTTCCTGCTCGCCTTTTCTCTGTGTGGGCCTGAAAATCCAGCTCTTAGCTTTCAGTGGAATCACGCACTTCAACGGATCCTTGCAGTCTGAAACTGTGTGATCCTTCGCTCTGATCTCCCCCCCGCCCCGCCCAGAGGAACATAACTCTTTCTGTCTAATGTCAGTGGCATTTTTTATTCCGGCCAAGAAGAGACGACAGGCTGCACATATCCATCAGTCATTGTGACGAGTCGTTACATCAAGCCTGACATCAAACAGGTAGGGCCTTCATCACTCTGATCTCATCCATATTGTCAATTTGTGATTCTTTTTAGTCCTCCTTGCTGCTTTAGGAGAGATTAACGTTGGACCACGACTTGATTAAGAAACTTTTTACTGCTGCAGAGTGATTGGACATTTTGGTTAGAGTTACAGAAAGCTGGGTTAAACCAGCATGAGGCACATTAACCCAACGACACCCTGCAGCCCCGAGGAACGTCTGGTGGTTGACAAAGTTATTGCTTAAATAAAAGTGTTTACACACATAAAAAACAGCTTTTGATTTTCATAAACGGAGCTCTGAGATGCGAGAGAGTTTGAAGTGATTTTCTTTCAGCCATGAAAGTGAAAATTTAAAACAAATAGTTTGGTGGAAACATCTATCTATCTATCTATCTATCTATCTATCTATCTATCTATCTATCTATCTATCTATCTATCTATCTATCTATCTATCTATCTATCTATCTATCTATCTATCTATCTATCTATCTATCTATCTATCTATCTATCTATCTATCTATCTATCTATCTGTAATTGTGTAAATGTACTTTAGAAATAATCTGTGACCTTGAGGCATTTCAACCGCTGTCTTCTTGTCTCCTGAGGTTCATTTTTTTATACACTACCGTTCAAAAGTTTGGGGTCACATTGAAATGTCCTTATTTGTGAAGGAAAAGCACTGTACTTTTCAATGAAGATAACTTTAAACTAGTCTTAACTTTAAAGAAATACACTCTATACATTGCTAATGTGGTAAATGACTATTCTAGCTGCAAATGTCTGGTTTTTGGTGCAATATCTACATAGGTGTATAGAGGCCCATTTCCAGCAACTATCACTCCAGTGTTCTAATGGTACAATGTGTTTGCTCATTGGCTCAGAAGGCTAATTGATGATTAGAAAACCCTTGTGCAATCATGTTCACACATGTGAAAACAGTTTAGCTCGTTACAGAAGCTACAAAACTGACCTTCCTTTGAGCAGATTGAGTTTCTGGAGCATCACATTTGTGGGGTCAATTAAACGCTCAAAATGGCCAGAAAAAGAGAACTTTCATCTGAAACTCAACAATCTATTCTTGTTCTTAGAAATGAAGGCTATTCCATGCGAGAAATTGCTAAGAAATTGAACATTTCCTACAACGGTGTGTACTACTCCCTTCAGAGGACAGCACAAACAGGCTCTAACCAGAGTAGAAAAAGAAGTGGGAGGCCGCGTTGCACAACTGAGCAAGAAGATAAGTACATTAGAGTCTCTAGTTTGAGAAACAGACGCCTCACAGGTCCCCAACTGGCATCTTCATTAAATAGTACCCGCAAAACACCAGTGTCAACATCTACAGTGAAGAGGCGGCTGCGGGATTCTGGGCTTCACGGCAGAGTGGCAAAGAAAAAGCCATATCTGAGACTGGCCAATAAAAGAAAAAGATTAAGATGGGCAAAAGAACACAGACATTGGACAGAGGAAGACTGGAAAAAAGTGTTGTGGACGGATGAATCCAAGTTTGAGGTGTTTGGATCACAAAGAAGAACGCTTGTGAGACGCAGAACAAATGAAAAGATGCTGGAAGAATGCCTGACGCCATCTGTTAAGCATGGTGGAGGTAATGTGATGGTCTGGGGTTGCTTTGGTGCTGGTAAGGTGGGAGATTTGTACAGGGTAAAAGGGATTCTGAATAAGGAAGGCTATCACTCCATTTTGCAACGCCATGCGATACCCAGTGGACAGCGCTTGATTGGAGCCAATTTCATCCTACAACAGGACAATGACCCTAAACACACCTCCAAATTGTGCAGAAGCAGGCAGCTGGTATTCTATCGGTAATGGAGTGGCCAGCGCAGTCACCAGATCTGAACCCCATTGAGCTGTTGTGGGAGCAGCTTGACCGTATGGTACGCAAGAAGTGCCCATCCAACCAATCCAACTTGTGGGAGCTGCTTCTGGAAGCGTGGGGTGCAATTTCTCCAGATTACCTCAACAAATTAACAGCTAGAATGCCAAAGGTCTGCAATGCTGTAATTGCTGCAAATGGAGGATTCTTTGATGAAAGCAAAGTTTGATGTAAAAAAAATCTTATTTCAAATACAAATCATTATTTCTAACCTTGTCAATGTCTTGACTCTATTTTCTATTCATTTTACAACGTATGGTGGTGAATAAGTGTGACTTTTCATGGAAAACACAAAATTGTTTGGGTGACCCCAAACTTTTGAACGGTAGTGTATATTAAATCATTATTTAGGGCTCTAATAAAATCAATTCTGCTACAAAAACATGAACGAACTTCTGTCAGCGATTGTCGTGACAGTCGACGACCTTTTGGACATTTTGGATGACCTTGATGTCATTTTACTGCATAATAATTTACAATATAGAATGTTTTTAAATGTGAAAAGCGGGATCTTTTTCCATTAGTAACTTGGCTGAGCGGCAGCATTATCTCTGCTAAACGTCGTGGTTCGGCTGTGACTGTCCACCGGAGGAAACACATCCGCTGCCCAGCAGATGATGGATCAGGTCAGGTTCTAGAAATACTGAGCTATGTGGCTGCTGTAGTTATGTTTAACGATGGATAATAATTAATCTCTGGCTGACGTCATTGTCTTCCTACCAATAACCACCAATAAAAACAATCAAATATACAAATATATAGATCTCCATCAGCAGTAATAGAGTTGATGAATCACCGAGATGCGCCTCAGAAGCCATTTCTTCAGTATATAAAGACATAAAGACATATTATCCTGTTAAATGTGTAAAACTTGATATTCTCCTAGGTTTTATTCAATGTTTACTGTGTGAGGGATGTTTGTACATCCAACCACAGTTCCCACAATGCATCATTCTTTAGAGGAATAAGGTAGAGAGTATTCTCTGCGATAAGTCGTGCTGAACTGTGGCCATTTTTAAGAGGGAGTTTATTTTTGTTTAAACACGTTCCAGGTTCCAGTCTGGAATCATTTTATATTATTCTTGTTCATTTTCTCTGTGGTTGATACATTTAGAGACGATTTACAAACCATCCCTCACAAAAATCCTATTTTCACAACCGTATTATGCAACACTTAAAAATATATTGCATTCCAGTTTTAGGGAATACAGTAAAATAATTGATAATTTTCTGATATTTATTGTTCTGGAACTTTAGGAGAACGTGTATTTTATTTTTAAACAGCAGCTGTGTGTCCTGTTTCTAATGGCCTTCAGACAAAACGGACGTTTGCAGCGTAGACGTGGACAGGCGGCCTCATGAGCGGAACATGAAACTCCCACCTCGCCTTCACGCCATCGGATGAAAACGGTTTTGCGTTTACCCGGCGGCTCCGTTTGCCCGCTGCTGAGCGTGAGCGTGAATGAAGGCGGCTTGTTATCCCGGTCCAACAGCTGGCCCGGACCAGCAGCTCTGTGCCAAACCCACGCCGGTTCTGACTCGGGTTTGTTTCTCCATCAAACTGCAGCAGGAGAACGGAGCGCCATGAAGGATCGCATTAGTCTGCATAATTACAACAAATTATGAGCCATCTTCTGCGGCACACAAATATTAGGTTTGTTGTATTATTAAGGTTGTTTCTGCAGCAGCTACTCAGTCTAAGCAGCGTTTCTCTGGGGGGTGTTGGGCTGCGTTTTTATGTCATGTTACACATTAAGAGTATTCATGTAATTTTAAAGATGTCAGGCTGTGCACTGAAATATTAACATTCTGGGTTTTTACAGAGCTTCTGCTCTTCAGAGTGGATCAGATGTTCAGAATTTGCCCTCTAAAATTAGATTGTTATTATTTCTCACCACATCCATTAAATATGAAATTATGGATCTAGAAGGCCTGCAGTGGCTGGAAAAAAACCCACCAACAGTTATGTCTGTCATCTGAATTTGTCCGTATTGCTTCGGTATTTATAGAATATTGAATAATTTACAGACCTGAGGATGAGATGCACAAGGCGAAGCACAGAAGAGTTGGAACTGCAGGCCGGATCGTCTTCGGCGCCGTGATTCCTTCTGCTAACGAAGGGTTCGAATAATTAAAAGCGGAAATTTTCCAGGAAAAAATGGACCTAAAAGACAAAATGAGGATTTTCTGGGGGAAGCATCACATGTGATTTATTTCACTCTTTAGCTTTAGGAAAACGATCTTATTAAGTTTTCAGTTTTAACGTCTTGCAACTATAGTTTGAGAAATTCAGCTAGAAATCATATAACATAATCATACTAATAAGGTTGGTCATCTAGCTATCCAAACCGGTCAACTTTTTAACGGTTTAAAATAAGACAACTTTGCTATTTAATGTCTTGCTAACTGATGAAGAGCTGTAACTGTCCTGGAAGGAGGTTCTAGGAGCTGCTGACTCATGGAGGCACACGACAACTTTCAGATTTTGGTTTATAAAATGTTTATTGAAACACATCAGTCTGCAATTATACCCAGTTATGCTCTGCTTTGTGCTGCTCTGTTGTGTTGATCCTTTAATGCGACAGATCGTGTTCCTGGGGTTTGAATACTTTGGCAAACCACTGTAACGCGTTTCATCGTTAGCTCTACTGAAGTGGAAGTATTAAGAAGTAGTGAAGGCGAACTCCTGCGGTTTTAAATGCACATTTCGTGTTTCCATCCCCTCCATCTTTCCTTGTTCCTCCTAACAAGGATGTTTCCAGGTTAATGTGTCTCTGGATAAAAGAGGCAGGAAATGGGTCGGCTTCAGTTTGGGCCCAAAACATCCAGAGTTAAAAACGCTGCTGACTGTGGCGGTCGGGACAAAACCACTGGACCTAAAAGAGGTTCTTTATGCGTATGTGTACGTTTTTTGATAAGTCAAACTAGAGAATAGTTTATCTGGTTGTCTTTGTCAGACATCAGAACTTTAGGTCCAGCACCAATCCCAGAAGAACATGTTTTACTGTGTTCATACCAAGAATCCATCTTCTGGAAGTCTTTAAAAACTGTTTTTAACATTTTGCTTTTCTACGGACCATGAACTAAAACAGATTTTTACCTTGTTGTGTCACAGCTATGAACTACCGTCCTACGTGATGATACGCCTCAACCTTCCATCCTAACGGCCCCACAGTTGAATCGTTTTAACGGGCGCTCAGAGAACGCGCTGGAGGGACGAGCATCATAAGGCATAAATTTACACAGTGCTGCTTCTCCCAAATTTGTCGCTGCACACTGCCAATCAGCTGGCTTAAACTGATTACTTCCCTTTCCCCTTGCTTATAAGGCAGTTTGGAAATATTTCCTCTCATCAGTCATGGTCTATCAGCTTCTTAGACTTTATAATCTATAAAGAGTTGAATCCTCCAAAAATGACCCCCCAGACACACACATCATTGTTTAAAAGACAAAGTGAGGATCGTGCCTTGACGTCCATATACCTCCATTCATTTATAAGCCTTTCCATGGCCTAACCCTGACCAAAACCTAAATGACACCTTAGTGCTGAACCCAACTCCAAGGTCCTCACTTTACTAGTAAAATGAGCAAAAAATGTTCTAGCTCAGCTGCAAGTATATGAACACACACACATCTGTGTTTTACAAGCTTACTGAGGACTTTGCATTGACTTCCATTCATTTTTCATCCACTTCTATGGCCTAACCCAGAGCTTAGTCCTAAACCTAACCATTACCAGTACACACCTAACCCTAACATTAACCCTAACCCTACCTAAAGCTAACCGACCCCTTCGTCCTAAATCTAACGCCTAGCCTAAAAACGGTTAGAACCAGGACATCTTTTAACAGCAAATACACACAGGCACCGTATTAAGCAGTCCCCTGGCAGATTTTATTTGCATTCAAACTAAGAATTTTATTTCTCGTAGGAAATAAGACAGTAATCTATGAAAAAAATAATAAAACAATGTTATTTGTTTTTAAATTTTAAAAACTAAAATGCATCAGTTTAAATTGTATCAATATACATGCGGAAAATGATCTATCCCCGTCTAAAAAACAAACAAAAAAATCAGTTTTGCAGCTTTTTAGATGTTTTATTTGCCCTTTCGATCATTTATCTTTGAGGTTGGAGGCCCTCCCTGCCATCACCCTAATGTTTAGTTCTCGCCAGAGATTCTCTGACTCAAGCCAGGACTGTGCCCAAAACTTTAATACTACTTCCAGTCAAAAGAAACATTATAAACCCAAATCTGTCAGGGGTATGAATAGTTTTGGCTTACAGGTAAATGTCTGTTTCAGTCCTGAAGCAGCGAGTCAGCCATCCTCACCTGAGTCAAACACGAAGCTGCAGACTCGGTATTCTGTTAAAAAGGCGAAACCATAAAAGTGAGATCAACTCAATGTTTAAAATGAATTTGAATTGACGTTTTTTTTCCTAGATGTTAACTAGAGAGCAGCGTCAGGCTGACGTGTCGTATTTACCTTTTCCTTTCCAGCTGCAGATGCAGGAAGTTCCCCTCCAGATGGACAAGCCCTTCCTCCCCAGGCCTTTCCTCCGTCACCGCTAACGACCACAGCTCCCTCCCTCTCGCTCGCCCGTTGTTTTACCTGTAAAAATAGATTGATCTGTGACTCTGGGACGCAGCAGCCGTGAGACACACAGATAAAGTTTGCATTGAACTCATTAAAGTTTGCATTAGCGGGTGTTCAGCACTCCGATTACAACAAAAGAAGCCATCTGCTCGAGGGAGCGGCGCTCCCGTTCCAGCTCAGAATAATTTACCAGACAAAGTTTGTTGCCCGTGTCAAAAATCAACAATCCAGACGTGTAGGTTGGAATGGCTCTGCTGAACGGAGAGGTCTGGGTGCGCCTGAACCGAAACAATATTATGCAGATGGTGTTTTCTTGGGGTCCTCTTCGGTGCTCTCTGTGTGAGTTAATTAATGCAGTGGGCTATTAATCTCCTCTTCTCTGCCGCAAAATTGGATTGACTGCCTGAGAAATGAGACTGACTCATTTCTCGTTAAAGGACTGTGTCAAAGGGCTTTTGCCCTGGATGATTATCCTCTGCTTTAGTCTTCTGAATTGATAAACAAAGGGTTCTGATAATGAGTCACCAGAACCACCCGGTATCAAAAACAACGTGAGCAGATTCTGGTTTTCAAGCTTCAAGGTTCGTTCATTTATGGCGAGCTGCAGGGGCTGTCACAGGAAAATTAATTTTAATAAGAAAACCTGAAAAATGCAATGGGTTTTAGATACATGAGCTAGAAAATAAACCTTTGAGCAGCAGACCAGTTACAGATGTCTGTTGCAGGAGAGAGGAGAGCTATGCAGATGCTAATAATCATTGTTTCACATAAGGTATCACAGAGGTTTCTGTCCTTGATAGAAACAGGCTCGAATGTCCTGGTATAAAAGTCTCAGATATTAATAATGGAAAAGATGTTGTGTTGTGTGCTTAAAGGCAGCAGATCTTTTCTGTATTAGTGCTCAGATCCCAGAAGTGGAAATGAGCTTTGCACAGGGCACTGATAAAAGCCCATACTATCTTGGAGTTAATCAGACAGCTCCTGTGTTTTAATATAAACAACAGTTTATTAATAAGTGGAGGATGTGTTTGGGTTTGGCATCTGGACTCCTACCTCATCAGTCCTGCCCACGCCGCTCCAGTATTTCCTCCCCTGAACAGGATCACACAGCATCCTCTTAACATCCGACGCTTTCTTTTCCCATCCTGTCCGACAGAACTTGTGACTCTGTCTGGGGAAAGCTCTTTATAAATAATTCATTCATTTATTGATTCATTCATTCATTCTTTCTTTCAAGTCTGATCCGGTTGCTGCAGCCTGAGAATAATGATTGGGTTATAATGACATTGGATCAGTGTTTTTCATCCAGTGTTTGGTTAAAGCTACACAGCGTCTGAACCAGCACCACGAACCCAGCTTTGTGCCATTATTATGCATGTTTTAAGTTATTTAATGGGTAATAAATAACTCTCTGTTTGTTAGGCATTTTCCGGTGAATATCAGCCCAAACAGCTGATATCAGGATCAATAGTTGAAAGGAATTATTCAAGCACTAGCGTTCTTTTAACAGCAAACCAGTAAACTCTGCACACATATAGAATAAAGGAGTGACAACTTCTCTTCAAGTTCAAGAATTTATTAACATAAATAAAATGAACATCCAGAGAACATCACTATATAATGCTGTTTATCTGAATTAACACAATATTTCAATCAACAAATCCTCTACTAGGCTAGTGAAACTTAACTAAACTACTAAGCAAAATAAAGATAAAAAGAAGCTAAGGAACTATGTACACAAAAAAGAAACAAAAGACAAAATAAAGTGGTTGATCATCATCAGAATGATTCAGTGAATCCTGGTTCACTGCAGATCTTAGTTAGAGAACCAAAGTTCATATATAACTAGGTGCATAACTATAACTTTTATTATGATTCAAATCCAGTGTGGATTCATCTGTGAGTTCCCAGCCATGATAAAAAAATGAAAGATAAAAATCCAGTACTCAAGTTGTGGCATGCCAAGTCAAAAAGTAAATGATGTCTTTTAAAATCTAAATTAATGAAAGAAAAATATTTTATTAAAAAAACTCCTAATTTGGTAGAAGAATTTCAATAAGTGATAAATACTTTTTTATACTCCTCCTTCCTTTATGCTTATTGTAATCAGATCTGGAAAATAATTAATTTACTGACTATTCCAGACTGCAATGGAACCCTGGAATTAAACACTCAATAAAATTATTAACATTTACAGCTCAGTGGCAGCTAAGCTCAACATTTGTCTAAAGTTAACCAGAGAAAATGAAGTCTGGTAACTAAAGCGATGCCATCAGGGCTCTGACGGAGTGGCCAGTGTTATTTTTATTCAACCTATACTGGTTCCTGTCAGATGTGACTAATAGAAAAATCTAATGAAATATTTTTTTTTATCCAGCCATATGCATATTTCTGTGATAATGCCACCTTGTTTGCCACTTCATCTGTTCCCAGTGGGAGCCCTGATGGTCTCAGCAGGCTGTTGCCCTGAAAGCACTAAATGCCTGCAGCGCAGCAGCGCAGCAGCAGCAGCAGCAGCGCAGCAGCAGCAGCAGCAGCGCAGCAGCAACGCAGCACGGCAGCAGCCGCGCAGCAGCAGCATGGCGCTCTCTGGATCCTTCCTCCAAGAACCCCAGAAAGCTGCAGATCACGCCGCAGCCTTCGTTCAACTTTAAACACAGGGAAGCTGCTGATTGCCCCAACTCTGTGAACTAATCAGCCAATCGTTTAAAGTTCCTCCAGCAGGCTGAAATGTCATTTTTTTACATTTCTGCAGAGCAGAAACACTGATCAAAGGAATCTAATGTTTCCACGTTTAGACGAACGGTTCACAAACTCCTCGTCAGGCTGAGCGACCTCTCCGGTTTGCTCAGAGAACGTTCTCCTTCAAGCTGTTTCTCTGCTGAATGATCAGATCTTGCACTGATTTTCTGGATCTTAGGGTCTCTCCTGTTGCACTTTATACCTAGCCTCGTGAGACCATCCTGATCTCGCGAGCTTTCAAGGTTTCACTCGCAGATCAGTCTGGCTACTTTCCGTTAAAGAAAATTTGGAGCCGTTCACCAAACGAACGTCCAATCAGCGTTGGCTTTTAGGCGGGTTGAGGTGTGACGCAACGAGAAGCGCGACAGTTCAGTCTAAAGAACATGGCGGCTTCAGCCGATGAAGCTAGCGTTAGCGTGGCTATTGAGCAAGTTTTATCGGAATTACAGAGTATTTCTTCACTGAAAGAAGAGCAAAACACTGCTCTGGAGGCTTTTCTGAGCTAACAAGCCTTTACCTGCAGCAGCAAGAGTAGCCTGGCTTGTGGTTGTGTTTTCGTCGTCGCTCTGTTAGTACGTCATATGCTTCGTTGATCTGATTGGTTTATTTGGCCCGTCTATCACCAACATAGGCCAATCAGCTAACCAGTATTTTCGCCCCTTCCCAAAATTACTTCAACGGAAGGTTTCCAGATGGATATGCGGAGCAAATCCATCTGGCGGAGTCAGGTAACTTTATACCAACCTGCAGGCTGCAATCATCTGTGAAGTAGGCCTTCCATGTCCAAAAGCACGGAGCTCTGCCCTCCCAAATAAAAATCCTAAAAATAGGTTGGATTGCTGTAAGAAAGATATTTCCATTCATTGATTAGAAGGGATGAATAAATGTCCACAGGTCATCTCTTTTTAACAGATGTAAATAAAAACATATAAATAAATATAAATACCATTTTTTCCAGACTATAAGGACTATAATCTCTAAATCTTCTCAAAAATGATGGTGCGCCTTATATATGCTTACTGACTGATTTTATGTGGTACAATGCGCTCATAAATCTGTTTAAATGTTTAAGTATGACTTTGGTTAGCAACAAGGCCGTGCTCCGCTCAATGGATATTAGGAGCATTACGGTACACTGTGTCACAGATAGGACCCCTGAGCTGTCTACCAGACTGCCTGACTGTAATGTCTGAACTAGAAGTGCATTCATGTAAGGCAGCCGGAGTATGTGCTAGCAACAATAAACCTAGTAAGTTAATTCGATATAAAAGTTTATTTTGGTCTTATGTTAGAAACAGGGCAGTGTAGTCCAGCTACTCTGGACCCTTTTAGATTCCTCATGCTGATAGTATTTTAAACAGCCTTTTGTACAGTTAAATACATTAGGAATTATGTATGTTTTTAAAAATATATCTAATATTAGAGATTTGGTGGAGATTAGATCCTCATTCTCGATAAAGCCAAACTCGATGTAACTTGTCATACTTGTCAAAGGAAGGTTAGGTTCTAAAACCATATCCCAGCAGAGGAGCTGCAGAGATCCACAGCTCAGGAGGAAGAATCTGATGGTAGGTCCCCATAAGTCTGAGGGAAGAGGCAACACAGGGAACATGGAAGAAGATGCTCTGGTCTGATGGGACCATGATTAACATTTTCAGACTAGATGCTAAATTATGTGTGGGGCAAATTAAATGCACATGACCCTAAATATACCATCTTCTTGGTGAGACTGTAATGAACCAGACAGTGAGGACCTGATAAGTCAGCCAGACACGGAGTTGAGCTTAAAATGTTTATTGTAGGGTTTGATAGTGATGATTGACGGAGACAAGCTGACCAGAGCAGTTTAGATTTAGAATTGAAAAAAAAAATACACCCATACATTCTTCAGAACTGCAATTTTGTGAATATTGGAAGAAAGATGGAGACAGTCTGGGAATTCAGCTTGCTGATAGTCCGTAGCGTCTTTATACCAACGAGTGGCAGACCTAAAGGATTTTCTAAGGAGGAAAAGTTTTTGGATGTTTTGTGGAACTGGTTGAATTTCTCTGTGGTCTTCTTTGGGCTGCTGCTGGTAAAAGTACGTAAGTTCCCAGTTGGTGCTGTTGGTGTCAGAGGAGAGCTTTGACATAATTAGATAAAAAAAACATCAATAAAAAAATAAAATGATTAAACTTATTTGTCAGTGCACTGGAGTGGTTCACTGCTGAGTGTGAACGGCGGGGATGGGAGTCAGCTCCTCTAAGGTGGTGGTCCTCGATGGGAGAAAGGTGGATTCCCCCTCTGAGTCTCTCTGAGGAATTTAAGTATCCGGTGTCTTGTTCACCAGGGATGGTAGGAGTTGGACAGTACTGTACTAATGCTGCCGTCTGCAACCCGATCTCAGATGGGTGGAAGACGATGGACGGATGTCTGAGTTCAGAGTCACAAACACTGGATCATGTTGGGACACCACATGGTTTTCATTCCACAATAAAACTACTGCAAAAACTGCAAATATTTAGTGAATTATGAATAAAATATGCACGCACTCCTCTGTGTTCGACATTCCAACTCAAAGTACTCAATAGATAAAGATTCAAATGTGCTGTTTAGCACAGGAAGTGAATAAGTGCACATAAAACCATGTTCAGCACCTGCATCCATGCCACAGACGGTGCCAAACAACACCAAGATGCAGAGAAACAGAGCAATAATACTGACGAACATTTGAGCCTGGTGTAGTGTGCCTTTAGATGATGGTGGTCGGCTCCTTTAGAGGTTGATAGAGAGGAGGGCAGTGAAGCTGCTTCCTAATGTGCTGGTTCTGATGTTGTGGGCCCTGCAGCAGCTGCCAGAGGGAAGGAATCGGACCGTGAGAAGTCAGCTAGCTGTGCGTTGTTTGAGGAGTTCAGATCCCAGGGTGCTTCACCTATTTTCTCCACTGGATGTTATTTTGGACGATCTTTCCCGAATGGAGTCGCTGGAGGTTATTTATTGGATAACAGTCAGAAGACAGGATGATATATGATAAAGGGTATGAGAACAAGAAGAGAGGAGAGTATGACAGGGTTGGCCTGAAAACTCAGAATTTAAACCAAGCTTTTGCTTTCTACATAACACGGTGCATGTGTCACCGATCAGTAATTGGTTTAAAATAATCAACGTTGAAAAAGTAAAAGTTTTTGTGTTTCAGAGGAACATAATAGAGATTTCCTAAAATTGTAGTCGATGCATACATAAGCAGTTTGAGCTTGACTGGTTTAAATACTTCAGTTGTTGAACTACTGATGATCAAATGTGACCTGAACTCGTTAAAAACTGTGAAATACTCAGCGTGTACATGTCTGTCATTGTTTCTTGTTCTCCTTAAACGCTGACATTCACAGAATTTAAATTAGGAGTTCCTGTCTCACAGGAGTGTCCCTAAACCTCCTGTGTCCACCTTTAGGGTCAGAGAAGCAACAATACTGGTTTACATACCTTTAAAATGCAGTTTTAAATTAAATTAATTAAACACTCTGGAGGGGTCAGGATTAGGATGGGAAGTTGTTCTAACAGTGTTTTCTCTATTTAAGTAGAGCTCTCCTTCCACTTAGCGCCATTGTGTGGTGTGAGCATCGAAAATGCAAACAAAATGCAAAAAGCAAAATGGACGTCACTGGATGGAAATGGCTGTTCAGAAACGGAGAGATGTGAATTAGTGAAGGAGCGATTGGAGCGCTGATCAGCGATTCATTAAAATAAAGTTTTTGCTTTGTCAAACTTCATATATTTGTGAGAACTGCTGCTGCTCAGAGCCGCCGTTACTTGGAAAAATCAATGTTTGATTGAAGATGTTTAGTGTTCATAATCACTAAATGGACCCTGTTTCATGACCAGAAAACACGAGTCAGGAAAGTCCCACAAAAAAACTTTTTAAAAACCTCAAAATTACCCAGTGATCTTTAAAGTTTAAGGGAAACTCAGGTAGACATTAAGGCGTCAAACTGCAGGAATCAGGGTCCATAATGGATTAGGCTTTCATTTTTCAGGTGTCTCTGCACGCCCTCCGGCTGCCGATGGTCCTGGATTATCTGTCTTAGTGGAAGGTTTGATCGGAGAAAAGATCCACGACAGGAGGAGCGATCTCTGCCAACCTGCAGAGCCGTCTACAAAACACCTCTTTCGCATTTCCAGCCACCTTAATTTATTTAGAAGTCAATTTGGACGTCTAATTTAAGTGTCTGCTTCATTTGTTGCAGCTAATAAAGCCAGCAGCTTTGTGGGGATAAAAAATGTTCATTACATTTCAAAGTTCACTGGGTTTTTATCTGTCCTGTTAAGAGGGTTTTAAGTGCCTTGTTAAGTCGCCCATTAATTCCGGCCATATTGATCCCACATGGCTGCTTGAAGGCCGGCCAGATATCATATTTTTAAAAACTTCCTGGAGCTGTAAAAGGCTCACCTGATAATTGTTTTTGAAATGTTGGTCTTTTTGAAGCTCTTTCTGAGCATTAGCAATCAATATCCCTGGATATTTTTCTGCACCCGCTCATTATTCCTGCGCAGCAAAAGCACTTGACTGCGGAGGAGCTTTGCTTTCTTCCAGTTTATTCGTCTTACGACAGAAAATTCAGCTCTGATCTCTCCTAATTGTGCTACTTCTTATCTCCTGCCTGCTTATTATGTTCTGGCTCTCTCTGAGATTTTCAGTCAATACTTTGCTTCAGTACGTTTGATCTCATGGTTAATGTATAGTCTGCTTCTCAGGTGTACGTTCATTGATGCCTGGCTGGTTATGTCCTATGATGCATGTGGCGGTGTAATAAATCGAGCAAGGCATTAATTCAGTGACTGTCGGGGCACAACTTTCTTGTGCTGCGCTCATATGAAGCCAGAACAGAACAAACACAGATTCAGCTGAGATGCTAAAATAATCTCTCGCCTTTTCCAGCCTCGCCAAAGTTTCTCCTCCTTCTCTCTTTTGCACGGATAAAAAAATCTCCTCCTCCACTCTTCTTGCCTCTCGCCCCTGATTTCTTACGCCTGCCATAAACATTGATGTTAGTATTTTATGACACTATTTACGTTCCACCCCAGCTATCAGTTTTAGCTCCTTTCTGTCATGTTTGCATGTTTGCAGGAAACGCTCCGAGTTTCCCTTCAGGTTATTCATGGTAAATATGGAGGCGAATAATGATGTCACCTCTGAAACTGGTCGAGTATGTTAAACCAAATTTGTGCCACTGAAAAATTAAAGGTTTACGTCTCATCTAAAGAATTTCGTAACAGTTCTGCCTCTTTCTAACTTCACTTTGACTTTTGGGCTTCCTCTTCCCTCTGTACATCAGGTGACCCGTTACATCAACAGCTTATTGATTAGTTATATAAAAAATGAAGCAAATAGCTTTACATAAATGCTGTAAACAAAAACATTGTGTTTATATAACCACCAGATGGGTCCATTGGGTTTTATGATAAAAAAAACAGGTTTTGAGGAGAAAGTGAGAATAAATTAGTTTTAAACTGATATAAATATGGTGTATTTAAGGTAAATACCATTCATAATTTACCACTCCTGCATGTTGGGCTTCAAGTTGAAACAGCTGCTGGTTCTGGTACCTCACCGCAAGGCGGTCCTAGGTTTGAAACCCTGCGTCTGAAACGGCTCGCCACAGTTTGCATGTTCTCCCGGTGCAGATGTTGGACATTTCCAGGTAGTTCTGAGAGGGGGGGAAAGTTGGGCCAATTCCAAGAAGAAGATTGTATATATTTAGTTTTTTTTGTTGTCGTGGGGCCCAAAGTTCCTGCTGGCACGGCTGCTCCACAGCACTCCTTCCTACGTCATAATTGGTCACTCCCAACAGGCCTTTCTCTTTTACTGGGTCTCCTCAGGGCTGTGTCATCGACCCTTTCATTTATGTCATATACTGTCGCAGTCGGCATTCACAGGGTCACATTTTAGAGTTTGCTGATGGTTCCGTCATCCTGTCCCTCCTCTGCAGAGACGACCCTGGTCTCAGGTCAGAGGTCAAAGGCTTCACTGACTGGCTTGAGTCCTTCTTCTCTAGACAATTGTGACAGACAAAGGAAATCGTTGCTGATTTTAGAGGAGACAGCACCATCATCCTACCTGTGGTCATCTCTGGTGAAAATGTGGAGATTATGAACGGTTATAAATACCTGGGAACCATCGTTGGTGACAGGCTGACCATTTCATTTACTAACGACTATCACAGTCAGTTTTATATCATGATTTTTAGTCTTCCAGAGTCAGGAGATTTTGCCTTTGGCACTACGGAGTATTCATTTTTAATGAATTGTTGGTTGTTTTCTGCTGCGATTTCTCCAACCTGGTAGAAAGAAGCTGGCCTTCACTGCGGCACCACCTCTCCCCGTATGGGTGCCGCCCATTTCATGACGTCGCTGCAGCATGATATCAACAAAGTTGCTGTCGTTGCACAGATTAGTGGCTAATAGTGCCGCTTTATTGGCATTTCCACCGGCCCACGCTGCTCGGCTCTTCTCTACTCGGATTACCTTCGCCCATTTTGTGATTCGGCTGGCCTAGAAAGGCCTGGACGAGGGAAAGTTATTGAATTGTTTGTGTAAAAACTAAAACTAAAAATACAACGTAACATTATATGTAAAAAAAAAAAAAAAAAAAAATATATATATATATATATATATATATATATATATATATATATATATCGCTGAATAAAGCTCATATCTGCTCGGTATCAAGTGTTTCCTTTTACATAAAACATGTCAGTTGCTGTGGTCATCCCACATAACTCACTGGGATGCGTCAGTGCTTTCCACTTAGTGATGAAGTAATTAAATCTAAACTAAGATGATTGGTAAAGAAAAAAACAAAAATGTAACATATGTGGCTGATGTTACTTTATTAATGTCAGACCGCTGGAGCTAATTTTCCTCCCACTCCTTAACTCTCCTGTTTCTTATTAACTGATCAACACAGAGCCTAAAACAAGATACAGCACCTTTTTGTAACCGGAAGTTTTCTTTTCTTAAATAGTTTTTGTGTCAAAATGCTAAAAATAAAAACAAAAATCTGTCTCAACAAAAAGAAAAGCAGTCACTTGTTTAGGCGAGCCGTCCCTTCTTGTTCCCCTGCATCTGGCCTCTCATTAGTGGAAAACAACACCAAGCCATCATTTGGCCTTGTTAAAAAAATACTATATTGCTTTTGCAAACTGATGCATAATAACCGCTCTAATTAAAACCTGTTAGCTAAATTTTAGGATTGTTTTCTGGAAGTGTGAAAAAAAGAAACTTTTGGGTATCCTCTGTCAGAAAAGTGCAGCTTACGCCTCCGGACCTCTGAGACGTTTTTCTTTTTTTTTTGAAGAAAGAAGCAGTGATGCATGATCGTCTCTTGCTGGAAATGATTGATACTGCACATTGGGAGGACTAAATTGCCACAATTTGTTTAGGTCCTTGGCAGAGAATATTTTGCATTAATAAAACATTATCAATCATTAGCATGAAAGCGCGAGCCAGCCTGCGTGCAAATTAGTCTCCGAATTTAGCCAGAGATGTGCTCCTCATAAAAACGAAAACACATATGTCTTGTCATCTGCAATCCGCCCAAGTCTGAATATTTAAATAAGTCAAATAAAAGGCATTAGTGCGCTCAGGGCTGGAGGCTCATCGTGTTTCTACAGAGAAAACTGACAGTGTGGCTGAAAAGAACATCAACTTTCTACCTATTTTTCCCCAGAGAACACGTTAAAATCGTCTAATTTCCACAAGACGTGGTGTCTATAGCTACGCTGTGGTGCTACGGAGGAGCGCAAAGAACTGATAAAAAACGTTAACTTTGCATCCATCCATTCAGCAGTATTCTGCCTGTGTTGCTGTAGAAAGAGAGGACGGCAGAGAGAGGCAAACAGACCTACGGCAGCACTCAAAAACAGCAGATCTGGTTGGAGAGGAAGAATCAAAGTCCACCGACAGAAAGGAGGACAAGCAGCGAGTGAAACTTCACAAAATAATTAGTCTCTGTAGAGCTGAGAATAAAAAGAATCAGGGAGAAATAAACCATGAGGAGGACAGCGATGGAGAGCCAGATCTGTGCCAAACCCGGTTATTGTCACTGCCACTGAACCTCCGTTTGTTTCAGCTGCCTGGGATACTCAGCTCTGTTTGCTCACATGTTCGCACCTGCAATCATCACAACAAACTCCAGCGTTTTCATTCCTTCCCTTTTGTTCAGGGGATTCAAAAAAATCTGCTTTTCTCTAACATCTGTGGTGCGTTTAGGTACATTTTGTCAAAGATGACGCGTCCTGCATGCAGCCTGATCAAATTCAGTAAGACTAAAACAGAGCTGCTGGAACACCTGGAATAAAACGCACCCACTCCTGGAGTCAGAACCAGCTCTAACAGTCCCATGCAGATTAAATACGGCTTCCCAAAGATTGTCACGTTTCTGGAGGTTCTACGTCTCAGCTCTGAACATCTCCCAGAGCTCTGATCATCGTCTGGACCTGGAGAGAGGATGGACCACCTGCAGACCTACCAGGACATGGACGTCCACCTGGACTGATAGGCTGGACCAGGAGAGCATGGTGGCTCTGGAGGAGCTGCAGAGGTCCACAGCTCAGGTGGGAGAGTCTGTTGGTTGGACAACTAGGAGAAATGCACCGCAGATGTCTGAATTCGCTCTTCCCACCTAGAAGAACGTTAGTCAGAGAAGCAGCCTAGAGGACCATGGTAGCTCTGGAGGAGCTGCAGAGGTCCGCAGCTCTGGTGGGAGGATCTGATATCTTGACCCAACAGTAACCGTTGGTACTGCTGGAGTGAAATAATTCAGGTGCTGCCACTCCCAGGCTTCATTGAAAACAGTAAAAAGAGTCTTCTGGGTAAACTGGGGATTGTCTTTGTGGGTTTAGTTTTTTTTTTGTTATAACAAAGAATGTGGCCTAACCTCAGCCTACACCACAGACATACCTGGATGCCCAATCTCTTAGTGTGACCATCCAAAAGGGAAGGGATGAGGAAAGCTTCAGCTTTAGAACTATGGTTGCTATTAGTTGGTGTAAATAATGATGTTGAGTATTAAAAAAAGTTTTGTTGACCCATTACATAGAACCATGTCATTATAAGAGAGAAGACATTCCCTTGTTTTCCCACAATGGAGAAATGTGGGCGTGAAAGCGGCAAAGACAGAGTTACACGGAAAAATTTGTAATGAAAAAGATTAATTTAGATTAATTAATCTAAAATTCCTTAATCTGACTTTAATTAATCTAAAATTGCTGTCTACTAGCAAGCTAAATGCAGACTGTCCTACAATGTCCAAGGCTACGTTCACACTGCAGCCTGAAGTGACCCAATTCTGATTTTTTCCCCATATGACCTGTATCTGATCTTTTCATGACAGTCTGAACGACACAGATCGCATTTTTTCAAATGCGACCCAGGTCGCTTGGATATGTGGTCCTGAATCCGATACTTATCTGATCTTTTCAAATGCGACCTGTGTCTGTACGACCAGGTCGCATTTATCCGACCTGTACGTCATTGATGCTTGACAAACTATTCTACGTCCTGCTGTGCAGAAACAGGAAGAAAGACGACACCCATGGCGGACAACAACGAGGAGAGCAGTCAATGGAGAGAAAGCTCCGGTTAGAAAATAAATTAAAGATTGCAAAATGCGCGGCAGCATTATAATCCATGTTTACTTCCACAAACACTGAGCACGCTTCCTACATGTGACGTCATCGCGTCCTCTACTGCACATGCGGGACACTTCAGGTTTGGAAATGTGAACGACCACGCAAAAAAAAAATCGTATTTCACAAAAAAATAGGAACTGAGCATTAAGGCCTGCAGTGTGAACGTAGCCTTAGTTGTCCAACAACAAGAAACCCATGGAAAGGTTTGTGTCCTTTCAGCTAATCAGTCTATGCAAAGTTGAAATGTCTGGCTTAAAGGTTCCAAAATGACAACCAGAGAACACAATACAGATTGTATGGAGAACCAAACAGTGGCGGGACGTCTGGAACCAGCAGGTTTGGGCTTTGAAGCACATGAGGCGGCTCAGCTGAGCAGAACTGAACTTGACTGCATGGTGACTGGCTGAGCAGTGAAACAGGGAGCAGGACTGATGGATCATTACGGGCAGAATCATTCACTTTAACCAGAAAATGCACCACTGACGATAAACAGAGAGGAAACATTTATTGCAAGATGTTACATGGACTCAAGAAGCACCAGTTCCACAGGACCTGCTGGTCATCTTCTCCACCGCTATCATTCGGTCTGTCCTGTGTCTGCCATCGCTGGGGGGTTCAGGTCCAAGTGCTGACCTTCATCAAGGACTGGTTTAGGCCTAGGACCAGGTTAGTCAGACCAACAGGTTTATACTTAAAATGTCTTCACTGAGAGCAAAGAGGATCCAAAGTCAGATTCCTTGTTTGTGTGCACAGACCTGATTACAGCTGATTCTGATCCAGACTCCTAAAAACAGCTAAAAGTAGCTCATATGATGCCAGACTTCTGTTACCCGTTATTAAAAATGGGCAGATTTGATCCGCAGCAACTACCGCTGTTTAAAAATAAGAACTGCAGTAAATGCCGTGCAGCTCCAGCGAGGGTTTGAAAGTCGAAGGGATGTTTGGCGCATCAGAAACTTCTAGAAGCCTCTAGTGTGCAGAAGCATACGAATGGCTTAAGTTTTGCTGAGATGAGAGCCATCCTGTGTGGGGTAAAACAGCCGTATCTTCAGTGAGAAACAAACTCATCTGGGTTACTGCAACGCTCTTCACACGTCTCACCAAAACCAACAAAATGCTGCAGCTCGGCTGTTGTCACGTGTCTCTGCTGCTAATGCAACTTCATTGGCTCCTGGTTTATTATCGAGTGCATTTCAACATCTTAGTTTGTACCTGGAGAGCTCTGCATGGACAGCCACTGGTTTACGTGTCATCCCTTCGTAAAGAGGAGAGAATCCACGATGCAAACTACGCGTTTCGAGCGATTGTTTGATTTTGTCTCGCATATTTTTTAGCTTTTGTTGTAAAGCGCTTTTACAACAAAAGCCGTAGGTTAAGTTAGCGTCTCATTTTCACCATTTTTTTACTGTAATTATTTTTTCAGTAATGGTTATGTTACTTTCAAGAAGGATTTTAGTTGTGGTTGCTAACCTGTTTGCAGTTACAATAAAAGGTGAATAAAATGGATACCTGGATTGAGTATTTCATACAAAAAGGCTTTACTATTCAAACTGTAATCAGTGAATAATTATCCAGAACAAATGTAATGTATTTTATCTTTTAGTTTAAAGTTGACCAATGAAGAAATAAAAGTATTTTCAGATACAAACCTCTCTGGTCGTTATTTAAATTCACTATGAGAACCTGTATAATAGCGTAGAGGCTGATTAACATTTGCAGAGTTGAAAAGGTGGAGAGAGAAGAAGCTGTGGAGTCCAGTAATCATTGATGAGTCAACAAATCAGCAGAAACATTGATGGAGGAGTCGATCAACAAAATGATCATTAGCTGCGGCCGTTTTCATGACTGAAATGTCTGCAGTGCCTTTGAGCCTTTAAGCATCCTCCGCCATGAGCAGACCGGCAGACTGAACACGTCTCCGTCCCTTTCAGCCCCGGCACCAGAGGGGAGAATCACTTACAGTCTGGCACAGTGTGGCAGAGAGGCGGTCATCTCTTTCAGGAGATTTTTAGAAAGCTCTCATTGTGGCAAATCAGGAGCCCTCATGCTGCCTTGTTGAATTTCCCCAGCTTTCAGAGAGGTCCCTCTGAGCTCCTCAGAACTTCTGATTATGTCTCGGAGACCCGGACAAATCTGCAGCGTAATGGATTACATGTGCTCCTCCAGCTCAGGAGGAAAACCTCTTCATTTCTTACATTTTTCTGTTGCTTAAAGATGACTCCGAAATCAAAGAGGATCTGCCGTTTCCGCCCGATTTCCTTAAGCATCTCTCTATATTTATGGAATGTTATTGCTGCTGTTTTTGCCGGCAGCTCCTCTGCAGCGTATGAAAAATGTACAAGCTCCGAGCGTGTAACACGTCGAGCTGAATGTGGAGCGAGCCGGAGTCCTATCGGCCGAGGCTCCTCTCACCGGAGCGCTGCTGACAGCTCCCAACAAACCAGAACCGCCATCCACTTCCAGGTATTTAAGATAAGGCCGGCGCTATCAGCCGTAGCCGCGGCTCTGTGGGATTACTCACGAGGCCCACAGCGCAAACAAACCTTGTGGGGAGCGGAGAGAATTAGCCGACTGTAGAACCGACGGGTTACTGCGGCCGCTGCCAGGGGATTTCAGAGGAAAACAATGATCTGAGTGCTTTTAACGAACGAGCTCCTCCGAGATCTTAATTCAATCAACACATCCGCCGCGCTCTCCTCTTTTACGGCTGCGTTCTTTAACATGGATACCCGGAAAATCCATTTGCACTGTCTTCACCCCTCGGTGATAAGCATCAGATGTAGAATCAAACCCAGTCCTCTGCAGCTGGATGTGCTGATGACTTTAACAGGGCCAGTAGGAGGCGAGCGTCTAAAGAAAGACAGCGTTGGACGTCAGCAGCGTGTGGTGAATGTGTTATGTAGTCAACGCTGTGAGACTTTATGTAGAGACGTCTCTGTTTCAGACGTGACCGAGTCAGAGCTCAATGCCAGGGTCACAAGAGCTGGAGCCTTAAAGCCCGACAGCTGGAAATGTGGCAGCAAACCAACAGGGTGATTCTAATGTCTGTATTCTTTGTTTTGCACGTTTTGCACTCCGTCGATTTGAATAGATGTCGAGTTCCATCTAACGAGAATTTAGGAATGCAAAAAGTATCCATCAGAGCTCGCTCTGGAGTCCTTCAGGGAAGCTGCAGAGGCAGCAGCTTCCCCGGCGGGGGGGGGGGGGGGGGGGGGGGGGGGGGGGTGACTTTGGTGTCTGGCAGAAGTCCCTCGTCCCCCAGTGGGACGCGGCAGAATTTACATAACTAACATCTTGATTTGCTGTAAAGTGAAATCAGGGCCCGCGCGTTGTTCAATTGACTCGGGGGATCTTGGGGTAATTAAAACTAGGCGGCCCCCCGCTGTTCTATAAGTCTGTGCCAGGAGAGATGGAGGTGGGAGGGGGGGGTGAGAAGGAGGTAAAGGGGAGAGAAGAAAACACGAAAAGAGAGAGAGAGAGGGGGATAAACTGCTGCTTCATCAGCTTTTCATCAGATATGACCTTGGCAGTCACAGTGAAGCAGCAGCAGATATCGGCGGACAAGAGTCCCAGTATCTGTACGTCGAAGCTTAATGTGAGAAGCCTGAGCCGGTGGTCTGTTCACGGAGCCCCGCCAGCTGCCGTATGGAGATCAGTGGCTGTGTCGGGCCCCCGATGAGACATTTCTTCCCTAAACTGATTACATGAGAAGGGATTATGTGCTGCTGGATAGCTCTGAGTAGTCTGCTTTTGATTTCTGGCTAATCTACTGACTGCTCAAACCCTCACAAGTCCCCTGCTCTCTGCTAATTGCTGTAATTCCTGCATTTAAGAGGATATGGATTGAAAAGCGCTGCTGTTTTGCTTTAAGCCCTTTTCAGGATTACAGCAAAACCAAGTGAACTTATCCCTCGATAATCAAGTCTTGGACGCTGCCTGCGGATCGCCGGGCTGTCACCGTGAGGCGTCGCCGAACTGAGCTGCAGTGCAGCTGACAGCAGCAGTCACTGTCATCAGGATCTGCTGCTATTCTAAACCCGCAGTTTAGCTCCGGTACTTTTCTTCTGAGTGAGCCATAAGTCTTTTATTATAGATTTACCTGCAAACTTCAAAGTGACAGAAGAGCGGCGTCTAGTCTCTCCTTTGCCCACACAATGCATCTAAAGTGGCTGTTTTATGGGATCAGTTGGAGAATTTTAACTAAGCCGTAATCCCTAAATTCATAAAATTGCCTCCAACTGTACTGCAATGTTTAATTCATGAGGGGTAATGTTCAGGTAATAAATCGGAATAGTGGAGAAAGGCGGCGGAACTTCTGCAGGAAGAGGCAGTCAAAACTTTTAATTTGTTTTTTCGTTGTTCTGCTATTTACTTGTTTTGTAAAGATGAAAACGGGAACCGCGTAACCTCCGTCAAACATAATGGATTGCATTGCTAAGGAACAACACGTGCAAGGCTAAGATTTCACCAGAATAACATTTTCTTTTCTTTCTCTTTCACGCGAACTGTCGAGGAAAAAAAAGAAGAAGTCGGTTAATTAACTCCAAGCTAAGCAGCGTGTTAATTTTATTGCATCTTCTGCTTATTTCTGCAATTTCAGCTCTGAGCTGTAATATATAACTCTGTAAAGGAGGGTGAATATCATCCATATGTTTCATCCTTTCTCTGGATGTTCACTCCTGACAGCATCGCTGGAGTGTTCATCCTATTTATAAAAGTTTTTTTTTACAAGGTCTGTTACGGCATTTGATGGATTCTCCTGTACATGAAGAAAATTACACGAAACCCAGCAGAGAGGCGAAGGCGTTGGCAGCGTGTGTCTACAGCGGTCGAAGCAGCGCATGGAGATATGCTGACAGTGATGTTTGGGGGGGGGGGCAGAACAACCAGATATCGCTAATGGCCGCGCTGAAGTGCGCCTTTTTGGAAGAGGGCCTTGAATCAGGAGAAAAGCTAATCCTCAATCAATGAAAATGTAAAGCAGCAGCATCTTGTTGTATTTGTGCTGATAGCAGCTTAAAGGATCGCCGCTGAGGGGCTCCGGCTGCAGTTCCAAGTGCCTGGCAACACTTCTTCCCTCATGTCCGACACGCAAACCGAGGAGACGCCTTCCCTCAGGTGCTGCAAAATCAGGACAGTTTGTTTGATAAAATGATGGAAAAGTCAAACAGGGCTGTCCCACGAGGACAAGCCTCCCAGCTGCAGCAGTGACTGGACGTCATTCATCAGTGATGTGGCCACTGGAAGCTGCGGGGGGCCTAACATGAATTCATCTTGTCTTTCCTACAAACACCACAGGCAAAGGATGAACATGAGAAACAAAGTCATCAGAGGGGTAGATGTGTTTTTATCGCCCGGCACTAAGTGCCTCTACATAAAATAAGTAGATAAAGATGGCATCTAAAGCGCTCAACACCGAAGCAATGCAACTACGGCTTGTAAGGATGATTTGCTGGCGCTTGTGAAACTGTATTTTTTTATTTTCTCTCAGCTGTGTGCAGATTTTTGTTGTTTTGTTTCACTTGCATCACATTTTAGCGCTCAGGGTTTGCACATCCATGTGATTTGGGACAAAGCGCCACACATCTGTGGAGTAGAACATGACAGGCTTCAGGGTCTGGCAGCACTACTCTTGGCATTTCTTTTTCAGTTCTGGTCTTTGTTCTCAGTGTCCTGAAATGTATCGTCCTAAAAAATGCCAGAAAGTATTTTTTAAACCAACTGAGTGAAAACTTTGTGTGAAAAGTAAGCCGTGACGCCTTAAACAACGGAGGGAAAGTGATGCCACATTGGCGTTTCAGGCATTTATATCATGTGAACGTTCCTTATTCTATCCCCTATAAATCATGTGTACTGCACCTCAGAGAATAGTGCAGAGCTAATATGAATTTCCTCCACCTTGACACCATCCTAATCAGATTCACCACCTGTTTGTTGAGCTGCTGGGACATTTCTCACAACACAGAGGCCTAATTATGCTTCATCTGATGCCTTTTTTGCCATAAAATAACTAGATTGTTGGAAAGGCCCCCAGGAATGGCATTAGATTTGGGTTGTGGAGCCATGTGTGCTTGTTTATCACTTTCCTTTGGGCTTTGACTATATTTCATTTCATTTGTGTAAAATTGACAGTGATATTATCGTGTAGAACATCCGCCTATGAGTCGGAATCATTGCAGAAAGTTCAGTCGTCCCTCCTAGCGTTCACACTGCAGCTCTGTGGTTGGTAGCATTGGTTACCACCAAACCCAACAAAGTTTGCTGTCTTTAAAAAACATAAAATAAGAAATATTAAGCAAAAAAACAACAAAAAAATAGAAATATTGTGATATTCAGGAGCTGCAGGAGAGCTGTTGCTGCAGGACTCACATGATGCGTGCATGGCTGGATAAACGGATCAGGGTTTGTTTTGCAGCACTGAGAGTGTCGCTGTCTGTGTTGGGGAGAAAGGAGCTAAATCGGTTCACTCCCCTTTCATCAAGATCATCAGATATGGACCACGGACAAGAGAGATCCGAGAAGCTGAAAAGAGCTTTGTCCGCAGGGCGTCTGTTCTCTGCTCTGCAGATAAGAGGCTTTGTGATCCAGAGGGAGCTTGGAGCAAAGCCACCGCTCCTTTGGAGCAAAGCCACCGCTCCTCTGCACCGAAGGGTTCAGACATCTGACCCTCTGCAGGGTGTTTGGGCAGATCCCACAGGGAGGAGACCCCAGGAGGTCTTCTAAACCTGTGCATGCCAGAATGAGCTGCAGAGTGTTGCTGGGAAGAGAAGAGTCTACCTTTCTCTTCTGGACCTGGTATCAGGTAGAAGCATGGGGTTAAACTGAATGAAAATACAGTAGCAAATGAAGAACGTCACCTGCAGCGTCCATAGATTGTTCTGATATAAATGTAAGAATATTTAAGATTACAAAATGAAGTTCTGGTTGTAAACTGTAGATATTCTCTGACTTAAATAAAACTTATTATCAGATCTATGACAGGTAGTCCTCTAAGGGCTGAACAAAAGAATAAAGCTTAGAAACCATACATTCTGAGGCTGTTAATAGCAGAAAATGGAAATTTAAAGACTTCTTCCTCCTTATTGCCAGGCATGGCAATAAGGAGGAAGACTGAGATTTTCCTGAAAATAAATAATACATTTGAACATTTGCACACTAAGATTTTCTATTGTTTTAAACACTTTTTTTGTGATTTCCAGTAAAATGTTTTGGATCAAACCAAAAATCCAAAATATTACAGAAAAATAACAGTTTTTCCAGGAATTTCCTTGCCTTACTTGTTGCAGTTTTTCTGGTGGCCGCTGGCAAACATAAAGTATAAATACACATCTATGTTCAAACACTAAATAGTAGAAATGGTTTCATATTAATGTTGAAGCTCTAATAATGTAAACAGGATGTGCATTTATTGTCTACGTACTGCTGTAGGGAACATTTCTCTGCATTCTTCACTATATAGCGCCCTCTGAAACGTTTGGAGACGCTTTTCACAGCACCGCCTGTCAGCCCTGTGGTCTGTAGCTGACTGAGCAGCTCTTTCATTACATAACATGAAGACATGAAGACTCCAGTTCCAGACCTCGGGTTTGAGTCCAGTCTGATGTCTTTGTCTAGAGACCTAAACAGCGATTCAGGTCTGAGACACCATAAGGTAGGGAGGACAAAACGACATTAGCGTTACTGCTGCAGATAACCAAGGAGAAAATCAGAGGGTTGATGTTGTAACTTAGTTTTTACATTATGTTTTTAGTTGATCTGTAATTTAATCCAAAAAGAATGATATTTTTGTTTGACTATGTGCTCCCAACAACTGAAGAGCAAACAGGTTTATCAAATGTATCAGAAATGACAGAAAATGGCATAAAATTGCTGCTAAAAGTTAAATTTAGGATTCATTTTTGACAGGAATTTGGTCAAATTATTAATTCTGAGAGATTAAAACGATTGTCTCTGAAAAATGCAGGAAATGCTGGAGATGTCTGTGGTGACTTCTGTTCAGGTTGTCTCAGAGACGATCTCCAGCTGTAGAAGTAGTTCTGAGCAGTTTTTGGAGAAGCAGCTCGCGTGTTGAAAAGCGAAGCGGAGTGAACCGCTCCAGTCGCTGATGAGATTTTAAATTGGTGGACACAAGTGTGATATTCAGGCAACCGGAGAAGGAAAATTGCATCAGAATGGAAACGTAAGCCCGCGCGGCCAGAAGTGAGGATTTGCTGATCCCTGACCTTCTGTTTCAGAGCTGAGGATTTTAGGTAATGAGATCTGTGCGGTGAAACAACTCCGCCTGTCGGACCGCCAGTCTCAGGGAGACGGGGGGGGGGGGGAGCGTCTGCTGCTGCAGATGGCCCGGCCCGCGGATTTAATACACATTCAGAAATGTGCCTTGGCAGCACTGGATGACTCTTTGGGTTAAGAGGGAGGATGAGAAACAGAATGACATTTTGTCGCAATAAAAAGAGCCTGCTAGCAGGATTAAATGTGCTGAATGCATCATCCGCTGGTCCCCGGTTCCAGGGAACAATTCAACGACAAACAGACACTTGATTTTTGTCGTGCTGAATGACTTTGGGTCAGATCTAGATGATCCAAGTGAAGGTATCTCCCAGGGTTTAACATCCCCGTTCCTCCCTGTTTATAATCTACGTCTCCCGTTTCAAATCTTTGTGCACCAGGAAGAGCATCCAGCGTGAAAACTTTGCCACGCTTGTGTTCGCGTTGTAACGACTTGCTGCTGCGACCTCTGAACGACAGCAGCTGAGAAGATTCATACTTACTGCATTTCATCTGCACTGTAGGGAAGTATTAAAGTATAAAGAACTTTACTGTGGCTGTTCTTACAAACATCGCAAAATATAGAAAAACTTAAAGTCCTATGAACTTGTGCAACCTAAATAACTTTGAATTCTTTTTTATTTCAATGACTAAATTATAGATAAACAGCATAGATTTATCTGTAATGTCAGTTGTTCTTTTTTCTCCTAAGAAGGATCAGTTTTCAACTTGAACTTAAAATCAACTGTTATTTATGAAATAAACAAAATTCTGTCTGATTATCATGTTTTATAAGCTGCCAGGTTTTAAAGCAACAGTCATAATATAACACCCAGAAATCAGGAGCACCTTTATTTCTGCTCCCACTCGCTGCTTGGCTGAGCTCAGGCAACACGATTTGCTTCTAGGCTTCAGAGAACGACGTGCTTAACCGTTAGATAATGCTGCGTTCAAACCTCGCTACCGATAAAGGCCACAGTTTCAAAATCAGCTGAAAACGGCTCCATGTTGGGGATAAAAAGATGTGGCTTGTGAGCAAAATGACTGATGGTCACATTCCTCAGAGCAAATACACGATGGTGCAGCTTTCCACATGACGGATGTCAGCTCAAGCAAAGAGAGCCTCAGCCATGGGAGGAAAGGCTGACATGCTTAAGCACGTGTTTAACTAACGCAGAACAAATTGCAGAGATGACCCAGAGCTAGAGTTGACACAGTGAGCTTTAGAAGACACACAGATATCTGGAGGCCCCGTCGTCCACAGCCACGGCAGAGACTAGTGCTGGAGGTCCTTAAAACAATCAGCCGTCGCCGTGTTGATGGCTGCAGCTCGGCTTGCTCCAGTTAGCGCTCGCCTCCGGCTGACCACAGACGTCTGGCTGATTCCAATCATCACCATTGGACGCTGGGTTAAAAAGCAAAGCATGAGCTGAGCCAACAGGAAACCGGTGTTGGAACTGAAGCAGAGAAAATGACAACCTGACCACAAAGTGCCGGAGAAGGAGGCTGAATACAGAGGCCTGCAAACGCATTATGGTTTTGGTACTTTGACGTCTTATAACCACACGTTTCAGCTTATTGTGTTACCAACACAACTCTGGGGGTAACTCTGGGGGAGCTGTAGAGGTCCACCGCTCAGGTGGGAATGTCTATTAATGGATAAACGGTTTGGACAATGTGGACTACTTAGAAAAACTATTGGCTGTGGTTAGTTAAGCACAAATTTAATCTTTTCAAGCCACAGGCCAAACGCTAAAGATAGCAAACAACCCCATCTCTATGGTGAAACATGGTAGTGGCAGTGTTATGCTGTGGGAATGCTTTTCCTCAGGGAGAGGAAAGCTGTGTAGGATGGGGGGATGAATGGAGCTAAATACAGGACAATGAAGGAGGCGTCTGTTAGAAGCTGCATCACACTAGAGACCGTCGTGAACCGCTGATTCGGTACGGACAGTCAAAAAGTTGCATGGCTTGGCTTATGTAACCAAGCAACAAGGAGTAAAGTCAACCTTATTTTCTTCAAATTTTATTATTTTTTACCTTCACTTTTTTGTTTTACAGTATTTTGAGGTGTTATAAATAAAATGGGATTGAATAAAAATGAATCCCCTCCCTGGAAGACCTGCAGCTGAGCAAAGCAGAAATGTTTGCAGTCAAAGACAACCGACCGACTTCAGCTGCAAAATGTCACGACTCTTATCATCTGCGGAGCTTCCTGTTCTCCCGTCTTGTCCTGCTTCTGGTTCTGTAACAGAGTATTTGATGCGTGGGTTTGTCAGACAGGCAGGAAAGCTGAAACTGGACAGAAACATAGAGAACCTCTGGTATACGGAGGAAGACAGGGCCAAACGTGTCCATAGCACAAAGCCGTGCTGTCACTGGAGTGGGCCTGAACTGCCACTGAAATCCTGCCCAAAGAGGCGCTACGGTGCTGAGCTCGACGATCAGCACATAAACAACAACTGTCAAGGCAGAAAAATGTCAAGTAAAAGCAGATCAAACTCAGTTCAACAAACAGACCGACCTAAAAGAATGAAAAGCTGCCGTGCTCATCTCCTTCCACCTCCGCTCTGCAGCGACTTTGGTACGTTAGGAAGAATCTTCACTAATGTCACATGGATAGAAATAAATGAACCGGTTCCAATGACAGAATGGAGCTGCTTACCTGATCCAGAGATAACTCTCTAGATCTGCTTGTTTGACAGAAATGCTAAAAAGAAAGAACACCTTCTATCAATTCTGGGGTCACAAGAAATAATTATCCGGCCTCGACCAGGTTCTAAAATGATTAAATCATGGTGCTACAACATTCATATAAAAGTCTGCTTTGATCACACATCTGAGAACTGAGAGGAGTCGGGTGATGCTTAAACGTTGTTATAGACTTGGCTCCAGGTTGACCTGGAAGCAACAGTTTCTGCCTGTCATCCAGAGAAGTGTTATAAGGCCGCTGACAAACTATTTAAAGACCCCCCCCCCCCACACACACACACACACACACACACACACATTAAGAAAGATTATCCACAAGTGGAAACATTCACCAGCTGACAATCCTCCCACAAAATACTCATGTATTCAGACTCTAAAAATTCAGACTTTATTGGTCTAAGTTAACATGTTAGCGGTTAAAGTTCATCAAAGGACAGTCCAAAAAAGAACAACTATGGGTTGATTTGAAGGGTTTAAGTTTGCAAAGTTTCTCCTGACCTAACTGGACAGATGTTTGGCCATAATGTGCAGCACCTTGTTTAAAGGAGCAATAAACAAAATTTCATAATTTTAGACAGAAATAACTAAAAAACAGTTTTGTGAAGAACTAAAGGTATCATTTTGGATGGACTATGGTTAAACGTAACACACCATCTCTCTGTGTTGTTCTCCAGTCTCTTGTTTACATAGCCAGGCCAGCCGTACGTGCACGTGAACAGCTGCCACTCAAGGCTTAGCCTCCTCTACCCATAAAGTGCCACTGCCAGGCAAAAAATGGCGGACAGCTTGCCCATCGGATCAAAGCATACTGTTGCTAACAGCATTATAAAGTTCTGAGTTACTTACTTCTTCTGGGTTTTTATCCTTTGCTAATATGCTCAAACCAGCCGATGGTGAGAAGGGGAAATGGCTGCTGAGTTCTGAAGTGAGGTAGAGAGAGGCGTGGCTTTGATACACGTCTTGTTTTGGTCTACAGACAGTGCTCAAGCTCCACCTAGTGGTGAATGTCGCTCATGGCTCCTTTAAAGAGAAGCTAACACAGCATACAGCACGAACACCAACATTAAGGCACAATGGTGATTTGGGTTTGTTGTGAATCGACAGGACTTTGGCACCTTGCAGTCATCCTCTGTAAACCAACTATATTCTAGAGACAAACGTGAAGCTTTCTGTCTGACAGCGGAAGATTTGCCCAATCTGGGTCATCAGCAGAGCAATCATCCCAAACACACGGCTGAAAAGGAAAAGCATTCAGGTGCTGCACCAGTCCAGGTAATCTGATTAAGACGTTGTAGAGGAAGATTCAGACAGATCTGCAGAAGTAGATGTTTGCAAAACCCAAATAACCCAAAACAACACTGGAAAGAAGAGCGGCTCAGATTTAATTATAATTTTTATTGTGTCCAAAAATGTAAAATATCGGTCATTCTGCTGTACTTCGTTATGGTCTCATTATGACAATACAGACTCTTGATTCTTTATTAAAAAGGCAACAAGTCTGTATTTTCGCCATTTCCTTTTTTATATATTTACTGTGAAATGGTCAGCTTTTAAAAGCGAGTCAAAGATTTCCTGTTGAGGGTGAAAAACGAATGCCTTCCAGGCAGTATTCTCTCTACTACAATCCAATAACATCAATCCCTGAACTTCCACACAGTTATGGCTTTTATGATGATGATGATGGTGATGATGATGATGATGATGATGATGATGATGATGATGCAGCACAGCAATACAACAGAAAGGATATCCAAAAACCGTCCATAAAATCCATCAGTGAAATTTGTTTTCTAATGGCTCTTGTTGGTTTGTCTGCTATTTCTTTAAATTGAGTCCTGTTTCTGCTCTGCTGAGCTAACTGTTAATTATACTGGGGGACATTTTGAAGAGCAGGACAGAAAGAGCTGTAAAATAGATACGCAATACACTCAAACTAGCTCAGAAGATAAAGGGGAGAAAAACAGCTGCTACTATTTAAACATTTTAGACACATTAAAGGTAGAGTTGGCGATTTTTCCAGAAGTTTCTCCAAGAACCTTTTTAAAAAATTGCGCTTGTGCAAGACCGCCTTACCAAGCTCTTCCACTCCTCAGGGGAATTGTGTGAAGAAAATCTCCCAAATCCACTCTGCTCTTATTTCTTTCTACTGAGGCCTTCCTCTTCTGCTAAGCTAACCGGATACATAAACACTAGAAGTGCGCAGCCAGCAAGCAGAAACTAGCAAGGAAAGAGCACGCACACTGGTGTTACATGAGCGTGTCAGAATGATGGGATGTGGGACAACCAATAGAGAAGGTGATTCCCCCAGAACCTGAGCGACAGAGGGGGGTGAGAGCAGGAACAAAACTCCGAATGGCAGGGATTGGTCAGTTTTTACAGGCCTGCAGCTCCCGGAGAGATAAAAAATTTTAATATCCTTTTTCTGAACACATAATGTATTAACTACTGTCAGGATGGAAGGACCATTTCACCCAGTATAACAGAAACTGTTTCTAAACAGGATTACGAACTATAGCTTTAATTATTATTATAAAATGTGTTTTCTGGACAACCTCTGTGTTTAAAGACAGTTTTAAAACTGCATCTCCACCCCAACACAACTAGTTTATCAGCAGAGTCTATAAACCATTTAGATATTTAGACAAACAGTCAATTTTCCACCCAGCCTCCTGAAAGTTGTGTTTGGCTACCACAATTTAAAATATTCCATTTTGTCTGGTTTATTCAAACAATTTCAGTTTGTTTAAAAGGTAAAAAATATTGGAAATAAATTCAGAAAACTTCAACAAAGAATATGGATGCATTTAAAGACCCACCTTCAGAGACGTCCTGGTATTTTCCTGGATGCTAACACAACTAGCACAAGCAAGAAACAAACGACTGCACGGTCAAACTACTATGAAACGCCTTTTGATGGAAACTTACAATATTACTTAAATATCAAACTAGCATAGGAAGTCGCACAATTTAAAATATGCAAACTTAAAGTATGAGGCATGCATCTGTAGCGAATCACCCTGGTACAGATGTCACACTTCACTACATGAAATCACACAAAAACAACTATTTTATGCCAGGACATCACCACTGTCCTCCAAAACAGGAAGGACATTGTTTTTGTTATAAGTTCCATGATGGAAATTGCATTCATAAAGATGTTGAAATCACTGCACACCAAAGCGATACGAGAATGTATCTTAAGACAGAGAGGAAGTTACATATTCTTCTTCATCTACAGCAAAAGTAGTAAACTTTGTTAAGCTACAAGGGCTTAACATTCCACAATTCTTCGATAGTTTTTGAATGGATTTTATATTTCCAATAATCTAGCAAAAGAGTATCTCTTTTGCATGCAGTATTTTTTACAACGCAATCAATCATTAAATATTTATTTATATAGCACTATGACATACAATGGAGAAACCAAAATGGCTTCATATATAATATTATATTGTAAAATGGTAAATGCAACGAGCAATATAATTCAATGTCATGGGAAGAATAAAACAAAAGAAGGAAAAAACATAAAATAACACATAAAGAGCATAACATAAAGAAAACAGTCACATTAAACACTAGCAGAATATTTTCTTTAAAGACTGTCAACATTTTCTGGATTCATACCGAACTCGTGTTAAACATAACGTGACCTCATCGTTTCACGACACCTCGCCCTCCATGAAAATATGATGTTGAAAGTTGACCTGCAGATGTCACTGTAATGCTCTGAAATATTTTAACACCATTACTACATCCTGATTCAGTGGTTCAGATAGTTTTAGCTTCACATCACAACTTTTACTCCAGGGTTTTTACAGGAAGCTCCCCCAATGAGACAGACCAACATTTACTGTCCTTCAACAACCCAGTCTCACTGAAAACGTGTAATATCCACAGGAGGGATGTAGTATTGTCACGATTTGGCCTTTCAATACATGTCAGGCTTACATTTTATTTGGCCTGTTCATTTGCATTGGCTTGCGACCAGGTCACATGGCTATCAAGTTTTCCCCAGTACAAAAAAACACGGCTGCCGTTGCCCTTATAAAAGTAAACATTTAAGAAAAACATCTGCGTTTTTATGCATTTTGATTATATTTCTAGCGAGACGTATGGATATTATTTTCATAATCAATACTACGTCTCCACCTGTGGACCAGGGTGGATATTACGTCTTTTTCAGGGAGACTGGGTTGCCTTCAACCACAGGAACACTGGCTGCATATGCTGTCCTGGGTTTATTTTAACAACTGGATGTAAATTGAAGTTATCAGCTGACAAACCTTGGCATATTGTGGAAAGCTTTTTACCTCAGAACTGTGGTTCTCAAACCTTCGATGACTAGTACCACCTCACAAAATAGTAAGATTTCTAAATACAACCATACTGACAGACATTTAAAACAGTAACAAAAAGCATTTAGACGATTTTCAGTTATTCGAAAAAGACAAAACAGAAGGGAGAGAAAAGATGCTGTTTAATTTAAACCGTAAAATCCAATTTGACTGCTGCATGATTAAAAGTTAGCAATAGCTGCAGCAGCAATAGCTGCAGCACAAAAACAAAAACATTTGTACTTTAGATTCTTTGCATGTGGTTAAAGCTTTCTCACACTGCAGTACAGTGCATCGTCTGCTGGTGAGCATGTTCAGTTAATGTGTAAATAATGTTTTAATGCTTAGCTTGTCAGTTGTTAGCTTGGCACCACCTGTAGCTATTAGCATATCTCTGAGGTTTTCTAGGATATAGTTATAGTGTAACACACCTCGATGTAAAGGCAGAACCCCGCTCCCAAACACATTTTGAAAAATGGCACCAAGGTGGGCGGTTCTAAGACACGTGTCTAAGTGTGGGGATGAGCGGAGGGGGTTAAGAGGGGCTGCGGTCAGGACGAGGGAAAATGACATGTTGTAATATGAAGAAACAAGAGCGACATCTGATGGTTTTGCCATGGATTGGTCTTTTGAGGTGTGGGATTATCCCCCCAGGGGTGGAGTGAGCCCAGTGGGGCTGAATCTTACCAGTTCGAGACGCTGTAAATGTATTTTGGAGGTACATTTGAGTAGGGTTTGCTTGTTCTGGGTTCACTGCTGTTCACGGTCATGCATATTATCTATGTTTGTAGTTTCTGTTTTAGGCAAACATCAATGTGCTTCAACATTTTTTATTTTACTTTGCCTTTTATCATTAACTATACTGGAGAACGGTCAAAGTTTTACATAACATGTTTACGTTGTCTTTCACCAGAAAGTAAATGCTGAGGCCCAGTTTTTAGCTTTTCCTGCAGCCATTTAACACTAAATGTCTTTCTCTGGAGTGATATACAATCACTCATCAGATGGAGACACAAAGTTATGTAGCCCCACATTCTGTTGTTTTCCATTTTTTTGTTGTTGTTCTATTTTCCTCTAATCATCCAAGTATCTTTATTTCCTGGCAGCAGAATAGAAGAGGAGGAGGAAGCTAATGCTGGCCAGCTGGTGCTATCCAAAAGTTCTGGGTGGCTGCTGTTCTCATGTCCTCGGGAAATGGCTTTTCTTTTGGTTTTGTGGCTCAGAAGGAAGAGCAGTCATGTTGAATTGCAGCTTCTCTCAGTAACATATGCAAGTGTGACCACTGTGTGTTTGGAGGGATTAATGGGACTTGGAACAAAAACACACTTAGAGCAACCTGCTTAAAATTAGCAACTAAACTTTATCACCCTGATACTTGAATTTAGAAATTAATTTAACATAAATTTATACGTTATGTCAAATAACTGCGATCACTGAATACAACACCCCCTCCCCCCCGGTGGGTGAAGTTGATGCTGACTTCCTCAATGGACTAAATAACTTCTTTGGGAGGTTTGAGGCACTAAACAGCACACCAGCAGTGAAAGCTGTTCCCCATCAGGAAGAGGAGGTCCTCTGCCTTGACACCGCCGACGTGTGGAAGACTCTGAGGAGAGTCAACCCGCGGAAGGCCCCAGGCCCCGACAACATACCTGGGCAGGTGCTCAAGGAGTGTGCAGGTCAGCTGGCTGGTGTCCTCACAGACATTTTTAACACCTCGCTGGACCAAGCCATAGTGCCAGCATGCTTCAAGTCTGCCTCCATCATTCCGGTGCCAAAGAAACCTCAAGTCACCTGTTTCAACGACTACCGGCCTGTTGCACTGACTCCCATCATGATGAAGTGCTTTGAAAGGCTGGTAAAGGAACACATCGTCTCCAGTCTCCCCCCAACACTCGACCCGTTCCAGTTTGCCTACCGACGGAACCGCTCCACTGAGGACGCCATCTCCTCCGCTCTTCACCTGAGCCTGGCACACCTGGAGGAGAAGAACACGCACGTGCGGATGCTGTTCCTGGACTTCAGTTCAGCGTTCAACACCATCATCCCACAACATCTGGTGGGAAAACTGGAGCATCTGGGCTTCAACACACCCCTACGAAACTGGCTGCTAGACTTCCTCACCAACAGACCTCAGTCAGTCCGGGTCGGACAGAACACCTCTGATGTCATCACCCTCAGCACGGGCTCCCCTCAGGGCTGTGTCCTGAGCCCCCTGCTGTTCACCCTGATGACACACGACTGCGTCCCCAGGTCCACCACCAATCACATCGTGAAGTTTGCAGACGACACAACGGTGGTGGGCCTGATCAGAGACGACAACGACCAGGACTACAGAGAGGAGGTGGAGCAGCTGGTGGGCTGGTGCAGAGACAACAGCCTGATCCTGAACGTGGAGAAGACGAAGGAGATCATCGTCGACTTCAGGAAAAACCGGCCTCACCATGCTCCACTGCTCATCAACAACTCAGCGGTGGAGGTGGTCAGCAGCACCAAGTTCCTGGGGGTGCACATCACGGACAACCTCACCTGGTCTGTGAACACCACGTCACTGGTGAAGAGGGCACAAAAGCGACTGTACTTTCTGCGGAGGATGAGGAGAGCCCGCCTGCCCCCGCCCATCCTCACGACCTTCTACAGAAGCACCATAGAGAGTATTCTGACCAGCTGTCTCTCTGTGTGGTGTGGAGGCTGCAGTGCCTCCGACTGGAAGAACGTGAGGAGAGTGGTGAGGACAGCAGAAGGGATCATCGGGGCTCCTCTTCCCTCCATAAAAGACATTTCATCGCAGCGCTGTGTGTCTCGAGCCCGTAACATCATCAGGGACCCCTCACACCCCCACCATGGACTGTTCTCCCTGCTGCCCTCTGGAAAGAGGTTCCGCAGCATCCGCTGCAGGTCCTCTAGGTTCTGCAAAAGCTTCTTCCCTGCTGCCATCAGACTGTTGAACTGCTGAACTGCTGAAGTATAAAAACTGTGTACCACACTCGACTCGCTGATTTGCACATTTGCACATTGTATTGCATCCTGCAAAATTGCTGCTGCACCTTACCGGGAAACGTACTGCAAAACTGTGTACAATGCTACTGTCTACTTTTAAATCACTGCTGCACCTTACTGCATATTTGTTTATATTTGTTTTACATTGTTTACATTTCAACTGCCTACTGTTCACTGCTGCACTTTATCCGGAAGTCAATTGAAACTTATCCTGTAAGTGACTGCGATTTATCACTGCACTTTATCCTGTACTGTAATTCACTGCAAGGTATCCTGTAGAGTTACTGCAATCTTTCTGAGCTGTGTGAAAACGAAATTTCGTTCTGTATGCACTCTGTGTATACAAAATGACAATAAAGAAAGTCTAAGTCTAAGTCTAAATATAACAGTGACTTTCTTTTCTTTTCCAATTGCAGTGGGGCAAAAAAATGTTTGCTCTAAATAGATTTCTCCTGTTTTTGTTTTTTTTTTGTCAAACCTAAATGTTTCAGATCATAATTTCTTTTTTTTTATATCAGACAAAGATAATTTGAGTAAAGATAAAATACAGTTTTTAACCTTTGGCTCCAAAATACCTAAAAAGGCGTGTAAATCACATATCTGAGTTAAATTAAGTGTAGTTCTTCAAACCTGTGGAGTCCATGCAGAAGCTTGGTCTTTTTAGAAAGTAAACACCACGAATATCTCACCTGAGCAGTAAAACCTGTCAATACTGTAACTATTCTGTAGTTATTGAAGTTGGATTACACAGAAATGTCACTTTTTTCTCTAGACTGGATTTTGTTTTGTTGGTTTTTAAGTACACAGATAGCTAAAGATATAGACTCAGATATCAAATGAGGCATTATATATAATTCCTGCCTACAAGTTTACTTTTGATAATAACACAAGAACTCACTATTCTGGAGAGGTTTTTCTGTGGGGATGTTTTTGCCGCTCTGGAAAACATCTTTATAAATAAACATCATAGGGCTGTAATTCCTGAATCCCTCAACTACAGTTAGACAGCAACACTGTAAAAACTGACAGAACCCTTAAGTCACATGTTCAACATGTCACATGTTTTGGCCAGGGGGCCAAATCCGGCCCTCCCTAGACCCAAAAAAGGCACATTATGTCATACAGTAGAGACATATATCCTTTTAAAGTTTATAAAGTGGCTAGAACTGATCCTCCTGCAAATGTGGATTATTTAAATGTGTAGTAACATCACCCTGCCACTAGATGTCAGTTTTCCAACAACACGATAAAACAACCCAGAAATGTCCAAAAAGAGAAGAAAGTGATGCAGAAATGATAGGTTTAAAGTGTAACTCATAAAGAAGGTCTTGCAACACTTCAGACAGGTAAACCAAGCACCTCTCCATCCCCTCATGTGAACTCACATGCACAAGCAAACACAAAACCTCCCCACTGTGCTTTCAAAGACATATTTACTTTCTTATTTTAAAGTATTTGCCAGCTAAACAACCAATAAACAAACTAAGAGATGCCATCAGTAGCAACTCCCGGTGCTCCGGATGGGCGGTGCACCCCTGCTGGTCAATAATAAAATCCTCTTCTTCTAAGGCCTAGTCCAGACGCAGTGAATATCTGGAAAACATTTTTATGTGGCCTTTCATCCACTCGTAAACGCTGTTTTACATCCCTAAAAACAAATCATTCCCAAAACTCCGGACAAAGTGGAGATTTCTAAAAACAGTTTTTGAGCCTGGGTGTGTAAAGGACAAGTGGGAGTTTTAGGGTTGGGCGCTAGCGTCACATGTGTGGCCATTGTTATAGCCATAGAGTAAAACATTATTATTACTGTCAGAGATTTGCTGATTTCTACGTTGTTGTGATTGTCTGTTAACAATAAGTGTCAAATCAATGTTAAACTGAACAAATTCACTAACAAAGGCATCTCTGGTCACTTATTTCCAACTGAAATAAGTGTGTGGATGAAAACCTTTCTAAAAATGATCCTGTGTGTATTTTATTTCTAATAACTAATAAAGATATTTGACTTAGACTAGACAACTTTATTGTCATTTTGTATGTACAGAGTGCATACAGAACGAAATTCCGTTGCATACAGTTTACGACAGAGTAATGGGATTGCAGGTGGAATAAGGCAGCATTACAATATAAAGTGCAGCAGTGATCAGAATATAACACTACAGGAGAAACACAGAGTGCAAGGACAGTATACAGAAGAATGTTCAGCCATTGTTTATGTGCAAAAAGTAATGGTGCAAAAAGGCAATAGTGGTGCAAAAAGGCAAATGGATAATGAAAGTTCAGCAACACTTGTAGTGTCAAATAAGGATGCAAATGTGATGCAGAGTCCAGTTCAGAGTTCAACAGTCTGATGGCAGTGAGGAAAAAGCTGTTGTGGAACCTGGTGGACCTGCAGCGGATGCTGCGGATCCTCTTCCCAGAGGGCAGCAGGGAGAACAGTTCATGGTGGGGGGGTGAGGGTCCCTGATGATGTTATGGGCTCGGGACACACAGCGCTGGGACGAAATGTCCTTAACGGAGGGAAGAGGAGCCCCGATGATCCTCTCTGCTGTCCTCACCACTCTCCTCACATTATTCCAGTTGGAGGCGCTGCAGCCTCCACATTTGTTTTTATAAATACCCGGCTACATGCGTACAAGACCTAAGTCTTCCTCAGCCAAACGGCAAACAACAATTAGTGCCCTGTTCAGTCCGGTCCTGCTGTGAAAAGCTGCTCTCCTTTCTCTACCTGTAGCTACTCTTAACAAAATGTTATTTCTCTGCAATCTCTTTGCTACAACACTCCAAAAGTCATCCAATAATTATTTGCTGATGGCGGCGAAAACAGCTTCCCCCAGAGTCTTACTGAAGCTGGTTTCAGGTTCGGCTCCGCATGTAGCATAAGGCTCTGACAGGAATGTCGTCGTCTACTCGTTTGTAACGTCAGAATCAGCGTCTGAGCTGATGGTCCCATTTATAGAAGATTGCATGGGAGCCGTACTTGAACAGGTTGTTCGTTCTCAAAACCCTCCATTGTGTTTGAACTAAAACTGTCAAAGCTCCTCTGCATTGAAATAAATGATCTATTGCCAGTTATCACCAACACTTTATGGCAGATGTTGCTCCCAAAGGTGGAACTACTAGTTTTTAGGGTTACGTTTTCACAGAGGGCCTCTTTGGTCTTTCATGTCGCTCTATTTACTAAAATGAATTGGGATTCCCTGCTCTGTGATTATGTTTGTCTTGGTAAAAGTTAAACCAGTGCCACATTTTATAGAAATGAATTGGTTTCCTTGACACTGGCTGTGACAGAATGTAGGGTGGGCTGCATCAAAATGAACCATTTAAAGTTGATTTTATCTTTCTGATCATGCCAACGGTATGAGGAGGGATCCTTGTGTAGAGATGTAACTTTGTTAGGGCTCACCAGTAGTGCTTGGCTTGAGTTTAATGCTTTGATCTTCTCTACATTCTTTCCTCCAGCTGCCAATTAAGGCATTTATTTAACAAAAATCTGTTTCTGATACAACATCCACCCCAGACTGTTTATTTCACGGAAAAGACAAGAAGATCGTCAGAATAATCAAACCTGGGAGAACAACTAAAATCAGCCTTCTTGTTTCTCTTGACATCTTCATTTAAAATGAGTCTCAAACATAAGCTGCAATTACATGCCCAAGCCTTGAGTCAATTTTTAATCACAAAGGGTAAATATGGAGCCTGTGAAACTGAGCAGGCGAGCTACATGTATGTGACGAGCTGCCGGCTTGATCCCGGCCCTTACTGCTTTAGTCGCTCCTAAATCCTCGGCTAATCGCAAAATCTTCTGGATCCACAATAGAAATTACATTTCACTGAATACACTGAGCACAATAAGCCCCTCAATTCATGTTTCTGCAGCCACAGAGATCTGAAAATGTCATTCATTCAGCAGAAATACGACGGTTTAGCAGCAATCGCCACTTCTGCCTCACTGATCAAAGTAGGCACTGACCTTTTGAAGATTTACTTTGGGTTTTGATGGTTGTGGTGATAATTAGGAACGTGTCAGCTCGTAATGGAAACGACAGAAGTTATTCACGTGTGAGACGTATTTCTTTTAGCCTTATTTAAATCTGTTTTCACTGATATTATGGAAAACATCTTGTCCTGAACTTTTTTTTTTCCAAGGTCAGCTCTCCACATTTTATCACAGACCTGATCAATATGGTGTTATTGATCAAACTTTAAAGCCTCTTGTTCGCACGTCGCCTGCTTTTAGCTGACCACAGAGAATCAGAACGGCATATTTGAGCTTTAGCCGCTGCTCTGTGGTTACAGGGACCCTCAGCGAGCAAGAAGAAACACTTGCAGATAGCGCGGCGGTCATGGTTGACCAATAACTCTCAGCTTTATGGCTCTGCGTGGCAGCGCTGTATTGAGAGTTTGCTTATGCTCTGTGCAGCAGTCCACCCTCACAGAGCTCCTTATTAATTTATGCATTAGGCTGGAAAAGGTCCAGTGTGAAACATCCGACAGCATCCACTCACCGATGCCAGCTCCAATGATACTGCAGCGAGTGATTGGATGGTGTTAGAAATACCGTTAAAACACATAAAGTGGCAGGCGGGAGCAGCTCAACAATAAATCACTCTGCGATATCGACATGTTTTATTTCTGATGAAGCAAAACGTGTCTTCAGGTGTTTCCAGCCGCTTTCTGATCAGTGCGGACAGCATTCTTTACAGCTGGAGCCCCAGGAGCACAAAAGAAAGCAAGTAGTTAAAATAGATACATGAAAGTCAGAGTTGTTGGGTTTAAGCATATAAATATACACAGTTCTTGTGATCATAAGAAGAACAAAGACAGCTACAATATTCTTATTAGTAGTATGACTGATAGGAACCATCCATGTATTGTCCATACTGCTGATCCTTGCAGGCATCCTCACGGTGGGGGACTACTGCCTCTGTTCAGGCAGGGTAGGCCCCGGACCAGTCTATTTTAATAAAAGTATTAATATTAATATTGGGAAATTATATGCATGCCCTCTTTTTTAGTATAGGTTCGGTGCATTTTAATTGTTTCTTTGTTTACGGTTCTCATCGTCTCCTCCTTTTTTGCAGCAATCTTGACCCATTTTCTCATGTGACTACAATGGATTTTGCTACGTTGCTGTTTGATCATCCTTCAGATCATATTCATACCTTTTTAAAAGCACATTGTGAGGTTAAGACCAGCATTAACATCCACTCTGCAATCAGAGAAGCTCCTGAGTGTTATTGAGCCGCGGCTCAGAGCGAAGGCCTCCGGTCGTCCGTGTCAGGCTGACGGGCCGCCACACATAGACATCGATCATGTTTACTCATGTCCTCTGCATTAACCCGCAGGTAATGACACCAATTCACATCCCAGGCTGTGATTGCAGCATGTGCAAATGGACACTGCTGGTATAAATCATTGACTCACTGCAGCGGATACTTACGCACAGAGAAATGACTCCATCCCCCAGATTTGTCTGCTTTCTCCTCTCCCTTACAGTCCTGCCAAACTTGTTCATTTGTCCTTGGATTAATTCCTGGTAGAGGGGAGCCAGAATGCCTCCCGCCTCGGCTTGTACAAGCTCCCCACAGCCAAAGCCTCGTCTGGCTCCACAGCCTGGCCTTGAATGGCTTCCTGTGTGGGCTGGGTTGATTTTCTGGTCAGGACCGGTGCCATGAAGTGCCAACTGTTATTCAATGCAACTGAAGACGAACAATTTGGGATTGACCTTCGAGACCCAAAGCGTCGGCCACAGCGGGATCATCTGATCAAATACAGCAGCTCCTCTGCTGAAGGCCTTCTGCCGCCGCCTGACTCAGGGCTGCTGGTAACGTGATGCCATTTTTCACACTATCTGCAGATGAACCAAGGCTTCAACTAGGATTAACCTTTTAGAAGATGATCAGTACATCATCTGATGAGCTAAATGACATTATATTTCCACCCACTGATGTTAAATTATCTTCTGTGTGCAGTTGTGAAATCACTGGTCATGAGTGTGTAAACAGAGAAAGCAGCCAGGATGCCCATTATGACTCTGGAGTAGCAGCAGAGATCCACAGCTCAGGTGGAAGAATCTGTCAAAAGGAAAAATATTAATAGTGCACTCCACAAGTCAGGTCTTCATGCAGGAAGAAGTCATTATAGAAAAAGAGGCAAAAACCTGACTCTATTATCCTGGACACCTATTCCTCACAGTGAAGCATGGTATTGGCAGCATGGTACTGTGGGGATAGTTGATGAAAAGATGGATGGAAGTTCCCTTTTGCAGTGCAATGGAATGACTTACATTAAAGCATATTCATGTGTTAGTGTTTAGACCTAAATCCAATTGAGAACTTGGGTTGAGATTTGAAAACTGACGCTCCCAGTCCTATACTGCTGCTTCTGATTTGGTGTCCTAGCAGAAGGAGAAAAGCCGATCCCTGCTTGTATTTTATCTAATCCTCATCAATGGAATGCAAATTTTGAGAGCAGGGAATCTTTAATTCAAACTGTGAACAAAGGGGAATCAGAAGGAAACACCAGAGCTTGTTAGTTACCCCCATCAGTTGCTCCCCAGGCAGCTCCTTAGGGGACTTCTTTTAATCTAGCTTTGCCTCAGGCTATGGCTGCACCACCCTCTACGATCCAAAGTGGAGGAAATTAAACAAAATCAATGATACAAAAATCCCTTTGATAAAGTTTCAATTTCTTGATCTTTGGTAACTGTGGCAAATTAGCTCCAATAAACGGCCGGCGAGTATCAGTTAGGATTTAAGCAAATAGTGCAGGTCTACCAAAGTCCACCTAGCAGACGTGAACGTATACGATTTCAGTGGAAGCTAAAGTGACGATGCGGCATTAAAAACCTCCTAATTCAACTTTGACGCCCCACTGGAGGGCGAATACATGCGTCTGTTAGCTGCAGCTCTACCTTCAGACTGGCCCTCACATTCACTGGAGTCCAGCAGGTGACACATGAATGGGATTTATCTCAATGTAAATCAAATATTTATTTCTGTTCATAATACCAACAGACAAATGTGTCGTACTGCTGAATGCTGCCCTGGATATGAATGGAAAAAAAACAACAGCAGCTTTTTGCTCTATTTCTCATTCAGCGCAGGAAGTGCATTGTGCTCCTTGAGTGATGCTCTTACTGTTATCTGCAGGACCGGTGTCCATGAATTTCTTTTCAGTAATTGTGTCAGCTCTTATCTCCCCTTATGACAAACTGCTAAACAGTGATTTATTGTCTCAATTGACATTCTCTTCAGCATCTTTGGCCCTTGAATGCTGGGAAAAATGTTTAACCAGGCTTGACTCGTGTGTGTGTGTGTGTGTGTATGTGTGTGTGTGTGTGTGTGTGTGTGTGTGTGTGTGTGTGGAGGAGCAAATTTAAGATGCTGCACAAGGTGCCAGCTCCTTGGACTAATTCAGTTTGTGAGGAGCTGGCGTTCTCAGAGCTGGGACCTGAGAGAATGAGCGCCGGTTTAACGAGTGAAGCGTTATCAGGCAGTGGCTGGAGCATCTGTCAGTGACCGGCGCAGCACAGCGTGAAGACAAAACCAGTAGTAGTGAGTTTTCTCTGGTGAAATGTCCACTTAACGGGGAGCCAGCGCCCCCTGTGTTGTGCCCTGTGTAAGTGCGGCCAGACAACATTGTGGAGCTCATGATGCTAAAGTGCTTGTTAAAATGGCTGCTTACAAAGCAACACTAAATTAAAGAGATATTTCTGCAATTTTGATTGATCTGGACTACATTTTGCTTTCTATCCATCAAGGTTTTACATTTTTAGGATGGTCAGACCAGCCTGGAAGATTCTACTCAGAATACAAATTATTCTTTTGATTTGCTCAGTTCTTAGTTTGTCTTTATTTACACAGGTTAAAATCACTGAGATCCACAATCTCATTTACAGGATGGCCTGTTCATCTGGACAACAACAATCATTTGATTCTAAGCATTAAGTACAATTTAACTGAGAAAAGCAAACCAGGTCCCCTACGGTGAGAAAGAATGGGCAACGGTGGGAAGGAACACTTTCTGTTAACTGGAAGAAATACCCGGCTCACATTTAGGTTCAGTTTGGGCATTAGCTCCATCAGCGGCGGGTTGAGAGGGCAGGAAAGTGACGCTGCAGAACGCAGATCACTGTCTCTGTAGGACGAATAAACAAGGAGAACACAATGTTTGCAATGGTTGATCTTCATGAAGAAATAGAGAATAAACTTAATGTATAAATGTGGTCATGATGATTCAGAGCATATGTAGGTCTCCTGACGGCTCCATCAGCTACATTTTTAGGAGCTCAGCTAATTTCATGATACTAACAGCTGAGCCTATGCAAACCCACAGTGTAAAGCTCTGGGCTAATAATCAGGTTTAATGTGATGCCGTCTGAGTCTGCTGGCCTTCAGTCCCTCTTCACATCGACTGTTGGATGCTCCACTACCTGCCTGATAAAACCATTTCCCCACCAGTAACACACTTATTCCTGTCCTCTGGTGCCCTATACACCTACTGTTCCTTCTGTATCTGTAACCATTGGGTTAATGTTTTAGAAAAATGCAGAGCCCTGACAAAGCCACACAAATACACAAAAAACAGTTAAATGCAATAAAAGTCTGATTTTGATTGAAAGAAGGTCACATCTGTAGGACAAACATGTCAGAACTTTAAAGCAAACAATGTTAAAACGGGAATGTTGCAAAAATGGGACGTTGTAAAAATCTGACCTCTTTGAGAAAAAAATCACAGTTGGGATGACTTTTGCACATGAGAATCTCAACAGTTTCTGTGTAAAAAGTTTCAATAACTGCTTTATAGAGGAGCTATGAGAGCGTGTTAAACCTGCAGAGCAGATGTTCTGTATTTACATGCAGTAATAAAACACAAACACGTGCTGAATGTGAAGTGTGTGAGAAGAGCCACGTTAATTAATGCTTTTGGCATCTGCATGTAAAAATTCATGCATCCTTGTCTACATGTTTCCACATCCGTTTCCTCTGTGCAGATAATTTACAGGAACAAGCAACACCGCTTTGCATCTCAGACATGAAACAGAGATGTAATCGTACAGTGTCACATCTCTGCGTTCTTTTAACGCTTATTACCAGCACACATCTTATTAATGACTTATGTACGCCTTTCAAGTCTTCAAAAGCATTCTGCAGCTCCCCACCGGAGAGATCAGGCTCTTAATTGCAAAAAAAAAAATGGTCAGACAGTGAATCCATCCAGCGTAGCACGGAGGAAAACGTGCACGGTGCAAAGTGGGTTAACGAGCAGTTAGCAACAGCATATGGCTGCAAATCAAGGGATGCGCTCGCAGTAAAACCTATGATTGCACCATTGTCAAAAGAAAAAGCAAACAACAAAAAAAGCAGCAAACAACAGTGACAGGTCTGTGTGGATCAAAGAGGAAACACACGAAACTGAAGCTGCAGGTAGTTGCAAAAGCCGTGGAGTTATTCTGTATTCCACAAGCATCCCTGCAAACCTCACATGGCCCAAAATAATCTGCTCCAATGCATCTGAAAATGAAGGAATGTACATCTTCTCACATCAGCAAAAAAAACAAACAAAGAGGAAGGAACTAAGTTGACAGCACGGTGTGGGTTTTCAGCTGCATCCCTGCGCCGTAATTACAAATGAAAGACATCAGCTTCAATAAGGCTGCAGAAGACAGATCATTTACTAATAAGCAGCTCCGATTCCTGCGACGGCAGCTCCCGGGGACACGCACCCTGACAGGCCTTGATCAATTCCATCTCCAATGAAGATGCATTATTTTTAGGTATGTGACAAGTAGTCAAAAACTCTGCTTCCCAGGCATGTTTCACTTTTATATTAGCAATAGGCGCACGAGGTGCATTTTCCACAGGAAGATGTGACAGGCTAATCCACTGAGGGGAGTGTTTCTGCCTCAGTGATCCCCCCGGAGAGCGTGACAGTTCCAGCTATCTCCAAACGTCAGCAGGTAAAACTTGTTTACAGCGTTCTGTATAAGCGCGCTGCCCTGTTGGTGCGCACAGAATTCACCTCCCAAATTAAAAAGGAAGCGGGAAACAGATTCATTAAGGGCTCTGGTGTGTCACCGAGCTCCGTGTCGGCTGGTCGGACGATGCAGCTCGCAGAGCTCCTGCAGTAATGAAACAGCGCAAGAAAGGATCTGTCCCCTGGAGAAATCTGGTCTCAGATGATTACAAAAACGAGATGTGAGAAAAACAAATAGTTCATGATGCCCCGCAGAACATGAAGCCAACACATTTCCACCGTTGGGAGAGTCAGAGTGTGTGCTAATGCGCTGCGTTTCGTATTTGTTTGGCTCCTCGTGCCCCGGGAAATGGTAATTGTTGCTTGTATATGCATGTTGGGGAATGTTGATCCATGGTGATATTTTCTTTCCTCCATCCAAGGACAATTACCACAGAGTACAGCAGATAACAGCGTTTGCTGGCAGCAAAGGCAAACTTTAGATTAAAGAGAAATAATAGGATGCTTTAAATACGTGGAGCTTTGCACCGACACAGGGGTGACTGATCCGCACCCCGAGCTCAGGCTTTCCTTCGCATGACTAATGTATCTGTGCTTTTTCTTTATACGACTGGAAGCCTTCTTGAACATCCTCCAGAGACACGTTTCCTCTTTGAACTGTGCTCTTTATCCATCAGGACCATGTCCACTGCAGAAGCTGCTCAGCGAGGAATAAATCAGCTTTTGATGGCGCGGTCATGCTCTGAGACAGGCAGGAAGGAAAGGCGACGACGGTGTAAATAAACTCAGAATGGCTGCTGTTTTTTTTGTCTTTTAAATCTTCCCTCGGTCCTGTGCAGCAGGTGAGCTCTGCAAACACAGATAATGCAGCTTGGTTTCATTAGGAGAGAGGAAATGGATGCAAAACAGAAATCACTGTAAATCAGGCCTTTGGAAGTAATGCTCTTCCATTTAGAGGCACTTCTTTTGTGTCTGTCTGTGCTGTTCAGCAGAGGCAGAAAATGGGTTGATGACAATGCATCTTTACTCAATATTTAACAGCAAAGGACAATTTTAATATCTATATTTAATATCAGTGCCGTTTCCTCACAGGTTAGAGGTCTGAGTTCAGATTTTACCTGCAGCATTTCTGTCTGGTCCCTGCTTGGTCTTCCAGTAGACTCTGGGTGGTCAGGCTTAGTTTGACCGTCTCTTCGCTCGCTGTTAGCATTCAGGACAAACACACCAGACACAAGTGTATGTGTGTGTGTGTGTGTGTGTGTGTGTGTGGGGGGGGGGGGGGGGGGGGATAGGTGTACATTGCTGAAGCCTACAGGATGAAATCCACCAGTGAACAACATAAATGCTTAGAAACTCACAGAAGGCTCCACACAGACCCAGAAATGAAAAGAAACACTTTATTTTAATAAATGAAGGGAATCCATTTTTTTTGTTGCTTTTCTGTAAAGCAATGATGTAAATAACTTCGATTCAAGTGATGCAAGTTAAGAGTATTTTTCTTTCAGGAAAAAAAAAGAGCAGACTTGGACCAAACCCCAACTTTGTGTGCAGTATTGACTTTTATTTTCTGACTGAACTCACCATTAAAAAAAATAATAAAGTTCTCATTGACATTCAGATCAACCACTCAGTTCTATTTTCGGCCTGTTTAGTGCCGGCAGTTAGAGATTTTCTAGCTAATCTTGTGATGTTTCGTACGTAGACGGAGCTAGCGCTGGTCAGACAGCGTTCACCAATGTGAAACTGTACGGTGAGAAGACGGACACCGTCCAGAACGTCCGCCTGGAGATCTGTGGACCATGAAGCTGTCGGCCGTTTTCAGCTTAGCGCCAGAGAAAAGCCACTCAGCTCTTCTCAGTTCAGGCGGTCGTCACTTTTTGGGTCTTCGGCTGCGTTTGAGGCTCGCAGCTGTTTAATCAAAGCCGCTCAACACAGAAAACATCGTGGTTTGTCTGAACACAACAGCCACATAGAAGCTTTTTGGACTATATTGAGAAATTCAGTGAAACTGCAGGTATCTTGCTTGGAGCAGCTCCGTTTTCAGCTGTAGGACAGCTGAACAGGAATAGGGAGCCGCCCTGTTCAAGACGGCAAAATAACCAAACATGATGTCAGCAAGAAAAAGAACTTCCGCGATATACCGCCTTAAAAGTTACTGTAGTCTTCATGAAAAAATAGCCTCTGTCTGGTGCATCCTAAGGACAAACCCCCAGCCTAAGATGAGTGGAGTGGTGTATGTGGTTCAGTCAGTGAGGAACATTCTGATCTTTATGATGGAGAAACCAAACAACCTCTCCACAGACTTATGGCTCAGCACAGGAGAGCTACCTCCTCAGGACAAGACTCTGCTGTCCACCTACACCTTAAGGACAAAGGAACCTCTGTGAGGACCAACATGTTCACATTGTGGACAAAGAAGACAGATGAATGAAGAGAGGGGTGAAGGAAGCCATCTACGTAAAGTGAGAAAAAACAACTTTAAGCACAGGAGGAGGGCTCAGGTTTCAACTTTCATACATTTCATACATAAAACACAGCGATGAGTTTGATTCCTGCCAAGTTTGAGCCCAGTTCTCACCTTCATACATGTGATCACAACATTCCTCCTGTCAGCCAGGCTAACGAGGAGCCTAATGACTCTCCGTTGTTGGGGCGATCAGTTCCAGGTGAATCTACAGGTGAATCTAAGCTCTAACGAGGCCTGCAGGTCTATAAAGCTGGAACTCCTCACCACTGCAGACATTTTCAATAGAGAAAGCTTCCTGGATGGAAGAGAAACGTCTTCAGTTTCAGAAAAGAAGTCCAGTTCTTTTATTTTTTAACCTTTTTTGGATTCTTCCAATATAAATGACCTTAAAAGTTATTGTAGTTTTCATGAACTACTAACTACTAATAAAGGCCAATTCATTGGTTAGTTAAACCATGAGAGCAGGTATAATGAGACACGGACTCCGACAGCCTTACAATCTTCTCGGTGTTCGGGCAGAACGATGATCACAAAGGAGCCGAAACACAACGCTTGGCTGTCCGACTGATTTTGCTCTGAATGTTCAGAAAGTTCTTGGCAGCAGCTGCAGGTTTTCATTAAGCAACAAGATAAGCAACTTTTGTTTCTTTGCCACCCGGGCCCAGTGAGTCAGGGCTGACTGCTGATTCTGAAGCTGCCGTGCACATTTGGATCTAATTTGACACCATGGAAGACGCTCCTACAGAACCTTTCACACTAAGCAGCGCCTGGAACAAACAGCCTGCATCCTGTGGAGCCCTTTCCTGTCCTGCTCCATGCAGCTGTCGTACAGAAACACCCCAGCTTTCCTCCTGGAGCAAACCTACCATCAAGCTGACAGAGATCTGGTTGTGACAGTATTTGGACCTCGTCCTGGTCCTAAACTGTTGTAGCAGTTAGCAGCGTGCCCTCTGAGTCTTACGCCATGTGGAATTCAATTCAATTCAGTTTTATTTCTATAGCGCCAATTCACAACACATCATCTCAAAGCTCTTTCCAAAGTGAGACTCCATCAGATCCTCCAGGTTGGTCAGAAAGTTTCCTCTCTAAGGAAACCCAGCAGGTTGCATCAAGTCTCTCCAAGCAGCATTCACTCCTCCTGAAAGAGCGTAGAGCCACAGTGGACAGTCGTCTGCATTGTTGATGGCTTTGCAGCAATCCCTCATACTGAGCATGCATGAAGCGACAGTGGAGAGGAAAACTCCCCTTTAACAGCAGAACCAGAACCAGGCTCAGTGTGAACGAATAAGCTTCAATGTTTCCCAGGTTGTCACAGATTATTTCCAAAAAAGAAAAGAAAACTTAAAAAACAGATGCCTCTTCATAAAACTGGATTTTTTTGAATAATTAACTCAAGCAACTGATTTACTGTTTATTACAAGCACAGTCTGTTGGAGAAGTATTATTAGCTATTGGTCACTTTCCACATTTTATCAAAACCACAAACTTAAATGTATTTTATGGAGTTTTAATCTAAGTGGTAAGTCTGACGACGCCCACGTGCTTTACACCGACTGTAGCCACAGCTGCCCTGGGGGAGACCATGTTCGTCCATGTTTGCCTGATGGAAACCGTGGGATGGTTGACGGGAAAAGAGAGCGGCGTTGCATTTAGGAGCTTCTGGGGCCTCCAGCTGTGACGCTGACCCTGAGAGGGTTAGCCCTGGAGCCAGACACACAGGGCCCTAACTGTGTCATTCATCAAGTGATTTTTAACAAACTGAGCCAGAGGTTTTTCTCTGACTGGTCGTCATGATGCAGGTTGTTCTCTTACGTTCTCTAACAAACCTCTAAGGCCTTCACAGGAGAGCTGCGTCTGCTCTCTTTACTGATTATGGGATGTGCAAAAGCTGCAGTTGCAGTGGATTTGATTAAGGCTTATCGGAGTAAAGAGGGTTGTATGCATACATGCCACCTTTAGCTTACAGTTACCACCTGTGAATTAGGAAGCTAGAAGCTTGTTGTGACTGAAAGCATGTAGATGTTAACCTTTTCTCCAACGCTGAACAAAAAAAAGGACTGGATGCGCTTGTTAAAGAGGTCTGGGTGTGCACGGTGCAGGAAGTCTGAGCTTTTTCCTGCCTCCCTCTGATGCCTTCATGCTTTGCTGCACAGTCAATCAGAACAGAGTCCGCCTCTGGAGGTAATTTCCACAGAGCCGTGTTTCTGTGTGGTATTTACAGTCGCTGAAGCCCGCGAGCCTAATTGGCACAGCCAGCGAAGGAACATATGCACTTTCCAGTGGGAGCCCATCTGACAGGGCCACTTGCTGATGACTGCCTACATGCTCTCCATATGCGGCGGACAGAAGGGCCAGCGCAGAGACTGCCCTTGAAGTAATCAAGCCAAGTCTCTGAGCCCTTACCTCGGCCATTCAGAGGACTTCCTCCCATGTCTGGAGCCGGAGCGCTCTCTGTCAAACGGCGGACGAACCCGGAACCCTTAAAAGCCCGGTCACCTTCACCTACACCCGCTCATTCTGACAACTGCCTCAGAGTTGTTAAAACTATAATTGCACCATTACCCTCACCTTCAACCTGCTTTCTTTTACAAACACGTGTTGCCCTCCAGAAAAAAAAAAACGTGATGCGAGAAGGAAATAATGAGCAGAAAAAGGAGAGAAGCTCTGTGCTGGGAGTTTAGCTTCCAGGTGGGACTGTAAATGAACCCGCCTGGTCATTAACATGCAGCGGTCTGGCTCGGACGTCTAAGGTTATGCCTTCCTCCCTCGGCTGCTTCCTGATCCGCTCCTAATCAATGCGGCTTTAACGGTCTTTACCTGGCCGTCTGATTTCCAAAACACTTCCACGACTCCGAAACCCTGCCGGGCCCAAAGCTGTCTGTCTGCGCGGCGCGGTGAGCCTTTCAGGGGCTGCAGATGTTGGCGCATATTTAATGAGTCTGATCACAGGAGCCCCGACCTCGTCGTGTAATTCCTCTACCCAAGGTGCACCTGTTCGGCTTGTACTCAGCGCAGCCCCATGCTGGCGCAACACTTTCACAAAGTCACACAAGTCACGGAGTGGCTGAGCGGCTGCCTCGCCGACGGACCGGGCCGGTAACGCCGCATCGTGAAGAGGGGAAGGGGAGGGATGCTGCCATGGCTCAGAGGCAACCCATGTGGATGCAGCTTTCCGGCCCTTGCCACGCTCAGCTTGTTAAAACCTTCGGAGACAAGGATTTGTAAGCTTACAAGAAAAGATGAGTGAGCGGTTGCAGAACCGGCCACTCAGGAGAACCTACGGGTCATCAGGTAACACGTTGGGTTTCCTGAGCCTCAGAGTGAACCTAACTCAGAGCTAAACCCAGCCATGGCTCTGTTTCCCCACATTTTCCTGCATCTTTAGCCTCTTCTGAGCTTCAAACACCTCCAGTCACAAAGTAAACACACCGCCAGTTTCCGCACTGCTTTGCTTTTACGCTCCGAGCCAAATCAGAGGTTTCTGCCTCTGCTTCTTTCCCCTGAAGACTCTGGCTGACCCACTTTCCGCTCATCCCGCTCACCTTCAGGGCTCCAACTGAATCCCTAATATTTTTCAGTGCGGTGTTTAGAATCAATGGGATATGATTAAGTAATGAATCTGTAACAATTAGTTTCACTCTAACCGACTGCGGTGTGCAGCGGCTTGGTGCTGCTGTGGAACCTGCTTCTTCATGAGGAATGGTTGCAGAGACTCCAGCAGTGAGATTACAGCAGACTTCAGGTCCATGCTGGATGGTTGTTTCACAGTTAGGTTGGAAATAAGAGTGGAGCAGTTCAGGCAAACATTTGCCCAAAAGCTTAAATTCAGACATTTTATTGGAAAGTCGCAGTATCTAAGTAGTCGGCTTTGACCTCGATGTCTGAGGAGAAACGTCACAGAACAACAGCTTCATTGGTCCAACTCTCAAAGGTCAAAGGTCTTGAAGCACTAACGTTGAGCAAATCCCATTTATTACATTTCCTTACAACTAAAAGAAAGACTTTGTGTCTAACTGGTTTCTTGTGACTGAGCTTTGACACTTAAGTATAAACTTTCTTTTAAACTTGTTCATCCTAATTACAGTTAATGCCTCAACACAGAGAGAAAAAGCTTTTCTTCACACACGCGATTAAAGAAAATAAGTAAACTGAACTTAAAGTGCAAACACAGACTAATTGACTAGTTGAACGGTTACAGAGAACAAGAGACAGTTAGAAAGCAGTCTAATAATAATGATGATAATACTAATAATATCATTCTCTTCATTTGACTTTTTACCTTATTAATATTATTTATTTTCAGAAGCTCATGTCTTTCAAACTAAACACATTACTAACCCTTAGAAAGTTTCCAATCATATGCTTGATAAATAAACTCATCAGTTGAGTAATGTATTTATATATTAATTAGGACTAGTTTCACACATTATTTTTAATAAAAAAAAGTGAGTCACAATTATATTAAAGCAAAGAAACACAGATTTATGTACGATGGAAGCTCTGCTGATACCAACTTTAATTAACCCTGAAGTCCATCCGTATTTCTGGGTCTGTGATAGCTTTAAATAACTCAGGACTAATTTTTAGGACGTCTTGTGTCTTTCAGTGACCTGCAGAGTTTCTCTCCAGCCTTCATTGCTTCAACATGCTTAACTGTTTCATGTAAAACACACCAAACAAACCAAACTTTACTTTTTATTCCTAACGGACTGTCTTACTCAGCGCTCAGGGCTACCAAACGTCTTCAGTAAACCGTAGCCTGTCTGGTTCTGTTGAGGCCTTTGCAGAGGTCTGAGGTTATCAGTCTGAGCTGCAGCAGCATGCTGGGGTCAGGCAGGTCGCGTCCACGCAGCCGTCAGGCGAGCCTCAGATGACCAGGTTTTAAACATGGGATATCAGAAGGCCGGACCGACTTATCGCTCAGTCTGGGTCCAGGGGCCTGTTTCAGAAAGGAGGTTAAGTGACAACTCTGAGTATGTTAACCCTGAAATGAGGGAAACTCTGGGTTTTCTGTTTCAGAAAGGGAGGCAAGTTAAACCTGAGAAAGCAGAGTAAGTCAAGCCCGTTTCTGAAAGAGAGGTAACTTATACTCAGAGTCAGTTACCATGGCAATTTACTCTGTGAACCTAACCTGGTCGGGAGCAGGTTTTCTTCAGAAAACCCAGAGTTTATTTTGGTCTCCTCCCCTTTTTTAAAGAGGAAGTAGTGTTTAAACACCTCATTGATTCTTTGGGGACATATTCATTGTGCACATTTCAGTCACGCAGAGCGCATCAAAGGGAATGAAATGGCATGTCCTTTTATGGATGATCCTGTTGACGAAGAGGCTGTATTACTTCGTAGGGAGTTACATTTACGTCGGGAAAGGATTTTGAGGCCCAGAGTGGATTTTTTGTCATATCCCTATCCTATCACAGCAATTTATATGGTGTTCTTCATTTGATAAAAAAAAACGAAAAAAAAGATTTTAAAATAGTTTCAATACTTCCTAGCATTCACCTGTGACCATACACTCACCTCTAGCTTTAGTTTCAGAATGTCGATTTCCAGATCTGCCTTTTGGATCTGGCGGTCCAAGTATACAAGTTCTTTGCTGTTTTTTTCTTTTAATAAGAAGAAGTCTATATAACTCCTCAACTGGCAACTGAAAATACATTAGTTTAGAGTTACATCATGAATGTAGTCTAAAATTCAGAATGAAACTGTGGCATTTACTGTAAATCACTGAACTGTGTCCATCTGTGCATCAGAAGTTGATGGACCTTCCTCCTGCTGTTCTTCCACACTCTGGGGGGTAGAGATAAGAATGACCATTTATAGATATAAACTTGGATTCTATAGGCTACTCCACATATAAATGTGAATGTGTAGATTGATGTGTAGACATATAATATTAAAATGACCTCTGTAGGCCTGTCTGTGGCAGCAGAAACGGTTTCTTCATCCCCATCATCCTGTGAAGATGAGCATTTCATAGAGTACACTTTATAATACTGTTTGTCATAATTGATGGTGTATGGAGTAGGCTACTGACAACTGTATGGGGTACTGTTGGGACAGGAGGCTCCAAGAGGCAGATATTACCATCCGAATCTGTTGGGACCAACAAAAAACCCAACCCAAAGTAATATAAATGGAAATATCACATTTAGTTTATATATATAAAAAAAAAAAAACACTGTAGGTAGACCTCTTACATTTTATGAAGGCACTTATATCTTCTGGAGTGACTGGCTCTGATGAAGTCCCTCCAGGAATTCCCTCAGCCATTGGCCTTCCAGCATTTAGGCTCAGGGCCATCTCTTCTGCATTTGTCAGGGGTGGTGGTGCAGGTCCTCCCCCTGTTTTACGAGCCTCTGCCTTCTTTCTGTTGGCTGAGTAGAAGTCAAATGAGAATGAACATTTAGACCTATGTCAAAAATGCTGCTGCACTGCTAGACACTGAATGCCATTTAGTCATTTAATATGTCAAATGTTTGTAAAGCCAGGTAGCTACTCTACTCCTATGATGTGCTCAAGGCTTACCTGCTTGAAGTATGTTTTTATATTTCATTTTCAGCTGCTGCCATGTTCTTTTGATGCCTGCAGGATTGCACCTATCCATGAAAATTAAGTTTAATAAAATAAATTAGGTTTAATAAAATACTGTTCTTCCAGTTTCACCTCTGATATTATAACAGTTGGGTAAGTTACTCTAAAATAGTTCTTAATTACTAACTATCCAATTTTATTTATATAGCGCCAATTCATGAAACATGTAATCTCAAGGCACTTTACAAAGTTAAATTCAATCATATTATACAGATTGGGTCAGATTATACAGATTGGTCAAAAATGTTCCTATATAAAGGAAACCAGTTGATTGCATCAAAGTCCCGACAAGCAGCATTTACTCCTGGAGAAGCGTAGAGCCACAGGGAGAGTCGTCTGCATTGTACATGGCTTTGCAGCAATCCCTCATACTGAGCAAGCATGAAGCGACAGTGGGAAGAAAAACCACCCATTAACGGGAAAGAAAAACCTCTAGCAGAACCGGGCTCAGTGTGAACGGTCATCTGCCTCGACCGACTGGGGTTACAGAAGACAGAGCAGAGACACAACAAGAGAGACAAAAGCACAGAAGCACACATTGATCTAGTAATCTGTTCTACATTAGATGGTAATAGTCGGTGATCTGTCCTCCCTGGATGATTTCACAGTCAACAGAACGTCAGACCAGGTGTACCTACTATGAAGAAAAAAGAGAGAGAACAAAAAGTTAAAAGCTGAAATGACAACAGTCATTTCAATGTAATGCAATGCAAATCTGGAGAACAGTAGACTGGAGAACAGTAGAAATCAGTAGAGTGAGAGAAATAGGCCCTGATGTCCTCCAGTAGCCTAAGCCTATAGCAGCAAAACTATAAAGGTAGCTCAGAGTAACATGAGCCACTCTAGTTATAAGCTTTGTCAAAAAGGAAGGTTTTAAGATTAGTCTTAAAAGTAGACAGGGTGTCTGCTTCACGGACCAAAACTGGGAGTTGGTTCCACAGGAGAGGAGCCTGATAGCTAAAGGATCTGCCTCCCATTCTACTTTTAGAGACTCTAGGAACCACCAGCAGACCTGCAGTCTGAGAGTGAAGTGCTCTGTTAGGAACATACGGGGTAATCAGAGCTCTGATATATGATGGAGCTTGATTATTAAGGGCTTTATACGTTAGAAGAAGAATTTTAAATTCTATTCTTGATTTAACAGGAAGCCAATGAAGGGAAGCTAAAATTGGAGAAATATGATCCCTCTTGTTGATTTTCATCAGAACTCTTGCTGCAGCATTTTGGATCAGCTACAAATTTTATCTTCAACAAGTCTAATTAGATTAATGTAATAATTACTGTCTCTAGAAAGTATTGGTCTACTTACTAATTTGTTTTACTTACTTATTAATTACTTTCTAAATCCCAAATCAACCTCAACCACTTGAACAATACAAGGAGAGACAAGAAACTGCACTTCTAATGCTTTAAAATAAACAATTTTCAATTGCATGAATTAATCTTAAATTGACCAAAGTGTGTAACTAGAGGGAGAAAGTTAAATTAAAAATATACCTTTAAAAATTTGATGTTAAATCCACTATTATTGTATAGTCTTTAATTTAATTACAGTATTTAGATGACTTAGTAACTTAATTCATTACACCCAGCACTGTATAAAAGTAATTAAAATGTAAACTTACGCATTAACTCGAGCAGCTATTTTCACCCAAGCTAACTCTCTCTCCTTCGCCGCTGCAGCCGTGTTGCTTTTTTTTTAAATACATGTTCAAATTCTGCATATGCTTGCATAAGCACATCCAGTTCTGCTGGTGAGAAATATGCAGACCTTTTTTATGTCTGACGCTGTTGCCATGGTGACTCGTAATATCTGCGCTCCATTGATAATGGCTTTTTATAGTTGTGGTGCACACGCTTAACTCAGAGTCAGTCAACTCAGAGTTGATTGAACTAACTCATTTCAGCTGTTCTGAAACCCAAAACTCAGAGTTTCCCATCTCAGGCTAAGTCAACTCAGAGTTCAAGTTTTAACTCAGAGTTGGTTGAACCTCCTTATTGAAACAGGCCCCAGATCTGGATCAGAATCCAGACTTAAAGAATAACTGAAAATGACAGAGGTTAAATATTTTTACAATCTATGAGACGACTGAATACAAATCTTTCCTGGCAGAAGATGTCAAGCTTATCCTTCCAATATTCATTTTATCCATGAGATAATTTAGATTATTATTATTATTATTATTATTATTATTATTATTATTATTATTATTATTATTATTATTATTATTATTATTATTATTATTATTATTATTATTATTATTATCCAATCATTGTTGATTTCCCAAGACTAAGTCATAATTAATAGTTTATTTTTATTAATACTGAGACAAATCAGTTGGTCGTTTTTGTGTCATCTCCGCGCTGAAGCGATGAGTGAAATTTTCCATATTTATACTTTTTAAAATATAATTGCTGTGATGTGCTTCTAAAACTGAACCAGAAGCTCAGATTGCTTCTCTGCTGTGTTTAGAAAAATCTTTGTTTTTAGGTGCAGCTAGTAGCAGAAACTGGGTTTTAAACATTTTCATGGGGAACTAGTTATATAGTGAGATTATAGGAAAAACAAACTAAGTGTTTAATTCTCTCTGATCTGTTTTAATTCTGAATAAAATGCCTGGATTTCCTCACCAGCATCCAACCATTCAGCTCTGCAGAGGCCTGGAAACAAACCCTTCATACATGTAGGAGAAAGGATGTTTCTAAAAGTTATAGTAGCTCCTCAGGAACGGACTTTGAATTACTCACAGTTTATCCATCAGGGAGGTGATGTTGTGGCGGACCACTAGGGGGCTCCACTCTCACTCAATGGAGAGGATGTTTGGATTTGAAAATATGTTTGTTCAGTGGTGTCGTCCTTTTGAACTCCTCCACAATGTCTTCTAAACACATTCCCTGTTTAGATGTTTGACTGAATTTCCTCCACCGCTCCATTTTCAAACAACTATGTTTTTTGATCCAGACTCTGTTGTAACTTCAGACCCATGTTTCTCACCACGTGTGTCATTTGGTATTGGCTACTTGAGACGGTTCTGCAGACATGGTGAACAGCTTAGGCTCCCAGGCTGTAAGAAAGTTCTCTCCTACTGCAGACATGAGAACAGTTCAGAGAAACCGCAGGGACAACCGCTGCTCTTTTGTTCTCATATCAATCTTTTGAGACAATCTCTTTTTTTTCCTTTTTTTATAGTGCCCTGTCAGGCAGTGTAGCAATAAGAATTATTGTCTTAATGCCAAAAAGAGCCCAACACATTTTACTTTCACAAGTGGTGCCTTACTGCTTTCACCATCGTGCTCCGCTTGATTTATACACGCAAGAAGCTTTATTATAATTTATGCTGGGACTGTTTCATGTTCAGTGGACACTGAAACAGGAAGGTAGAAGACAAAAAGATGAGACGAAATGCTAAAAAGGAGAAAAGGTGAAAAAATAGACAGGAAAGGGAGAGAGTAATATAACATCCTCTGAGTCTGCTTCTACACCTGCAAAGAGAGATATAAAGAACAGCAGAACCAGCTGATAAAGTATTACAGGTACAAACAACCAATGTCTTGATACCATCACTGAAGAATATACAGAATTGTTTAATACGACATGTAGAAAGTGAAAGCTGGAGATAATAACAGGGGTTTATGGATAGAACTGAGTCTGTAAGCACCTGGATCCACCTGTAGGTGTTTGTGAGAGTGAACTTGTGTATATGAGGTTTATCCATGAGAAAAATGCTCAATAGTGGTTGTGAGGAGCCAAAGAGCCCCCCGCCCCCCCAGAGCACCGAGGCAGACACCAGGGGAACCAGAACCCCAGATGCCCAAAGAGTCCCCCAGATTAAAGGTGCCCTAGAGGGGCAAACACAGGGAATCTGCCTATTGAGTCAACCTCAGCAATTTTCCTCCAACACTGGACAGTATTTAAGTATATTATTATCATTCCTGTTATTAATAATTTAGATTTACTGTAATGAGATCCTTAATGCTTGTACTTTTTATTGTTGTTACTCTAGATAAGTGGTAAACTGATGATCTGATTCTCAGGCTGATTAAAGCTGTCTCAGCAATAATGCAAATGTGTTATTAAGGAACAAAACTCACTTTAAAGAGCATCTTTCCTGGCTGATGTCTGAACGGTCCATATTAGAAGAAGTTTCTCTTTTATTACGGCTATTTTTCTGCAAATCTGTGCAAAAAACAAATTCATCTCCAGCATGAAGCAAACGAGAAAACAAAAATAGATTTACAAACGATAAAACCTGATGAGCAACGTCTGCTAAATTCATTCAGGAGTGTAACAAGCTTTAGAAAAATGTGGACTATAAAGGAAAAGACGTCTGTATGTCTTTGCTTGGAAGGCATCAAGACGCTGAAGGATGAATTAAGTACCGTGTAAAAAAAAAAAAAAAAGACAAGAGTGTGAAATCTGACTGTGCTGATCTGATTAGGATTATTTTTTCCTCCTTGCTTGTTTCTTCTTTCTGCGTCTCATCATAAATGAACATCTTTATGTATGGAATCAGTAGATTTGCGCCCTGACTGCGTTGCTTCTGTTCTTTTGCAGGTTATTCTGATGCTAACCAAACTCTTTGACTTCAACCTGAACAGTGTGACTGAGAGCTCATTATGGAGGTAAGAGTCTCACGCCTCATGAAATCATGACATTTCAGGGAAGGCCTTCAGCACGTCTGAGTTTGACACAATAAATTGGTCCGAGGAGACCGTCAGACGTGCTCCGCACATTTCTCGTGTCTTTAATCCCGCAATTTAAAAAGTGCCCCAGGCTCCATTTGTAGGAACAAGGATCCAGGTTCTCACACAACGAGAATCAATTAAAGACGTGAAACAGTGGGGGGAAAGTAAAGTCAAAGAGAAAAATGAACCTGAGCGTCACATGAACTTATCAGAAGCTGTGGAGCTGACGGTGTGACGTTGACCACTGTCCAGACCTCTGATCCAAAGCTACGCGTCTCAAGCTCAAATTGTGCCATTAACGTCCGAAAGAAATCTTTTCAAATGAGCTTTATTGATATAATATTCACAAAAAAATGACCTGAACACAATCGTCACACTGCAAAAAGGGGACTAAAAATAAGTAACATCTTCTTGACATGAATGGATTTATCCTTGATTTGAGCAAATTTAAAAGATCTGCCAGTGGAATAAGATGTTTGCACTTAAAATAAGAACAATTCATCTCCATCTTATTTCTAGTGCAGGGTGTCTGATTATCTTATTTTAGCGGTCAAAATACTCATTCCTTTAGCAGATAATCTTATTTATCTGCTCAAATCAAGGACACAAACACTAATTTCACTTATTTACTTCTAGTTCCCTTTTTGCAGTGCAGGACGGTTACAGTGCCTTGCAAAAGTATTCCCACCCCAGGAAGCTCCTTAAATTTGGCTGCATTATAATCACAAACCTCAATGTGTTTGATTTTAGTTTCTGTGACAGACCAACACAATGTAGTCCAGTCTATCATTGCATGTTGGCAGCAAAGTAATACATGATTTTTGAAAAATGTTCTACAGGTAAAATGTGGGTGGGGGGGATGCTTGCTGTGACACAGCAGTAGGTCTCTCTCATCTTTGCAGCCCTGGCTGTATGTTTACGGTGGTCGTCCTGCTGGAAGGTGGACCTCCATCCCAGTCTCAGTCATTCTGCAGTTCTAACAGGTTCTCCTCGAGGACGCTTCTGGATTTGGTTTAACTCTCCTCAGCTTTCCTGCTCTTGATGAAGTAAAGCATCAAACGTGGGACTCGAGTCTGACAGGAGGGCCGTCTTCAACAAGTCAGTCGTGTCCTGGACACGGCTGGAAGAAAACCTGAAGTGGGACTGGCTGGATTAGGGATCTGTAAGATGTTCAAAGTTTCCACAACTTTCTCTTGGACTTTCTGACCCGGTGTTCTCAACGCTGTTCACTAATGTTCTCAAAGAAACCTCTGAGGTCAGATCTCACCCACATCTGGCGCCCACCTCTGCCATGGAGACCTCAAAGTGCTCCTTCCACCGCCTGACTACGTCTGGGTCTGTGGTTCCCATCCCAAAGCATACACAGCTTGGGATTGTCCCTGTGTCCCTTTTCAGAGTCAGTTTCCTTCCTTGACGCCAATCCAATGTCTCCCTTCATCATCTTTCAAATATTCCTGCCATGGCTGATTTTAGCTCCCACAACCTCAGAAGCTTCGGTCCTTCTGGTACCGGGTACCTGTCAGCTGTCCAGGAGTCCCCGAGGACAACCAAGCCCTAAAGGTCTCCTTCTTCAGCTTGACGGCTTCCATCCCAGCAGATGTACCACCAGTGGGTCCTCTGGTTGTCGCCATGACAGGAACCGACAACCTCTGGGTCAAAGCTCCTGGAAGCCGCATCATCAGTGGAGCTGCTCTGTTCAGACTCCATGTCCCCAAACTCCCTCCAGAGGAGATTTGATCATTTTCTCACAGGTATGAACTGAAGATAACTCGGACCGGTTCTTCGCCCTGTTACCTAAACCATGCAGGGTTTTCACTTCAAGTCTTTTTTGACATGTCCAGTGTTGATTCTGTAGAACAGCCGACTCATGGCTGTTTGCAGAAGAGATGCGTTCAATCTGTCTTCAATTTAATAAATAATAATTGATTTACTCTAGCCACAAAACTATTTATTTTACACAGACACACACCACCTGCATTCATCCCAGATGATGCACAGTATCTAAAATAAGATCACAGTTGCCAGGAAAAGAGAGTTTAAATAAAAAATATCAGGAATTTAAATTCAGTTCATACCAGAAATGTGTAATTCAATTGATTTAAGAATGAAAACATTTTATTATTTCTCTCTAGCATAATTTACCCTAAAATTATTGAACGTAATGATAGAAACTGCTTCTTAATGCCAAATATTTTGTTTATAAAGGTAGGCAAAATTTTTAAGATGCAGATTAGCTCCTGACTTCTCATAATGAATAATGAATCTAAAGAATCTTTTTAGAAAAAAGACTCACAGCTATTTGAAGCGGTTCCATTGAGTTCAAACTATAAAAACTTAATAAATATTCGATTTTCTGCCAGCTCTCTTTCATAGCTGTCAATCCGAACACTTTGGAAAAATGGAACATCTTAAAAAACTTTGCTTTCATTTGCCTTTTGCTAAATAACATCATTAATGTCCCTTTGGGATTAATTAAGTTTTGAATTTGAATAAAAAGGATCTTTATTGAAGTGAGATATCAGACAACCTTCTTCACAGCGTGTGTTATTGTCTTGAGTAAAAAGGACTTTATTGAGGAAAGTATTTGAAGGATTTCTCTGCTGTCCTTTGTCTGCGAGGCTGCCTGAGGCGTAGCTCCCACACAGAGCTGTGCCGACCGTCCCATTAAAGGAGCGCACTTAGCTCGGAGGATCCAGTGAGGCTGCGGCTCGCATGGTGCTTCCACATTATGCCTGTAATGGTGCCTCTCTGTGCGCTTATAAATCTAATAACTTGAGAAAACAGAGCGCTTCGTAATGGACGGATGATTAAAGGTGTGTGTGGAGATGCCTGACAGTCCGACAGAAAGACGGATGAGCGAACAGATGATTCACATGTTTGAGTGAGACCAGGGTTTAACGAGCGTCCGGGACATTAGTGAGAATTTACAGCCGGGGAAGATGGACAGGCCTCTCAGGCACTCGTTGGGGAGAGATTTCAGCCTGAAGCAGGCAGAGCGGCATGAGGTAACAGCTTGAAATGCTTCTGTCTATAAAATGATGGGCATGTGCACGAATCTGTCAAGCTCTCCATCATCGCTATTTAAGAAGCAATTAAGTCAGCGTTTTTTACAAGTAACGACGCAACCGAAAATCAAAAATCTTCTAAAATGTCACTTGTGTTGGTCATTTTTCCATTTGCCTCCAGTTTTCCAATTTTAGATTCGCTTTTGATCTATAAATGAAGGCCATCAGCTGCCCGTGTCCTCGTAACCAAGCCCCACTGGGTTCTAGGTGACATATTATTAAATTAGTGAGCATGTAATTAGGTTTATTTTCACAAAATAAATTATTTCATGTGTAAAAAAAAGGGGAAAAACAACAATGTGGAAGGCTGAAAATCGAAGACGGAAACAATAGGAGAGCCCAAGCAAAGGAATGAGAGAGAGACAATTTTATGTGAAGTGTAATGCAATATAAAGCAATAATAATAATAACTTGCCTGGAAAATACACAAATATGAAACCCTCCCCTCCTTCACCATTGTGCACAGCAGGACCAGCCTGGGCCCTTTATTCCAGTTCTCACTTTATGATAAGGCTCAAAAACACCTGGAATCACATTGGATGAATGAAGACAATTTTCCAGATATTAAAACCCCTCACCACACCCTTAAAAGTGGCTTCTAGTCAGGATTTCAACATTATGATCACTATCTTTACTCAATCAGTGCTTATTAATAAAGCTCAACAATGTGCAACTTCTAGTGCCTGTTACACCCAGCTGAGCAGTGCTGACATGGCTTCTTCCTGCCGGATGAAGCACCATGTCCCAAAGCTCAGATCATCTCAAACTGATTTCTTGATCACTTTAAGTTCACAGCACTCCAAAGGTCTCAACAGTCTCCACATCTCCGTCCAACAGAGCCTCTTTAAGACGTTGTGAAACAGGAGATCACGATCAATAATGTGCAGAAAAACAAATCTGCACCAACTTGGAGATGCTGCCGGGTCAATATGGATCAAAATGTCTGAAGATTGTTTCTGACACTTTGCTCAGTATTTGCCCCCAAGACTTGAGGCAGTTCTGAAGGCAACCTGCTTCTAAATCTGCCCTTTTGTATCTCTGGTCCTTCAGAGCTGTGGTGTCTGAACAGTTTTTCTCCATCAGTAACTTTAAGGAAAAAACTCTGTTGTGCATATATATATATATATATATATATACACTCACCGGCCACTTTATTAGGTACCCCATGCTAGTAACGGGTTGGACCCCCTTTCGCCTTCAGAACTGCCTCAATTCTTCGTGGCATAGATTCAACAAGGTGCTGGAAGCATTCCTCAGGGAGTTTGGTCCATATTGACATGATGGCATCACACAGTTGCCGCAGATTTGTCGGCTGCACATCCATGATGTGAATCTCCCGTTCCACCACATCCCAAAGATGCTCTATTGGATTGAGATCTGGTGACTGTGGAGGCCATTTGAGTACAGCGAACTCATTGTCATGTTCAAGAAACCAGTCTGAGATGATTCCAGCTTTATGACATGGCGCATTATCCTGCTGAAAGTAGCCATCATGGGTTGGGTACATTGTGGTCATAAAGGGATGGACATGGTCAGCAACAATACTCAGGTAGGCTGTGGCGTTGCAACGATGCTCAATTGGTACCAAGGGGCCCAAAGAGTGCCAAGAAAATATTCCCCACACCATGACACCACCACCACCAGCCTGAACCGTTGATACAAGGCAGGATGGATCCATGCTTTCATGTTGTAGACGCCAAATTCTGACCCTACCATCCAACTGTCGCAGCAGAAATCAAGACTCATCAGACCAGGCAACGTTTTTCCAATCTTCTATTGTCCAATTTCGATGAGCTTGTGCAAATTGTAGCCTCAGTTTCCTGTTCTTAGCTGAAAGGAGTGGCACCCGATGTGGTCTTCTGCTGCTGTAGCCCATCTGCCTCAAAGTTCGACGTACTGTGCGTTCAGAGATGCTCTTCTGTCCACCTTGGTTGTAACGGGTGGTTATTTGAGTCACTGTTGCCCTTCTATCAGCTCGAACCAGTCTGGCCATTCTCCTCTGACCTCTGGCATCAACAAGGCATTTCCGCCCACAGAACTGCCGCTCACTGGATGTTTTTTCTTTTCGGACCATTCTCTGTAAACCCTAGAGATGGTTGTGCGTGAAAATCCCAGTAGATTAGCAGTTTCTGAAATACTCAGACCAGCCCTGCTGGCACCAACAATCATGCCACGTTCAAAGTCACTCAAATGACCTTTCTTCCCCATACTGATGCTCGGTTTGAACTGGAGGAGATTCTCTTGACCATGTCTACATGCCTAAATGCACTGAGTTGCTGCCATGTGATTGGCTGCTTAGAAATTAAGTGTTAACGAGCAGTTGGACAGGTGTACCTAATAAAGTGGCCGGTGAGTGTATATATATATATATATATATATATATATATATATATATGCAGCCATCATGACATTTTGGTGAGACGTTGGCTCTGAATGCACACATAACAATCAAAAACACCTGTGGAAAATCAGGTCAAACATACAACAGAGATGAAAGGGAAATATAATCTACAATTATTAATAGATAATACAGCATATTCAGAGATGTCCAAGTTAAAAGAAAAGATAAGCAGATGTAAAAAAAAGTCTGCAGTCTGCCCTGTGAAGCTAAAAAGTCTGCAAATAGTCATTAGCATCGTATAAAAGGGGCACGTTCAAGATAAAAAAGAGATACATGACATGTTTGCCTAAAATAGACTGAGCACTCCAGATTTCAATAAAATGAACAAAGCGGTCAGATTTTTGTGCAAAAACAATCTGTAATTCGTCATACATATAAAACATAAAAAGGGTCTCACAAGTTGGCCTCGTTAAAGGAGAATAATATAAGTCTGCGTTTTTCAAAAGCTTGATGGATGCAGACGACTCTCCCTGTGGCTCTACGCTTCCCCAGGAGTGAATGCTGCTTGTCGGGACTTTGATGCAATCAACTGGTTCCCTTATATAGGAACATTTTTAACCAATCTGTATAATCTGACCCAATCTGTATAATATGATTGAACTTGACTTTGTAAAGTACCTTGAGATGACATGTTTCATGAATTGGTGCTATATAAATAAAATTGAATTGAATTGATGGATGTTTGTGGTCAAATTTACGATACAAAGGTACAAAAATTGGGGTTAATGAAAAATCGTTTGTGTTGCATCTGAAATTTTCCATTTCTGTTTGCCTGAAACATTTTAGCTACCATCTGCATCGTGTGATGCCGGGCCACATTGTTTCCATCCTTTAACTGCAGTTTCTGGCTCCACAGTGATTCAGAGGGCCCTAAATGGCCCCTGGTCATGTTCTAAAACTTTGGGAATGTTCTCCTACTGCAGAACAACGGGGCCCAAAACGCCGCCCGGTCTCACCCAAAGGCCCGTCTGCTCATCCTAATCAGGGTTCTGCATGTTTGCTCATCCAGTCTCCAGCCACAGAGCTTTGCTCCTCTTAAAAACACGGTTGGTGTGCAGCTTCAGGAGCCGAAGGTGAGCCACCGATGGTGACGGCAGCAGGGAGATGGAAAGGCTTTGTGGATGTGGAGAGGAGGAGGGAAGGGTATGATTTAGCCAGCTACTCTAGAGATGCACTGAGTGAGAGTGCCAGGTTGGATAAAGTCATCGTGGACGGCTCATCGCAGCTGCTGCTCATCTGCAGCGGCGCTGCTGGCGCTTTCTGCACGCTGACTATTCTGAGATACACGCAGCTCTCTCTTCCCCCGAACCGTGATTAACCAGATTCCCGACGGAGGCCAGAGACGCCGGGGCTGCCTATCAATGTACGGCAGTTATAACTGAGACTTTCTAATAAGCCTTTTAATATGCGGCTTCAGACAGAATTTTAATCTGTTTCAGGACGGGTAAAAAAGGGGGCTTTTGGTTGTGAAAGTTTTAATGCCTCAGATGTCCTAATATATCCGCAATCCATTCTCCCCACTGAGCCGTATCAGTGTAAAAGTGCTGATAACATTCCCGTGTCCTTGGACCGACTCATTCTGTCTTTGTGGAGCCCGGCGCGGCGACTGCCTGAAGTGAACATCCTCACACCGTGTGGTCAGAGCCGCTTTTCACGCCCACGCTCCATCTGACCGCCGCTTTCCACGACCCACTGACGGCACAGACGACCCCCGATCACTGACTGCGCCCCTTAAATGTCTGTTCAGATTACTAACCGCATCTCTATATCAAACAGTGCTAACCTGAATAGATAAAAAATGTAGTTTATATAGGAGTTTATTAATGAATTGTTTGTGCCTCAGCACCGTGGATGAATTTTGCCGCTTTCTTCTTTGAAAAATTGCTTTTAATTTTAATTTTAGTGGTCTGTTTAAGGCCATTGCAACAATCTGAATTAGATTTAAATCTAGACTCAGTTTTCTATAATTGTCCTCAGGGTTTTGGCATATCAGTTCACTCCTTTTGTTGAGTTTTTTTTAGTGTAGTGTTCTGCTCTTTGTGTATCGTGATGTGTGTTATTTTAGATCAGTTTTAGACTTTCATCCTTTGGTTTGTTGTTCCAGCATCTAGTTTAGCTCCCTCTGGTTATTATTCACCTTCCCCAAGTCTTCCTGTTTCTCTCTACGTTATCTGATTAGCTCACCTGGATCAGACGTCGTTTTCCACTCTTCTCTCAATATATAAGCTCCCTGGTTTTCACAGATCCCGATGGTTCTGTCCGTGTCGTGTTCTGGTTGTGATGATCTGTAGATATTCTGTTATCAAACTTTCACCAAGCTCGCCTGATGTTCTTGTTTGCATTTTAGTCCCACCCCCGACTCATAGAACACCCATCAGTAAAAGTCCTTCTAAAGTTACGGGTCTTTGGTCCTGGGCCTGGAGCTCTCCCATGGGAGTGTCTCCCTTTCTCATTATTGAACCCTGAACTCTGACCTTAACTGAGGCGAGTGTGACCTGTGGATTCCTTTAGGTCAAGGCATGATGATTTTTGATAATGTCTAGCCTGCATCATATTGTCAGACAGGTTCTGTTTAATCGAGTTCTTTATTCTATTAATTTGGCATTATTCATGTCTTGTTTGTGGCAGTTAATTCATAATTGAAGACAGGGGGTTCTGGGGTAGGGATTGTTTCTTTACAATAGGCCAGGCTGGTCTAAACTGTTTTTTTGTACTTAATAATTGAAATCGGAGTCTAAAAAAGTTTTGTCCTTGAGAAATAATGATTTTTCACTTATTGCTGTTTTCAATCTTCCTGGGATGTGCACACTGCACGGTGCGCAACTTTTAAAGATGCTGCCACAGTAGAACTACGTCACCGGACCCTAAATCAGGTTATTCTGTGACAGGAGCGATCAATAGTCTGATGATGTCACAGCCCGATGAACCCTGACACTGATGATTTCTGATAAATGGCCCCATTTTCACCCATCAGATGGCAATATATTCGCCCACCATGCATGCCCGTCCAAAGTTATTCTGAAAAGGTTCCTAAAGGGGAACAAATTGACAATGTGCTGAGAATATTTTTCCATTTTCATGCCGTTTTGTAAACTGTGAAGTTTTCTGAGATCCCTTTAAACAACTTCAGTCTGGCTTTAAAGGAATGAAATAAGTATATCAGTCGATGTGAGTGATTGCTTTATTTGAAGTCACACAAGGCTTTAAGGGCCGTCTTCGCTGCATTTTTAGGATTTGCATGCTTTGGGCTTTTTTCTCTGAGTCTATTTGTGAAATGAGAAAAAGCTCCTTGATTAAGCCCCAGGCTTCTGAAAGCAAATTAAACCTGGCAGCTCAGAGAAGCTGTTCACACTTTCAAAGACGGCCTCAGACGCTAAAATCCTATCTGAGCATGGAGTTCTCATCAGTGGTGTGGCCGAAATTCAAATATTTAAACGTCACCATCCAGAGGAAGGTCTGGATTTACCGGTTTTGAATTAATTTACAAATCTGTAAACATAAAGAGTCCCTGTGTGTCAGAAGAAAATCCTGCTCTGCTGTTGTATGATGAGGTTAAAACTGCATCGACATGAATTAGAGTAAAATAGGAATGTTTCTTTATTTTATTTATTTAATTCAAATAGTCAAAACTCATATAAATTCAATATTCAAAATCCAGTATTTCATGGTTTTATTTATCTTGATGATTTTGATTTATTGAAAAAACCCAAAAACCTTGTTTTTTTGGTTTTATTTTAAATAAATCAAGAAAACAGGATTTTCAAGACAGTCTGTGCACTCAGCACAGACTGTCTTGAAAATCAGGGTTCTTTCTACCTCTCTGTACATGAATTACTGCATTAATGCAGGTCGGTGATCAATCTGTGGTTCTGCTGAGGTGTTCAGGAAGCCCAGCATAATAGTAACCTTCACCTTTCTAGAATTTGTGTCCATCAAATTCACTGGAAAACACAGTGGTAACATATTAAAGCAAATGTTGTTAGTTATAGCAGTGTGGGAAGTATGAAGTGCTCTAAAGTTTCCTGGTAGTTGGCTGCGCTGACATTGACTCTTACTCCTTAGCCTGGGAAACGCTCTTCTAACGCTTTTGGTTCGGAGGTGCCTTAATCCAAGGAACCTGATCTGCCCCTGTGTGGTCGTGGCTTTTGAAGCTCTAACTCTAGCTGCAGTCCACATCTTCTGAATCTCAACCAATCTCTTGAATAGGTTTTGCGTTATAATCTTCTGAAGGCTGCAGTTATCCCTGCTGGAAGTGCAGCTTTTGCAGCTGCATGTTTACCTTCCGTTAATATGCTTGGATGCAGCCCTCTGCAGACAGCCAGGTTCTTTGATTCTCCTTTTGTGGTTTACTAGTGTTGATACTGTTGTGGTATTTAAGACGGGTCTTTGTCTCAGTATTGGGTTACCTGGTCAACAGTATGGCTTATCCTCAGCTGTTACATATGAGATTGTGTTTATCATTGCCGTAACATTTCTTTCATTTTTTTATATCTATGTGATGTCTACCTGTTGTAGTATTCACATTTTCTGTGGAGCACGGTTTTGGGTTGCCATTAACTTCAAAACATAATTGTTGGGGTTAAAGCTATAGTTGGTAATCCTGTTCCAAAACACTTTTTATTACACTGGGTAAAATCGGTCTACATTATGTATTCAGAAAAAGGAGGTTAAAAAGAAGATCTCTGTGGGAGCTGTAGGCCTGTAAAAACTCAAAATGGTCACAAATAGGTCACGTAACACCAGTGTGAGTGCTTGTTCCTTGTTAGTTTCTGTTTGCTGGCTGCGCATGCACACTTCTAGTGTTTATGTATCTGGTTAGCTTAGCGTTTAGCTTCAGTGTTAGCCGCTCATTGTGGTTTCGCTGTTAAGATAAGATAGTCTTTATTGATCTCACAATGGAGAAATTCACTCGTCACATCGGCTCATACAAGAAGGTGCAGAGTAGGGAAGGTGCATTCAGTTATATACAGTGAATCTTCATATCTACAATGGATCAAAAGAATACCAAAAACAAAAAATACAAAAAAGGAAATAGGAATGTAAATGTCTCATTTATCTTAGTGGTCTATATATATATATATATATATATAAACATATCTATATACTTAAATATATACATATATCTATGCGCCTACTTACATACGCACCTACGCGTATGTACGTGCATATACATTGTATACATTTGTACATACATACATACATGTGTAGGGAAGGTGCATTCAGTTCTCACCGAAGGTTCTCACCGTAGACTTTGAAAATGGCTGACAGTCACAAGAACCAAACTGTCTTACATGTTTATGAGAAGAGGAGGAGGGCCTGAGTAAAAAGAAATAAGACCAGAGTGGAATTGGGAGATTTTTTTCACACAATCCCCCTGAGGAGCTGAAGACCAAGGTAAGACAGTCTTGAGCTTGCGCAATTATTCAAAAAGGGACTTGGGGAAACTTCTGGAAAAATTATAGACTCTCCCTTTAACCAAGTATTGAAATATAGCACACCGTCTGTATTTATGCTATATAAGATTAGTCTAATTTTGGATTGAGTTACTGAAACAAATTAACATTTTGATTACACTAATGTATTGAGCCATACCTGAACTTGTTAACCTTAAGGCTGATGATGAAGAACTGAGTTCAGGAAGTTAAATCAGGTCTGGCCTGGGCTGTATGTCTCTTCAGATAAAAATATATGTCCTGTGTTTTCTTGTTTTCAGGTCAGGAGATAAATTGACTCCAATACACTGGCCCCCATACAAGTGAACTACTGCTGGAGAACAATATAGTTCTCTTCAGGAAAGCAAGGACATTTTTTATCCATATATACAAAACTTATCAACCCGCTCAGTTTTAATGTCAATGTGTCAATTTTTATCCAAATCTTAAATGTCTTTCTGCTCTTGATGACTCACTTGTTCAGTTAGACAGTCAGATATTTAATCTTTGGATAAAAATAAGTTAAGGAAATGTTTTCAAAGACAACATAAACTTTTTTGGAAGATATTAATCTTAACACAGTTTCATTGTAGCTGTGCAGAAGAGGAGAGGGATTTAGGTAGTCGTCAATCATCGCTGCCTCAGAGATTTCTTCAAAGATTTCTTCATGAGTCTGAATATGAATGAGTTTTAGTTTTTAATCTTACAAAATGTGCCTTCAAAAATCTAACTTAATGTTTACAGTTCTACCTGTCAGATCAGATGTAAGGTTGTACAGTGAACAGAAGAGAGCTGGTAATTAACTTTAGTCCCCTGGGGAACATTACTGTAAGACCCCTTAGTCAAAGTCCATCCAGGGTCTTGCTCAGGGACCCACAGTGGCAGTCTGTGGGAGTTGAACCAGGTACTCTCCAAACGGAAGTGAAATGTTCTAACCACTAGGCCACCACTCCTAAAGGTGGATGGAAGTACTGTTTTGAGATGAAGCATGGAGCTAAATAAGGATAAAAATATGATTTATCATTTTATTGAAACCAAATAAAAGTAAATAAAAAAGGAATATTTCATTAAACTGAAAAAAAAACTGAAAAGTTTGAATTCGAGTTAAGAGCAAATTAGATAAAATTTTCTTTTGTTTCAGCTTTAAATATCTTAAGGTTCCAGATGGAGCATAAAGAACCGCTGTGTTGCATTCAAGGCAACTTTTGTCATGATCCTTGGGTGTTTGGATTCTGGCTTTCATTAATACTTCTGATAACTACTCTGGTGTTTACTTATGTTTGGAAAGTATTGCAGTACTCAGTTCACATCTCTGAGTTCATTATTTTTTTAAGGGTCTTGCCATATAATTTCATTCCTTTGTGTTGTGTCCTTGTTCAGCTTCATATGTGTTAATTACTCTCCCTCCCTCAGCTTATCTGTTGCTTCCCTCTGCAGCTGTTCCAATTCCCCCTGATAAGCTCACCTGCATCCAGATATCTTTCTCCACCCTTCCCTCAGTTTAAGCTCCCTGGTTTTTATTGCTCCTTACTGGTTCTTTCTATTATGCTGCATGTGCTCCATGTCTTGCTCTTCCTAGGATTCCCACCATAAGTTATCCTTGTTATTCATTACTAAAACCTGTTGTTTTGCCACCGTCCATGTCTATGCTTTAGTCCTTTATTAACCACAAAACATGGCAGTCTGTAGATCCAGAGGAGATTCCCCTTTATCTCTGAAACAATGCCCCAACTCCACCTCGAATTTGCTCAAATGCTCACCATTTTTGATAGTACAGACCTGTGCAGGCAGCGGTTCTCTCTGATGAAGATGAACAAGCCGACATATAGAAGCACAGAAACAAACCTCCAAGTACTAACAGTTTCAACAGCACCGAACCTAACACCAAACTTGTTGCCAAGAAAAGATGACAAGCACCCTCTTGAAATAAAATGACGTGTAGTGTTGAAAAAACATGTCAACATTCAGAGAGAGAGAGAGAGAGAGAGAGAGAGAGAGAGAGATTCTGCCCATTCCTCCATGCTGGATGGTTTTCTCTGGTGAACAGAGATCTTCAGGTCTAACCTCAGATTCTCAGTTGGAATGAGGTCTGGACTTTGACTAGGCCATTACAACACATTTAAATATTTCCCCTTAAACCCCTCCATTGTTGCTTTAGCAGGATGCTTCGGGTCGTCCTGCTGGAAGGTGAACCTCCGACCCAGTCTCAGAACACAGGCTGACTGACACCGGTCCTCCTCCAGAACATCCCTGTATTCAGCTCCATCCATCTTTACCTCAACCCGGACCAGTTTCCCAGTCCCTGCTGCTGAAAAACATCCCCCAGCATGATGCTGCCACCACCATGTTTCACTGTGGGGATGGAGTTTTTGAGGTGATGGGATGTTCTGGGTCTTCCTTAGGCTGTGCGCTATTCAACAGTGGTACAGGACCTAGGAGTTTGTCCTGTAACCGGTGGGTTGGCGGTATGAACCCGTCCGTCTCAGTCGTTGTGTCCTTGGGCAGGACACTTCACCTGCTGACAGGAGTCAGAGGGTCTGGTGGCGCCGATTGTATGCTCCAGGGCAGCTGTGGCAACAGTAGCTCTCCACCGTCAGTGTTTTAATGAGTGAAGGTAGTGTAAAGGGCTTTGGTGTCAGGTTGGGTATTGGACTGCTCCCTCTCCTGTGGCATCTCAAGTCTTCACTAAGTGTGGAGCCCATCCCCCCGTCAGGGTCCCCTTCGTTGGCTAGCGCCTTGACCCGCTGATACGTTTGTGGTCCTCGGTGTCCCAGGCTGGGTGCCCGGTTGTGAGCTGACTCACTCCTGGCGGCTGCTACCCAGGGTCTGGGCCCCGTAGCTCTTTCTGGGGCCCCCTGGGGGGCAGGGTGAACCTGGGCCCATGGCTGGATCCACTCTGGTGTAGCTGGCTGCCGGCGGAGCCCGCGGTCTCGTCGCCACAGCTCCAGGGGGCTTTGGCACTTTGGCTGTTGGGGGGTTTCCTGGGGTTCCTCTCTGCTCTTCTCTGGGATGGCGTGGGGGCAGCTTTCCCTCTGTTTGTCCCTCTTGGGCCCCTTTACTCTGGGGGCCCTTTTGGACATATGGGGTTCTGGTTCCCCTGGCGTCTGCCTCGGTGCTCTGGGGGCGGGTCTTTGGCTCTTCACAACCAATATTGAGCAATTTAAAGGTTCCTGTGGCGAAAGCAGTAAGGCTGCACTTGTGAAAGTAAAACCTGTTGGGCTCTTTTTGGCATTAAGACAATAATTCTTAATGCTACACAGCCAGACAGGGCACGTTAAAAAATATATAAAAAAAATAAAAGTAAATATCTGGTTTCTTCATGTTTTCTACAGTTTTGTGTTCTTTAATGACTTGGAGCTTACTTCAGAGTGGGCATGTGGACATTGGCTCTGTGTTATATTTAAGGGCAGTTTTCCAACCCTTTTGGATGAGCCACTTTCTTTATGTCGTGGCTGCTTTGGTTTTTTCGCAAGGAAGTTGTTTTTGAAAGGCATACTTTTTAAAAGAATCTCAGAATAGTGCAACGCCAAAGTCAGTTTGACCTGAACAAACCTTTTGACAAAAGTTGAAATGAAAAGGAACAAAAATCAGCCCAGTTCACTTCTGTTGGAGCACTTAGAATTTCTAAGAACTACAAAAGAAATCCTCTTGGCAAGGCAAGTTTGTTTGTATTGCACCATTATCAGAAAAGGCAGATGGACAAGGAAATTAAGTTGTATCAATAATGTAATGATTATCTATAAAGCTTTACAGCTTTTTGTATTTAATAATTATTCATTCATCTATATATGGTCATTTGTGCAGGGTCTGGGGGCGGGGGGTTTTCTCAAGTGGTCATTGGGGCAAGAGTCAGGCAGGGTGCATCTCAGGGCAACACAGACTGGGAGGAAGCAAGTGTACCCAGAGGACCCATGCATGCTCAGGGAGAACACGCATATCCACGCAAAAAGACTCCAGGCTAGTGTTTGAACCCAGGACCTTCTTGCTGCAAGAACTCAGCGCTACCAACAGCACCACTGTGCAGCCTAACTAATATCGGATTAATCCAGTTTATTTATATAGCGCTCAAGACCCATTACAAAAAAGGCAACTCAGTAAAATCCTACATAAAGATTCCAAGTAAATTACATCAATTTCAATAGATCCTAGTTATCAAACAATGCAGTTAAGTTTGGTTTATTCTATGGTTTAAAATTTCCTCTCTAAGGAAACCCAGCAGGTTGCATCAAGTCTCTCCAAGCAGCATTCACTCCTCCTGAAAGAGCGTAGAGCCACAGTGGACAGTCGTCTGCATTGTTGATGGCTTTGCAGCAATCCCTCATACTGAGCATGCATGTTTCTTTTGTCTTTTTTCTGTGTCTCTGCTCTGTCTTCTCTAAGCCCCAGTGGGTCGAGGCAGATGAGCGTTCACACTGAGCCTGGTTCTGGTTCTGCTGGAGGTTCTCCTCCCTGTTAAAGGGGAGTTTTCCTCTCCACTGTCGCTTCATGCATGCTCAGTATGAGGGATTGCTGCAAAGCCATCAACAATGCAGACGACTGTCCACTGTGGCTCTACGCTCTTTCAGGAGGAGTGAATGCTGCTTGGAGAGACTTGATGCAACCTGCTGGGTTTCCTTAGAGAGGAAACTTTCTGACCAACCTGGAGGATTCAATGGAGTCTGACTTTGGAAAGAGCCTTGAGATGACGTGTTGGGAATTGGAGCTATATAAATAAAATTGAATTGATTTGAATGTAGAGACAAAACAGAAGTCCTGATCCAAGAGCAGTTTCTTTGGGAGAGAAAAAGTACAAATGTGATGCTAGTAATGGCTCCTTTACTGACTTCATGTGGGAGAGCAACACAGCTAAGCAGATAAGCTCTGAACATTATTTCAAGTCTAGAGGATTAAAGCACATGCAGTTAGCTGCAGTGAAGGTTCAGCCAATTTATATATAAGGTTTCCCTTTATATTATTATACCACCCAAACTAAAAGTTTCATTTTAGATCAAGACAGGACTTTAATTGTTTTAATTTCTGAAGTCTATATTAACTTACAGACAAAAAAGCTAAGTTAATAATAAATACGATGTGATATTCTAAAGACCGCTGGATGGTGAAGGCCAGCTTTATTTATCAAGCACGTTTAAAACAGCTAAGTTGTATCAAAATGTTCTACAAACCTGGCTTAAACTTTAAAATGTTTAAAAACCCATTAAAAGTGCATAAATGAAGAACAGTTCAGGCAGAGTAATAAAAACTAAGTGAAGGAAAAGAAAGTATCTAAATGTATTAAAGAGAATGAGTCACAGCACTGTGTAAGCAGGCAGTGTCACATCCTGAGAACAAACTAATATCCCTCAAGTATAACCCTCGTTCTACTCAGAAGCCACCTAATTATGCTGTGATTATATTTATCTTCATTTTGTATTCCTTGAAGGGAAATGGTTTTCTCCAGGCAGACCAGGCTTCGTACCCAGACAGAAACAACCAGCAGTTCCCACAAGACTTTAAATAACAATAAAAAGCAGAAAAGATAGAAATCCGGGTGACTAAGCTTGAATCATGGCGTGCTCGGTAAAAACATTCATAGCCCCTCAACCTTTCACATTTCGTCAAGTTACAACCACAAAGCTTCCTGTATTTTTATGGGATTTAATGCGGTCTACACATTGTGCGCTGGACGTTAAATGATACTCGATTTTCACAACTATTTGAAACGGTATACATGCATTTGTATTCAGCAACCCTGGGTCAACGCTTTACCTGCAGTTACAGCTGCAAATATGTGGGGGGAAATTTATTCGCTTTGCTAATAAAACATTTTTTGTCCATTTTTCTTTGCAAAATAACTCAAGCTCAGTCAGACCAGATGAGGAGGATCTATTTTTGGCCCCAGTTTGCCTGAAGCTGAGCGGCTATCATGCTTCACAGCCGGGCTGGATGGTTCAGGGTGATATGAAGTGCTGCTTTTCTGCCACACAAAGCATCTGCCTGTACACCAGAAGGTTACATTTTGGACTCATTTCAGCTCCTTCTTGCACGTTTGTTGTGGCCCCAAACGTCTTGTGGCAAACCAGACTTATTCTATCTCTCTTTCTTTATGGTGTTCTTCGACACATTTAGATCAGATTTGTGGAGTTTGAGATAAATAGATATTCTTGATGACAGATTATCTCACACCAGAGATGTGGGTCTCTGCAGCTCCTCCAGAGCCACCATGGTCCTCCTGCTTCTCTGATCAATGCTCTCCTGGTCCAGCCTGTCAGTCCAGGTGGACGTCCATGTCCTGGTAGGTCTGCAGGTGGTCCATCCTCTCTCCAGGTCCAGATGATGGATTGATCAGAGCTCTGGGAGACGTGGTAGAACCTGACCCTGCTGTAAACTGGACCAGAACTTTCTCCCGGACCTGTTTGTTGGGTTCCCTGGTCTTCATGATGGTTTTTGTTCTCTGATGTTCTCTAAGAAAACAAGTGAGAGTTTCACATAAATGTGGACATTGTAATAAATTTCACCTACAGCTGGTTTCACTGGATTTTATTTTAGGTGTCACCATATGGGGGCTGCATACAAATGCGTGGCACACCTTTCAGATTTCTGCTCATCAACACTCTTCAAAAATATGCCATTTATCAACATATCAATATGTAAAATCCAAATAACATGAAATTAAATTTATGATTGTAGATGCATTAAACTTCTGCTAGTTGAATCAAACATTTGTGGGGAGCAAATCCTTTTTCACATGGGGTCAGGTTATCTCGGATCAGCAAACAGGCAACTGGACTTTCACTCAGTTGTTTCTGAAAACGTTTCCACGCCTATCCAGGAGTCTTTGTCAGTTCTGGTTCTCGCTCTGATCAACCTGCAGGTGGAGCGCTGCTGTTTTTAAGGACATGGAGGTCCATCCTCCTAGAACCAGTCCAGGTCAGAACCAGTGACCCACCATCACTGTCCTGGTGGTTAGAAGCTAAGCTTGGTGTGAGTGGAGGACTTGGTCTCCTGAACCATGATGAGATGCTGATGTAATCTCTCTGGAAGGTGTTGGAGGACCGAGCTGTAAACTCTGGGGAGCTGGAAGCTCAATCCTCCTCCTCTGTTCACTGATGGCTTTGCTCTTTTGACTAAGATGGCTTCTTTCATCCCTCTTTCAAACAGCTGTTCTCCCCGTCCAGGATCTGGACATCATTGTCGTCAAAAGTGTCTCCTTTGTTCTTTGCTGAATCTGACCCCGAGCTGCTGGCCCTCCTGCTGCTCCAGGCATTGATGTAGCTGTAGTTTAGTTTCTCTGATGGAGTCTGAGCCGTCCTCGCTGCATTGGACTGCAGACACAACGCCGCTCAGCTGTGGTCTGGATGTTCTGACTTTGGGATGAACCAGTTTTTGTCTGAGGGTGTTATTAAGTTTGAAATTTACTGGTATGTTGTGTTTGTAGAATATTCTCCTGAGTTTCTCAGAAACTCCTGACACATCTGGAACGACAATGTTCTTGTGTCTCTGTTCTCTCCTCTGTGCTTGACGCAGTGTCTGCTCTGACTTGTTGGACCTCTGTTTGCTGTTGCGCTGACCGGGATAACTAACCCTAACCCTGCATAGGCATGTTATCTTGGATCGGTTCTTTCCTTAATGACTGAAATTAGGAGTTGAAAAATGCCCAATATATTTCCTCAGATCATCTGCGTGTTAAATTATGTTTTCTTTGATTGTCAAAAAAATTTAATTGAGAGCAAAAAGCTAAAGCAAATATTTTTATCTTGGAACTGTACACATGTGATCTGAGTATCACTTCAAGTATTGTTTCTTTGTTACATGATTCTGTTGAGGGTGCTAAAATATGTTGTCTCATGTGTGAAGGTTGTACACATTTTTAACGAGCTGACCCTCCTGCTGGGTTTGGTTGTGTTTCTCTGAACCCAGAAGGGATCTCGTGTCATCTGAGCCTCTTTTAGCTGTAGCACTCCAAACTCTCACAGGATAATGTTTAATTGCAGCAGGTAACTCATTAATGTGTTCATCAGACCTTTCTGATTAAATTTCAGGTCAACTGACTACGGAGCAACGTACCAGAAGCTGAACGACAAAGTGGGAGCAAAGACCATCCTCAGTTATCTGTATGTGAGCCCCAACAACAAGAGGAAGGTAAGGCTCGTGGTTTTTGGTTTGGTCTGAATTCAGTTAGTTAAGGTTTGTCTTGATGGACTGTTTTTGTTTGCTCATCTGACAACGTGTGGAATGTCGTTCACAGCCCATTGTATAACTCATGGTTCTGGGTTGTCAGGAAGATGCTTAGACCAGAACTGATCATTTGTTCACACCCAGATTCCACCAAGACAGCTGAGAAAAAAACTACTCATGTTGTTGAAATGGATATCTGTTGATTGAGTGTCCAGGTTTAAGTCCCCTAACGGTTAAAACCATCTGTTTTAGTTTTCCTCTCATCATACAAGATGGTGTGTCACATCAAAACTCATAATCAGAAAAAGGCAGAAAAAGGAAAAAAATAAAGTTACAAAAAGAACAAATACCCACCGTCACCATTGACCTAATGAGAAATAGCCCCAGCATACATCGAGGCAGGGTGGTTACTGACCAATCAGAGGCTGTCCAGACTGGACACGAGTATAGAGAGCTGCAAGTTAGATGAAATAAAAGTCCAAAAACATCAAAACACTAAATTATCTAAAGCAAAAACTTCACAAAATATGCAAAACCATAAAAACCTCAACATCTTTTCAGCCTTTGTAGGACATTACTCTCCTGACATGTGATCAGTCATAATTTTATTCTCTTAGTACATCAGTAACCAAACCCTTTAATGATGAGTAAAGGAAACAGAAACTTATGGTTTTTCATATCATTTTGTCAAGAGATGATTAATAGGAATGAAGTCAACAGTAGAGCAGCCTCTACTCTGTGACCAGCTGAGGGAACAGTTAGCTAGCTGTGCTCTTTGCCACTGGTTTGGAAGGATGTAGAAACACATTATGGGATAAGTTGAACCCTAAATGTTTGACTCGCACACTAAATGTTTGACTCGCACAGGTCCATGTTGATAATTCACCACCATGAACAGTTGACAGAACAGCATGTTTTTCCTCTAAGTCACTGCCTTATTTCTCTCATCTTCCCGTCCCTGGAAGATGAGATCTGGACTGTCCAAAGCGAGCAGGATGTAGTTTGCAGACACAACTCAACCAAGCTCTCCGTTTTAGATTTATGCTCTCAACATTATTGCACACTTAAACGGAACAAGAAGATCCATCCATCCAGCTTTTTCTGCTTGTCCAGGGTTGAGTCCTCCCCGGATGACTGAGCTCCTCACCCTGTCTCTAAGGGAGAGCCCAGACACACTACGGAGAAAACTCATTTTGGCCGCTTGTATCCGGGATCTTAGTCTTTCAGTCATGACCCACGAAAAGCTTGCTCTCGGGAACAAGAAGATGTCAAAAGCAATTACACTTATTTAAATAATCTTTTGAGTTCGTAAGTTTGTTCGCTCTGAAAAAAAATATCCCAGTACAGTTGCTTTCTGCACAGTTTGACGAGGTTTGTCCTAAAACCCAATTTATTAATGTTTTTCAAGTAACGTGTTGCATTTCATGACAGTGACATTAAAACATTAATTTTACTTCAAATCAATTTTACTAAAATTCTATTATCTGGTTTCTCTCTATGGAAGGCTAAACCTAACCTTTATGTGGATAGTTTGGATTTTCTAATGCTTAACTTTGGAAAATGATTGGAAAAGACATGAAGGGTTCACCACAACAAGACCTTCAAGGTCCGACCGGTTCGGATTCCCTAAAACAGCCTGAGATAAATTGATCAGACATGTTTCTCTTAGGATGCATTCACTTCAGACCTGCTTAGTGCGCTTTAATCGGACTCTGGTTTGTTTGCTCAGAAAGTTCAGTCCGTTTGGGGAGGTGTGAACGTGCAATCAAACTCTGGTGGGGACTGAAAAATGAACTCCAAAAGCAGGAAGCAGATTACACCGCAGGGCAATCTGGGTAAATACAATTGTTGTTGAGCTATAATACTAATGAAGTAACTCATATGTTGTAAATACCTTGCTTGACAGCTGTGTAAGCGTGACGTCAGTTCAGTGAAGCTGTATGCGCCCCTGCTCACGCGCTGCTGCCTCACACAGACCCGTCTCACCGCCTTGTGTAACATATTCAATTCAATTCAATTCAATTTTATTTATATAGCGCCAATTCGTGAAACATGTCATCTCAAGGCACTTTCCAAATTCAAATTCAATCAGATTATACAGATTGGTCAAAAATGTTCCTATATAAGGGAACCAGTTGATCGCATCAAAGTCACGACAAGCAGCATTCACTCCTGGAGAAGCGTAGAGCCACAGGGAGAGTCGTCTGCATTGTACATGGCTTTGCAGCAATCCCTCATACCGAGGGAATGCATGAAGCGACAGTCTCAGTGGTCCTCTGCCTCGTCCTCGGCTCATGCTGAGCCCACTGTTGACTCGGGCTTGCCTGGCACACTTGCTACAAGTGTTTCTGTGTTTCTTGGTGCAGCGGCATCACAGGCGAGGGGTTGAACGGGCTGGTCATAAGGTTTGGTTCGTTTGACAAAGTGCAGCACGAAAGCAAACCGCACCAGCTGAAAAGTTGCAATTTGGTCCCCAATCGAACCGAGTCTACCAGACTATCAGGTGTAAAAACGACCTTAGTCTTGGGTCTAATAGTGTCTCCTCTCAGAGAACCAGACTGGGTCCCTTAACCTGCGGATCTAAATCTTCTGCTCCTCAGCTCAGGAGAGGGAGAATTCCTGCAAAGCAGTTGTTGGACCCAGGTCCAAGGTTGCCTGTGCAGAGAGAGAGGCAATGGCTGTTTTCATCTTGGCACAGACAGGGAGGTATGAACCTCTTGTCTGAATTCATAAAAGTATCCTTCTGAAAGATTAAATAATGAATTTGGCAAATAAAAACAACAGTACCAAGACGATCCAGGCTTGGTTAGCCAAACTGGGCACACTGTTGTCTTGGCTTTAGCTGCTCAGTCAGTTATTGGGTGTTTTTCTCAATTTCTCATTCATCACTGACTCAGCTCTCAGAAACACACAAATCAGAGTTTTTGCCACATCTTCATCTGCTAGTTTTTCAAATAATAGATTTTATCTCCAGAGGACAGATGATTTCTAACTAACTGAACTAAACTGTGACAAAACTGAGATGCTCCTTGTAGGAACCAAATCTGTACTATCCAAAGTTGACGGCTCCACAGTCTCCCCTTCACCTCGGGTCAAGAGTCTGGGTGTCATCACCTATAGCAGGGTTTCCCAAAGTGTGGGGTGCGCCCCCTAAGGGGGGCTTAGTGTAATTGCAGGGGGGGGGGGGGGGGGGGACATGCATGAAATGGACTGGAAAAATGACAAACTTTTAGAGGTTCTTTAAAAAATATATATTGATAGCAATGTTGAATTCAATTACACAGTAAAATAGGCAGTTAAACTTAAAACAATTATACTTTAAAAGTGGTAGTTTTATGAATTAAAGAAGACTGCGGTTTATTTTATTGCTATATGTTGCAGTGCAGTTGGCTTCTTTGTTAAACTGTCAAAAATATTAGTTGGGGGGGGTGAAAACTTTCTGTTAAATCACTGGGGAGCCCACCAAGTAAAGTTTGGGAGCCACTGCTCTATATCAGTCTATCGTTCACCTCTCACATCAATAACATCCTATATTCTACTTTGCAGAATATTAATCATCTTCGTGTCTCCCTTTCTCTGCACTCCAGAAAACTGTAAAAGTGCTGAAAGCCTGAGTTCCTTTAAATCAAGGTTAAAAACCTGTTTGTTTAGAGCTGCCTTTAAATGTTAATGTTCTACTTAAACTGTTGTAGTTCACTGAGACTTTGTTAGATTAAGTCTATAGTCCAACTTATCTTGATTCCCCTGCAATGTGCATTCCTCTGAATATTTTCCTTTCACATGTTCTGTTCATGTTCAGCACTATGAATTGTCTTGTCACTGAAACAAATAAACTTGACTTGCCTTTCATAATGCTACACATGATCATCTCAGTTTTATAATAAAAACCACAATAACAAAAACATGTCTATAATATTACAGCCACTTATCAGACATATTTTCTTACATCTCTGTCCCTGTGACCATGATGGTCTTTCTGCATGGAGTCTGCATGTTCTCCCTGTGGGTTCTCTCCGGGTACCCCGGCTTCCTCCCACAGTCCAAAAGCATGACTGTTAGGTTAATTGGCCTCCCTAAATTCTCCTTAGGTGTGAGTGTGTGTGTGAATGGTTGTTTGTCCTGTCTGTCTCTGTGTTGTCCTGCGATAGACTAGTGACCTGTCCAGGGTGAACCCCGCCTCTCACCCTTTGACAGCTGCAGGTAGGCACCAGCACCCCTCACGACCCCAACAGGGATAAGCGTGTTGGACAATGGATGGATGGATGTGTCTCTTTGTTGATAAGCTGGTAGGAGTTTACAGAAAGATTGCTGTCAGGAGGCTAAGGTTACTCTAACCAAAAGTTCAATTATCCATCTCAGATAGGAGCTACCTGACCTTACTCTCATTATAATAAAATTATCTTAAGGTTTAGCTTTGTTTATAAGATAAGTCAATTTGGGAAACATTTAATAGCTCACCTAAAAAAAAGCTGCACTGCATAACTACCTTTTACACGTGGTAAAATGTTTTGTTTTTTATGTGCCGAAATTGCAGCAAAACCTCTTAATGGTTTATGGTTTTACTTTTCTCGTCTCTGATTTATCAAGCTAAGCAAAAAAACTTCCACGATGGTGTTGACACATCTTCATCTGGATGATTTCTGTTCCGCCATGTCTGATGTAAAATGGCCAGAGTTGCATTACAGGCTGTGATCAAATGGAGTCACCCTGCATTCAGACATTTGCCCCTCCCTGCTTCTGGTTTTGGTCCTTTTGCCCAGAAACATGAAGGTATAAATGTTTGGATGAATATAACGCTGCATCAGTCAGACAGGAAGCTGAGCAGGTAGGTTTTTTTCCTGCTAATTAGTGGCCATTTGGAGCTGAACACAACAGTGCGCTGTTCCAGGCGCTGCTGAGGAAATCAAATGATCCTGGATGCAGTCCACCTTGAGCTGTGCATTCATGTGTTTGAAACCGGATCAGATGCTCCTTACGGCTTTAAAACAGGAAATGTCCGGGAGCCTGGCTCAGGTCTGCTGGAAAAGGGTTTGAACTCCTTCCATGACATTCTGTCACTTTTTTGTGATCAAAATAAAAGAATGAATGATGTGACCTTTTCCAGAACCGTTTCCATCCTGCAGCTGAAGCGAAGATTAATCTGATCTGGTGCCAGTTAGGTGAGAATTTCTGTTTGGTTTGGGTTTTTTTTCTTCCTTTTAGCTTTTTTTCTGTACAAATCCGAGGCAGCTCATCGGTAATGATGAGTGTTAATTACTTTTTCTCAGCCCAGCTCCATTTGGGAAAATGAACTCAGGTTCCATCATCACCCTGGACAATTACAACTCTTTTTAACCAGATTTTATGCATGTCCATTTTCAGTATAATTATTCTAAATACTTCTCCCTAACCCAGGAGCAGCAGTTTTCTCTTGTCTGACCTTGTTGCATCCATTTAGGCTTTATTGCCTCTGGAGAATGAGAGTGATTGCGAGTTAAAATGTTCTCGTTCCCGGCATGGTTGCAGATCTGTTGCAGAAAAAAGCTGCTCTAATGCGTTGGACCACAAAAAGACGGATTTATTTAACTCCGTCTCTAATTTCCCATGAAGCTATTACCGTGGCGTTTTTCACTTTATGTCATGAACTGGATTCAATCGCACTGAAAAGCAGAGTGAGAGGAAAACCCACATTTTAGAAGCTTTTGTTGCGTTTGCCTGGAGAGTGGCGGGACCTCAGCAAAGCCACTTGTACGGTCCAGAAGCTTTACTAATTAGGCAGCGCTGCAGACAACAACAGGAGATCACGACAGCTTCCAAGTCCAAAAAACAGCTCGCTGAGCAGCACCAGACCTCAGTTTAAACCCACAACAGCAAGCAGATGAAGATCGGAAAACAACTTGGCAGCTTTGTTAATATCTCTCCACACGGAAAGGGAAACGCTCAGACACACAAGCAGATAAATCTAAATAAAGTGGGACATAACAGAATAGTGTTTTTTCATATATTAGCACACATTTGCTTCTGTCTGTCTGTTTCCAGCCACCACACCAGCTTCCCTTCACACTCAGACCTGAATGCTAATAATCTCAGTCTGACACAGGTTTAAACACCTCTCTCTCACACTGATCGTGTTGCAGTAGCACGGCTTTTCGTTGGGACTTGAGGAAAATAAAAACAACGCTGAGTCACAGCAGCATCATCAGAAGGCTATCATCACTGTAGGTGTTGTCACAGTCAATAGATTTAATCTAAGCCGACGGCCAATTTAGCAGTGAACCACGTCGTTCCTCGCTCTGTCAGAGGCTACTGTCTTACATGTCTTACATTCTCCCCTTATTCATCACTCATAACGAAAATTTATGAATGAATTCCAAGCAATGCCTTAAAGGGGCCGAGTCATGCACAATGACAATACAAAACACACAAAAAAACATATATTTATCTTCAAATAAAACAATATATGCCAAGCGCTCGTTCTGATAGGGTCCTTTCTGACCTCAGAATAATGTTTGCATACATAAACATTTCTGTGCCATATCTGTACCAGAACTATCAGCTCAGAGGTACTCGTGTCTTATCCGTCTTGGCATCAACTATTGTTTTGAGCTTTTCCACACTTAAACTTTTCCTCTTTCTTTTCACTCCGCTGGGCGTTGCTGACCCGCCCGGCTCCATTGCTTCTCTTATTTACGCATTTCACCCATGCGCATTATTGTACCTTCGGTCATATGGTCTGGTTATGCTAAATATACACGAAATGGTTTGTTTACGAACAAATAGAGCAAAAAAAGTGTAAAACACAGAAATAAAAAACAATAAACCAACAGGGCACAATCATTAAATCAGAAAACTTTTCTATGCCACTATAGTGAGCTACGGTCATAGTAGTAAAGTCGTAGTACGTGACTAGCTCCTTTAATGAAGACATGCTAGTGAGTCAGTCCATTCATTCAAAGCAGGTGTGTTGAAGACGGGAGACATCTTAAAAACGCCGGACAATCTGCCCTGAGGACAAAAGTCAGAAACAAAGAATTGGTTGAAGGTGAGCTTGGTAGAATGCTAATACAGTCCAAAGGCCACTGGGTTGGGACTGCACTCTATTATGGACTAAAATGACACCTTCTGTCATTAAGTATATATTTACTGGAACCTGCTTTTACTTTAGGACTAATACTTTTGAAAAGGACGCATAATTGTACTGCTGTCATAATCCAAATGGCAAAATGTGTTCCAGAAGACTGTGTTCCCTATAAAGATTTTTATAGGGTCAGGAAAAGACATGAAGTTGATCTGATCCGGTATTTGTATTACACCTGATATGACATTGTTGGATCAGATATTGGCCTGAGCCCATGGATCCCTCCACCATTTCAGACAGCACAGTCTTGTCCTGCTGGGGTTACACTTTGACTGGTCCTAGTCTGGAACTTACAGACCGTAACTTTGTGTAATTACAGTCTAACTTAAACAGTGCCATGTTTAAATAACACATTAACAAATTATTCAAACATCTGGGAGATGTTCCTGTTTTGTGTACATGCATACACACAGCAGATTATTCTACTAGTTGTGATGGTTAATTTGATTTGAGCTTCCTCCGGGGAGTAGCCATGCTCAGTCTTAGTGACAGGGTGAAGAGCTCTGTTATCTGGGGGAGCTCAACGTAGGGCCGCTGATTCTCCGCGTAGCAAGGAGTCAGTCCAGGTGGCTTGGGCATCTGATCAGGACGCCCCCATTAAGGTGTTTTCCCTTTGGAGGTTTTCTGGGCACGGGGAGACCCAGAACTCGCTGGAGGGACTATATACCCCATCTGGCCTTGGAATGCCTTGGGGTCCCCCAGACTGAGCTGAAGGACGTCACTGGAGAGAAGGATGTCTGGGTTCCTCTGCTGGAACTGTTGCCTGACCTGATCTTGGATAAGTGAAAGATAGCGGATGGATGGACTTGTAGCTTTGGCGTTCTTTAGCTTTGATTGCAAAATCGCAATGAAAAAAGAAAAATAGCAGATTCACAAAACTGTTAAGCCGGAGATCCATGACCTTGTTCAGCAACTCCACAGAGAACATTGTGACATAATTGTTAAAAAAAATTACTAGAGAACAGAGAAAACTGAACAGCTTGAAAAATGACACAAATTACATATGAGGATATCCATGCATCACCTAGACAGACTACCTCCAACTTTTCTGCACTACTGGAGACTCCAAGTACACAACAAAATGTATTTAAGGTGTTGACTTAGAGGTAGAGCTCAATCAGAGCCTTAACACCGTACATCACCGCTTTGGGTTGTACCGTCATCATCAGGAGATGTACAGCAACCGGGCTTCTCCCTGTAATGTGGGACCTGGATGTTCTTACAGCTACGATGCTGCAGTATTATAAGGGGAAAAAAACATTATTTAAGTGGAGAGAGAAGTGAATCATCTGTGCTTTCAGATCTTCAGATCTAATCTCTTATATCTTGAAAATGGAGTCAGGGATTGGATTTCATAGGCTGATGAGTTATTACTCATCATAAAAGAAAGTAACTATATTACCTGTTTTATCTGAGCATTTAATGCTATTCATGAGCCAGTGTTTCCTCTCTGAATGCTCTTAGCCCAATAAATATGTGGGGTAAGGATTTTCCTTTGAGGTTTTGACAAAATGAAAGGAGCAAACAAACAGGGCTTTTGTAAGTCATGTCCCATTGTCCCTGTGCAAGTTTTCAGTGATCCGGGTCATCGCAACATCAAACAGGCCTAAATCAGAGGCAACTGGACTTTCATTCAGTTGTTTCTAAAGACATTTAAACTCTTATCCAGGAGTCTTTGTCAGTTCTGGTTCTCACACTGATCAACCTGCAGGTGGAGCGCTGCTGTTTTTAAGGACATGGAGGTCCATCCTCCTAGGTCCAGATGTAAATCAATGACCCACCATCACTGTCCTGGTGGTTAGAAGCTGCTGCTTGGTGTGAGTGGAGGACTTGGTCTCCTGAACCATGATGAGATGCGGATGTAATCTCTCTGGAAGGTGTTGGAGGACCGAGCTGTAAACTCTGGGGAGCTGGAAGCTCAATCCTCCCCTCTGTTCACTGATGGCTTTGCTCTTTTGACCAAGATGGCTTCTTTCATCCCTCTTTCAAACCGTCTGTTCTCCCTGTCCAACATCTGGCAATCATTGTCGTCAAAAGTGTCTCCTTTGTTCTTGAGGTGCAGCTGGACTGCTGAATCTGGCCGTGAGCTGCTGGCCCTCCTGCTGCTCCATGCTTTTATGTAGCTGTAGTTTAGTTTCTCCAATGTAGGAGTTCTCGCAGTCCTCGCTGCATTGGACCGCAGACACAACGCCGCTGAGCTGTGGTTTGGCTGTTGTGTCTTTGGGATGAACCAGTTTCTGTCTGAGTGTTAGTAGGTTTGAAATTTACCGGTATATTGTGTTTGGAGAAAATTACTTGGAACGTCTTGTTGCTGAAAGTGCTGTATAAATAAACCTGCCTTGCCTTTCCCTGATGTAGGAGTCTGAGCGCATACATAACACCGGTCAGCTGAGCGGCGTTGTGTATCAGCGGAGACTCCTACACCAGAGAATCTAAACAACAGCTACATAAACGCATGGAGCAGCACAGGAGGACGAGCAGCTCTGGGAAAGACTAAACAGTCCACTTTTGATGACAATGATGACCACATTCAGACAGGGAGAACATTTGGTTCTTATAACCATGGACATCATAATCATAGCAGCAGAGGACTTTAGTCATGTTAATGTTTTACCTAAATTCATACAAAGCTATGTCTCTGCCACATCTGGGACTCTCTGATCGCTGCTCTCCGGCCCTAATCCCTGCCTCCAAATCCCCCAGATGCAGACAAAAACCAACCAGCAAGTAAATATCAGCCCTCCAGAATTACTTTGTAAACACAGACTGGGGGGTTTTCACCAACAACACAGACCTGCTGTCCTCTCAGCTATTACGTTTTGTGCAAAGACTGTAAGCTAAATTTAAGATGGCTTTTACCAAACCAAGAAACATAATTCACCAGCATACCTAAAACACTATTCAGAACACAACTGGCTGATTTTAAATCTGGAGACCTGCAGGCTTACAAAGAAGCCAGGTGGAAGCTTGAGAAAGGAATCAGAGAAGCCAAGCGTAGGTACAAGCAGCGCATATAATTTCAAACAACACTAAGGGCCAGATACACGGACAGTTTAAGTAGCACCAGCACCATTGAGAGGACACTCCAGAAGAACCACATCTTTTCCTGCTTCAAGTAGGAACAGCGACCCACACTAAACCAGCAGAGATAGAGGAGGAGCCATCACAGCTCAAGCAACGCTAGGCCAGACTGCTGGCCTAAGGCTGCTGGTCCAGAGGGTTTTAGTAGACCAGTTATTCCCAAACTATTGTTCGCGTACCCCTAGGGGGTACGCAACGTCATGACAGGGGGTACGGGAAAAGATTTTGAAAAAAAAAAAAAATGCAGGAAAAAAAAAATCAAATGCCGTCCAATAGTGGCCTCGTACGCGAAGCAGCAACCTTAAATTCAATGAATAGCACGAGCTGGAGTAGGGCTCGGGCTTGACACTGATAAAGTTGGTTAGAGGCGAGCTGTGACGTCCCCGGAGAAGGACAGGAGGAGCCGCAGGGTTTCTGCTGGCGCAGAGGGAGAGGAGTGCCGTCATCAGCGGGCGGTGGAGGGGGTGTGGTTCCTCCGCTGATCGCAGCCGGCGGGGTCCAGCCGCTGTGGAGAGGCTCCGTCATCGTAGCCGCGGAGGTCATTATGCGGCCGGGAGGTGAAGAGGAGCCGAGCGCCTCAGCGCACGGAGGAGCTGCGCGCAGCCCTCCAGGTCCTCCTCGGTCTTCACAGCCTGGTCCAAGAAATTAATGCCATTCGCCACTACATATTTATGTGAGAGAGGATTTTCATGTCTGACCAGCCTGAAAACTAAATACCGACACAGACTATGTGTGGAAGACGATTTAAGACTGAAACTGTCGCCGATTCGGCCAGACATACAGGGGTTATGCGCGTCCTCTCAAGCACACCCCTCACATTAGAGACTGCGGTGAAGTTAGTTTGATATTGGACATTGGACATTCAAGCTCCGCGGAGTCAGCGGGATCCAGCTCACGGTTGATCCGGTTGAAGGACTCCGTTTTCGGCCAGCGTCTCTCAGCTGCTCCCTCCTCCCACACGCGGTGGTGCAGTTAGGGACCGTCAAAAAAGTTTTGAACCAAGCACTCTTGAGAAATAAAAATCAATAAATTCCTTATCTAGTGACTAGCTAAGACAAAACTAATAGGAAATCATGCCAATAAATAACAGCTGTAAGGCACACTAATTTTTATTCCATTTTAAGGCTTTGTCTATTTTTAAAGAATTGTTATTATAGCCAAATGTGATATTTCTTCAATAGCTTCCAGGTTATGTGACCCACTGACTCCAAATCTATGTAAAATTGTTCTACTATTTTACCTTGATGGGGCACACTCATTTATATCCCATTTTAAGCTTTTTTCTATTTTTAAAGAATTTGTATTATAAAAATAATTGATATTTCTTCAATAGCTTCCGGGTCATGTGACCCATTGACTCCAAATCTATGTCAAATTGTTCTACTATTTTACCTTGATGGGGCACACTCATTTATATCCCATTTTAAGCTTTTTTCTATTTTTAAAGAATTTTTATTGTAAAAATAATTGATATTTCTTCAATAGCTTCCAGGTCCGCAGTTTTGGCTGTATTCTGAACAGGCTCGTTATAGTCTTTGTTCTTGTTTGTTACATGTTATTATGTTATGCCCTTTTATGATGCAGATGTATTTAGTATCTGCAGTCAAGTTAATAAAACTCTGATCCCTATGTTGAATGTTTCTTTTTTTTGGCGGGGGTACGCGGATGGAGATGAAATGCTCCAAGGGGTACGCGATGCAAAAAGTTTGGGAAGCACTGTAGTAGACGAATCATCAGAAACATTTTCAACATATCCCTCCTTCACTCTATTGTTCCCACATGCTTGAAGTCTGCAACAATAAATCCACAACCAAAGAAGGCCGTGGTTAACTGAATGACTATCGTCTGGTGGCTTTAATCAAGATCACACTCATCTTCTCACACATTAAAACTGCTCTTCCTGATGACCGTGGACGTATAGGTCAATGGAGGATGCAGTTATAACAGCTCTCAACGAAGCCCTGACCCAGCTGGAGAAGGACAACACCTGTGTCAGGATGCTTTTTGAGGATTTCAGTTCAGTATTCCCCATACGGTGATTAATAAACTCAGCGACCTGGATCGAGGAGTTAACACCATAGTAAAGTTTGCTGACGACACCACAGTTGTAGGCTTTAATTTTGATAATAATGGGTCAATCTACAGAGAGGAGGTTGAGCACTTAACGCTATGATGCAGGAAAAATAACCTGGACCTCAACAGCTCATGGACAAAAGAGGTAATTCTGACGCCAGGAAATCTACGCACACCACAAACACTCCCCTCCTGATACTTCTGGTTGAGAGAGTCGATAAGTAGAGGTTCCACATCGCCTACTGACCTCCCCACAGAGACAGAGCGCCTCCTGCTGTGTTTCTGCCCTGTGTGGTTCTCAAACTGCTCTCAGCAGAATAGGAGGCGAGGTCTCAGGATGCATTTATGAACCACAGCTGACTTCCTCGTGAACATTCACACCTTAAATCTCCAAAGGAAAACGTTTTTCATTGAGTGGAAAATGACAATAAATTCTATTCTATTCAATGTAACCTTTGCTGTGAGAAGTTGCCCTAACAACGCACAAACATCGTGGTGATTTGCATCTGTTCCTACCGTCTAATGTTTTTTTCAATCCACTTCTAGGGGGTATTAGTGGAGAAAAGACAGCCACTTAAATTTATGAGTTCATCGTCTTTACTGACAATTGAAACACAGAAAATTGTTTCTATGTCTTGCAACAGCTTGGAGACAAAGCACAGCGCATGTCGCTTACGTAGTCTCCCACTCTGAAACAAAACCATCATCCCTTCTTCCAGTCCCACAGGCATGAAGGAGGGCAGCAGACACCGCAGGTTTTTGACTCTCATCGCTGCTCCCATGGAGGGCACCATGTGACTTCTGCCGGTGGGAAACAAAAGCCTCTCTTTTTACTGCAGGAATGGGAGTAAATTAGACCTTTGAGGTTGCTAGAGATCGGGGGAGTAAAACACTAGGGAGGGAGCATCGGCAAATAAACTGACAGAGAGCGAGTGAGCAAGAAGGGGTGTAGAGGGCAGAAAAAGGGCAGCAAAAAATTGATAAATAGATACCTGGCCCCAGGGTCAGTCATAGAGAAACAGGCTGACAACACAGTAATTACATCAATTTTTATATTGCGGATCCATACAGACGCCATACATGTGAGATCAGAGCTCGAGCACACATGAGGGGAAATCATTTTGACTTTTTCTCTGAGATTTTGTGTGAGAGCCCACAATTATAGTAAATTGGTGAGTGCTTGCTTTAAAAAAGAAGCTCACATATTGCGGTCATACAAATGGGGATAGCCTCTAATGGTTGGAAAACAAAAGAGAATTTTCTGGGGAAGCATTGAGTGACAGATGGATTCAGCTTCTGCTTTGCTCTCAGCTTGAGTGTTCTCTGTGAGGAGTGCGTAATACGGCTCTTCACCGACTTAAACAAAAGCTCCAGATCTCAGGTAGATCTTCATGACAAAGCCATCGCTTCCCTGCCGGTCCATGTTTGTGGACCCTCGTGTTTACATGTTGGCAAACATTCACCCCCCGGTGGGGCTGTGACAACAATACCAGGCAGGTGGGCCCAGCACCAACTTACCTGAGATCAGACCTCAAACGCTTGCTTTTTCCTCCTGTTGTTCTTTCAGGACTATTCCTCGTTTTCACACTTTTGGTCACTATCTCAAAAGCGTTTGAAGTATTTGAACTGTTTAAATCCTTATTAGAAAAGGCTTGAATGGATAATAATTCCAGCGTTTGCGTTTAATGGATATGGAAATATTAAAAGACCCATCAAGCAAACCCTTAAAAACGTCCTCATCTGCATTAAAAATGCTACAATTATTACTTTATAATTATTTCAGTTTACTGGTTTTCAGCTTTTCGGGTCAGACCGCTCATTATGAACACATCAGTGAATATAAATGTTGAGTTTCCTTGTCAGAAATGGATCACTTTGAATTTTTAGAATGCTAAAAGGTTTTTGTCAGGTAATGTAGTGAAAACACAAACCTTTCAAGGTAAGAGAGTAGAATAAGGGAGCACACCAGTCACTTCATCATTCCTCAGTCTCTGCACTTTAACATTTTCTTCTTCTTGTCAGGCATATTTGTGGAATAAAAACAGTGCATTTAGTTTTAGTGCTGCTGTCTAAAAAAACAAAGTAGCCAAATGTAAGTCAACCATAATTAATTTTACTTCTTCTTCCAAAGTACTTAAAGCAACAAAGAACAGCAGACTTTTTAGTTCTGTTATTCATCTCGCTCAAAGTTCTAATTCTGATCTTTAAACCCAATATTCTAACATAATTTATTGTCCTCATTGTTCTTTGCAAGGCTTGTAATGTATTTAGAGAGAGAATAAGTGCCTCTTCCTGCTTTTTATCCTAACTGGTGGAGTCCTGCAATGGAATCAAAGAGATTCACAGAAGCCGATGCGTATTTGTAGAGTTTTCTAACTACATAAAGTTAAAACGTCACCATTTGTGAGAAATGTTGCTACATCAATCGGATCAGAATCAGTCTTCCTCGTGTTCAGCCGTGGGCATTTTAAGTTCCTTTTTAGTTAACACATGATAATCACAGCTCTGTCCAAACTGCTCAGTAAGAGCAAAATCACGCCACTTAATCTGTCATGGTAGACGAGACATCTCCTCAATCGCTTTTCTGCTCCGTCAACATATTTTATGCTCTAACAATAAAGCGTATGCTTTAATGTGTTATTTGTGTTGTTCCAACAACATAATTTAATGTTTGTACAATATATTGTTTATATTCTAAAAATGGGATCTGTTTTAAAGTGTTAAAATCTCCACTAGAATACCATGTCATGCTCAGATATGCTTCTTTGCCCACATGCAGGAGATCCATTCAGGACGAGGAAGAAGTTAAAAGGTTTATTAAGAAGAAAATGATTGTTCTCTGTAGGGGGGACAGGGTGAATTAGTTTCAAAACGGTATGACTGAAGGTGAAGTTTGGTGACCTCAAGCTTACTGTCTCAGTGGGGAGGCAGTGGCTCAGAGGGAGCGGTTTGATTTTGGTTTGCAGGTGAGGTGGTGAAAGCTTTCCAGAGGGATTGGTGCGGTGGAGTGGCAGGCCGCTCCTTAAATAGTCAAGAGGTGGATTAGATGGTTGCATCCAGGTAATATAGCTCTACTTTTCTTCTGCCTGGGTAGCAACTCTATGTTTCAACACAGATGTACTTCAGATTACAAGACAAGAGGAGATGGAATATATTTTATAAACTCAGGAGCCGCGTGAAAAGCAACTTTTCAATTTTTTTCAGATTTTTTGCGTGAAGTCTAATTATTTAACTGACTGATTAACATCCTCCACAATTTAATGAATCATAATTTCATTATCAGTGTATAGCATTTCTCAAAGGACTTCTTTGATACAATATTCAGTAAACTTCATTATGTGTTAGGTGTCCAGCACTCAAACTACACATGGTAGTAAAATATTTGTCCAATCGCATGGACCTCATTGCCCTTGTTACCCACAACTTTAATTGTAATTAAATATTAATAGAACCCCAGAGGTGGGGAAAAATGAAACAGAGTTTTAAATATAGAAAATTTCAGTCAGAATCTGCAATTTTTCCAGTAGTTTCCCCAAGTCACTTTTTGAATAACTGCGCAAGACCGCCTTACCTTCTCTTCTGCTCTTCTGGCGGATCAAGTGAAGAAAATCTCCCAAATCCACTCTGGTCTTATGAGTCCCTCCTCTTCTCATAAACATCTACATAGTTCGCTTCTTGTGACTCTCAGCCATGTTCAAAGTCTACGGAGGGAACAGCGGAGCTACAATGAACGGCTAACACCTAAGCTAACCGCTAAGCTAACCAGATACATAAACACTAGAAGTGCGCAGCCAGCAGGCAGAAACTAGGAAGGAACGAGCGCACACACACACTGACGTTACATGAGCGAGTCAGAACGATTGGCATGTGGGACAACCAGTAGATAAGGTGATACTTGAGGGACAGAGGGTGGTGAGGTTAGCACCAATCATCTCACCAATGCCTGCCATTTGGTCCGAATGACAGCATCGGTCAAAGTTTTTACAGGTCTGCAGCTCCAACAGAGATCTTGTTTTTTCTTAAATACATAGTGTATTGACTACTGTCAGGATGGAAGAACCAGTTCACCCAGGATGACAACAAGGGTTTCTGAACATGATCACCAACTATGGCTTTAATCTCCAGTGAAAACAACAATATCATAGTATTATGTTTCACTTAAATGGCTCTCAAAGTTTGTATTTCTCAGTATAGTTAGTGCACTCAATAACAACAGAGCAAAACTAATGGTATTTTTCTCCGCGTTATGCATATTTTTATTCAGAGAGGTATTTAACCTTTAGGACTGGAACATAACCCCTCAGCTGTGTGAAACAACACTAAGAAGGTTTCCAAATAATTTCCATCCAGCCATTATCTATACCTGCTCATCTGTTCAGGCTTGCAGGGAGGTGAGAGGTGGAGGGTACGCCCTGGACAGGTATGGGTAATTTGGAGAGACAAAGCAACCTAACAGTGGGAGGATGTTAGGTCTCTGTGAACACAGAAGGCCCGTTTACACTACACTTTTTTAACCGAGCCGAGACCAGTCCGAGCTCGGTAACCGAGATAACTCTTGTGTGTAAACGGTCAGCAGACTGAACCAGACCGCGCTAACCATAACCGGACCGCGCTAACTGCAGACCAGCTCTTGGGTAGGTCTCGGCCTGGTTCTATTTTATCCCGGTTTCTGATAACGAAGAGCGCATGAGCAGACCGCGTCATGCCCTTACAGTCAGCTGACTGTCAGCGGGTTTTCCGGCAGTCTGGCTGCACGTCCCGATTCACACTCCATTCAGACAAATTTCAGACATTCATAATAATACTAGCTTCCTTACCGTGCCACACGGTTTCCAGTGATGATTCTGCTTAGCAGCGCAATGAACCTCAGCGTCTGTCGTTGTTTCCTGCATCTGTAAATCCTTATTAGACGTTCGTTTGTCTCATCCACTTCCCAAAAAGCCAACTTTCTCAAGTAAATTCACCAATGGTTGCCTTCTTCCCCTGACTCTCTGCAAACACCGAAATATCACAATATCAAGCATAACTTCCTGAATGTTACGGGCGCAGCTGTGAGTGTTTTTGCTGCTTCCGCCTTCAATCCCAGAGGGTGGTAGTACCGCAGATCGCCACTAGGGGGCGAGGAGCAACCAAGGAACCGAGATAAGCTTTGTGTGTAAACGGGTCGGCTTGTCTCGGATAACTGAACCAAGCTCGGACTGGTCTCGGCATGGCTCGGTTTTTAGATGTAGTGTAAACGGGCCTAGAGAGAACCCACACATGCACAGGAAGGACATGCTAATTCCATGCAGAAAGAGCCCAGGCCAGAATTCAAACCCAGGGTATTCTTGGGACCTCAAGGTAAGAATGCTAACAACTGTGCCACTGCGCAGCCGCTGCACGTAATTTGATAATCTCCATAAAGAAACTGCATGAACGGGGTTCCTGAAGGAGACCAGGGTGGAGCAGAATGCTGATTTTGCAATACATCCACTGGATCACCAGCTTCCTGACTGACCGGCTGTAACAGCTGAGGCTGGGGACCGTCTTCTCCTGCACAAGAGCCATCGGCACTGGCACCCCCCATGGGTGTGTTCTCTCCTCTTCTCTTTGTAAACAATTTTTTTTCCCCTCAGTGGATCTGGCTGTGAAACTGCTGAAGTTTGCGGATCACACTACTGTCGGCAATAAATGACGGCAATAAGTCTACACCCACACAGGAGGTGGACCTGCTGGTCCACCTAGAGCTTAACCTGCTCAAGACAGGATATATGGTGGTGGACTTTGGGAGAACTCCCCCCACACTGCCACCCCATTATCAACAACACTCTGTCTGTGGTGGATCACTTCCAGCTCCTAGGAACTACCCTTTCCCACCACCTGAGGCCTAGGAGAAACAATAAGCAAGACTAATTTATTTGTGTAACAAAACAATTTAAAGTGCTGTACATGAACAGAACAAAAGAAAAGAAAACATTATAGACAAAAGTATATTGCGGTGGAATGGTGGCAGCAGGTCAGGACACAAGACACGTTGCACTACAAACATTAACATTTGAAGGTAACTCTAAACAAATGTGTTTTAATCTTGATTTAAAGGAACTCAGGCTTTCAGCACTTTTACAGTTTTCTGGGAGTTTGTTCCAGATCAGTGGAGCATAGGAACTAAATGCTGCTTCTCCATGTCTGGTTCTGGTTCTGGTTCTGCAGAGCAGGCTGGAGCCAGAAGACCTGAGTGGTCTGGAGGGTTGATGCCCTGATAACAAGTCTGTGATGTATTTAGGTTCTAATTCAGGGATTTATAGACTAACAGAAGGATTTTAAAGTCTATTCTCTGAGATCCAGGGAGCCAGTGGAAGGACTTCAGAACCGGGTCCATGTTCTCTACGTTCTTAGTCTTAGTGAGGACTTCAGAACCGGGTCCATGTTCTCTACGTTCTTAGTCTTAGTGGAAGGACTTCAGAACCGGGTCCATGTTCTCTACGTTCTTAGTCTTAGTGAGGACTTCAGAACCGGGTCTATGTTCTCTACGTTCTTAGTCTTAGTGAGGACTTCAGAACCGGGTCCATGTTCTCTACGTTCTTAGTCTTAGTGAGGACTTCAGAACCGGGTCCATGTTCTCTACGTTCTTAGTCTTAGTGAGGACGCGGGCAGCAGCGTTCTGGATCAGCTGCAGTGATTGGTTCTACTAAAGATAAACGCATAGATTAGTTTTTGGAGATCCCGCTGAGATATTAGTCCTTTAATCATGGAAATGTTCTTCAGGTGATAGAAGGTCCACTTTGTTACTCTTTAAATGCTTCAGACCTCTATTTGCTAAAACCAGCTGCCACAGACACAGTTTCTCTCCCCAGGCTGACTCTCTCATTAAAACAGTCAGAGGACCCAGATCTATACCATTCATATTTGCACCAAACCATGTCTTTTATAGCAAATATACATATTCATATGTAAGAAAAAAGTATTTATATTTTCCCTTTTTCTGCACAACACTTAAAATGTCTTCAATGAGAGCAAAGTGGAACTGAAGTCTCATTCCTTGTTGTATGAAGCAACTTGGCAATTCTCACATTTCTTCTGATTCTAACCTGCAAAACATCCACATTATAACTGCCAGTAATGATTACAAAGCAATAGGTCCACTTGAACCAGCTTCACCATGACTGTACGTAGAACATGATCCAAGGTATGTTAAAAATTACATTATGATGACAGAGAAGCCCCGTAGAAATGGTAGCAGTCCCACAATGAAGTCTTCTGCTTTGATTTTGAATTTTGTAGATTGTCTGTTGCTACAAATAGTTTGAATGTCATCTTTGAGACAATTTTACTGGCATGTCACATGACTAGTTTAGGCAATACCAGCAGAATGTGGCGTTCATGTGTGAAAAACAATCAAGGAAAACATCCATCCATCTATCTTCTGCTTATCTAAGGTTGAGTCATGGAGGCAAGAGGTCCAGGAGGACCCTCTCCCCAGTGACATCCTCCAGATCATTCTGGGGATCCCAAGGGGTTGGAAACAATAGGTTGATTTTTAGGGTGATTAAAAAAAGTTATTTCTAATTTATTATCCTGCAATGTCTTGATTATAACTGTTGAAAAGGAACCACACCTGTAGACATCTGAACCTCAAAATGACTTCTCCTTAATGGACTTGCTATTTGTTTTTATTTATAATTTTCTCCTTTTAAGTTGTTGTTTTAAACATAGAAATGTAGGAAGCAAATTACTTTTAAGAGTCATGTTGTAAATTAAGACTGATGAACTGCCACTCGGAGTACCTCATCCCATCTCTCACTGTATCCAATTACGTTTACTATTACAGGTCCTTAATACACACATAAAATTTATTTATTTTGGATGAAAAAGTGCTGGAATTAATAAATTCACAACTCAATATAAGCCATTTTGTGTTTGACCTGTTGAGTGCTTTTACTTTGAAAGCAGAAACTGTAAGAAAAATCAATATTTATGAAGAATGAATATTCAAAGGGCAGAGAGCAAAAGTAACTTTTATTACTTACTTTAAGCAGAATGTTGCGTAATCTCGCCTGCAGCAGAATTCCAAAGTTGTTGCTGATCGCCCGGTCATTACAGCACATGCTTACTTTCAGCAGACTTACCTGCAGCTATACCACCTGCTGCAATCAGAGCATACCGATATTAACTCATGTAGAGACGCTTTCAGAGGAGGGAGGTGAAGTCTGTGTTAGTCTGCCGGCTTTTTAAGGTCACGCCACATGCTGGATGAATCACAGTGAATCAGCCATGCTCTGCTGGCTGACCGGCTGCAGAGCAACAGGCCCAGTGGTACTAGCGCAGTCGAGGAGAAGCTAACAGATGATGGTTTTGTTGTGAGGTGGTGTGTTGGTGGGTCTGAGGGAACGTAACATCTGTCAAGCCTGAGGCAGGAATCTGCAAATGGCTGCGACGAGCGGAGCGGCAAAACATCCCGCAGCACGTGTGGCTGAGGAGGAGAAGCAGGCTGGGAGTTACCATTCCAGATGGGCAGAGAGATGGAGGGACTCTGGCTGACAGAGAGGGGGGCACTGGGACAGAAGACGGAGGGAGGAGAGGGTCTTTTTTGTTTCTTCTTTTTTTCATCCACTAAGGAAGCTACAGATGCACATTTTAGTGTTTTATCTCCCAAAGCAACAGCATTTCTTTCCTCTAATTGGACATGTTCTTGTGTTTGCAGATGATTCAGATGTTTTCTGTTCTGAGAGGAATTTAAAATGATAACATTGTGTTTTATGAAATGCTTAATCTAACAAGGGTCAGTGCTAATAAGTTACTGTACATATGTATTTGTTGGCAGCAAAAATTGCCAAAAAAGAAAACCCAATTTTCAATGGATTTACTCCCTAACAGTCGTAAAAGTGTGGCATGCATTTTTGTTCTGCCCTGCTGAGTCGGTTCCTTTTAGAAATAACTTTCACTGCAGATACAGCTGGGGTCTGAACATTTACTGAGGAGTTCCAACACATGATCCACAGCTGTGGCTTCCAAATTTTGGAAAGGTAACAAGAAAAAAGACATAAAGTATCAACTAATATTCACATGGAACCAAATGTTGTGTTTTCCTTAGCTGTAAGCCACATTACTCACGTTTTGACTTGAAATTATGTTTTTAGTGTACCCTACACCTCCTAAAATTGCCTTTATGTAGGAGTTTAAGTTGATTCTTTTCTGTCCACTGTGTTGCCCATAGATGCACCAGCAACCTGCCCGGGTTAACCCCTCCTCTGGTCTGATGATGGATGGATGAAATTCTAATTTGTTAATACATGTCTGTTTTTAGATTTTGGTATTAAGCAAATACTGATACATATAGTCAGAAATTTGTGAGATGAATATCTTAAATAAAAGTTGCTCAACATTTGGTCAGAAAGGCTCATTATTTAAATTGTAGTTAAATACTCTGCAGAGGGCAAATGCTGTGTTATTAGCTGATGATTACTGCTTGAAGAAGTCATTATATCCCTGGCTCAAAGCAGATTAGATCAGATGTCTGAAGAGGGTAGCCTACTCTTGTTTGTCTCGTCTCAGATCATCCATACCTAATGAATCTGTATCTCTGGGTTTCCATTCACGGCTCGTCAGCCTCCCAGCTTCAGCAGCACCACGATGGGGCGGCTAACTGAGCCAAGATGGAAACCCAATTATACAGAAAGGCGGAAACTGACATGTTTGTCAGGTCTGGCAGGGTCCTGCTGAGCTAAAATGTCAGGCAGCATTCAATTAGCAGCAGGCTTAAATGGCTCAGATCAAGAGACAGGAGTTACGTTTAATAAGTCGGATCAAACAGTTGAAAGCACCTGGTCGACGTAGAGGAAGAGACGGCCCAGAGCGGAGAAGTAATAATTATGGATATGTATATCAACTCTTTGCACTTTCATGTCCTGCGCTGAGAGACACTGTGCTCGATGGGGTTTGATGGAAAGTGTTTTCCATGAATATTCATTGATAGAAAGTAGTGAGAGTGATTTGATTTGCTACATGCTGTCAGTGCAGACACTTTTCAGAGTTAACACAGTTCCACATGGATACACAGCGGCCAATCTAGGACTGCAGAGCTGTTACCTCCTCAGTGGGCTCCAATGTGTTAGCGTTAACTCAGGAACTGCTCATCGTCTCATTCAGCAACAGACTAACAGGTCAACACTACGATGTCTTTTTCTTTTACAGACGATCATTTATATATAAAATAAAGATGTTTCTTATTCACATTTTACCATCTTGATCAGACTTCACTACAGTCAGAGAAAATAAAACTACAGGCTCATGCAAAGTCTTCTGAAATCCAAGATCTTTTCCCATTCAGTCACATTTCAACCATTCTTTGTTCCAGAGTCTGTTTTTTTAACGGTGCAGTCGCTGACGTCAGGCTCCTGTACCGTTAAACGAAATTTGGCTTTCAACATGCTTACAAATAAAAAATATTAAGTAGAGAGTGCATTTGTATTTATTTAGGGGTATTTTTATCGTGTTGCCCTAAATAAAATCCTGTAACTATTGATGGCCAGATGGTGAAGACTAATGTCTGCATAATGAAATTCACTGATTTCTGTTGGTCTGTCACTTAAAATTATAAAGAATGCAGAGAGGCTTATGTTAAAATGTGGAAAAGCATTTTTTTAAACAGAGCGCTGGATGTAGATGTCCAGATTCAACAAGAACGGGGTGGATTTTCTTCCATGGTTGAAGTGAGACGTTTAGTTTTTTTCTGGGTTCTTGCCTTACATTAGTGACTAAAGGGGGCTGGCATTGACAACAGGAGGCTTTGAGACCTTTAGGCCTTCCGGCATGTTTACTGCTGACATTTATCAACCCCTTGTGAATACTTTACTCCCTCCTGGCTGGAGCTGCTCCCCTTTCACTGCCCTTTGGCTTCAATTATGAGACTCGGTTCCTCTGACTTAAGCACAACCTGGAGCTAACTTTAGCTTTTTCCCTCGGCCTGTGCTGATACAGGGAATAATCCACTATTGCCTCTGTGGCTTGCTGGAGCATTAGCACAAAATAACCCAGAATTCAATCCGCTCACACACAGAAAAGTAACACAGAAAGTAGGGGTGATTTGGGAGAGCGTTTTGTTGTTTAACTCCTGTCAGTGAGACTTTCTCTCCCTTCTTTTCTGAAGCATTGAAGTATCTAAATTATTGAGGACAAAACTCAGGGCCAAGGACATGCCATGAAAAGAACCGCATGTTTCTGTTGAAGTTCTCCTGTCATGAACCCAAGCCAGAGTGAAAAGTGTCTCTTGGCAGGATGACACATTGCAGATCTATACAAACACAAAAAAAACCTAGAATTTCAGAACTAGGCTGGAAGGCGACGCTGATTGGTCCAACTGTTTCAAAAATGCAACATGTGGTCATATTTTATAGCTTAGAAGAAAAAGAGAGTCTGGACACAAGTGGGTGCAATGAGGTTCCATGTCTTGTTGGCCTAAAGAGTTGAGGTTGAAGAACTCCATCATCTGGGGGTTGTGGTGCTGTGTCAGGAGTCATTTGAAGGAGTCTGAGCCTATTTATTGACACAATGACCGGAAAGGAGAGACATTGACAAACCCTGAAGTCGCGTTGGGGACGATCCAGTCTTCCATGGCTGGCAATACAGTCATGGGCATAACTATTGTCCTCTACAGTCCACCATTGTGTAGAACCGTCTTTAGAAGCAGGGGTTCTGGTGGGTAATCTATGCCCAGATTGATCAGTCTGTCACATCACAGTGGAGTTCAATCTTTTTACATCTGCACTTGGCTCCCGCTCAACTCATAGCGATAGCATCACATCTTTCAGTTGCTTCTACTGACTGAGAGCTTCCCTCTCTGGAGTTTCCCCAGCATTGAAATGTCGATCAGCTGCCTGATGATTTTAACTCTGCTTGTATGGAATATCTTACACGGAAATGCTCCTTTTTAAAACTAAATGATGTAAACCAACTACATGCTGTGCCTCAATGAACACACAGATGCACCTGCCGGCACACTTAGATAGAATGTAAGACAGACAGGCTTCATATTCTTTGGAGATGATAAACTGTTTAACCCAGTTTAGCCTGCTGTCAAAAATGCCCAGTTTGCCCGTGCATCTGGGTCATCGCAAGAGCAAACAAGCTTGAATCGGAGGCAACTGGACCTATCGCTGCTGGACAGGTGTTGAAACATTTCCAGAAAGAGCTGAGTGAAAGTCCAGTTGCTTCCAAGGCCCAATTTATTGTCTGAGAAGGTTAGCAAGCCTCAAATTCTTTTTAATTTTCTAAACTCTTATGAATCCTTATGATTCCTCTTACCTATTTTCTTCTCTTTCACTGTGTAAAAGACTTTATAAAAATGTTTATTTTGCAAGCCAATGTAAATGAAACGTCCAAATGAAAGATAGGACAGAAACGTTTTTCAGTGAGGCTGTGTTGCAATGGTACATGTTGATGTGCTGCCTGTATGTTATTCTAGTCAAAGGGAATCTACAGCGAAAAATGCGTCCCAATGGTTATTAAGGGCTACCAGCCTTTAATGATTATAACTATCAATTGGGCCTATCAATTAGCATTTATTAACCTTATTTACCATAAAAGATAGATGTTTAACCAGTTCTGAAACAGAGTTAGGTTAGCCACCAGTAAATGTTAATCTTAATTTCTAATTGCAATTGGAATCACTAATCATTAATCACCAACAAAGGAAACATGTCTCTATGTATATCCTTCCAGGGATGATTTGGTCACTGATATATAAAATAACCATAGATGACCTCGCTTAAGCTAGTTAAAACTTATTAAAGCCATAATTCCATGTTAAAGTTGTCAGGATCCCCGAGCTACGGACCTGTTTTAGTTAATTGGACTCACCTGTGTTTGATTATCCCCAGTGTGTATTTAAGTTGTTTCCCGTTGTCGGGTTCTCCTGTGTTCCCCCCTGCGCTGTTGTTGCCTGAGTTGTAAGTTTTTGCTTTCATTAAAATTCTCCTTTTTCTCACCACTATCCTGCCTCTGCCTCGTTGCCACCTAGGTCCTCATCTGCTAAACATGACAAAAGCAATTATTCTGTTTCACACTAATACTACTTGAACACACTACCCACTGAATCAAACACACAACATAAAATAATAAGACAAAATAAACAGACAGCAAAGTGATGAAACTTGGAGGCAGCAGACTTTCGGTAACTTTTTTAAATAAGCCGCATTTAATCATTGATTCACCATTAAAACAGCAGCACATGTAATGTAAACAGCATTGAAATTGATTCGGCTAATACTTAGAAGTAATGTGATGGTTCTTTAAAACACTAGACCTACTAGCCATTAGCAATGCCTAGCTGCAGTTAGCTTCAAAACAGCTAAGCTAGAGGCTCAAGATGGCGGCGCCTCAGACAATGGACTAACCCACTAGCCATAGGTAGCTGCCACAACCACACAGAGTACCAAGGGGCAGCTTTTGTCCAGCAAAACATCAACCACTGGTTCCACTGCGTGTTCAGGCGCGGGGTTCTCGGCGCAGATGATTGGGGTCCTCTCCATTACAGTAAAACCTGCAGGGAGAGACCAAACTGCCCTGGGCTTCAACGGTTCTACCTTTGGGTGGAGCCATGGTCACAGCCCGACTGTGCTGTATGCAGGGGGTCAGGGTTTAAGCTGTGTTGCATGCTGGGGGCCGTAGTCTGAGCAGCTATATTGTTCCATTACAAAGCTCTGAAGGTTCCACCTCATGCTACCGCTACTGACTTTGACCCTGGTCATATGCAAACCCACCGAAAAGCAGTGAAAAAAGATGAAGAGGGAAAAATGTCTCTGGCCTTCACCTGCATGATATTCCTGTTTTTGGTATTGTCTCATTGTTGCTCCTGCTGTTCATCTCATTTTCTAAGATCTGCAAGAGAGAATTCTTGTCCTCAGAGTTTCTCTTTTAGGATTCAACAATTAATAAAAATAAAATGTTTTATTTTCTCTTTTTTTTAGTCCTTTGTCTTTTTAGTTAAGTTTTGTTCTCATATTGCATAATGAACAATTATTATAACACCCCAGTTAAACTGGAAAAATTCAGCCCTTTCTTTACTTCATGTTTGGATCCAACAACAACAAGCAGCGTCTTTGATCCAGTCTGAAGCTTTGACTGCAGATCGGGTTCAGGTTTGAGTTTTTTCCAAGCAGCTGGAGACAAAGTAAAGGGTACTGTACCTTTGTCCCTGTGAAACCAAACTAATCAGCTGCAAAAGGCCAATAAGCACACCAGTGCATTATAGGCTGAGTCACATCAGCCATTGCTTTTATTAAAAGTATTGATCAGCTGGAGTTACTTGTTAAAATGAGTAAGAAGGAGAATCAGCGTCCCTGAAATGTATTTATGCAGCAGACGGCTGTAGGTCAGACTGTTTTTTTTGTTTGGTAATTGGCAGGAAAAGCTCAAATTCTCTCTTTAGTTTTGATTTGCATACTGCATACAGGAGGAACTCCTTTAACCATAAACATGTAAGGGTTTTATGTTGGGCATCTTTTGGATGCTGTAAAAAGGGCTGAGTGTGAAACACACAATAAGGCAAATCCTCCATCTTTTCCCACCATCATTTTCTGTGGAGCTGAAAATGATTTTTATACATAAATCTGGCTTGTGTCCTGCAGCTTGCTGCATTATTTGCATTTACAAAGGATAATGCAAAATCCTGATCCAGTAGAACATTTAAAAAAATACAGCAAATTGTTTTTTTTTTATTTAACTGCTTACATATTTTGCCAGAATGAACTGTTTTCTTCTGTCTGATAAAGACGAATGTCAGTAAGGATGCCAGCATATTTACTGTGGCGTAATCTACAATTTAGCAGAAACACGGCAGCCGGGTAGAAAGCTGGCTGCTGCTGGGCTGCAGCTCGTGGTGAGAGAAACCTTTTGGATTGGACTGTTCTACATGTTTTGCACGCATCTGATTGATGAACCGGTGCCAGCGGTGCTGCCCACCATGGTTGCTGTTACAGAAACGAGTGCTGACAAATGACTCGACAGCATGAGAGATCAGAAACGTTCCCGCCGGACGGTTGCATGCAGAGACGGATATCGACAGCGATAGCAGCGTGCACTCAGATTCTCTTTGCTGTCTGACGACATAATGGCCACACAGAGACCGTCCCGCTAAGTGCCATTTTGAAAGCAAATGTGAGTCCCGGTGGGCGATGCAGGAACTTTACTTAAACAACTTTCATTGAACTGTTGGCAGGGAAGTAGACGCAGGAGCTCCAGTTCTTATAATGGCCTGTAGCTAACAAAACTAAACACTTTCTCGACTATGGCAAAGAATAATACAACCAGATAAAGACTTCTAATTTGCATGTTTTCTGAATTGCAACACATACATAAAACATGCAGATTCCTAAACGCAATAATATCCCCTCTCTTAAAACTTTTTCGCATTTTGTCTCTTTACAAAGATGAACTTGTGGTGATTGGTGCAGATTTTATGGACACATTGGAGCTGGGAACAGAGGTGAGGAGGAAGTGATGGGCAGGTTTGGTATCCAGAACAGGAATGTGGAAGGGAAGATGATGGCAAACTGTGCACAGAGGACAGAAATGGCTGTAGTGAATACTTTGTTCCAGGAGAAACAGGAACATTGGAGGTGGGAGCCCACATCAGACCAGGCATGTTGTCTGGTTTAGAGACAGAGGCACTGAGGAAGAGACAGGAGGCAGAGCTGGAGGTACTGGAGATGAAGATGAGGTTCTCTTTGTGAGTGACGAGGATGGAGAGGGTCAGGAATGAGTTCATCAGAGGGACGGCTCAGGTTAGATGGTCTGGAGATGAAGCCAGAGGCCAGACTGAAATGTTTTCGACATGGAAAGGGAGAACATCAGTAGAAGGATGCTGAGGGTAGAACTGCCAGACAGAGAGACCAAAGATGAGCTTTATGGATGGAGTGAAGAGACAGGTAGTTGGTTTCAGAGAAGATGCAGAGATAGGGTGCGTGTCAGACAATGCTGGCTGCTTGCTGAAAACCGAGGCCTCGCTTTACATTGGACATGTGACTGCTTCATTTTGTGTGTTGGTTTTCAAAATAAAAGCATGATAAAACGAGGAGCTTTGTGGGTTGTTGTGGGTAGTTTGGTCAGGGCGTCAGTAGTGATAGAGATAGAATCACCTGGGAACAGTATGTTTCAGCAACAGTGGCTGAAATATACCAGCAAAAAAAGGAGAAAAAACCTCCCCCATCTGGGATTACTTTTGGAAAACCACTCAAAATAGTTTTTGGATGATGTGTGTACTTATAATAAATAGAGAAATAAAAACAAGTATTAACCCTCAGATAACCAGCCTCCAAACCAGAAACCAGAATTATCCTCAACAGGCTTGTTTTAAATTAAAACCTGAGAAGAAAAAAATTATTAAAGTAATTTAAATTGTTTATATCTGTTTATTTATGTTTTATCCATTACGGAGGTAATGTTAATTTTGGAGAAATAATATGACAAACACAATATTGTGTCTGCCTCCACAAGCATGTACTCCAAGACACAATTTCACCAAATATATTTATTGACAATTTGAGTCCATGCCATCAAATAAAACATAAGAGCAGGATTACTTAGGGTGCAAATCGTGATAGGAACTGAAAACAGATGGCAGAGTTACATAAAACTCAACAGACGTAAGGTTACTGCACATGGATTGGACAAAAAGTTTGTGATAGCACTGCAAACTCCATGTCCCAATGTTTTTTGAAGTGATTTATTTTAAGCGACTAGGGCATCATTGTGTACCTGCAGCAGCAGATGCCATTACAGAGCACTGAATGAAGCACTAACTGACCTTTGGGTGAAGCAATGAGCTGGAAGGCTTCATTGCTTCATCAAGCTTCATTTTGCAGTCACTATTAGATGGAGACAGATAACACACTGGAAGGAGACAAATAAAAGATTTTGTGTATTTTATTGGGATTTTATGTGCACACCAGGCTGCACATAACGGTTAAGTGGTGAGCACATGATACACGGCTTATTATTACAGTTTAAACTGCAAAATGGTAAATATCTTGCACTTGTGTAGCGCTTTATCATGTCTGACGACCCCAAAGCGCTTTACACTACAGTCACTCATTCACACCCTGACGGTGGTGAGCTATGTTCGTAGCTACAGCTGCCCTGAGGCAGACTGACAGAGGCCAGACTGCCGTACCTCAGCGCTGACCACTGCCACCAGGCACTTTGAATGAAGTGTCTTGCCCAAGGACACATAAAAGCACTCCCCCAGCATTTATTAAGATCCACAATATATATTGCAATATTTTGAATTAATTCTATATCACTAGAACAAAGTTCAACTCTAAAAGCTGCAAACGGTGACTAAAGCTCTGAGCCTCTTTCCAACAGCGGGACAAAGGAACCAAGCGGGACAACGGAGCAGTAAATGCTGTCTTTAAGATGTTCAGTTCTTGAACAAAGCCACAGTTTGGCTGTATTTTCTTTTTAAAGAAATCCATCAGACTGGTGAACAAATCTGCAAAAACAAGCCATAACTCACGATCTACAGTCTCTAAAACTCTCTGAGCCATAAGCAGAGCATATGCTTGTTAAAAATACCAATATTGGCTGTCAAACACCTTCATCTAGCCTGACATCAGCGGACAGAGAATGATGGTGCACAGACATCTGAGCCCAGCATCAAGACATCCGACCGATGTTCAGGGATCAATGGCTGACAGCGCAAATGATAAACACGTCACATTTCCTCAGAGGAAACATTGTTACTTCTTCAGTCTTTACAGTAATATGGTACAACTAGCTGGAAACATTGTTAAATTGTCTACATATTTAGTATTATGTGTAATATAACAGCTGTTCCCAAGGAAGCCTGACAAAATGAGCTGAGCATTAAGACGTCAGCTCACTCTTCAGACAGGAGCAATTAGAAATCAAGCCTGTTAACACACATAATGTTTTGTCACACAAAGCAGTTCTTTTTGAATAAAGAACTGTACAATGCAAAAGAGAACTTGATAAATAATAAGTATCCGGGCAATATAAGTCATTATGACTACTTCAAATGACCACAATCATTGGGTAACATTAGCAGCAACACCGAGATCAGAATAAAAGATGTTTCTCACAGCTGAGCAAATTACAGACAGTCAAATTAGTTACCCTTTGACAAAGGTAGTAATAATCATCATCATCCTTTTTGGATTTATCAGCTTCCACTAAAACCCAACAGGTTTTATTGGCGATGAACTAATTATCTCTTGGTCACGATGACTTGTGTGTTTCACATCTTTTCCTTACCAGTTGATCCAGAGCTGGTTTTCTTCACCACGACGTTGGCGGCCCATCGATCAAGCATCACCTATTTTAGACATCAGCCTTTGCATAAAAAGCGATACATTAGGGCTGGACGATATAGGAAAAAAAACATATCGATAAAATAGAAATCGTATTGATCGATATCGATAATTATCAACTAATTCAAAACATATATTTTAAGTGCAGCCCGGGCCATTTTATGCTTAGCAACCTAGTTTTAGATACAAAACACACAAACACTGAATTCAAACTCAACTTTTTACCAAAACTGCAAGTTTTTAAAAACAGAATGCGCTTTTTGGACTCTTTAAAGGGAAGTTCCTGGGTCTGTGTTTATGATTGGTTGGGAGGATGTAATGACTGTAATATTAACCTACATGATTAGTTAGAATGCAAAAAGGAAAACTGTTTTTCTGTTGAACTTTTTATTGACCTTTTCTTCTATTATCGATATACGTCTATTGATCGATATATATCGTTATTAAATTATCGTCCAGCCCTACGATACATCATCATATTATATCACCAATCCCATCAGTGTCCTGTGCTTTCTCAAAAATCTCACTTTCAAGTCGAACCAGGGATGTAAGCTTTGGTTAGTTGATTTCCATTCATTTTTCTGCGTGTATCTTCATGGCCTGCTTATCCAAGGCAACAGGTTCAGGAATGACAATTAGATTGCCATCAGCTGAGACCAGAAACTCCCAGTCTTCCCCAAGGATTCTGGTTGGTGAGGCATGCTCCAAACTAAGCTTTACAGAAAGTATTCTGTCTATTTTTGCTTTTAAAGGTTTTCAGCATCAGTCCCTTGATTTTTAACATCCACTGTGCTGTTGGTGGTCTCAAGGTACCCAAACAAACTTTACTATGAGATGAAACCCATTTGTTTTATGCTCCTAATTAGCAGTGGAACACATGTTGAATGTTTTTGAGCTTCAGGGACTCGAACTACCTAAACGGTGGTACCGTGTGGATCGATAACCTCTGACCTGCCAGAGAAACACTGAACTCAAAAATGTTAGTATGAGATATTATAAAAGAAACGTTTTTAGACTCCATCAATTTGTCCAGTGGTGGAACATTACCTGTATATATAGAATAGCTTCTACAGAACTTTTTCAGTTCCCTCCCTGCAGCACTTTCAGCGATGAGGACAATAACGTTGTGTATCAGCGTTTTCAAATAGTCTTTTCTCCGGAGTTGATATTGATGAAGGGCAGAAGAACTGAGAACAGAACCCCCCCACCCAATCCCAATGAAAATGACATCATTGAGTGAGAGCAGCAATGAAACATGCTGACCTTGCAGTTTGTCTATTATGAGCTGGTAGCTAAACATTTACAGTATTGGACTGAGTGAGTGTGTGTGTGTAGTCGTCAATGAGGATTATAGGAGAGGTATTTTGCAGACCAGAATATGTGGGTTAATCCTACACACTGAACAGGACCTGAGCAACCCACATGGTGTCTGCAAACTTTCTAATAATCACGTGTGTTTTGTGGTCAATCGATTCAAGTCTGTGTGCACCTGTTGTCACTTACCAGTTTGTGTGTGTGTTTGGTGTTTTCTATATATTGAGCCACATTTGTAGCTTGAGGAAAAAAAATTATATACAGATAATTATATACAAATAGCATACAACAAATCAACAGTGTTTATGTGGGATATATGACAGATATAAAGATAGACAGATGTATATATCCTAAGATGACAGAGATCAGGTCTTTGGATACAGCAGTTGCTCTTGAACACTGGAGCCCTGATTTGAAAAGGTAGGGGAAATAATCAATGCCATCAAAAGCTCTAGGGCCAAATATGCCTTTGGAATGGACACCGTGGTTCTTAAGCACCATTAATAGTGTGTTGTTGCACTAATAAATTATCAGTTACCATACTAAAATGTTTAATTTTATCACCATGATGATTTTAATAAGATCATCATGGTGATAAATCTAACTTTGTTTTAGGACATTTTTATGATTTATTGAACCATTGAATTTCAAGGGTGAAGTATTTATAACCCTAATAAATCTACTTAGCCTCCAAGAAACAAGAAATTTGGAATTCATTTCAGATTTGTCTAGATAAATTGGTTTGTGTTTGTGAGGAGTGGTGGCCTACTGGGTATAGCAGCAAGCTTGCATTCTTAGAAGGCTGCAGTTACCTGGTTCAAACTCCACAGATTGTCACTATGGGTCCCTCACCAAGACCCTTAGCCCAAGATTGCTCCCTGAGTGCTGTAAGCTGCTCACTAAGGGATGGGTTAAATGCAGACGACAAATTACGTTGGAATGTACAATTGCAATGACAAATATAGAAGTCTATGGCCTTGAGACCATAAATTGTTGTTAATCAGCATTTTATAAATAAACTAAAATGAACTGATCTCTTCCACTACAGATCAGGACACCATAAATAGCTAGCCATGACAGATTAATCAGTGTAAAATATTTAAAAAAACAGATTAGATTAGGATTGGTCACAGGCCCACTGATATGTAGCCTCGACCTAAAGGGTAAATCAAGCTGTATGCAGATGATGCTGTTCTGTGTGTACATGGCACAATTATGAAATAGCCATTCAACAACGAATAACTGCTGTGAGAAGTTTTTGCAAATGCCGTTTTGTAGATGGAGTACCACAGTAAGATGCAGTACATCACACACACACTTTACCACAGCCCTTTAAATGTGGGGATGCTTTGAAGAGGAAATTGTTCTGTGTGGCGTTTTTGGCCAAGTCATCAGATGTGCACTTGAAGGAACTTATTGCCTCATCCTCATGGACAAATTTAGTTTGTCCAAATATTTTAGAGTTCTGTACTGTTTGAGAAAATGTTCTTGCATTACCAAAAAATAAAATGTTTTTTACCATTCCTCTTAATATCATCATATTCTGTTCTTTCAAGATCATGTTGCTGACAGATCCAGAAGTAGAGAGCAGTCTTCTGATCAGCTCTGATGAAGGAGCCACATACCAGAAGTACCGGCTGAACTTCTACATCCTGAGCCTGCTCTTCCACCCAGAACAGGAGGACTGGATTCTGGCATACAGCCATGACCAAAAGGTAAGGAAAAGGACATGGCTGCAGTTGCATCAAAAGTGGGAGGGCATCGACATTCACTGACGTAACACCAGATCATGATCCTAGTGCCTCTAAGCTGGAGGACAACTGACAGTTCACCTAGAAAAGAGACGATGAAAGGAAAAGTGTTCCCTAAAGTTGCAGATCATATTGATATAACTGAGTCTACTAACTGTCACTGAAACACAAGTAAACCCAACATAAATGTCCATATGGTTCACCACAAGCCTGCAGGACTGAAATTCTCTCTTCAGGGAAAGCCTGTGCAAAATTTAATGTGCTTCCTAAAGGAAATATCAGATAATAAAAAGTAAAGAAACTACAAGATTACAAGCAAAGAGCTCCAAGGTTTTTACAGTTCTTACTTTCAGAAATGTTTCTCCTTAAGACCAAAACTGTTTTTTTTTTTGATTTTCTTTCAAGAGAAGTTATAGTCTGGCAAATGTATGTATACAAACTTTGGTTACCACCACAAACACAAATGTGTTCTAATGGGATTTCATGAATAAACCAACACAAAGTATTTAATAACTGTCAATTTAAGCAAAAATAATACATGATTTCCAAAATTCTTACAACTAAATACTTTAAAAGTGTGGCGTACATTTGTATTTAGCTCCACCAAGTCAATGTTTGTGTAAAACCTTTACAGTTGCAAGTCTGTTGGGATATCTCTTTACAAACTGAAAAAGTTGCCATTTTTTCTTGGCAAAATAGTTCAATTCAGTCAGATTGGATGGACAGTATCTATAAACATCCATTATCAAGTCTTACCACAAATTTTTAATTGATTTAATGTCTAGACTTTCACTAGTCCTTTTTAACACGCAAATCTGCTTTGATCTGATGCATCCAACAGTATCTCTGGCCTTATGTGTAGTGCTGTTGTCCTGCTGAAAGGTGAACCTCCACCACAGTCTGAGGTCTTTTTTAGCCTCTATCAGGGTTTGTTTTTCCAGCATTTAGCTCCATCCATCGATATTCCCATCAACTCTGAGTAGCTTCCCAGTCCCTGCTGAAGAAAAGCATCCCCGCAGCATGATGCTGCCACCGCCACATGGGCTACAATAACTGGATTAATGCAGGTCATTACTAAGTGGACTCTGTAATTATAACAAGGTGGTATCTTAAGGCCATCTGTTCTGTTGGGTTTGGTATAGGGGTAAAAAAAATAAAATATGTGCCACACTTTTAAAAAAAATTGTTTTAAAAAAATATTGAAAACCAAGCATTTTTTCTGTTGGGCCATCACATAAAATATGTAAAACCCAGATAAGTTATAGTGAAATACAATAAGATGAAAACATCCACGGGTTAATAATACTGTTGAAAGACATCAAATGTGCCATTACATCAGTTTTGATTTCTTCAAACAGCCTCATTTGTAGAATAAAGTTAGCCTTGTGGACTTCACACAAGTAATTGTTCGGTTGTATTCTTTTTAAAAGACAATCCAAACTAATGGTTCTCAAACATTAAAGTCTGACAGTTTGTATGAAAGATCAAAACCATGAAATCACTATAAGTACAGAGATTTTGGGAGAGAAGACAGATTTAAAGGTGCACTTTAAGGTGAAAGTTTGTGACTTAAGGTTAAATGTGTCTTATGTGAAGCAGAGATCTGTAGAAGATGGCTCGAACAGCTCCAGCCTCTAAAGCCTGCGGTAGAGAAGCATGACAAAAAGGGATCTTCCACAGGGATACAGAGGTTATCAATCGGCTCGATGGTGAGAGGTGAAATCTGAAAATAAATATGTTGCTGAAGTGGGAATTGTGTTCAATGGGAATGGTTCAGTCAAAAATTGACTGTATAAATGCCAGAGAATATGAGAGGAATATATTAAGGTTCCCAGTTTGAAATCTCAGTTCTGGTCCTTTAAAACCAATGAAATAGCCACAGCTATTAGGTGGGTATGGCTGTGCGTCTCTTGGACTGGTGACCTCAGGATGAGGAATTGATACAAAGTCAACAACACAATGCCAGTGACCGTCCACTGTGGCTACACGCTCATCCAGGAGTAAATCCTGCAGCTTTTATCCAGGAGAGCACAGGAGGAGATCATCAGAAAGGTTTATATGAAAAATTAACATATTAATAAAACCGTCTATAAAACAAAATCACAAACACAGATCAGAGTTTGGAAATGAAATGTCTGACGGACGGACACAGAAGTATTTTGTTATTTCTTTATCAGCGGACTTTGAGCCTGAGGCTACGTTTACACTGCAGGGAAATGCGACCCAAATCCGATCTTTTTGCCCCCAAAATAATCTGATTTATGCCACTTCCTTATGTGGTAGTAATTCGGATACGTATCAGACATTTTTCAAAGCCTCCGCTGTCTGAACTGTCATGTTGCATTTTATCCATCTTTCATGTCTCTCTCCTGTCTCTCACTATTTCAATTCAATTCAATTTTATTTATATAGCGCCAATTCATGAAACATGTCATCTCAAGGCACTTTACAAAGTCAAATTCAAAACATCGACTACACTACACATCGACACTCAGTTAGCGCTCCATAAAAGGCCGTTCATAGCTGTGCTGCTTTCTTCTTAGCTCACAAAACATTATTGAACTCTTCTAGACACAATTGCATTTATTACTTACTTCTGCAAACTTGAACCGTTCAGACAGAAGTATGATGGCGGTCACAAAAACATTTAAGATGCTCTTTATCTGTTTTCATTTAAATAATTGTTCAGTGTAATAATATTGTTCATTTATTAATTAGATTAAATCATTTTTCTCCACTCTTGATTTTCTTACCAAGCTCAGTTGTAGTCTTCACCTTCCAACGATCTTGGGACCTGAAGTCTCTATTAAGCCACCCGCGGTATTCTCATAACCGCCAGCCATGCAAGATTGGTAAGACTGCTGGTCGCGCAGGATCCTGCTGTAAGGTTACAGTTCCTGGGTTGTTCTTAAACATATTAAATAACTTCCTTTAAATTGAGGGAAACAGTTTTAAGTTAAATGGTTGAAACGTGACCCAACCGGTTGTTCTAATGGGGCAATTATCCCAAAATCAAAATCTGCTTTCTGAATGTGTAAAACAGGCTAACATTAAGCATGAACATTTGGGTTTTCTAAGACCCAGCCCCACTGAAAATATGTGGAATGTGCTTAAAAGGCATGCTTGTGGCAGAAAGCCATCCAGTTTAAATCAACTCCACTAGTTCTGCCAATTATGTTAATATCCAGCAAAATGATGCCAGACGCTCGCTGGCAGCTACACAAAGCATGTGGTCAAGGTGCAACTTGCTAAGAGACATATTAGTAGGGCTGTATGCATATATTTGAGCCTGCATGTTTAATTCTGAGAAATTACAACAAATTCAAACTGGTTCCCTAGATTGTCTTGTCTGTTTTAAGACCATACTACACTGGCAAAAGATCAGAAATAAATCATTAAATGCCCAAAATGATCATGAAAATCATGCTAACAAGTGTCTGTAAACCTTTGACCAGAACTGCATCAATACTACTTCCAGAAAAAGGTATGAACATTTGATAATCCATTAATTTCCCTGCTCATCATTGGGGAAAGGATGGAAAGGAATGTATTATTCATTCCTTCATCGTCCTCCACTCCCACCAAGTCAAGCAATGCCTCTGTTGCATGGATCCTCTCCACCCTAAAAGTGCTTCTCTTTCACTTTCCCTGCCCTCTTTTTGGCAGGGCTGCCACATTTGTTGATTGAGAGACCTTTCAGAGGCTGTAAAGGCTGCAGCAGCCCCCTCCGCCCCACCACCAATAGCCCCTTCACCTCCTCCGCCTCCTGTTCTCTGCCTCCTCTCTCTCTCTCTCTTACAGGGGCTACACACTAACTCGTTTTAGGAGGGTAATTAGTCAAAGTGATTTCCTCCTGCCCCAGTTCCCTGCTCTCTTCCTTTCTCTTACATCTGCTTAGCCCAGCTTAGCACACGCATACGGCCATCACTTAGTGATATTTTTTATCTTCTGTGCCTATAGTACAATTAAAGCACTTTACAAACATACATAGACATGCAGATATTTAATAACAGTTTTAACAACACCAATAAATGCAAGTGGTATTTCAACATTTTCTATAAAATGTGAAAAAAAAATCAATTTCTGCTGAGGAATAAATTCAGACACTGGTGCATTTATTCCCAACTAAATGACTAAAATGACATGGAGGCACATCACATCAGGCTCCCATGACTAGAGCATCATTACTCAGGAGTTTAAAGGTTGTCGTCTGCTTAAACCTCAGACATTTGGATTAATGTGCAACCGGCTGTTGGAGTGAGAGTGATGAGAGCAAAAAGTTTCTGAGTTCATCCCGAAAGCAGACTGAAATATGCCAACAGTAAAATGCTATCAGGAGACCTACAGCAGGCTCTTGATACTGTGAAAATAAAACTGCATTCCAAACGATCAGAAATAAGCTGTACATGTAAATCTAGCAGATGTGGAAGGGAGAAACATTTGATTTCTAAAGAAAATGGATATCTGGAGTAATTTCTTCAGGACAGGTGAGTGTAGAACTGAATTATTTGGACAATGGAACAGAGGAAATGTTTGTCAGCGTAAGGAACCTTAAACCATAGGTGAAGCACGGCGGTGGAAGTAGCATGCTTTGGGGATGTTCTCCTGCAGTAAGTCCTGGCCAGCTCATCATCAATCATTTATGTGTTTAGCCCTATTCCACATCCACAAAAATTGTGACCAATTTGCTTAACAAAATCAATATATAACAACAAAAACACACAAGGAGGAAAAAAACATAAAAATGAGGTTAAAAAAATTGCCGATGAGGGGCGTGTCGGTTACGCAGGGGAAGTGAGCGGCCCAGATAAAGAGGCCTTAGTCCTCGATGTCCCAGGTTCTACTCTGGCCCGTGGACCTTTGCCGCATGTCTTCCCCCTCTCTCTCAGCCCCCTTCCTGTCAGCCTGCTTTCATTAAAAGGCCACTATAGTGCCACAAAATGACAAAAAAAATGTCAGGTGAAACAAATACAGTAGATAAAACGAGGTAGACATGACCAGAAGTGCCTCCACAGTCTTCATGCCTGTCTTGAGAAGAAAAAGTCTTGAGCTTTCATTTAAAAAGGTCCAATTTAATTAGGGATCAATAATCGAATGGAATCTGATTCCAGAGTTGGGGTAAAGTCACCAAAAAACCTTCGTCACCCCAACGTTTCTACTTTGTCTGTAGAACCCTGAGTAAATTCTGACTACCTGACTCCCAGAAAGTGGGAGAAAGACATAAACTACAGAAACATAATTTCTTTTGAATTATTTTTGATGTCAAGGTGTCTGCAGACAGCAGACACCTTTTAAAACTGTGATTAGAATATCATTGAAAACTTGATTTGTTTCAGTAAGGCTAACTAACTTTTATAGGCAAACTAAAATGAATTCTGTTTATTTATATGGGACCAATTCACAACGCGTCATCTCGAGGCACTTTGCAAAAACAGTTAATTCAATCAAATCATTGTCAGATTCCAAGTCACTTACATCCATTCCAACTGATCCAAGTTATTAAACATTGCAGTCAACTTCAGTTTATATTTCAGGTTGTTAACAGTTTCCTGTCTAAGGAAACCCAGCAGGCTGCATCCAGTCATTGACTTTCAGGATTCACTCCTCCTGGATGAACATGGAGCCACAGTGGACAGTTGCTGGCATCGAGTCGTTGACTTTGCAGCAATCTCTCATACCAAACATGCAAGTAGCGACAGTGGTGAAGAAACCTCCCCTTTAACAGGAAGAAACCTCCAGCAGAACCAGAAGCAGGCTCAGTGTGAACGGTCATCTGACTCGATCTACTGGGGGTTAAGGCTGTTTCACACGGCAGGATTTTAAAATTGTCGGCTGATTTTCAAAGCCTTAGGGACACCACACTTAACAAAAAAAAATCCTAGATAAAACAGGTTTGGTCGTACAGTGTGTAGCGTACGGTTAGACGGCGAGCTCAACACGCCACACACCAACAGGTTTCACTCAGAATCATTCAGATGTCAGACGGGGAATCTTACGAATCCTCTCAAGATCAAATGTGAGATCAGAGTAAATAAACGTGGAAGACGAGTAAGAATGATGGTGATAGTTTGTGGACTGATTTTAATAGAGAAAAGACAAGGCGCTGGTTAAAGAACTGGAGACAACGCGAACCGAGGGGAGGGTCTCTACGTTTACTGCCCTAATGTGAGTTGGATTTTTTCTCTCCCGGGGTTTCCCTCACCTCACTCTCTGATTGGCTAGACGTCACAGTCATCAGGCTGATGCTCGTTTGTCCTCGGGGGACACCGTACACGCTAGGATATCAGGGCAAGACGATCCAACATGTTGAATATCCCAGATTTGAGGACAGAGTGGTCCCAACCGATTATCTTAAGAGACACACCGAGATCAGCGCCTCTTGGAAGGGGAAGATCGGGGCAAAGATCTGGCTTAAAAACCTGCCGTGTGAACCAGCCTTTAGAGAAGAAAGAGCAGAAACACAAAAACAAAGATGCACTGATCCATGAGTACTTTCTACTTTCCTCACTGACTGTGGAAACTTCTCAACGGACGTCAAACAGCTCGGATTCTGTGTCTCTCCACTTTTCCTCCAGACTCTATGACCTTGATCTATGACATGTTTCTCCACCCCATGTTTTCCACTCAACTTTCCATGGATATGCTTGTATGAAGCACTCTGTTCAGCCAGCTTCTTTATCAATGACTTATTGTGGCTTATCTCCCAGAGGGTCAATTACTGTCTTACTGCTAAACTCCTGTCAGTTCAGCAGTTTTCCCTGTAATTATGGGACAGGACAGAACGTTTCTTTATTAAAATCCTGTTTCTGTTCTGATTGTTAATTGTAATTTCCTGAAAAGTTTGAATTTTGGGTTTTCAGATCCTGTAAACCATAAAAAATAAACAGTTCTAGCATTTATGTGTAATGAATCTGTAAATTATAAGTGTTTCTATTCTCAGTTTTATTACTTAAATAAATATTTTATTTTATCTCAACTATTACGTATTAAAGTTGGATCTACATATTTTAAAAAGTTGTTTTATGGGAATTACCCTTCATATTTTGTAGCTACTCTGAGCTTTCCAGCAGACTATACCACCAGAGGTAAATAGTGGGTGTTTCAGCAGTGATCATCCATGTGGATGATGCTATTCTGAAAGCAGGTCCTCACTCTGCTATTCTAAACAGAGTAAATAGGTGTAATTAGAAAACAAATGAATACAAACAAACATTTTTGTTATCTTCTGATAAATAGCTGTTTATGCGCAACGCATCGCTGCTCACGCTCAAAATGGACAAAAGTTTAACATTGAAACAAGTTTTTGCTTCATCAGATTTCATTTGAAAGCTGCCGAGCAAACATGTTTGTCTTTGTGCTTAATCTCAACGTACACGTGTTCGGGGATAAAAATCCTTTCAATAGAGTGTCTGAAGGTGACAGTTTACTGATCCACCTGCAGAACAGACGAGACAGACATCTGAATCCAAAACAGTGAGACTGGCAGCTCATTTTAAAGTGCAACTCATCCCGCTCTAAAAGCATAACCCCGCCCCCAGACAAAGTTTGAAAAATGGCACCAAAGTGGGTGGTGCCGAGATATCCTGAGGGGCGGGGCGCGGCGGGGCGGGGCTAAGTGAGCGTTGGGAAAAAAAGAACGTCTTAAAAAAAGTTTGTATGGTTTATAATGAGTAGAACGATCAGAGGAACCAAACAGAGGTTCAGGTTTTCTGCAGCTTGTTTGATTCCAGTCTTCCTCATCGAGTCATCTGAACTGTCAGGGTCATTTACTTAATCTTCATTGCTAAATCTTATTAAAGATCTGTGACATCAAGGCTCATTAGTTTACTAGAAGACAGCCTGAATGCTGGAACTCCATCTCTGCAGTCTTTGTTTTCATGACGCTGATGTCCGTGTACTGGGCTCCTCGTATGCTGGTGTGGTAATACAAAGTTAACACCCTAAGATTTTGGCCTTGTACACTTTTTGCCTCATTTAATGTGTTTGTGGAGCACAGTTTTTGTCAGAAAGCTGATCTCTCTGTAAATGATACCTGACACTTAGGTGTCCTTTTTTTTGTTTGTTTTTTTTTACAGCTTTACAGTTCTGTAGAGTTTGGACGAAGGTGGCAGCTGGTCCACGAGAAAGTGGCTCCTAATCGTTTCTATTGGTAAGTCAACATATTTCATTTCTCTGTTTTTACTCATTCATCCTGCCAATTCATGATACACTATAACCTTAAAAAGAGAACTCACTTATAGCACCAGTTGTATTAATTACTTTCTTTTCTCAAGCAAACCATAAATACTTTATAATCCGTAGAAACTTTTTGTGGATATAAAAATGTTTATGATCTGTACATGACAGTCAACCACCACAGTGTTGAGGAGTATTAGCTCAAGTTAACGCTCATGTGTAGCTGGAGCAGAGTGCAATTAGAAAAATCTTAAACAAGGACATAAAGGAGTCAAACTGTGTCAGCTTGTAGGTATAAATGTTTACTAGTGACCTATAATACCAGACTAAAGGCTGGTTATTCTTAAACTTAATTCTTTAGCTGCAGGCTTCTGTTTAAGGACGGAGGTTACCATTTTTTGTACTTTTTTTGAGTTCTGCTCAGTTTAATCCATGTTACACTTCCTTTGTGTATGGTTCTAAAAAGTGCACATAATATGTCAATAGTATATAGTATTCATTAAACTTATTTCATTAATTTAGAAACAGTGCCGTTGTTAGTAACCAATAATACGTAGTATGCTAAATCCTAGATGTTGAAAGTATGTTCAGTATCCTAAATAAGCGATATCAAACAACTAACTACATGAAGTGCAAATCTAAACTCACCACTAACTTATTTCTTTGTGTGTCATTTAAAGCTCCATTGTCTAAGATTTTCGCACTGGTGCACCATCTAGTATGGCACTAAATTGATTACAAACAACCTTGCCATTAAGCGTGTAATAATTACTATGGACAGTGTCATAAATGTGACAATTTCCTCCATGTATTATCTACTGCTAATAGCTAATAGCTGCGGTCATCGTGTGAAATGGTTTTTGGCACTGTTGCCAAGTCCACTTGTTTTTTTTGTTGTTTTTTTTAAAGTCACTCTTTGGGGTCGTTTCTGAACGTGCAGTCGCTTATTTGGGCTCTAAAATAGCGACTATGATCAGAGACCCAGTCTTGCTGCTGCACTACAGGCAGTGAACAGCTGATACCCCTCCACACATACTAGAGGGAGACGAACAAACGAGCTGTCTCTGCCAGCAGGACAGAGTAGCTGCTGGATTACACGTCTCTGTTTCTAACATAACAGCAAATTAGCTTCACTGTTATATTGAATTAACTTACCTGTCCAGCAGAAAGCTGCAACTTCCACATCAGTTTGAGTCCGCACTCCCTCATGAATTATCTCCACCTGGTAATAATAGCTGCACCAATACAGACAAATTTTCATGAGGTTAATAATTCTTTTACTTTTCTTGGTTCCTTTCTCTTCCCTCTTGCTGGGAAAAGAGTGTGGATGGTCCTCCACTTCAACAGAAAACGGCAAATAGAACGATCTACGGTCGTCTTTGCTTGTTTATACTCTTCCTCCACCGACAGCACGTCTTCATAGAGGAGACAGATGGGGAAACCCGTCTGGCTGACAGTTTGTCTCTTTTCGGCTTCTGAAATCAGAAATAGTGACGCAACATGGCGCCTCCCAGTGGCACACTGCCACCCATGTATTTATAAGCTACTTGCAACATATAGTCCTCTGGATCTAACCCGTCCCTCAGGGACCAGTGGGCTGCTGCTGTTTGGCTCCTAGGGAGCATTCTGGTTCTGAGGGTCTTGCTCAGGGACCCAAACCTTGGAATTCAAACCAGCGAACTTACTGCCACTCCAGGATGCAAGTGCGCTGGTCTAACCACTAGGACACAACTAATAAGTCAGTGATGCTTGTTGGCAGTGTCCCTGCACCCCGTTTATGTCTGGTACCTGGGGGTGTGCTGCTGACTGTTTCCACTCAAACAGTAAAAACACAAAAAATATACAAAGTAACACATCTAAAACCAAATATGACAACCTGGGTTTTTGTGAGAAATGACAATTTGAACATCAAATTCACGCCTCCGTGATCCTAAGTGTATCCATCCAAAAGCAGAGAAAATAACTGGAGACGTTCTACTTTAACAAGTCAGCATTACAGGATTCCTTTATGTACCATTTTCCCACTTTACTTTTTAATTGTACTATTTAAACAGTTTGCAAACGCTCAAACAAGCATCTAAAAGGTGCTGGTTCATTTTGGCAGCCAGCTGCATGATCAGAGAGGGTGATGTTGAGGTATTTCCATTAGGCAATGCCTTACCCTAAGGTCAACCATTCTGGGATTTCCAAAATAAAATCAGCAGACATGATCTGATGTTGGAAATTACTTAAATATCCAAGTGCAGGCAGTTCCTTCCCGTTCCTACACGTCACTGCTGCAGGATGAAGACAAAGATCACCTTTAAACGGCATCTATGGGAACAACAAGACATCATTAAGACTTTGGCTGCATGATCAGTCGCATTGTAACGTTTATTCAGACACGAAGGATAAACCTCTTGTTTGGTAGTAATGAAGGGATAATGGCTCTCTCCTTTTACTCTACACGGCTATAGTCCCTTAGCCAAAGATCCTCCAAGATAATCTGTTTTTCTTTTTCCCAACATGAGTAAAAAAATAAAAAATTATATATATATATATATATATATATATATATATATATATATATATATATATATATATATATATATATATATTAGGGCTGGGCAACGATTGAAATCTTTAATCGCATAATTTGCCTGATTAATCATGATTAATCACATTGTATGCACAAACTCCAAGAATTCAAAAATAGTGTAAAGAGCACTTTTATTTTAATGTTCTGCTGCCACATGAACAAACATTTGTAGCACTTATCAGTAAATCACATATTTAGTGTAAAGCTCAACTTAAACATGTAAAACAAAAAATAGCAATAATAATAAATTAAAGGTTATTGCCACTGACAGAAAATTCTCTTTATGGGGAAAAAATCTACCAAAAACAGGCAATTTTTGAGGTAACAACAGGGAGCAGCATTACCATTTTATGTTCAATACCAAAGTGTGAAGCACAAAAAAGGTCTACAGTAGCTATCCACTTCGCCATTACATTGGTTAGCTTCTCTGAGTCATTGAATTGTTTGGTGATGTCTACAGTGTGTTTGGCATTTAAGTGATATGTTAAGCTCAAGGTGCTCCGGTGATAAGAAAGTTTAACTTGGCAGTGGTTACAACTAACTTGTTTCTGTCATATTCGTTGCTGGAAGAACTTTAAACTGAAATGCTTGCTAACTCGATATGCTTACATGTTTATTTGACGTTAACACGCGTTTTTTTGTTGTTGCTTTCTCGCGTGCATATAGTGAATGGCAGGGAAGAAACAGGCAAAAATACATGGATACTTTGAAGCGAGAAGCGACTTCACCGACGGCGTCGATGCAGGACACCCCCCCCCCCCCGCCCCGCCAGTAATCCGTGCAAAACTTGTTCCGGCCGCCAACTCACCGCCTCGCCTAAGCAAATTCCTGCGGGAAACACTGCCTTCCCCATGTCAGCTTTGATTTTTTCCACGTTTTCCTTTTTCCAGCCAGCACCTTTCTTCCTGTTTAAATCCGAGGCTGGGCTGACAGCGAGGTTATTGGCGCATTATCGCCACCTACTGTTCTGATTCCCTACAACGCAGCGACCTTCACAAAATAAAAGCATGTGAGCAACATGCGTTAATGTGCGATAAAGTAAATATCGCCGTTAATAGTCTAATGAATTAACGCGAAATTAACGCGTTTACTTGCCCAGCCCTAATATATATATATATATATATATATATATATATATAATATATATATATATAATTAAATTTTTTTTATTTAAATTTGAAAACCTATAATTTATAAACCCGTCACAATAATTAATTAACGCGTTAACTTGCCCAGTCCTAATATATTTATATATATATATATATATATATAATAAAAAAATTTTAATTTAAATTTGAAAACCTATTTCAACCCGTCACAATATTCACGTTCAAAAGTGGTAAATTTGTCTATAATTTTAACATTTTATTTGTATTTTGTTTTATGGACAAGACACCACAACAACAGTGTATTATTTTTAGATTTTTCATGTTTTCCCTTGAATCTGTCACCAGAAAGAAAGGAAATCCAAACTATATCAAAAGATAAATTGAGCTACATCTGCTTTAGTTTAAAGCCTTTTATGTTTTTTTTCTTGTCAAGAAAGGCCAAAACAAGGCAGACATAAAACAAAATCTAGTTCATATAACATAAAAGTTTTTAGATTTGAACCTAGAAGAAACATGAACCGGCATTATAAGTGGCATTATGATGTTTATCTACTAGACTTCCAACAAAATCTCAAATATACTGTACTTCAGTGAATGAGCCTATCACTAATTAGCCAGCTGTGTAAAAATTACCCATATGAAATATCTGAGCAGCCAGGAAGCAACCAACGAATCAGCGGTAAATGTCCCAGAATTCAGAGCACAACAACTGAACAACCTCCAAATCATTTAAAGTCCAATCAGCACCTCACGGTTTTTATGTTTGTTCACTGCAGCAGACTGAATCTGTGCCTGTCACATTATGTTCACAGCTTATGACTTCAAACATTACTTCCAATAAATAATGACAAATTGCACATTCTGAAATTTAGAACTCATTACAGAACAAATTAATTGGGTGGCTCTAATTGCTATTAATTGAAGTTAGATTCTTCTGTGCCAAATAAAGTTGATCAATTGTTCGAGGGAGAGCGTAAGGGAGCTGAGAATGTTTCTTATGAAACTATGAAAACTCTGTCAGTTATTGTTGTTTTATTTTATGCGGGTGAGTCAAAATCTAATTGGGATTGATAAGGAGGTTTAGGATAATTGTTATTAATCGTGTGCTACACTGATCAGCAATGTGTTGGATGGTTTTGCTTTGTGCAGGTGGATTTTAATGAATAGACATGTGATCAAAAATTAAATTCATTCCAGGAACTCAACTGAAAAACTGTAAGTCATGCAAATTCACTTCACACATATACGATTTATTTCAAGTGTTGATTGTGTCGATTGTGGCTTACGTCTAATGAAAGGCAGCAGTTAAGTTTCTCAGAAAATATCAGACCAATAGGAAATGATTTATCACACATTAATGTTATGTTATGACCCAAACAATCATTGCGAAACATGATGGTTGTCCAGTAAAACGTCACTGACATCCTCAACAAAAAAAAGGTCATGACCAGTGGTGAAAGAGTCTGAAAACAGAAACGGAAATGTTCCTTAAACCCATTTCGGTTTGGATGCCGCCCTGTTTTAAAGCTGAACACATTTTATGGGCAGAACCATGAGCACCAGCACCAGCAGTTTGGACTTACAGCTGTCACTAAAGCCTTCTGGTTGGTGCTCTGTCCTGCAGCTACAGCGATGACGGAGTAGAAAGGACTGAAGCAAAGGATGTTCAGCATTTTTACTTTCCTCAAACAACATTAAGGTGAATTTAAACACCTCTGGTACAGGAGAAACATGAGCTCAAGTCCAGATCCGGCTGCCAGCGGTAGAATTTAAAATGCAGCACAGCGGCAGACATGTTAACAGCATTCTCTCTGAGGACAAGAGACAGCTCAACTTTTAAGGTGCATTCAGGGACAACTGTGCCCTGGAATCTCTATGTACCAAAATTAAGGGACTGCAGCTGGGATTAGATTACGCTATAATCTGGTACAGCACATCAAATGATGACAAATATGATTGAGCTACACACTGTCCCGTTTTAAGTAAAGTTTATCATTAATATTATTATAAAACAACTCCAAACTGAGTAAATCCTATATTTTATTCTCAATCACCAGCGCATTCTTATTCAAAAACTCCAAATAACAACCTTGACCATTTTATGGTTTTGTAATTTATCCAGGCATTGGCTATACCTCATAATCTTTAATCAATTGAAAGTAATTATGCTAAATCTCCAGTCAGTTCTTTGCTTGTTTGATAAATCAATAGAATTAACCTATTCTCACAAGTTTGAAATGTCTTTGCTGACTGCTGAACAAACCAAAAGCTAATCATTTGTTTCTCTTGATCAAAGCGCAGCAAAAACATACCGAACTGTGACTTTAAGAGCCAGGTATGTTTTGAAGCAGGGATTTATTGTAGCTTTCCATCCTTTGTCATAGCCTAAAAAGCCTTCTGGTCTCAGAGGGCTTTATCCAATCATATTAATGGAAAGCTGAGTAAAAGGAAACAGGGTGTGTAGGAAAAAGTGGACAGAGAACATGATTAAGCTTTTTAATTGGTCTTGTGTAATGTTCTAATTATAGAAGCAAGTGAATGATGAGGTTTCATTAGCTGTAAGCAATAATCCTCAAAATTAGGATCACCCTGTGTGTAATAGATCTATATGATACGGAGTCCTTAACGAGCACTTGCACTCTAACAGATTTCTTACGATTTTGCTTTTTGTCACACCTAAATGTTTCACATCAAACAAATTTAATATCAGCCACAGATAATGTAATGAAATCTAAAAGCTGTTTTTAAATTGTGTTTTCATTTCTTACAGGAACAAAAAAAAGCCAAACCCAATTCAATTTCAATTCATTTTATTTATATAGCGCCAATTCATGAAACATGTCATCTCATGGCACTTTACAAAGTTAAGTTCAATCATATTATACAGATTGGGTCAGATTATACAGATTGGTCAAAAAATTCCTATATAAGGAAACCAGTTGATTGCATCAAAGTCACGACAAGCAGCATTCACTCCTGGAGAAGCGTAGAGCCACAGGGAGAGTCGTCTGCATTGTCCATGGCTTTGCAGCAATCCCTCATGAGCAAGCATGAAGCGACAGTGGGAAGAAAAACTCCCCATTAACGGGAAGGAAAAACCTCCAGCAGAACCAGAACCAGGCTCAGTATGAACGCTCATCTGCCTCGACCCACTGGGGGTTACAGAAGACAGAGCAGAGACACAGAAAGCTCAGAAGCTCACATTGATCCAGTAATCTGTTCTACATTAGATGGTAATAGTGGGTGATCTGTCTTCTCTGGATGATGTCTCAGATAACAGAACGCCAGACCAGATGTACCTACTATGAAGATAAAAGAGAGAGAACAGAAATTTATAAGCTGAAATGACAACACGTAATGCATAATTGAAGAACAGTAGAACTCTATAGAGTGAGAAAAATAGACCCTGATGTCCTCCAGTAGCCTAAGCCTATAGCAGTAAAAAAAACTGATTGACTGGATTTTTAAAAGTCTTGTTTATTAGTCAAACAGGCGTTAGCATAAATAGTGTTTTACATCACTGTGTAGGAATTTTGGCCTGTTCTTCATTGAAGAATGGTTTCATTCAGTCACATTGATGGGCCTGTTTGAGCTCATACCACATCATTTCAATTGGATTTGTAATGTAATATTTTGTAATTTGTAATATCATCTTTATTGTCATTGAAACATTCCTTGAAACAAACATTACCACGAAATGTGTTCTCTGCTTTTAACCCATCCCCTTGGGGAGCAGTGGGCTGCCATGTGCGGCGCCCGGGAAGCGTTCTGGGGTTGAGGGTCTTGCTCAGGGACCCAGAGTGCAGGCGCTGGGGATTGAACCAGGTACTTGCATCCTTCTCTGAGTGCAAGCGCGCTGCTCTAACCACTAGGCCAACACTCCCCCAGATGCCTAGTCTGGACTTTGACTAGGCATCTCCAGAACCTTAGTTTTTGTAGTTTTTTTTTTGTAATTCTGAAGATTATTTGCTGCTTTGCTTTGGATCAATGTCCCAAAGGACTTTGAGCCTTGTATCATGAACTGATTACGTCAAATTCAGGTACTAAAGCAACCCCAGACCATCACACGGCCACCACCGTGTTGGACTGTCAGTATGATGTTCTAAAGAAAAGCGTTGTTAGTTTTACAGCTGGTGTTCCAGGATGCTAACCTGTCAAGCCAGATTCACACGCTATGTTCTGCACATTATCAATCTAGACCTGCAACACCAAGTGCCCACCTTTAAAGGGTTGGTTTTAGCCAATCACGGTATCAGATGAAAATGTAAGCAGCGTAAAGAAACACAAGTTTCTCTGTTCTTTCAAAGAAGAAATTCTGACAAAACAGATGCGATCACAGCAGCTGCGGGTACGTTCTCCTGTGCTGCCATCTTTATTTTGGCTGCTCTTGCTTTCGTCACAGCTGGTATGTCCCGCCTTAAACCATAATGGTACAACGTGATTGGCCAGAACCGTTTTTGGTTCGGGCCCAAACGATTGAGATGGGAGTGGGACGAGATGGCTCCTTGTGTGTTTGTGAATGCATCAATACTCTAAGAATTCAGCTGGCAGGCAGGGTTACTGGGATGCTCATCTTCCAAAAATGTCCATCAGGACATGCTATGTTGCTCTTTAAAGATCTTTTAGCCTTTTTGTTAGGTCAGACAGGTTTTATTTAAGTTATTAAGGTAGTTTTAGGTTCTACAAGACAGGCAGTAATCAAGCCTGGGCATGGGTTAGGGTTAGGCTTGTGAAATTTAAACAGGTAAAACATGGTTCAGTGCAATTAATTCATAACTGGGGATTTTGTTTTTTTAACACAGGGCCAAGTTGGTTTGGAAAGCTTTTTCCTCCAATAAAAATAATCCATAAGTTAAAAATTACATTTTGTGTTTCCTCGGGTTAACATTGTCTGATATTAAATTTTGTTTAATGTAGAAAAAGTAGAAACATTTCACTGAGACAAAAAAGAGGAAATCGGTAAAGGGATATGCACTTTTTCAGGGCATTGTACCATGGGTTTTCCTTTTTGAATTTAATTACCTTAAAAATGAACTTTCTGATAATCCCATTTATTGAGATGCGCCTGTATTTAACATAGCTTTCCAGTTTATTTTTTGGGTAATAATGTAGCTATTGAAAGACAAAGATGTATCTAATTGGGGCTTTACTCAACGATTTTAAAGAGACGTAAAGCTTCATCTCACTGACATGATTTCTGCCTAAATGTGTTGTGTCCCTTGTCACAGGTTGTGTCGAAGCTAGTTGTTTTCTGCATGTTTTTATCCAATAACTCACTCATGACAAGAGGCCTTCACCTCAACGAAGTGCAGAGGAGCAGCCTGGCAGTAACAAGCCGCGCTGCCAGGGGTGAAGCGAGCCTTCAGGGCTGAAGCTGCAGAAGCTGTCAGGGTTCTATTTTAGGTTGCGCGCTGTGCGGTTGGAGTTGTGCTAGCTCTGGTAATGAAGCTGCACAGGGAGCTTATGTCTGCCGTACATGCAGCCACGGAACATGTGTAAGCTCATTTGTGATTCGGAGGACCTGAGAGGCATTAGGTGACATATTGCAAACCTCCAAAGGATTCGCCTATAGTCAGTCTGGGAGGTGAGGATGTGCACGTGTTTGCAATCCTCTGCAGAAACATTTGGAGCTGCGTGGGTTTTAGATTTTACACGGGACAACAGCTCCCTCTCATGACACCAGCTCTTTTGTTCCTGTTCAACATCTACAGAGACGCTGCTGCTCGTTTCTTTCAAACCTTCTGTGCTTGGGGAAAAGTATTCCCCCCATAGTTGAGTTCTCCCGTTTTCACTTTTTGTATGACTTTACTAATTTAATAATAATTTCAGACAACGATTACCTGAGTAAATGCATAAATGTAATTTTCAAACGATGATTTAATTTATTAAGGGAAATAAGCTATCCAAACCAGCCTGGCCCTATGTGTGTAAATCAGCAATCAACTTTGATTTAACTACATTTTCGGGGTTTGGATTCATCACCCAAATCCAGGAGTTATTACTACTAAATCTGAAGCACCGAATTTTAGCAGAACCTGTCTAACAACATGAAGTAGGCTAAAAAAACTATAAAACCATAGTAACCCCATCTAAAAAAATAATAATTATTTGACATTTATCAGCACTATTATTATCCATGCACCTTGCACCTTGGAAGCAGGTGAAGTTGTGACAGAAGCTTTTGGATACATGGGAGGGTTGCAAGACCCCATGAATGTCGAAAGGACATGAAAGCCCTTCATACATTTGATAAAAAAAATATCTTGATCATTGGAAGATGTAAACCTTGCTAATCTGGCATAAAATGACAGAATTTCATAGATTGAGTAAAGTGCCATTAGTCAAACATGCTGAGGAAGTTTGATGGGCTCTGGACGCTAGCAGCTTCACAACCTGACACAACTTCCTGGAAATGACGCCCATAAAGGATTTTAGCCCTCAGTTGGTAAATCCTGAAGGAGAATCTCCAGCCACCATTTCATGACCTTCAGCTGAAGCACACTTGGGTCATTCTGGAGACAGAATGCAACAGATCCACTTCTGAATGCTTAAAAACTCAAACTAAGATGGCCTAGTCCAAACCTGGACTTAAAACACATTGAGCAACTCTAGAAAGAAGAGCGTTGTTGTAAATGCTTGATTCCAGCTGTTGTTGCCCGGGGTGCAACCACCAGTTGTAAGGTTCAAGGGGCAAACACTTTTCACATAGGGGCATGTTGGTTTGAACAGCCTCGTCTCTTAATAAATAAAATAAAACATTTAAAATGCCTTTATACTCAAGTTGTCTTTGACTTTAGAATTTTATTTGAGGATTTAAAACAATTTTTTTCTCTCTAAAAGAAATCTGAGGGCAAAATGAATACATTGCCTCTTTCAAAAGTTTGTTAGATTATGGTATTAATAATTTAAACATGGATAATAGATCTAAACATGGAAGTAGGCCATCCTGTTCAAGCTTTGGTTTAGTTCTTAATAAAAACAATCAAAATGAGTACCTCTGCCGTTTTCTCCTTCCTTGTAGCATCTCTTTCCACCTTCTCCCACCAACTCCTGATCTGCGCTGCCCCAGCTTCCTGCCTCTGATCCCCACGTCTTTTTAATAAATTTTTAATGTCATAATGATTATATGCTATTCCGTCTGCAGGCATCCCGACTGAAGCAGGAAAATCAATGGATTTTCATCCTCTAATGATGGGAGGAAACACCTTTCTTTCTTTCTCTCTCATCCTGGGTGGATGAGATTTTTGGTCGCTCATTCAGTCTAAGGCTCCCTCAGATCATCATGTTGCAGACAGTAATTCCTGCATCCAGTCCCTCCTGATGTTTACCACAGCTGCCGGCGCAGTTGGCTGAACCTCCCTGTTGTTATACATTTCTCTGACTTTGCAGCATGTAATCTCTCAGGTCAGACGGCAGCTTTGGTAGAGGACACCCGCCTGATGGGAAAAGAGCAATGGCGATGTTCCTGAAACATATTTGTCTGCTTTTCAGGTCCAAGATGGGTTTGGACAAAGAACCGGGCTTAATTCATCTGGAAACCAGCATCTCTGAAGGACGTGAGTAATTGAATTCTGAGTTCAGAGCTCTATTTTCCTCATGTCTTTGTGCTCCGTTGGAAGCATTGTGCTAAAGTGGGGAGCATTCGGCGGTTGTTTGGACAATTCTGCTGCAGGATAATGTAAAGGGATGGCAGGAATGGCCGGGTCCAGGGACCCACAGCAACAATGGAGGCAAATGCAGTGCGTCAGTAAAGCTTTCAAAGGCCGGGGGTTTAGCTCAGTGGCGCACATGTAGATTATTTTCATCCATCTTTGAATGATGCTGATATTAAGCAATTGTATTACTTTTATAGAAACAGATTAATTCTGAAACTATTTTTTCAGCACAGAAATAAACCTTATTGAAGTGTGTTGCATTTTGTTCTGAAAAGTGAAATCATGTAGTTATATTATGTACTACTTTTGCTTTGCTCGTCCAATTAGTCCTTAAAAGCGACGGTATCTAAGTCCTGAATGCTTTATGCCAAAGACTCCATGTGGAGAGATCTGTTCCTCACATTTTGATAAAAGCTTGTGGGACTTAAAGCTCACTGGGGTTGCCTGTTGTCTATGGATGCACATATACGACTTTTATGGCTGTGCTGATCACAGGATCTGCAAAAAGGCTAATAACTGCCATTCAACAGGTGGCGGCAAACTGGAAAACAAGAGACAAAAACTACAAAGTTAAACTAATCCTGTGTTGTAATTTAGGTTCCCCAATGGAAATATGGAATAATACCATCTGCTGAATTTGGAGGTTGCCCAGCAATTCCAAATTCAACATCCAATGTGGCTGCCAATAATTTCAAACTTTGTGAAAGATGCATTAACTAAAACTTCAGGCAGTTTGAATCTTATTTAAACATTGGCTCAACATCTTCCTCCTTAGAATGGAAAGAAATTGGTTTGTAATTCTAATAGTGGTTAGCACCATCAGCAGTAGAGAATACCACCATCTTCAGTGCTTTTGAATCCCTGATTCAAGATTTGTCTTGCAAGGCACCGTGAAAGCACCCAGCAATAGACCTCTGAAGAGGACGGCGCGTTATCATCCATTTTACATTCCTGGATCAAGTTAGGGTTGTTAACCAGTCAATACTATTATTTGTACAAACAATTTAAATAAAAAACTAAACACATATACAAGTAGGCTGATCAGATGCTGAAATGCCAGATTGTTATCATCTGCTTAGATGTGTTATATTTCATTTTTGCTGCATCTAATATGGAGCATTTTTAGCCTTTTTAATTGATTAAAAGTGTAAGACGCTACTTTGTGTTTTTTTTCACTGAAATTAAATTATGTTATTATCATTTTAAAACCCCAAACAGTTCTTAATGTTATTGCAAAGATACATAATCAACATGTCACCCCTGATGTTTTTTTTTGTTAAGTCTTTAAGCTTCTTTAAGCTTTGTTTAGTTATTTTTGCGACTATTTTGAAGTTTGTTTGAATTTTGGAAGGAAGTAGTTCTAGAAATTAGGGTTGTCAAAAGTATTGATACTCTGAAAAGTATCGATAATCAATCGCTGTATCCGGATACAATACTAATTTAGCATTGTATCCATACTAAATATTTTCACATACGAGGCAAACGAAGAAGGAAAACCCAAAGATTTTGACAAGCCTGTGAGCAAACAGTGCTTTAAAGTGGCGTCAACAAAGTCAGCAGAAAGCATGTTCCACGTTGAGATACAAAAGGTGAGTTTTTATGCTAAAAATATATATTTAGTATGCCTTTTATTATCTCTCATTTTTTCTATCCCCATGGTATTGAAAATGGTATCGAATATTCTATCGATATCTAGTTTGAAATTTAAGTATGGTTACAAGCCTACTAGGAACGCTGTATTGTGTCATCATAGTGGACTATTAAAGCCTTGTTGCTGGGAAACCTAAAATCCCTTGGTTACTATAGGCTTGTAGAAGCTTTTAGTTTGTTTGGGTGCTGGCATGTTGGGTAGATGACAGATAAAAGAAAGCTTGAGTAGCTGACGATATACGGAACATTTATAAACACTATGGGAATACTGTGGCTGTGTACCCATTCATTTTACCATTTAAAAATGTTAAAATTATCATCTGCCTCATTTGTTCTATTGATGCAAAACTAAAATGGTTACTACACAGTTTGTCAATGGGTGTGGGCTGCATTTAACCATTAACCATCAAGTTCAGTATCTAAAATTCTTTTACTTTTTAAACCTGAACTGGGTAATTTTACACTAAATGTTTTTATTCAGAGTAGAATCCATGTTCACAATATGATATTTAATAATTCAATTCAATTTTATTTATATAGCGCCAAATCATGAAATCTCAAGGCACTTTACAAAATCAAGTTCAATCATATTATACAGATTGGGTCAGATTATACAGATTGGTCAAAATGTCCTATATAAGGAAACCAGTTGATTGCATCAAAGTCCCGACAAGCAGCATTCACTCCTGGGGAACCGTAGAGCCACAGAGAGAGTTGTCTGCATTGTACATGGCTTTGCTGCAATCCCTCATACTGAGCAAGCATGAAGCGACAGTGGGAAGAAAAACCACCCATTAACGGGAAAAAAAAAACCTCCGGCAGAACCGGGCTCAGTATGAACGGTCATCTGCCTCGACCGACTGGGGTTACAGAAGACAGAGCAGAGACACAACAAGAGAGACAAAAAAGCACAGAAGCACACATTGATCTAGTAATCTGTTCTACATTAGATGGTAATAGTCGGTGATCTGTCCTCCCTGGATGATGTCACAGTCAACAGAACGTCAGACCAGGTGTACCTACTATGAAGAAAAAAGAGAGAGAACAAAAAGTTAAAAGCTGAAATGACAACAGTCATTTCAATGTAATGCAATGCAAATCTGGAGAACAGTAGACTGGAGAACAGTAGAAATCAGTAGAGTGAGAAAAGTAGGCCCTGATGTCCTCCAGTAGCCTAAGCCTATAGCAGCAAAACTATAAAGGTAGCTCAGGGTAACATGAGCCACTCTAGTTATAAGCTTTGTCAAAAAGGAAGGTTTTAAGATTAGTCTTAAAAGTAGACAGGGTGTCTGCTTCACGGACCAAAACTGGGAGTTGGTTCCACAGGAGAGGAGCCTGATAGCTAAAGGATCTGCCTCCCATTCTACTTTTAGAGACTCTAGGAACCACCAGCAGACCTGCAGTCTGAGAGCGAAGTGCTCTGTTAGGAACATACGGAGTAATCAGAGCTCTGATATATGATGGAGCTTGATTATTAAGGGCTTTATACGTTAGAAGAAGAATTTTAAATTCTATTCTTGATTTAACAGGAAGCCAATGAAGGGAAGCTAAAATTGGAGAAATATGATCCCTCTTGTTGATTTTCATCAGAACTCTTGCTGCAGCATTTTGGATCAGCTGAAGACTTTGAATTGCATTTTGTGGACTTCCTGATAGTAAAGAATTACAATAGTCCAGCCTTGAAGTAACAAATGCATGGACTAGTTTTTCAGCATCACTCCTGGACAGAATGTTTCTAATTTTGGCGATATTCCGGAGGTGAAAAAAGGAAACTCTGGAAACCTGTTTAATATGGGATTTAAATGACATGTCTTGGTCAAAAATAACACCAAGGTTTTTTACTTTATTACCAGAGGCCAAGTTAATGTCATCCAGATTAAGTGATTGGTTAAGAAGTTTATTTTTTGAGGACTCTGGCCCAAAGATTACAACTTCGGTCTTGTCAGAATTTAGATGCAGGAAATTTAAAGTCATCCAGCTTTTGATGTCATCAAGACATGACTGCAGTCGAAGTAATTGATTGGATTCATCAGGATTTATGGATAGATATAGCTGAGTGTCATCAGCATAACAATGGAAATTAATCCCATGCTGTCTGATAATTTTGCCGATCGGAAGCATATATATAGTAAAGAGAATTGGTCCAAGGACTGAACCCTGTGGTACTCCACAGGTGACCCTAGAGTTTGAGGAAGATTTATTATTAACATGAACAAACTGGAATCTGTCCGACAGATAAGATTTAAACCAGCCTAATGCTTTCCCCTTAATCCCTACAGTATGTTCAAGTCTTTGTAGGAGAATATTGTGATCAACTGTATCAAATGCAGCACTAAGATCTAACAGGACAAGTACAGACACAAGTCCATTATCTGAGGCCATGAGAATATCATTGGTGACCTTCACCAGAGCTGTTTCAGTGCTATGATGAGCTCTGAAGCCTGACTGAAACTCCTCAAGTAGGTCATTGCTTTGTAAATGTTCACAAAGTTGATTAGCAACTACTTTCTCAAGAATTTTAGATAAGAAAAGAAGATTAGATATAGGTCTGTAGTTTACTAGCTCATCTTGATCAAGAGAAGGTTTCTTAAGTAAAGGTTTAATAACAGCTACTTTAAAAACCTGTGGTACATATCCATTTACTAAGGATAGATTAATCATGTCTAAAATAGGACCACTGATCAAAGGGAATACCTCCTTAAACAACTTGGTTGGGATTGGGTCTAACATACAGGTAGAAGGTTTAGATGAAGCTAAGATTTTAGATAGCTCAGAAAGCTCTACTGCTTCTAAACAGTTCAGGCACAGCGCAGGTTCTAAAGATTCCTCCAATGCTGCCTTACTCACTGGGGATGAGGTAATCATGTTTGGGAGGATGCCAATTATTTTATTTTTAATGGCATCAATTTTATTTATGAAGAATCCCATAAAATCATTACTACTAAGAGCTAAGGGAATGGATGGATCAACAGAGCTGCAGCTCTGAGTAAGTTTGGCAACTGTACTAAAGAGAAATCTAGGATTATTTTTATTCTCTTCAATTAATGATGAAAAATATGCTGCTCTAACTCTGCGAAGGGTCTTGTTATACAACAATAGACTGTCCCTCCAGATTAAGTAGGATTCCTCTTGGTGTGTAGAGCGCCATTTTCTCTCCAATTTCCTAACATTGTGCTTCAAGGAACGCAGCTCTGAATTAAACCAGGGAGCCAGCTTCCTGTGAATTATCACCTTCTTTTTCAAGGGAGCTACATTATCTAATGCAGAACGCAATGAGGAAGTCACACTGTTAGCAAATGTATCTATTTGTGAATGGGAAGAAACAGCATTGCTGCCATCTACAGGGCATTTCTGCAATACTGAGGATATTAAGAGGGGGACAGACTCTTTAAGTTTTGATACAGCATTATCCGATAAAGATCTACTATAATGGAACCCTCTTTTGGGGGTGGAGAAATCGGTTACATCTATTCTATTGGTGAAAATACCATAATCTAAGCGTTTTGACATGTCTTTTAGCACCAGGACAACATATGGGCTGGTCAAAGCTGCACTGGGTTGTTCTACAACAAGTATTTATTATTTAAAAGGCAGATAAACAGAATAAAGTGGATTATGATTTTCTCATTTAATGGAGTCAGTGCTGCGTGTTATGCCATGTCAAGAGCAGGATGCTTCTCTAAAGTCTTAAGGTGCATTCACACAGAATGCGAACGAGACGTTTGAAGCTAGCGATTTACATGCTATTCTTATATAAAGCACTTTCAGGAGCAGATTAACGGTCTGCGATGCGGAGGATTTGTTTAGAGCGATGCGACCAGCACAAAATGGGCGAACAGACCCAAGCAAAACTGAGAAGAGCAAAAGGAAATTTCACTCGAGTTCGATTATCTGAACTTTTCAGTCAATTCACATTAAGTGTTCTCCTTGTTCATTTATTTGAGCAGAAAAAATGTTTAAATTTATGTTTACATTTAAATTTTTAAATGTTACATATTTAGACAGTACAATTAGGCTGTAGTTATTTCGAGCAATGATGGATTTAGTTCCGGTGAGGGGGATGTGGCAGCAGGCCCTCATACTCAGTCCAGACGGAAGTAGGCTACCGCTGGAAGCGAGTGTTATCCGCGCAGCTACAGGTGGTATTACTCTCTGAACCGGTGCATCTCTGGAGGACCTGGAGGCACCGATGTGGTTGTTCAGCTGTCCACGTTACATACGGCACCATAACTCGCTCCGTAAAATCCATCTCTCCTGCTCCGTTAGTGGAACAAACAAGAGGACCCGGAAAGTGGGTAGACGCTCTTCCTATTTGATGATACGGTGAAGCGGTCTGGGGAAAGTGGCTGCCTATTTTTATTACGGATTGTTTGCAAGAAAGAGACAAAATGCCAAGCGACCAACGGCAGGCGATCCGGGTGAATCGGTGTGAGCGTAGCCTACCATTAGCCTTTGTTCATATCAATAATTAACAACATATCTGCTGTGTTTTTGAAGATTAGGTGAGCTTAAATTCATAGAATCAGATTCTGTGGGCTCGATGTCTTTGGTCTTTTCTGCGATAAAATTCCAAACTGGTTCACAGATTGTTTGGTCGGCAGAAACCAAGTAAACACGCAGAAAAGCAGCTCCTACTGTAGCAGAGTCATCTAATTTATTGTGAACAGCATTTCTGCTATGAGCTGCCATCAGCAAGAATCAGAATGAGCAAGTGGGATCCAAGAGCAATCAGCAAAGGGGACACGTTATTACCTGAGAGTGAGAGCATTTGTGAGGAACGTAACTTCTGGAATGAAAGGCACGCTGTAGGAGACAAAGCGCATAAAACACAACATCTAGAATAGAAAAGATCACAAACAAGACAGAAACAAAGCTGCAATGAGTAGCTTGCAGAAACACAAGGAAGATTAAAATGGAACTATCTAAACCAAAACATGACCGGAAATTAAAGAAACATGTCCCCGTATAATTAAAATGTACAGACACATGTGCATCAGTCTAAGGGACCGGTGTTGGTCGAGGAGTTTGCAGGAAAACTCAGAGAGAGAATCTGTGTTTTAACTCAAGTAGAAAAGTATGAAACAAGCTTCTCTGAGGAGATACCAGCTCCTAGATGTGTTTGAGATCCGACCTGCTGGTTCAGATTTTGTCCAATCTTGATTTTTACCTTTCCAAGGAGTAAAACAAACGCATCACGTTCCCAAGAAAAAGTCGCACACACTAATAATTTGTTTCAACGTGAATTTGCTGCGGCTTCCTTCAAGCAGAGGCATTGATTTTCCACCACAGCCTTGAAGAGATCATGGGAGAGGCGAACCAATGTGACGATTTTCTCCAGCACATCCAAGGGATACGCCATGGTGGCCAACCTATGTGAGGAAAGGGCGTCACTGTTTCACAATTTGAGCCCAATGAATCTTTGCTCATGGAGCACGGCTATGCCGTCAGGGAAAGAGAAATTCACTGATGGAATACCTGGTCGTTCAGTAGCTTCAGATTGTCGCCTGACCTCGTTCTTCGGACACGCAACATCGCTGAACCAAGACCTGACCAACCGCAGCGACCCCGGATCATAACACTGCCCCCACAGGCTGGTTCTGTAGGCACTAGACCTGATGGATGCATCACCTCCTCTGCCTCTCTGCCTATCGCCACTATCTCCAGCAGCCATTGGGTGAGAGGCGGGGTACTTCCTGGACAGGTCGCCACTCCATCACACGGGAGACAAAAAGGCACGGCCACACTCACGACTAAGATACCAATGAACCTAAACGTCTTGTTTTTGGACCATGGGAGGAATCCAGAGTTCCTGGAGAGAATCCATGTGTGCACTGGGGGAACATGCAGACTCCACGCAGGATTTGAACCCAGGACCTTCTTGTTGCTTGGCAACAGTGCTACCAACTGTGCCAGGGTGCAGTCCATGACCTACCAGTGAAGGAAAAATAAATAAATAAATTGGTCTATTTGTCAGTTTTTCATGTTGCTTCCAAAATTCCATCTTTTTGTTGTTGTTTGAGGCGGATGTGACAGAGGTAAGCCAATCAAAAGCACGCCCTACACAGTGTTACAGTCACACAGCCAGACACCCTCGCCATTGATCATGCTTGTATGGAGGGAGCCGACACATTTCTGGCAGAGGCCAGCGTTGCGGGACAGGCTGTGCGGCCACAGAGCCGTGATTGAAGGGAAAGAAAGCAATCGGCCTCTCGGTTCATCTGTCACCCCCTCCTCTCTCACCAGGGCCACTTTACTGACACGAGTGATGCATGGGGCCAAAAGAGAGCACTTAGCTGTGGGTGAAGGCTGCCTTTCTTCATTGGCTAAAACCATATCTGAAGCCACAGCCTGACATTTGTGCTTGTCTCTGTGTGTGTCTGTGTGTGTGCGGGAGCAGAGGCGCTGTATGTCACCTGCAAGCTGCAGAACTGCACAGACGCCAACAAGGGCAAACCATTCCCCGGATACATTGACCCCAATTCCCTGGTGGTGCAGGATGAGTATGTGTTTGTCCAGGTTAGTAATCGTCCAGATTGCACGGTGAAAAATGTTAGAGAACAGCGTGTGGTTTTGGGAGATCTACCAAGGGCATGTTTAGTTATGTTCTGTTGTTTGGTGTTAGAAAGTGTTGTTTTTCATATTTCTGTCTGAAGGTGTCCACTGCAGGGAGGCCGGTCTACTACGTTTCTGCAAAACGAGACGTCTTTACCCCAATGAAGCTGCCAAAGTACACCCTGCCCAAGGTAACAAAGGACCAGAGTTCATTACAGCATGGCTAAAACCAATGAACAGATGCTCCTGAGACCTTGACCATTAAAAAGCAATTACACACAATCCTAGAAAGTGTAAGAATAACAAAAAAATCAGCAGTAATGCTGCAGTTTTATTGAAGTTTGCAGATTTAAAAAGACGGATAAAACAGCTTAAGGCTCGTTTTGGATTCAGCGCCGGCTCCCTGTGACGGTCTCTTTGGTGTTTCCGGGAAAATCAAGGCCAAAAGTATCTCACAGTGTTTCCAGAATTGTTATTCGGCTCTGGTTCGCGTGTGCATGACCTCGCTTATCACGTCTCCACTGACAATTAAACATGTTTTATTCAATCAGGCCCCATACGCCCGGGTTGCTGCAGGCTGGCTGCAAGGTATTATTGGCACAGTCGGAGGTAGATGAAGCACACAACCAAACAGCACGAACCCGGCTGAATAGTTTCTGCCCAATAACTCTTACCAACTGGTAATGATTGCTGCATCCTCTTAGTTAAAACACAGACGGCAGAACTGTTCAGATGACTGTGATTAACCCCAGCAGGAGCACAGGAACAATAAGTATAATATCAAAGTCTTTACATTTATAATTGGAACGGAATGAACCCTGAGTTTGATTGAAGGAGCAAATTAAAGCCCAGCAGAGCTGCACTCATGCTCGGTGCTTTTTGTTGTTGAATTTCCAGATGAATGTTAAAACCCTCATCAGCATAATTTATTTAAGGTTCAAGTAAAAACTGTGCAGGTTCTTTGAATAAATGTACAAAAAAAGCAGAAAAAGGAGGGTCTGTGTTTTTGGATTATTTCAAATTTGATCAATTTCACTTCATTTATGTCCAGGTTTAGAAAAGTATGGAGAAATAGACTTTTATCTGGTATACCATTATTAAAAGTTGCATCCATCCATCCATCCATCCATCCATCCATCCATCCAGGAAGTTGAATCCATCATCTGAACATGGATGGATCACTGCAGACCAGGAGAGGAGAGCTTTAACCAGAGAGGCAGCCAAGAGGCCCATGGTGGCTCTGGAGGAGCTGAATTATTATCAATGCTCAATTAAAATGTCCACCAAACATTTTATTCCATAGGTTAATGTATCAAAAGAATTCTAATGTTAGAAATCACAAATATAAATTGCGGTCTTCTGATCTTTGTCCCAGGAACTGCACGTGATCAGCACTGATGAAAACCGCGTGGTGGCCGCCGTTCAGGAGTGGAACCAGAACGAAACCTACAACCTGTACGTGTCGGACACTTCGGGAGTCTTCTACACGCTGGCTCTGGAGAACGTGGTCAGCAGCATGGGCCTCGAGGGCAACGTCATGGTGGACCTCTACGAGGTAAGCAGACACCAACCGGACCGGTCACCCAGGCAGAGCAGCAGAGTTTGGTTTTCATTCCAGCACCTCGTTTTTGATTTAAGTGGGAGGTGTAGGTTAAAAGCAGCTGGCCTGTAGCTTTATTAAAAGTCTGATCAGCGAATCAGAGCTTGAAGGCAGAGAAGATGAAATATAGCAGCTTTTTAAGTGTTAGAAAGGAGATTTCCTCTGAAGGTGCTTCAAAGTTTCCACATCAGCAGGAGAGGGAATTCTTCCTGGAATATACTTTTTCCTGAAGCTAAGATAATAAACAGCAATGCTATATGAAACCTATCTAATCTTTATGATTTTATGAAAATGATTTGACCACCTGCCATTATATGAAACTTTATCTGTGGATCTGGTAATTAAGCCTGCATCGATGCAGCTCATGTCTTCCTGCGGCCGCGCAGATAGAATTGAATCCGCCGCCCTGATTGGGGTCGCCACCCACGACGCAAGTTATGCTAAATCTCCACTCGGAGGGAGACTGAAGTATCTGCCAATTACCAAAGTGGAGTTTCATGGGCTGATGCAAGCGTCAGCGACTGGGTTCAGCCCGGCTGCGGCGCCCCGCGGGCCTCCAGTGGGGAGTCAGATTCATTTAAGGCACACATTGATTACCCACAAGTCTCCAGACGGTCGATCATTTACCACTCAGCATTTGTTGCTGTGTTTGGTTTTGTTAGGAATACAGAGCAGGTCTGTGAGTGGGCTGCAATCAAGCCGAGGCGTCCGATTTGCTTTGCAGTGAGCTGTATTTATTTATCTGCTTTATAGTAACTTTAAACAGAAGCTGAAAGCAGATATTTACATGCGCTGTGTCCTAAAACACAGTCAGTCTGATTTTTTGTTTTAGTTAAATTAGGATTATTAGGACAATGTATTCACTGAATCCCAGACTAATGAGAGAGACAGACTTTCCCAAAACAATTTGATTCCCTCCTTAGATTTAACATACACTTCTGTAGTCTTTGGGAGAATTGCCTTTAAACCTAACAACTTTGATCAAATATGTTGGGTTTCCTCCCAGAAGGTTCTCACAGCAGTCCAGTAATATTTCGTCCTGACAGAACCGCTGGAACCAGTTGTTAGGCCTCCTTGCTCACATACCTTTTCATATTGTTCTTTGCTCATGATACCATCGATTCGTAAAGTCCATCCAGCAACAGAACGCAGCCACAGCAAGTTGGTGCGTTTTAAAGTTGAGTTTGGATTACAAGCTCCCGCTTTCCTCTAAAGGTAACGATGCTCAAACGTTTTCATTTTATTAATATCCACTACACAGCACGTCTCCAAAAGCTAAGGTCTTTCTCCCTGAGTGAATTTACAAACTTTTATGCTGTTTTTGACGTAATTCCTTCCTCCTATGGCCTTTCAGTCCAGGCTGGTTTCAATATAGAGAATTACCCTCTAATACCAGCATCCCTACAAGGTCTTGAGCTTTGATTCTGGAGTTTATTTGCCTATTTTGGACCAAAACGCTTTAATGTCTGGGAGACAGAAGTCACCTCTCTCCTGAATATTAGATGGCTGGACATTCCCAGGCTGTTTATACTTGTAGGTAATTGCTTAAGCAGATAAAACAAGGTATTTTAGGAACATCCTGGCATTTTCCTTAGACATTTAAATCCGCCTATCAGGTCATGACATGGTTATTTAGGCTTTTCCAAATTGGCAATGGTAATGGTAATGTGTTCCAAATTCGGTCTTTGAAACCTGAAATAATTTCGGGAATCTTAACTAACCTAAAGTATGAAAGTTTAAGTGTTAAAATGTGTCTTTTATGCAGTTATACGTAAATATCTGGCCTGATGATTTTCTGTGGACATCAGAGATCTGCCTGTTTCACTCGAACCTGTTTTCTGTGTAATTTCCCAGGTTGCAGGAATAAAAGGGATGTTTCTCGCCAACAAAAAGACAGACAACCAAGTAAAGACGTACATCACTTACAACCGCGGCAGAGACTGGAGGTTGCTGCAGGCCCCAAGCAGAGACCTGCGAGGCAACAGTATCCACTGCGTGCTGGTGAGCGCTCCTGCGTTTCTCTTTTTCAGCCTGTGTGTGCGCGTCCATCTGACAGACAGAAGCCGACTGATCCCAGCAGCAACGTGAGTCCGAGCTCAGAGAGAGCAGCAGCCGTCAAAGCTGAGTGCTCCGAGGCGGCTGTGCTGAAAGGTCAGCCGTTCTGATTCAGTCCAATAAGCTGACCTCCCATTTAAGAAACGGGAAGAAGAGGAGGTGTCACGCGGAGAAGCACGCTCCTCTTCTTCATCTGTCTGTCTCTCTGAGAGCTGCCGAAAGTCGGGGCAACTCGTAGTTCACTTGAGATTTCACTCAGACGCTAAAGTTCAACAATCAAAGCAAACAGTTCGCCTCGTCCCAAACATTCCCCTACATCTCCTCCCAACCTGAGACCAAGACCAGAAATAATCACTTCAAAAAACAAAACAAACCAATTAGGTATTCTGTGGCATTTTTCCCCTTCTTCTCGTATTATGCAGTCATTTGTCAGCAAATGTCAGAGTTTTAATAAACCTCCAAACAGCCCGTCACAACATGGCCTCCTCCACTGGCATTTCGCCGCCTCGTAATGAGAATTGTGTCGGTAAAGGTTAACCCAATCAAAATTAATGGTGAGGCCGGCCAATGGGGAGGCCGTGTCTGCGATGGAGCTTATGACTTGGGAGGGTTGCGGATCCGAGTCGATGCAGCAGCCGAGGCGTTCGCCCGTGTCTCTCAGTGATCCCGCCGGCTCGGCCCGAAGGTTTGGCTAATTGAGATTTTGATTTCTCCCTCTGCAGCCGTACTGCTCATTACATCTCCATCTTCACGTGTCTGCCAATCCCTACACATCTGGAAACATCGCCAGCAGGGAGTCGGCGCCGGGGATCATTGTCGCCTCAGGTGGGTGTGAGGAAGTCTGCTTCCCCTCACAGCGCTGAAGGTCTGTCGACTTTCTGGATTCTCTGCATTTAAACCCATTAGAGCGATCCGCTAATTATTTACTGACCTCTTTCAACAGTGTTCAGAAGAGTTTTTTATTATTTAAGCTATAGTTTGTAGCCTAAAATTCTAATAAATTGAATTTGGAGCATCAAACTAATGACTTTGAGGCTCTTCCTGCATGTCAGATCTTTTTTGTTTTCTGCGGATTGTGGATGCTTAAAGTGGGAACATTCACTACATGTAGAAGAAAACTCTGCGGTCAGATTTTCTCTGAGTGTTCATACTCTTTGAACCTGTTCACATGTTTTTTAACAACCACAAACCTCAATGCATTTTAGCGGGGTTTATGTGATACTTCGACACATTGTTTAGCTGAGGAGGAAAATCATATAAGGTGTTCTTTACCATTAAAAATATGTTTTGTGTGTGAGCACTTTTCACTGCACTGGCAGCTACCAGGCGTCCTGAGTTTGTCTCTACCAGCTTTAAACATCTACAGATGGATTTTTTGGTCCATTCCTTTTTGCAAAAATTCTCAAACCCAGTCAAACTGGATGGCAAATTCTTAATTTAATGTATGTCTGGACTTTGACTGGACCATTTCAGTTTTATTCCACTCTACAATAAAATACTACTTGGTTTTGCTATGGTTTTCGGTTTAATTTGCATGTTATCTAACCCAGAACAAGGCCTTCTTGGGCCATAATATAAAGCTTTGACCTCTACACTACTCCAGACATTTGAATTGAGAAAGCTTTCTGGATGGGAAGCGAAACGTCTTCAAACTTTGGAAAAAAGTCCAGTTGTTTTGTTTTTTAACTTTTTTGGAATGACCATGACCTGGATGACTGAGAATCTTTACCAGCATACCTGGTTTTGTATAAAACGCTTTGAGTTTTGTGATCAGAATCAGACAAAATGTGAGAAAGTTTAAGGGGAGTGAACACTTTTGTCTCAGCACAGGTACTCAGCTGTTAGCAGTTGTTTCCTTTTACCGCCTCCTCTTGCTGCTGGTGAACTGGAGTCAGTAATATAAAACCATAAAGCATCAAGAACAAAGACCGGCCCTATAGCATGAAGAAGAAAAGACAAATGGAGGAATATGACATCAGCTGCCTTCCAGGTGGATTCACACCTTGGTGATATTTACTCCCATATGGACCGACACTGTCAATAACTCATCAGCACACACCTCAGGTGTCTGCAGAAGGCCAAGCTCGCACTCCAAGCGTGAAGCAGTGAATTAAACAGCTCTCAGTGCAGCAATCGACCCGCTTGGTCTGAGCCGTCATTATTCCAGCTGCGGTCATGGAGGAGGAAAATAACTGTAAAATAATTTCTAGCTCTCCATCCGGAGATCTAATTTTAGAACATTTTCAGTCATCATGATCACATTTCCATTGATACAGTCTACTGAGTGTATGGACCACGTGAGGGAGTGGAAGAAGTCTGAGTCATAAAGCGCCAATCTGTCCGCTGTAAACTGACACTCAACGGCGGCGGGGATTGTTATTATCCTCATTGTGCTTCAAAATGAGATAGAAAAGGATGCAGATAACCTGAAAATCAGCCTTTGATGGTCTCTTTCCATAGGTCACCGTTCTCAATGTGGAGGCGGAAACTGCATCAGATTTGTGACTTTCAGCCGTTGTGTGCAACTCTCATGGAGAGTTCATTCCTGGGGAACAATCATGCCACCTGGCACCAATTACAGGCTGAATTAAAGCATTTGCAGCCTTTTGCACTGGATTAAGAAAGCTTGTCTTAATGTGGTCCAAAGTGCTGAAAGATGAATACAGTAATCATGATTTATTGGTTAATTTGGGACATTTTGTGCAGATGTCACAGTGCTGCGTAGCTCTGTTGAAGCACCGTAATTACAACCGCGGTCTGCAGCTGTTAAGTAGATCATTGCTGGCTGGAATTATCGGTGTATAAAAGTTAGATTTGATCTCAAACAGGCTTTGTTTCCTGTGTACACACCCTGCTGCTCCCATCATTGTGTGAATCTCGTCTGCAGGCTCCATCGGCGCCGAGCTGACCACCAGCAATGTCAGCGTGTTCATCACCTCTGATGCAGGAAACACGTGGAGACAGGTGAGTGCTCTTTCTGCTGCTGGAATGTCATGCTCCTGAAATGTACCCTGTGAAGTAATTCCAGTTTACCCATGACATGTGGAAGTGTAAAACAATATGACACCCCTTCTGTTGGGAATGAAGTCTTTGATTTTTCCTTCTGAAGGACGTTCAGATGTTTTTTGGAATCTACAAGCCTCTCAGAGACATCTCCCCGTGGCAGCAGCTGACTGACATTTGGTTCGCTTTTGTTTTGCCAACCTTACAAGCTACCTGTCTTCTTTCAGCTGACGTTGAGTTACCAGACACTGAAGACATTATTACTGGGTAGAACATATTCCAACCTCTTTTTGTTAGGATGTTACATGCTCTGACTCTTTGTGTCGGTCTATCTCATAGTAGTTTCTCTCTTGAGTCTCTTTAGCTGGCTCTGACTTTGTAAAAGCTAAACAAGCTTAAATATATAATTTTTTTTCACATGTTCTGTCTTGGTATTTCAGGTATACCATATGCCATACCAAGCTGGTTCCCTACAAGTGGCAGTTCTGCTTATAAACGTGACTTCTCAAGATATTTTCCTAATTATGTGATTGACATTAAGAAATCAAGAGCGCTTCTGGCATCAAGGTAGACGGGCAGCACTGATGGAAAACCTGTTTCTTTCTGACTTTCAGCCATCGGATGTATATGAATGAGGGTGTGTGTGTAGTCTGTCAGAGTGTCAGTGAGGGAGGATTGCAATGAAGTACAGAAGCAGCAGTCCCCATGCCAAAGAGGCACAGGGAGAGATGAAGGGGAACAAACCCACAGGTTCAGCACCGGCCAACACAGGCCATGCCCAGAGCAGAGTACCCTGGCAGCAGAGAACCCACAGTCAACCCAACACATCCTGGAGAGCCGAAGTCCTGGTCTTGGTGAAAACACGAACAGCAGCGTTCTGGATCAGCTGCTGTTGTCTGGTTGATTTTTCTGGCAGACCTGTGAAAACACCGTTGCAGTGATCAATGCGACTAAAGACAAACACATGGATGAGTTTCTCTAGATCTGGTTGGGACATCAGTCCTTTAGTCCTGGAAATGTTCTCCAGGTGGTAGAACGCTGACTTTGTGACGTCTTTATGTGTCCTTGAAGGTTCAGGTCTGAGTCCATCACTACACCCAGATTTCAGACCTGATCACCAGTTTGTAGCTGTAATAACTGAAGCTGCTGCTGACTCTGGTTTGTTCCTCTTTAGGTCCAAAGATAATAACTTCAGTTTAGTTTCTGTTCAGTTGGAGAAAGTTTTGGCACCCCCATGCATTGATTGTTCTAAGCATCCGTTCAGGTCATGGATGGCTTAGAGTCACCTGGTGACATCATAATGTAGAGCTGAGTATCATCTGCATAGTTATGGTAACTAATCTTGTTTCTTGTTATAACCTCAGCTAGTGGGAGCTTATAGATATAAAATAGAAGGGTTCCCAGGACTGAACCTTGGCGAACCCCACATGTGCCTTTTGTCCACTCTGATGAGAAGTTACCTGTTGGCATAAAGAAGTCTCTGTTCTTTAGGGAGGATTTAAACCAACTGAGTTCTGTGCCAGAGAGTCTGACCCATTTCTCCAGTCGCTTTACTAATATTTCATGGTCAACAGGGTGAAATGCTGCGCTGAGGTCCAACAGAACCAGCACTCTGGTTCTTCCACAGTTTGTATTTATGTGGATGTCATTGAACACTTTGACGAGGACGGTCTCAGTAATGTGGTGAGAAAACCTGACTGGAAAACATCAAAGCGGTCGGTCATTGTGAGGAAACTATTTAACTGTTGAAACAGCTTTATCAATAAGTTTACTGATAAATGGCAGGTTGGTGATTGGTCTGTGATTCTGCAGATGTGATTTGTCCACATTGCTCTTCTTATCAGTGGTTTAATAACTGATGAGAGAATTTACTATTTGGATCAGGTCAGATGCAATGACAAGCTGGACTTTTTAAGGAAGGTCATAGGTAGAGTCTGAGGCGTTGCAGGCCCCAAACCACACAGAGATGCAGCTAGTCAGTAGGAAGTGGTGAGGATGGGAGGGGGAGGTTTACACTCTTCATCTTACGCAGAAAGCACAGACTCTGCTGTGCTCTCTTCTCAGAGTGTAGATGGTGTGGAGGGACCAGATCAAAGTATCTGTATCCCTAGGAATTTGATGCTGCTTACTTGCTCCACTGTGGCGTTGTTGATGAGGAGGGGTGTGTGACTTAGCTGATTTTTCCTGAAGTCAACTATCTATTTTGTTCTGTTGATGCTCAGGATCAGATTGTTTTTTGTCACACTAGTCCAGGTGTTTCACCTCCTCCCTGTAGGCCAGGTCGTTGTTGTTCCGGATGAGACCCACCACTGGCATGTTGTTCACATGATTAATGATGTGGTTTGTACTGAAAATGGCCCAGCGTTTTTGAAGAGCAGTGGGCTCAGGACGCAGCCCTGGGGGGAGCTGGGGATGACACTGGAGGTGCTTCAGCCAACCTGGGGAGACTGGGATCTGTCTGTGAGGAAATCCAGCAGCCAGCCACACTGGGGGGTGTTGATTCCAGGTGCTGGGGAATGATTTTGCTGAATGCTGAGTCCAGAAACAGGGTGTTGTTCTCCTCCAGATATTCCAGGATTAGATGGAGTGCAGAGGAGATGACCTCCTCTGTGGAGCGGTTGGAACGGTGAGCACACTGGAGTGGATCAAATCTCTGCATCTAAATTCTGACAAGACCGAAGTTGTAATCTTTGGACCAGAGTCCTCAAAAAATAAACTTCTTAACCAATCACTTAATCTGGATGGCATTAACTTGGCCTCTGGTAGTAAAGTAAAAAATCTTGGTGTTATTTTTGACCAATACATGTCATTTAAATCCCATATTAAACAGGTTTCAAGAGTTTCCTTTTTTCACCTCCGGAATATCGCCAAATCTAGAAACATTCTGTCCAGGAGTGATGCTGAAAAACTAGTCCATGCATTTGTTACTTCAAGGCTGGACTATTGTAATTCTTTACTATCAGGAAGTCCACAAAATGCAGTTCAAAGTCTTCAGCTGATCCAAAATGCTGCAGCAAGAGTTCTGATGAAAATCAACAAGAGGGATCATATTTCTCCTATTTTAGCTTCCCTTCATTGGCTTCCTGTTAAATCAAGAATAGAATTTAAAATTCTTCTTCTAACGTATAAAGCCCTTAATAATCAAGCTCCATCATATATCAGAGCTCTGATTACCCCGTATGTTCCTAACAGAGCACTTCGCTCTCAGACTGCAGGTCTGCTGGTGGTTCCTAGAGTCTCTAAAAGTAGAATGGGAGGCAGATCCTTTAGCTATCAGGCTCCTCTCCTGTGGAACCAACTCCCAGTTTTGGTCCGTGAGGCAGACACCCTGTCTACTTTTAAGACTAATCTTAAAACTTTCCTTTTTGACAAAGCTTATAATTAGAGTGGCTAATGTTACTCTGAGCTACCTTTATAGTTTTACTGCTATAGGCTTAGGCTACTGGAGGACATCAGGATCTAATTTTCTTACTCTACTGAGTTCTACTGTTCTTCAATTATGCATTACGTGTTGTCATTTCTGCTTTAACTTTCTGTTCTCTCTGTTTTATCTTCATAGTAGGTACACCTGGTCTGGCGTTCTGTTAACTGTGAAATCATCCAGAGAAGACGGCTCACCACTATTACCATCTAATGTAGAACAGATTACTAGATCAATGTGTGCTTCTGTGCTTTTTGTCTCTCTTGTTGTGTCTCTGCTCTGTCTTCTGTAACCTCCAGTCGGTCGAGGCAGATGACCGTTCATACTGAGCCCGGTTCTGCTAGAGGTTTTTCCTTCCCGCTAACGGGTGTTTTTTCTTCCCACTGTCGCTTTATGCTTGCTCAGTATGAGGGATTGCTGCAAAGCCATGTACAATGCAGACGACTCTCCCTGTAGCTCTACGCTTCTCCAGGAGTGAATGCTGCTTGTCGGGACTTTGATGCAATCAACTGGTTTCCTTATATAGGAACATTTTTGACCAATCTGTATAATCTGACCCAATCTGTATAATATGATTGAATTTGACTTTGTAAAGTGCCTTGAGATGAAATGTTTCATGAATTGGCGCTATATAAATAAAATATAATTGAGATTGAATTGAGGACATGAGCCAGCTGGTCAGCAGAGTCTTTGACACCCGTTCTAGTTCGTTGTCGGGGCCCGCTGCTTTCTGTGCATTGAGTCTTCTTAACGTTCTCAGCTGTCTCAAGTGTGAGTGCCGGTTCATCTGCGTGAGGAGTAGATATCCTCACAGGTTAGAGGAGCCTTGTAGTCTGTGATGGTTTGGATGCCTTGCCACATGTGTGTGTTTTTTTCGGGTCGTGGAAGAATCCCTGGATTTTCTGACTGTAGGAATGCTTTGCTGCCTATGGCACTTTAAAAGGCACCTATGGGCTTTTATGGCACTGTTCAGATCGGCTGATTAGAGTGTCTCTCTGTCCCCACACTTGAACGCTGCAATTCTTGTCCTTGGCATTGTGCGTATCTCAGTGGTTATCCAGGGTTTCTGATTTGCCCCTGTGCCGCAGATCTTGGTGCCAGAGACATCCCCTACACCGGTGTATTGGTCTTCCATTGAACCACATTTTTAGACATACCAATGCCAAATAAAGCTGACTTTGTGTTTGACTGACCTATCCTGAAATTTACCGAAAACATTACTGATTAAAACCAAAGGGAAATCTCCAGTTTCCAGTGGTAAAGTTTAATATTGGTAAATGGCTTGTACTTGTATAGCGCTTTAACTAGTCTTGACGACCTCCAAAGCGCTTTACACTACAGTCTTTGTCATTCACCCATTCACACCCTGACGGTGGTGAGCTATAAGTAGCTACAGCTGCCCTGGGGCAGGCTGACATACAACGGCGCCACCAGGGCCTCTGACCACTGCCAGCAGGCAATGCGGGTGAAGTGTCTTGCCCAAGGACACAACGACAGAGACAGTCAGAGCAGGGAATCGAACCGGCAACCTGCCAATTGCAAGAACCCCCTAACCTCTGTGCCACCGTCGCCCACATATTGACTTCTATTAATTGCTGCAGCAGATACTATGTTCTGAAAGTCATTTTCCAGGTATGAATCTAAAGCTACTTGCCATATTGCACAATAAAAAGTGATGAATTGTCACTTTCTCAGTGAACACATCTGCCTCTTCACTCAGGATTTATTTTCCAAGTCTTGACAGACCAGACTGTCTTTTAATATGAGTGAATTAATCATTCCTTTTATGCATCTATTCCACACATACATTAACTCAACATGAGCCTTGGGGGCAGGTTTCTTTAGATTATATATGTTTCCAAATAAGGGGAAGTGTTAAGAGTTACTTCTACTTAAAATCCAATTTTTTTGGTTTATTTGTATACAGTCATATGAATAAACATGATAACATCAATAATAAATAAAATAATTTGTAACATTTAATAAAACAAGAAATTCATGGTAAAAGAAAATTAGGGCAGCCCACATTTATTCCCACATAAAACAGCTTAAGTCACAAACAGACATATCACATCAGTTGCACATGATGACAATATCATTACTCAGCATTTTGCCCCAGTTTTATATCAGTCGTTGAACTGAAAGGAAAATACTCGACAAGTGGAGGACAGTCTGAGGATAGACACCCAAACAGTTTCACCCCGAGAGCAGACTGCATGATGCTAAAAGAAATCACTTAAAACCCTCAACATCTGGTCTCTAGGAAACCACACAGGCACGGCAAATGTATTTATAAAAAGCACTTTTCAGTAGCAGACGCATGAATCTATATTTGAGATATTCGGACACAAGAACACAGGACAAGTTTTGTTTAAACCAAACTTCCATTCCAGACTGGTTGGGAGTTATAAAATGAAAAGAAAAAACTTCCTCAGAACCTCAGATGGAGTTGTTTAAATTAGATTCAGTATGGGCTGTACCTCTGTCTTCCATGTGATGAAATGTTCCTTAGAGAGAGAACTAGAATCTGGTTGGTCACTGCAGTCGGCCACTATAAGCTAAAAGCTTTCTGAAAGCTATCTGAAATGTTTAGTTAAATGAATGCATCATAGTTCAGTGCTAACAAATGTTGCTAACATTTTAACTCTTTTGCTCTGGTTTGTTGCTGCAAGAAAAAGTCTTAAACCTTTTATTAAGTAATGTGGTCTATCCATTAAGGCAGCTACAATCGAGAGCTACATTTTAGCAGTGCTGATCAGCAGCTGCTAGAAAAAGATTTTTCTAGTTTTGATCTTTTATTTCTCATCTTGGATAGTGTTTATATCAAGTAAAACATAATTAAATTGTCCAAATACCACCTCACAGGCAATTATTTTGAAACAGATCTTAATTCACCGTAAATGATCTATCCAGCATTCCTCACTAGGTTTACATGTCTGTGAAACACTTTCAACATCTTTTTTCAATTTACAACAATTTTAGCCTTGACTGCTATGAACAACTGTGGATTTTCTAGACTTAAAGTTTTAAGTAAGAAAGGAATTGTGGTTTCAAATTAAACAGGTTCTCTTTCAGCTCCAAAACAGATGAAACCAGAAAGGAAATAAAATAACTATTTATAAAACCAAACCCACTAATTTGTGGGTCGTCATTTCTGACTGACAGGAGCTTTTCTGTGCATGCCAACCATGTAGTGTCTGACCGTACCAAGCTACTATGTGGACTACCTCAGGGCTCTGTCCTAGGACCTACTTTGTTCCTGATTTATGTGATTCCCTTTAGGTAGGATTACCCAGCAGGCCAAAAATTTAACTCTCTAATCGAATGTTTGTGCCAAATAAAGCAGTGGCTAAGTGAAAATAGTCTACAACTAAACTCAGAAAACACTGAGACGCTCATTATTCCCCCAGACAAAGCTATGCCTGGCATTAAGCAGCACTTGGGTGACTTAAACCAGGCGACAGAACACAGTCTGAGAAACCAAGGAGTTGTATTTGCTGAGACAATGCCCTGGAGCATCAAACAAAACAACAGTTAGAAAAACAGTTCCTTTCAACTGCGTAACATCGCAAAACTCAGAAATTCAGTTTCAAAAAAACGACCTTGAGATGCTGATCCATGCATTTGTGTCTTCATGTTTGGACTATTGCAACAGCCTGTTCACTTGTCTGAACTAAACAGTGCTAGCTCGATTGCAGCTAGTGCAAAATTCAGGATGTTGACAGGTACTAGCAGAAGAGCTCACATAACTCCCATCCTCAAAGCTCTACACTGGCTAACCGTTATGTACCGTGTAAATTTTAACATTTCAGTACTGACCTTTAGAGCCCGGCATGGACAGGCTCCCTCTTATATCTGTGACTTGATTCAGCCTTAATGGCCCCCAGACAGGTCCTTCCAAGCTGTGGAAGGCACCACTTTACCTGCGCCTGGTGACCTCCGTGGATGATTTTAAAACACAATTGAAAACATATTTTTTAAGAAAGCATTTTAAACTCACTTTCACAAGGGCTGCTATGACTGTATGTACCTTATTTTGTGCTGTTTTGTTTTTTATGCCTTGTTCTGTAAAGCACTTTGTGACTCCTGTCTGAGAAAGGTGCTGTATAAATAATATTTACTTACTTCTGTTTGGACAAATGACCGGGTGATCAGAGCATCATTTTGTTAACATCTTTCCATCCTTTGCAAGAAGACTGCTGTCAGAGCCAATAAAGGTTCCTTTGCAGACAGAAAACAAATCATTACTAAATTTGTCTTGAAGACAGAGCTTAATGGAGACAGTCAGAACGGGAACAAGGTTCAAACTATATAGACGCCTCAGGGACATGAAGGCAAACCAAGACTTTGCTTCCTTTGGGCCAGAATAAATTGGGATCAAGTTGATGCTTGAAATATGTAATTCAAGCATGAAAAGGTCAGAAAACTCTGAACATATCATCCAAAGTTAGAATATAGACGCTTATTGCTTATTGCGTGCTGTACATGTTTATTGATAATGTAAAAGAGCTGGAGGTTGTCTGAAAAGGCACATTTCTTCGTTTCTGATAATTGTACCTGCGCTAATTGGAAGAAGCTTCATTAAAAAAAGGGATTTACAAACTGTCGAGCATAGAGGCAACAATTCGTTATGCAGCTTCTTTGATGAGAGCAGCAGCAGATATTTAAGATTCAAGAGATTCAAGATTCAAGAAGCTTTATTGTTATTATGGGTTACCATAATGACATTTTTGATGAGGCAGAAACCGGCTCAGAATGCACATCGTTAAGGTACATTCACACCGAACACGAACCAGGAGCAAGTTATTTACATGTTATCCCTATGTAAAGGTGCGTTCAGGAGCAAATTAACGGGCAGAGATGCTAAGGACACGAAAAAGGTGAATAGAGCAAAGCAAAACTGCGAATAGGCGTTTTTCAGCTTTCCAGATTACTGTGACACACTCAATAAAATCCATCTCTGCCACGGTGAGTTGAACAGACAGCAGGAACCAGCCAGCGGAGAGACGCTCCACCTCTTTGATGAAGTGAGCTGGAGGAAATGCGTTGTCAGCGCGGATTGTTTGTAAAATAGGCGAAATGTGAAGCGACCAACAGCAGGCGATCAACGCAGAAAATCCGTTGCTCGTGTTCGGTGTGAATGTACCTTTACATGTAGCATGCAGACACAACAGCCTTTCCATTTATTTTTTATGAGAGGCAACATACATGTGTAAACATAAAGATAAAAATATAGGACCAACTTCCTGTCTCTGCCAGCTTTGCTTATCTACTTTTTCATCGTTCATCATTCTTTTTTGCAAAACAAAGCTCACGCTCAGTCTGATTGGGTGGGGAACGATTGTTTAAATTTCACGCTGTGCCACAGGATATACATCAGACTTGGGTCTGAAGTTTGACTAGGCCATTCTAACACAGGACTATGCTCTGGTCTAAGCCAGCCTGTAGTAGCTCTGGCTGTATGTTCAGAGCTGTTGTCCCGATGGAACAGGTCCAGTCTCTGGTCTACTTGCTTTCTTCCAGGATTTCCTGTAATTTATTGCAGATCGTTGTCCTGTAAAGAGATTTTCCATCTTGAGCTGCATTTACCCCCTGGCTTCATGGTGGATTGATCAGAGCTCTGGGAAATGTTCAACGCTTGGCGTAGTGTTTTAGAACCTGACCCGGCTTTAAACTGGACCAGAACTTCCTGCCTGACCCGTCTGCCGGGTTCCTTGGCCCTCATGCTGGCTGTTCTCTAACAAACCTGTCGCTTCATTGCAAACCTCTCAATAACTGAGGCGTATTTAATGAAACACATTGACGAACGATCACTTGGAAGCTGCTGTGAAACCAGAGGGTCCAGATTTAACCTGTGTCTGTTCTGTTATATGAAGTCACTTTGAGTAGATTTGGACTGAACAGAATCATGTGAGGATCTCTGAGGTCAACGATATGTAGCATTAGAGAGAAAAGCTCAGACTCCTTACTGCATCAGCGATGGTTGCTCGGTGTGCGGATGTACGGAGGCTCAACTTGGCTGAGTTCTCTCTGCCTTTCTCTTCCTCCTGCAGATCTTTGATGAGGAGTATGCCGTGCTTTATCTCGACCAAGGTGGAGCCTTGGTGGCAATAAGACACACTCCACTTCCCATCCGACACCTGTGGTGAGTTATTACGACGGAGCCGCCGTTTGTCACAGCATGACTAATTCCCTCAGAGGGAGCTCCGAGTCTTAAGTTAGTCAAACAAAAAAGCAAATGAGTTTGTCTTGGAACTGTAGGGATGATATGATTCCTGCTAGAGGAGCCGGCAGCCGTGGAAAATGACTGCTCTTACGACTGTCATTCGATTTCCCCCGCTCCGTGTTTGAAGTCGTAATGAGTTTAGCTCTCACTGATCGCTGTTCACCGAGCGGAGTCCCTCGGTCCTGCTCAGAATATGAAATAAAGTTGTTAGACACCTCTAAGGGTCATTAGCTTGTGCACACAGTCGGGGGATTAGCATGGCTCCCTTGTGCAGCAGCTGTTTGTGTTCTCAGGTTGAGCTTCGACGAAGGGCGGCAGTGGAACAAGTACAGCTTCAGCAACACGCCGCTGTTTGTGGACGGCGTGCTGGGGGAGCCGGGCGAGGAGACGCTCATCATGACGTAAGTGGAAAATACCCGCAGCTGCTGAAGGGAAAAAGGAAAGATGTATAACGAGGTGCTCATGGGTCTGGGTGTGTATGACATGGATTTTCTTTTTATCAAGTACATTTTTTGAGCATTAACTGGACCATGCTCAGTCTGGAGAACCAGAGACGGTTAATTAAGGTAGAATCAAGCTGCAAATACTCAGAGCTGGACCAAAAACAAGAGCTAATTCCCTCCAAAGCAGGCATTTCTACCTGCTCAGTCATCAAATACAAAATGTTGAAATATTTCTACATTCACCACTTTCTGAAGAACCCGTTGCCAGTAGTGGGCTTGAGCCCATTTGGCCATCAGAACTGCCTGTTTATTTGGTAGCAGACAAACTGTTGTAAAAAACCCTCAGAGATTTTCGTCCATATTGACAAGAAAGCCAGACGGTTGTTGCTGTATAAAATCTCCTCCTTTCCTTTGACTGAATGAAAAAACAACAATAATCAACATAAAATAATAACAAATAATCTTTATTTGTCCACTTTATTTTCCACCTAAGTGAGAGCATCGGGCTGCCGCTGAGCAGCGCCAGGGGAGCGTTCTCGGGCTCAGGGTCTTGCTCAGAGTGGCAGTCTGTGGGATTCAAGCCGGGAACCTGCGGCCTTCCCAGAATGCAAGCACCCTGCTCTAACCACTGGGCCAACACTCTCCCCTCTAGGGCACTTCAGTACCGCTGGGATCCTGAACACGGGGGACTTGTGGTGCTCCTCTTATCGACTACCTGCTTTTAACAGGAGACAACATCTCCAGCCTGATGATTAAACTAAAGCTCTATTTTGAAAGCAGCAACCGAGTGACTGGAAAACAACGATGAAAAGATACAGTGATATCGTTTTAGTCAGCTCACAGAACCGAGCGGTTGGTTAGAAATGTTCAAACAGTCCTGGTGGACTCAGCCGGTCTGCAGCAGGGTGAGTCTATGCTTTGTAGCATCAGAAAGGAGATTGTCAAAAAGCTGCTGTTGCCTGGTCGTATTTCTCCCTGATTCTCCAAACACAGATTTCTCTGACTGCAGACTGATGTAGGTAAGATACTGCCGACCTCGTTTTAACCTACACTGACAAAAAAAACAGAGCTTGGCCTTGCCTTCTGGGCCATTCAGCATCCCTCCCTGCTTACTTTGTTCTTCATGAATAACAAAGGTGACTCTCAAGGTCTAGCCAACATCAAAAATGGCTGTTTCCAGATTTTGATCACAGCAGATCAATGCTTTGGCAGCCGGCGGCGGTGCCACCATCCATTTGAAGAGCATGAAGGAAAATGATCAAAAAGAAAGGGGAAAAAAAAAACTTGGGGAATCAGCAGAGAGAGCTTAATTTTGAAAACTTTCAACCGCATTAGAAATTGGTCAGAGTGAATCAGAGCGCCCTCAGAGAGCAGAGTTATGAAGATTCCCTCCACGTTTCTTATTGGAAGAGCCACGAGCCGGGCAGCGTTCATATGACGCAGCAGCGCCCCGGTTATTGCAGCAGAGATTGGAGCCGTGGGGCATGTTACCAAAGGGGCTCCACAGACGCATCAATGTTTCATGACACCTGCCATTGATGACGGAGTGACGGCGAGCTGCGGGGCCGCTCAGCGGGAGAGTGACGGGTCGCAGCGGGAGGAACCAGGGAATGTGACAGCACTCTGCAGGCTTAGGAAGAACACAGGACTTCTTTTTTTATTGGGGAAGGAGCTTGAATTTCTGGGACGACAATGCTGATACCGCCGCTGTGAGGATGAACCCCCGGAACACTGAGCCTGCTGGCCATCAGTTTTCATAAGCCCATCATGCACCGCTTTCTTATCAATTTGTACTAATTTCTGCAGTAAGTGCCTGTCATGGTCGGATGGCTCCGGCGCTAATTGACAGATTGTGATTAATATGTTGCTGTATGCACACACACACACACACACACACACACACACACACACACACAGAGCGACTCCATCCAGCTGAAGATGGAATATCCTCTCCTGGTCGTTCTAATAACCTTCAATTGTATTTAGATTGTGGTCAGTGAAAAACAAGAGAATATGTTGTATTAGCATTCAGAGTGAAGATAGATTGGTCATTGTTTCGTCTGATTTCTAATGTGTTTTTTGTAATACGGCAACAGAAAATCAGAAAGTAGTGATGTGTGTCTCTGAGGAGGGAAGATGGCTTCTGTGTCGAGGCTTTCTTTTCTGTGGAGGATCTCGTCTGTTTTCTTCGGTCCCGCTGTGCAGAAACCAAAGGAAGGCTGTCTGAAAAAAGAACAACTCTTAATCACGTTTCTCTTCCACATTATTACTTTTGTCTCAAAGACAAAGAGCAGACTGCAAATCTAACAAACATTTAAGACGATGGTGAATTTTCTTTTCTCTGGCAGACTACCTTGGATTGCTACAAAGTTGAAAAACACCTTTATTGTAAAATCAGAACTGCTTTATTGCCCCATGTGGACTCCCTCTGCCCCGGTGAACTTTAACACAAGGTTGTGATGAACAAATAAAACCCACCAGAAAGTGACTGAACAAACAATCGCCCATGTAGCCTCCTGTTGATCTAAATTTGGTGTTTTTTGAGAACATTGTGAAGCCGGTTTTGTATAAAATTGACCTATAAAGGCTCAAAAATAGGTTTCCATAGTTGGAAGCCACAAGTTCCCTAAAACTTGTAGTTTGGTGCTAGAACCACAGTGGATTATGATGATATGTATAGATTGTTAATGAACTCAATTAAGCTGCATTGATCACAAAATAGATTTATATAATAGAGTTTATTGTTGGTTACTGTCGGCTCTCGTTTGGCAGTATGAATATCACACATAGAGACAAAGAATTATACACTGAGTAATACACAAGACAGTCAGGATATTTACTGCATTCTGTCCATACGGTGTCTTTAAGTGATAGAGGAAGATCTTTGTCTGCTGCATGTAACCATCCCAGAGGGAGCAGTGTGCAGGGAGCAGCGATCGGGGTTGAGGGTCTTGGCAGACTCTGGGGTTCAAACCTTCTCAGAACACAGGAGCTGCTCTTACTGGACCGCTCTGGGACCAAAAACACTTTTTAAGTGTGTTGGATTTGACTTTTAAAGTCTTGAAGCGTTTACTAGACGGGAGAGGAGAGAAGAGAAAGTGTCTGGAGTGGAGTTGGTTTCAATGACTCTGGCTTTTTTTTGGGGTCTGAGAACGCCACACCGACCTCTCCACCCACTGCAGGTTCTTCCTGTTCTCTTGAGGCCCGTTGGAGAACCACACAGTGCACCAACACACCAGGAGGCTCACTGACCTTAGAAGTTCATGAGCAGCCGGTGAGGGAGGCGAACGGGCTTCAGCACATGTGAAAAGGAGACAGTATTAGCAAGTAATCTCAGTTTTATGGTGAAGGATTTCTTATTTTTTTTAGTCTTTGCATTCTTGGAAGAAGCAGTTCTGCTGGATCTGCAGAACTTTTGTTTTTCATCCATAAATCGGGATGATTTTGCACTTTGCTGCATCATTACTGGTATGTGGAGGGAGGTCTGGTGACTGTGTGATGAACGTGTTTTGGCCGTAGCCAAAAGACGTCATTCTGCCCCTTGCAGCCGTGCAGAAGCAACGCAGCACCTCAGTAGGTCCACCTCTGGATTCAGTTCCCGACGCCAGTCTGCACCAGTCACCTGCCACCATGATGGAAATCCCACAGCGTCCGTTTACATCCATATCGACCTCACCAAGAGTTAGCAAAACATTCCACATTCTGCTTGGTTTGGTTTTCTGGATTCAGCAGGTTTACATCCAGTGTCCACAGGGTCTCACTACTCCTAATCTTTATTGTTTTTTAACTCTAATTTATTTTAGGTAACATGAATATTTACTCTAAAACGTTTCACAAATTTAACAGAATGTTAAATATATAAAAAAATTGAAACCATGGATCAATACACCTTTTGGATCCTAACATTTGATGTGAGTTTAACCTAACTATGGTGAATTAGACTAATATTATTGTATTATTACACAGAGTAGGATTCTGGCTGGTTTCTATCTGTTTGTGATAAACGATAAAAATAAGTGCAGACCGAACATTGCCAGCCTCATCTGTTAACGGCTCCTTCCGTCAATCACATCTCACACCTTTCTCTTTTTTTACATAACTTCTTTCCAGGATCTTTGGGCACTTCAGTCATCGCTCTGAGTGGCAGCTGGTAAAAATAGATTTCAGGTCCATCTTCAACAGGAGGTGCACTGAAGGCGACTATCAGACGTGGCATCTGCACAACCAGGTATTAAGGCTGCCAGCACAGAAATAAAGATCTGTGGACAAAATGGATCCGAGAAGCACTTTCTGTTGTTTTAGTCATTAAAATGTGATCAAGGTGTTAAACATGAGGTGACACTACTCTTTAGTTTACTCCACAATGCTTCATTGTAGACCACAATGGGATGTTATAGTGGAAAAAAATAAAATGTCTCTGCAGGATGAGAGCAACAGGCAGATTTATGTGTCCCTTGTCTCTCTGGTCCGCCTGCAGTCCCTGAAGGCAGCTTGTAGTTTCAGAGCTAACTGTTGCGTAACTTGGGAGGTGCTGCTGGGCGTTGTATGTAAAGTAGAAAGAAATCCCAGAGGACAACGTCCTCCAACAGTCAGATCGTCCCTCCTCTGCTCGGTTCTTCGACCAAAAAACACAAACGGGCTTAAAAACAATAGAAATAAAAAAAGTTCCATACAACCAGGAAAAATAATCAATGCAAACTGGAAACATAAGAAACGGCATCTCACACGACCGAGGGGAACCGTTGTGTTTTAGACATTTAAAATCAGAGGAGTCTGCATTTTAGATCAGCAAACAGTAAAGCACCTTTCTTTCTGCCACTGGTTTAGTTTTAGCTTCAGAGCAGCTGATCAGCTCTGTGTGTCATAAATTTACCGTCTGTCAGCACCAGGGAGCATGTGGCTCCTCTACAGAAGGTTCTGTTGCCCTATGACCTGATTTACTCTCTTCAGACCTGAAGGACAATGTTTGTGATGTCAGGAAAATGTTAGACATCCAGAGGTGTCAGAACTGCAAATGATGCTATTTGGTTCTACTTTGGTAATTTTATACGACCCTGTGGATTGATTGCTAACAGGGTACGTGTGGACATGGAATCTGTTTCCTGTATGATTTTAGGCTGCATGATTAACTCACCTGCTCAGGGACTACAGAGGGAAACTAGCTTAAGCTAAATCTGGTGCAAAACATCTTTTGCTGATATTGTTTTTGTTGCACTCAGTCCCTGTTAAATAAAACAATAAACTACGTGAAACGTTTCTTTTTCTCATGCAAGTTACAGTAGATTGATAGTTGTGTAAGCCTGCACATCAGCAGCTATGAACTGATGCATGGTCAGTTTAGACTGGCAGGCAGCTCCATGTTGGTCCTGAAAAGCTCTGCCCAAAATGGTGCAGGGCAAACTCATCAGCAGCCTTGTTCAGAAATATCTTTATCCATAGACCCCAAATCGTGTTTGTGTTGACTTCCTGTGACACCAAAAGCCAAGGAGGTGTGGATCATGGGCTTCAGTCTTCCTGGTTTTAGGTCAGAGGTGGGGCTGACGCTTCATTGTTTTCAGATATCGCAGCATAGCTTCCTAAAAGTACAGCAAATTAAAACTCATCGGCCAAAAGGGGCATTTGAGCTTTGTATAAAACACAATTTTTGCTAAATATGTACAGGTAAAAAAATCAAATAAACAAATCTCTGGATCCCCCCCAGCTGGGGGCGCTGGGCCGCTGGAACCCTTCCTAAAGCCCTGGCCAGCACATGGCATGGTGGTTGCACCATCATGCCATGGGGATGTTCTTTGTTCTGAAATCACTCAAAACCGGAACAAACATGCAAAATCCTAAGAAAAACTACTTTTCCTGTTGAAGTTACAGGAAGGGGCATATTTCTGGTTTATTCTTTTATTTTTTTAGGTTTTCACTCAAACAACCGGAGTCAGAATGAGAAATTGGCATTTTAACACATCTTCAGCTTCGAGCAGACTCTCTTAGAGGAATATAAAGGTGGCTGGAAGCTCCAGACTTACACAGGAACATTTCATATTGAATGAAGGCACAATGTGGCTGAAGTTTCCAGCTGATTGGTCTCATTTCCACAATTAAACTTTGATGGTTTAGTCAATTAAACGGTACCAGCTGAGCAGAACCTAAAGCTGCTCTCTTTTTCTAAACTTTTCCTTTATTTAATGATCTAAGGGTCTAAACATAAGGTGGCAGAGAGTAAATACATGTTTCTGATTGGTTATAATGAGTGACTACAGGTGCATATTTAAAATAAACTGTCAACACTTTAAGCTTATTAATGCATCTTCGTCCTGCTGAAAACCAAGGGCCTTAACGAGGATTAAAGGTTGTTCTAAATGAGCTTTTATCAGGAGAAAAAACTCCCATGCCATGCCTAGAGTGAGTCTGGAGCCCCCCCCATGCACTGTGCATTCAGAGAATCTGCCCATCAACCTGCTGGTGTTGACACGGAGCCAGAGACTCAAAGCAGCCTTTATTCATGGCCCCTCTTCTGTAAATGGCCCAGACACCCATATGTTCAGAGCAGGCTAATGATCAAACCATGAAGCATGGAGGATGACAAGAGTCCGAGCCAATTACAGAGCCCGGCCGGCTGAAAGTAGCGGTGAAAGTAGCGGTGAAGTCCTCTGCAGAGAAAACAAACACGTTGGAAGAGAGCAGGGGCTGGAACTGGGAAAGTTTCAGCTCGTGGTTGTCAGACGCTCCATTTGTGGATCCAATCCGCTTTCTTCAGCATCTCACTACTGACACCTGCTGCACGAAGGCAGAAGGTCCAGGGAGACGGACAGCTCGGCTCTGTTTCTTCAGCTCATTTATTTAGTCACACAGAAAGAAGGCGGACAATGGGAATCAGGTTTAGGTTCCTTTATCAGCTTCTATTTATATTTACTCTGCAGGGTCACATTTACACAGGAAGTTGCTGCATTTCTGTTTAAAAATCATTTGTCAGTGTTTTAAGCTTTTCCCCTCTTCTTCGTAGACGTGTTTTTGTGTGACTCTTGTGTAAATGTTGCTTCGCAGGGCGAGCCGTGTCTCATGGGGGTGAAACGGATCTACAGGAAGCTGAAGCCCACCTCCAGGTGCGTGATGGGAAAGGCCTACTCCGTGGCCATGACCTCCGCGCCCTGCGACTGCACCGAGGCCGACTTCGAGTGGTCAGTGTTGACTCATTTTTACTTTGTTTTAGCTGATAGTTTTATTTATGGTTTTTAATAAAATGAACATTTGGTCAAATTTGATCTGATGGACGACACAAACAACTGCAACATGGTCTGGGAAAAACCTTTAGCATCTGATCAGAGGCATTTTAGTTTAGTGGTTTAATTGGGTGAGTGGTGGCCTGGTGGTTAGAGCAGGGTGCCTGTATCCTAGAGAGGATGCAAGGTTTTGGGTTCAAATCCCACAGTCTGCCATTCTGAGTGCATAGTGCCCTAGGGACAGGTTGGATGCAGAGGACACATTTTGCTGCAATGTAGGTTGCAAGAAAAAAAAAAGATGATTAATAACTTTAATAATATTTTATCAAATGTAGCATTTATTAATACTGATAATGAAAAAAAGCATTTACCTTATTAAATGGTAAAAAATAAAATGGTGACGGTGCCTTAACTCCAGAGGCCACTGCATGAGAGGCGGGGTCCATCTTGGACAGGTCAGCAGTCCTTCACAGAGACCTACAGGACAAACAACCAAGCACATACATTCATAACCCAGAACGGTTTAGAAAACAACAAGAAAAACAAGAATTCACTCATAATAACTTCAGGATAAAAACAGCCCAGAAGCTTTTAATTTGGACTTAACAGAAAAAAAAGGTATAAAATCCAGTTCACTGATACCTAAACCGACATCTTCTACCATGAAGGAATCAGTTTAATTAAAACAAGGCTTCCAAATTGAAACATTTTTTTGCAATCATGCATATATAGATTTTTAACAAAAGAGGAAAACATGGTCGGATTGGTGCAAATAAGGATGGGATGGCTCTGGGTCCTGTGTTGACTGTTCATCAGAGCGACAGCCTGGAGCCGAACGGTTCACAAATGTGAAGAAAAACCTTCATGCATTTCCACCTCAACAATGTTATGGCCTAAACATTAACATTTTAATTCAATTCAATTCAGTTCAGTTTTATTTATATAGCGCCAAATCATGAAACATGTCATCTCAAGGCACTTTACAAAGTCAAATTCAATCAGATTATACAGATTGGTCAAAAATGTCCTATATAAGGAAACCAGTTGATTGCATCAAAGTCCCGACAAGCAGCATTCACTCCTGGAGAAGCGTAGAGCCACAGGGAGAGTCGTCTGCATTGTACATGGCTTTGTTGCAATCCCTCATACTGAGCAAGCATGAAGTGACAGTGGGAAGAAAAACTCCCCATTAACGGGAAGGAAAACCTCCGGCAGAACCGGGCTCAGTATAAACGGTCATCTGCCTCGACCCACTGGGGGTTAGAGAAGACAGAGCAGAGACACAACAAGAGAGACAAACAAGCACAAAAGCACACATTGATCCAGTAATCTGTTCTACATTAGATGGTAACATTTTAATGGGTGCTGATTTTATAATTATTTGTTAAAGCTGCTGGTGCACTGGACATTTTTTGTGATTTTTTTATTGATAAAGTATAGACTTATTTATATATAAATCAGGGACAACCAGGGACTACGGATTAGTTGGAGACTAGATGACACCGACTTAGTGCCATCTCTGTCCAGCTTACCATGTAGGGATCAGAGTAAATGAATTAATATAAGTACATTACTGTTTTATTAACCTTTAATTAAAAAAGTCCTTTAAAATAATCCAACAATGATTTTATTTGTAGGTCCAATTCAAAATTTGTCTGCCACATTGTCACCTTGCCATCTGGATCATAATCTCTTATGATGCATTTTTATATTATTAGGTTTTGGACATATACATGAACGCTCTTATTGCCCGCTAGCAAATGGCAACTATTCACCTTCAAAGTGTATAGATTTAAAAATAATGCAGCAGATACATGACAAACCAAACAGCGGGTATCTCTGTGAATAAATGGGTCTTATGCGATTTGCACAAACGTGTAAAACAACTCCTGCACTTATTGACAGACAGATTTCTCACTCAGTTTGGCTCTCTGTAAAAAGACAGGATCAGGCGATAAATGATGATCATCCTGCAGATTAGTAACGCGTTTCAGGCTTGGCACATCCTCGCCCGTGTTTGCTCTAATGTGTGAATATATCTGCATTTGTTTGTGAAAGGGAGAAAAAGGGAAGGACCCAATGTGTTTTTCACTTTCAGACATTTTATTGATTCCACCTTAATGTGCGCCATCGTTCAGGTGCTGAAGGACAAAGCGTTCGCAGGTAAAATGATCCTTCACAGCAGCGACTCTTAATGTCAGGGAAATGTCAGTTTATCTGCACCCAGATGAAAACCGCTTTCTTTCGATACTTAATTGTACTAATTTTTTCATGCTTTAGTCCCAAATCTGCAGGCCTCTGGAGGGAGGCAGCTCCTGCAATGAGCTTCATCAGAGCCATAAATCACAGTGCCTAATAGCTTTCATTAACAATCACAGCACTTCTGCATCTGTGTGCATGCAGCTCTAATTGGGCCAATTTGTCCCCATCAATTTGGGGACACAGTGCTGCTCTGCCTTTTAATTTGTAGCACAAACACCTAATAGGCTGGGTATCTACAGTCGTAGACGCTGAGGGGTTCCTGTACTATCAGTGATGTCAAAGTGACAACGTTCAGTCAAGTCTATGATCCAGCAACCGCTAGAACCATATGTATCCGTTATAACGCTCAGCAGCTTTGACTTTATCAGTCTCTTCAAATGCTGGGGAGGTATTTTTGGACCACCTCCCTGGATGACATTCAGTTCAAGAGGATTTGCAGACTTCTGTTTCTGCACAGATCTCTGCACATATTGAGGTTTGGACTTTGACTAGGCCATTGAGATACCTGATTGTTTTTAGGCCATTCTGTTGTCGATTTGCTGCTGTATTTGGGATCAGTCTCCTGTTGGTGATCCAGTTTAGATGAAGCTTTAGCTGTTGGATAAATTCTCTCATATTTGACTCTAGAATACGTTGGTTTACAAAAGGGTTCATGGTCCACTGAATAGTTGCCTTGGAAAAGTCAGGTGTCTGTTTTCACAAAGCTTCTCAGAGTCCCCTCCAAAAGCTCCTACCTTAAAATGTCCTACCTAGGAGTCTGAGCTTCAGGGTGATCCAGAAGCTGAGAGACTCTGAGTGAGGAAATGGCAGAAATCCCTAAGGTTCCCTAAGGTCCTTGCTAAAAGTCCGACTCCTAACATTTTTCACTTTTGGAACGCTCTTAGGGACTAAGATGCCCTAAGGTAAGATTTTTCCTAAAATGACGCCATTAAGAGCTAATTTTAGTCTCAGGATTCTTTGTGATTATAGGCACTGGTTCTTTGGCTTCAACACCAGCCCCAATCACCACACTTCCACCACCGTGCTTGAGAGTTGGAGTATGATGTTTTTTTTTTCTGATATGCTAACCAAACATCCTCTCAAAGTGAGTTTTACCTGTCCAAAGTACAACACAAAAAAGTTTTTTGGGGTTCATTAAGACAACTTTGCAAACTGAAGCCTTGCTGATATTTGAGGCTTTTCCATCCACCACTTGTATGATGGTCTGAATGTATTCTGTCTTTTTCTAAGTATCCTGTCACAATCTTGTACATTTAACATGTTAACTGAGACTGAAAGTCTGGGATGGACCTCTTGGATTTGTAGTTTCTCCGTACATTGCAGGGTCGGACCTTGTGGGGAATGTACCGCGATGTTAAATGTTTTCCAACTTGTAAATAATATTTCTGTCTGTAGAATAATGGACATGAAAATATTTGGAAATGGTCTAAATATTGTCAAATAAAGTCAGGAATTCTTCTGAGGTGAAATCTTTTTGTTTTTATGATATACGCTACCGTTCAAAAGTTTGGGGTCACCCAAACAATTTTGTGTTTTCCATGAAAAGTCACACTTATTCACCACCATACGTTGTGAAATGAATAGAAAATATAGTCAAGACATTGACAAGGTTAGAAATAATGATTTGTATTTGAAATAAGATTTTTTTTACATCAAACTTTGCTTTCGTCAAAGAATCCTCCATTTGCAGCAATTACAGCATTGCAGACCTTTGGCATTCTAGCTGTTAATTTGTTGAGGTAATCTGGAGAAATTGCACCCCACGCTTCCAGAAGCAGCTCCCACAAGTTGGATTGGTTGGATGGGCACTTCTTGCGTACCATACGGTCAAGCTGCTCCCACTACAGCTCAATGGGGTTCAGATCTGGTGACTGCGCTGGCCACTCCATTACCCATAGAATACCAGCTGCCTACATCTGAAGGGAGTAGTACACACCGTTGTAGGAAATCTTCAATTTCTTAGCAATTTCTCGCATGGAATAGCCTTCATTTCTAAGAACAAGAATAGACTGTCGAGTTTCAGATGAAAGTTCTCTTTTTCTGGCCATTTTGAGCGTTTAATTGACCCCACAAATGTGATGCTCCAGAAACTCAATCTGCTGAAAGGAAGGTCAGTTTTGTAGCTTCTGTAACGAGCTAAACTGTTTTCAGATGTGTGAACATGATTGCACAAGGGTTTTCTAATCATCAATTAGCCTTCTGAGCCAATGAGCAAACACATTGTACCATTAGAACACTGGAGTGATAGTTGCTGGAAATGGGCCTCTATACACCTGTGCAGATATTGCACCAAAAACCAGACATTTGCAGCTAGAATAGTCATTTACCACATTAGCAATGTATAGAGTGTATTTCTTTAAAGTTAAGACTAGTTTAAAGTTATCTTCATTGAAAAGTTCAATTCAATTCAATTCAATTTTATTTATATAGCGCCAATTCATGAAACATGTCATCTCAAGGCACTTTACAAGTTAAGTTCAATCATATTATACAGATTGGTCAAAAATGTTCCTATATAAGGAAACCAGTTGATTGCATCAAAGTCCTGACAAGCAGCATTCACTCCTGGAGAACCGTAGAGCCACAGGGAGAGTCGTCTGCATTGTCCATGGCTTTGCAGCAATCCCTCATACTGAGCAAGCATGAAGCGACAGTGGAAAGAAAAAACACCCGTTAGCGGGAAGGAAAAACCTCCAGCAGAACCAGAACCGGGCTCAGTATGAACGGTCATCTGCCTCGACCCACTGGGGGTTACAGAAGACAGAGCAGAGACACAACAAGAGAGACAAAAAGCACAGAAGCACACATTGATCTAGTAATCTGTTCTACATTAGATGGTAATAGTCGGTGATCTGTCCTCCCTGGATGATTTCACAGTCAACAGAACGCCAGACCAGGTGTACCTACTATGAAGAAAAAAGAGAGAGAACAAAAAGTTAAAAGTTGAAATGACAACAGTCATTTCAATGTAATGCAATGCAAATCTGGAGAACAGTAGAAATCAGTAGAGTGAGAAAAATAGGCCCTGATGTCCTCCAGTAGCCTAAGCCTATAGCAGCATAACTATAGAGGTAGCTCAGGGTAACATGAGCCACTCTAACTATAAGCTTTGTCAAAAAGGAAAGTTTTAAGATTAGTCTTAAAAGTAGACAGGGTGTCTGCTTCACGGACCAAAACTGGGAGTTGGTTCCACAGGAGAGGAGCCTGATAGCTAAAGGATCTGCCTCCCATTCTACTTTTAGAGACTCTAGGAACCACCAGCAGACCTGCAGTCTGAGAGCGAAGTGCTCTGTTAGGAACATACGGAGTAATCAGAGCTCTGATATATGATGGAGCTTGATTATTAAGGGCTTTATACGTTAGAAGAAGAATTTTAAATTATATTCTTGATTTAACAGGAAGCCAATGAAGGGATGCTAAAATTGGAGAAATATGATCCCTCTTGTTGATTTTCATCAGAACTCTTGCTGCAGCATTTTGGATCAGCTGAAGACTTTGAACTGCATTTTGTGGACTTCCTGATAGTAAAGAATTACAATAGTCCAGCCTTGAAGTAACAAATGCATGGACTAGTTTTTCAGCATCACCCCTGGACAGAATGTTTCTAATTTTGGCGATATTCCGGAGGTGAAAAGAGGAAACTCTGGAAACCTGTTTAATATGGGATTTAAATGACATGTCTTGGTCGAAAATAACACCAAGATTTTTTACTTTATTACCAGAGGCTAAGTTAATGCCATCCAGATTCAGTGAATGATTAAGAAGTTTGAGTACTAACTCAAGATGAGTTAGTAAATTACAGACCTATATCTAATCTTCTTTTCTTATCTAAAATTCTTGAGAAAGTAGTTGCTAATCAACTTTGTGAACATTTACAAATTAATGACCTACTTGAGGAGTTTCAGTCAGGCTTCAGAGCTCATCAAAGCACTGAAACGGCTCTGGTGAAGGTCACTAATGATATTCTCATGGCCTCAGATAATGGACTTGTGTCTGTACTTGTCCTGTTAGATCTCAGTGCTGCATTTGATACAGTTGATCACAATATTCTCCTACAAAGACTTGAACATACTGTAGGGATTAAGGGGAAAGCATTAGGCTGGTTTAAATCTTATCTGTCAGACAGATTCCAGTTTGTTCATGTTAATAATAAATCTTCCTCAAACTCTAGGGTCACCTGTGGAGTACCACAGGGTTCAGTCCTTGGACCAATTCTCTTTACTATATATATGCTTCCGATTGGCAAAATTATCAGACAGCATGGGATTAATTTCCACTGTTATGCTGATGACACTCAGCTATATCTATCCATAAATCCTGATGAATCCAATCAATTACTTCGACTGCAGTCATGTCTTGATGACATCAAAAGCTGGATGACTTTAAATTTCCTGCACTTAAATTCTGACAAGACAGAAGTTATAATCTTTGGACCAGAGTCCTCAAAAAATAAACTTCTTAATCATTCACTGAATCTGGATGGCATTGACTTGGTCTCTGGTAGTAAAGTAAAAAATCTTGGTGTTATTTTCGACCAAGACATGTCATTTAAATCCCATATTAAACAGGTTTCCAGAGTTTCCTTTTTTCACCTCCGGAATATCGCCAAAATTAGAAACATTCTGTCCAGGAGTGATGCTGAAAAACTAGTCCATGCATTTGTTACTTCAAGGCTGGACTATTGTAATTCTTTACTATCAGGAAGTCCACAAAATGCAGTTCAAAGTCTTCAGCTGATCCAAAATGCTGCAGCGAGAGTTCTGATGAAAATCAACAAGAGGGATCATATTTCTCCAATTTTAGTTTCCCTTCATTGGCTTCCTGTTAAATCAAGAATATAATTTAAAATTCTTCTTCTAACGTATAAAGCCCTTAATAATCAAGCTCCATCATATATCAGAGCTCTGATTACCCCGTATGTTCCTAACAGAGCACTTCGCTCTCAGACTGCAGGTCTGCTGGTGGTTCCTAGAGTCTCTAAAAGTAGAATGGGAGGCAGATCCTTTAGCTATCAGGCTCCTCTCCTGTGGAACCAACTCCCAGTTTTGGTCCGTGAAGCAGACACCCTGTCTACTTTTAAGACTAATCTTAAAACCTTCCTTTTTGACAAAGCTTATAACTAGAGTGGCTCATGTTACTCTGAGCTACCTCTATAGTTTTGCTGCTATAGGCTTAGGCTACTGGAGGACATCAGGGCCTACTTTTCTCACTTTACTGATTTCTACTGTTCTCCAGTCTACTGTTCTCCAGATTTGCATTGCATTACATTGAAATGACTGTTGTCATTTCAGCTTTTAACTTTTTGTTCTCTCTCTTTTTTCTTCATAGTAGGTACACCTGGTCTGACGTTCTGTTGACTGTGAAATCATCCAGGGAGGACAGATCACCGACTATTACCATCTAATGTAGAACAGATTACTAGATCAATGTGTGCTTCTGTGCTTTTTGTCTGTCTTGTTGTGTCTCTGCTCTTTCTTCTGTAACCCCCAGTCGGTCGAGGCAGATGACCGTTCATACTGAGCCCGGTTCTGCTAGAGGTTTTTCCTTCCCGCTAACGGGTGGTTTTTCTTCCCACTGTCGCTTCATGCTTGCTCAGTATGAGGGATTGCAGCAAAGCCATGTACAATGCAGACGACTCTCCCTGTGGCTCTACGCTTCCCCAGGAGTGAATGCTGCTTGTCGGGACTTTGATGCAATCAACTGGTTTCCTTATATAGGAACATTTTTGACCAATCTGTATAATCTGACCCAATCTGTATAATATGATTGAACCTAACTTGTAAAGTGCCTTGAGATGACATGTTTCATGAATTGGCGCTATATAAATAAAATTGAATTGAAAAAAAAAAGTTTATATTTTGAGGACTCTGGTCCAAAGATTATAACTTCTGTCTTGTCAGAATTTAAGTGCAGGAAATTTAAAGTCATCCAGCTTAAAAAGTACAGTGCTTTTCCTTCAAAAATAAGGACATTTAAATGTGACCCCAAAACTTTTGAACGGTAGTGTGCGTACTTCAGAAATGTCCTAGTTTGAAACTATTTATAGTTAAACTAGCTGTGCTACAGTTTTTACATGGATGCAAACTTCAAAGTGGCCTTAAGATTGTTTAAGAAGTTTAATTTCTAATTGCTGTTGCCTGTTTGGCTTCTGATTGGATCGTTTTCTCTTCCTGCTGCTTTTTCTATTACAGTGATTATGGATACGAGAGACGTTCTGATGGGAAGTGCAGCCCCGCCTTTTGGTTCCATCCCTCATCCATGTCCCACAGATGCACCACAGGAACGACTTTTCTCAACAGCACGGGGTAAACACGCGACAGGAAGAGCGCAAAACCAGCTTCCGACGAGATTCACTGTTAAATTACATTAAAATACCAGATGTCTGCAGAAGAACATTTGAACATAATTGCACCTAAATCTCAAAATAAAGTGAAAATATATAAACCAGGGGCAGAAACTGCAGTTGCACAGAGGCAGTGTCCTGCAACTTTAGATGTGTTCCTGGTCCAAAACAGTTAGACTAAAAGGCTAAATTCCATCCTCATTATGTAACTAAATTCTCCAGAGTCATGCGCATTATTTGGATCAGCAGAGAAACATCTAAACGTTGCAGGGCACCAGCAGTCTGTGATCTAAGACAGGTTGGTAAGGATGTGGCTGATTGTTGTCTGTAAAACAAGGAAAATTCAACATTTCGAGTCCTAAATACACAGAAGCTGTTCTGGTGATGCTAGCCAACATAAGCTACACAGGCTGTGTCAAGTTAAAGACACGCCCACAGTATAAAAGTTTGTTTCTTACTAAAGAACAGGAAATATTCAGGGGAAAAAGCTGTATTAAGCAGAAAATGCTGGAACTGAAAAAGAAAAAGAGAAAGAGGGGAAACGGTTCGAAAAGACAACCAACACCAATTAAATGTTGGTAGATATTCATCATAGTGGATACTAGTGTGATAAAATAACATAGTAACTCTCATATAGGCCGCTGCCAGACCAGAAGGTGAATCTTTAACTAGTTCTATAAAAACAGTTAGATAAAGGTTAAATAGGAGTTTCTTGATGGTTAAATAAGAGTTACTGAATGTTTAGAAAAAGAGCTAATTCATGATCAAATAACAGCTATTTAAAATGCTAGATAGGATCTAGTAGTGAACGTATTCACCATGAACTTATTCACAGTGAAATAGGAGAAACAGCTGGTTAACTAAGAGTTACTTAGTGATTACCTTCATCACTAAATACGAGCTGATTATATCGTTGTTTAAGAGCTAGTTAATATTTAACCGAGTCATTTAATGGTCAACTAAGAGTTAGGTGCTCATAAATAAGAGTTATGTAATATGTAAATAAGAGTTAGTCGATGTTTAACTAAGGGTTATTTAATGGTTGAATAAAATTTAGTTGATGGTTGTTTTGGTTGGGGTTGGTGGTCAGGGCCTTTCAGTGTGAGGCTTCCTAAGCGTTGATATTATAGTGTGATTAAAAAATGATCCGAGTGCAGAGAGTGTCTGTGGTAAAGGCTACAGAAAACTTACAGTTGTTTCTCGGACATTGAGAGCAGGACAAAAAACACTGGAAATGAGACGGACAGGTAACTGAAGAATCCAGTGATGAGTAATGACACACAGTGAGTAAAATACAGAGGCAGGGGTGTAGAAATTATGACTGAACCAGACGAGCTAATCAGACCAAATGTGGGACTGCTGAGGCAGAATGAAGGCAGGGCAGCTGCGGGAGGGAGGCTACTTAACAGTGGAACCTGACTTAAGAACCGCAAACCAAGAGGAAATAGATAAACAGAGATCTAAGAGAAATAAATCCAATTATGTACAAAGACAGAAAACACACAAATAAATAAATAAAACTACATATAAAAGCACAGAACACAAATATACAAGAAAATACTGACGACAATAAATAAATTTCAAAACCCAAACACCTGGAGATCACCTGCAGCTTCCCTTTGCTGAGTCTGTGGACTCCTTGATGTTGGTAGCTCTGATTATGTAATATTTTTGTGGAAATTGATTATTAGTAATACAGTAGAGAAACATCAGGAGTTCCCAGCTAACTAATTACCAGTTGACAGTTCCATGCTCTTTATTTTCATTGATTTTAAAGCTTGTCTGAAACAAACAGAAACACCCCATCGTTAAACTGCATGTGTGGCTCTGAGGGACAGACTGTGAACAGAAGTATGATGGAGGTTTATTCGTCTTTTAAGTTTTAGAAGCATCACTTTCACTCTAACGTTCAGAGCTTAAAATACTTTTTAAATTCAATTTCCCAACTCACAGTAAGTAGTTCTGGCACCACAGACAGAAAGTAAAAGCATTTCCGTGAAAATGTTTCAGTGTTCTGCCCAGTAAAGAGAATTTAAATAGATAAACATAAACACACGAAGATGCACATGATGGTTTTCATGTGGACAGGGTTAGAGGACCTTTGTGCTCTGCCTCCCTCAGCTACAGGAAAGTGGTGTCCAACAACTGCACAGCCGGAGTGATCGCAGAGTACACGGCCCGGCGACAGCACTGCCCCATCCAGGCCCCGAAGGGGCTCCACCTGGTCACCAGCGAGGGCCGGCTCACGGCCACGCTGGGCGCCAACGTCACCTTTGTTGTTTTCCTGGAAGAGGTGAGCGGGTCTCCAGTCACACCAGCTGCTGCTGACTCATCTCGTTCTGCAGGGGATTGGGTTTAAAATAAATCTTTTGCAATTATAAAATGACCGTGTGAATGTCAACCACGGTGCCCACTGCGGCGTCGCATCTGAGGAAATGTTCCCTGGCTGAAGCAAAAAGCTTTGGTCCAGCCGAGAGGCTGTTGGTTTCCCACTCGTCACACACGTTTGATTTGTGTCCTCGCTCAGAACAAGGAATGGACCGAAAAGATTCTAAAGAAGAGAGCAAACGTATTTATTAAAGAGCTTCTAGATCTGAATCATCACCCAGAAACAGCTCCCCATGGAGACGGTGGAGAAAACAAGTTGACTTTTCTAGCTGAAGCTTAGAAAATTTAATTAACTGAAAACTTTAGTGAAGCAAACCACAGCCTTTAATTAGTCACTTCAGGCATGGGAGAAACTAAAAGGCTTAGTCTCCTTTCTTTGGATTTTGAACTCCAAACCTCAGTTTGAGTGGTGCCATTTAAACTTTGCAGAAAATGAAATTTCATGTTGTACCACATTTAGCGCAGCAGTGTTAAGGTCATGCAGTCCAAATCTTCCTGACTAATTAGAACTTAAGGATGTCTTGCTCAGGAAATTAACAGAATAAATTTAATCATTTAGATTGGACCCTTTGTTCTTTTCCTCTGAACACTAAACACATTTTACTGACAGAGATCAGGTTGGAGAGTTGAGATTTAATAAAGATTAAAAAACATGTTTTTTTATATTTAGAGGTCATTTTGAAAAATGTGCATTAAATGTCTCATGATTGAATTATTTCTCCTAAATGTTTCTGATCAAAGTAATTCAGAGGTGACAAACCGTCGTGTGAAAACCACGAAAAGCAGAAAGAACGGTGCCTTGTGAAGCTCTGAAACTCTCCGTCATTGATGTCAGCCTCTGAGTTTTAAATGCGTGGGGCGACTGTGGCTCAGGGGGGAGAGTAGCCGCCCCTCACATGTCCATGTGCCCCTGGGTGTCCATGTGCCCCTGGGTGAGGCACTTAACCCCGAGTTCCCCACCGATCAGCGCACTGGTGGATGGATGAGTGTGTTAGAAAGAGTGCTTTGAGCGGTCAGGATGACTAGAAAAGTGCCGTTTAGATTCAGTCCTTTTAACATTTAAATGCAACGAGAAAATTAATTTACCGAGTTGTTCCTTTTCAAATGTCGTTAGACTAGTTTTGATTCAGTGCCAACACTCTAACCATGTGCATGAGTGGCAGAGAGGACGATAGTGTGCACAGCTCAGATCCGGTGATGAAAGTCAGCGCTCAGACTCACTGATGGAAATGGTTCCATCCTGTGGACCTGCATCTGGGCCCAAGTTAAAAACAGGAAGGAGTCCAAAGATCTGAGATTGTGCTTCTCAAACTCTGTGGTCAGGCCTGCAGGATAATGTGAGGTTCTTACAGAACTTACATCTAACGCAGTTCATAACGCAGCTCTCACTTTTCTGTGTCAAACGAACCTCGTCAGCTACAGTAAAGGATTTAAATCTTGTTCACCGGGTTTAATGGTGTTACAAAGAGATTATTTATTAGTGTTTGGACCGCAGGTGTTTTCTGTGGGGATTTATATTTTATAGTGTTACGATGTTGGTAAATTCTGGGAAATCCTTTTTTTTTAAACTAGTTTATGAACAAATTCAAACCTTGAAAAACTGAACGTTTGTTAATCCAGTTCGTTCTCTAATTAAAATAATGTTTATCGGGGTTCTTAAAGAACCTGATCAAGTCCAGAATTACAGTAAATTCAAACTTTTCTTTTGTCTAAAGGTTTTATCCGTCCGATCTTGCAGGTTCTAGATTTGAAGGAAAGTAGGTCTGAACTCGACTCACCTGATGTTTGCACCTAAAGAAAACTGCAGTTTAGGCCCTAAAGCGTGTGTCCTGTGCAGGGAGACGGAGCGAGGACGAGCATCACGGTGGACTTTGGAGACGGTCACGCTCTCACCTACTCCAACGTGAGCTCCATCGAGGACGGCATCAAACACATCTACAGATCAGTGGGAATCTTCAGGGTGACGGCCACGGGGGAGAACAGCCTGGGCTCTGAGACCGCCACACTCTTCCTGCACGTCACATGTGAGGCTTCATATCAAAAACTAAAAAATAAAAGCCTGCTTTCATTCAGGGAGAACTCTCCTCCATTTTTCTAATCTTCCTCTTTTTAGCCTTTCCCACTCGTTATCGCCTTCGGTGGAATTGCTGCTGTCACTTGCCGCTTTCTGGGCTTTATCTCCTCACAGAACACGTCCAGAAGCGAACAAACAAACGGAGATAGAACAAACCTCATTACAACTCCTCTCAGTCAGCTGAGAGCTGACAACTTCTGCTCCATTCAGGGCCTAGCAGATGTAAAAGGAGCTGACTTATTGATCAGGGAGCACCTTTCCCCCACTGATCTGCCGGTCGTGTGAGCTCACAGAGTCGCTGCAGACTCTGCAGGGCCACGGAGGAAAACTAATGCACAGATGGCAGCTATTGGTTCAGACGCAGCAGAGGATAATGGCCTCGTTTCTTCTCTTCATTTGAGCTAATAAAGTTGTTTCTGTTCGTTTTTTGCATGAAGTAGCAGAGCGTGGAGTTCACTCTGTGATGCGTGTGTGTGTCTGAGCAGGTCAGCTGGAGCATATCCATCTCTCTGCTCCCTTTGTGGCTGTGAGGAACAAGGAAGTGAACCTAACCGCGGTTCTGCATCCCAGCCAAGTGGGAACGGTCACCTACATCTGGTGGATTGGAAACAACACAGAGGTATGGCGAGCATGCTCTCTGTGTCCGTCTGTAATTAAGAAGTAGGTTGCTGACTCTGTTATTCTGCGGAGCTATATTTGTTTGTGCCAGCTGCAGAAAACCGTGGCCTTCTTAACCAGCGCTGATAACAGAATGTGCTGACGAGCCATAAGCATAAAGTGGCTCCATTACTTGGTTCTGGAGAATCTTAAAGCCTCCTGCAGCCAGGCGCAGCAGCCTTTTAGCGTCCTGAGAACATCTCAGCTATGAAGCACAGAGGTGGCAGCGTCATGCTGTGGGGGTGTTTTGCTGCTAAAATTTAATTCTAAGATAGAAAGTTTCTATTGGACTAAACTGTGCATTTCTCAAAGTAGATGCTATCATGACGTCAGAACATTATATATAATCACCAAAGCACGGTAATACAAGCATTAGCAGCAATTGGTCTTCCATATCAGCAATGCATTGGAATCAGAAAGAAAATAAATGATGTGTTGTACTTTTCAGCTTCTTTGAAAAAGCTGTGGGGGCAATCGCCCCCTGCTGAGAAGACTGAGTCTGTTACACACCAGAATAACTACTGTGAATACATCTTTGCACAGTTTTAACTTATCAGGAGTCTTTTATAGCACAGTTCTGTTTAAGAATACTGCACAGAATTTAATGCAGGCATGAATGTATCATCAAAGAAGCTTTGAGAGACTAATTCATGCATCACAATAATTCATATGGTTCAAAAAGGACTGACTTTTGGAACTCGGTGTGAGTTTTAGCATACCCTAAAGACTATTTTGCACGCTTGGGCTTCTCAGGAAGTGTTTTATGCCAGTGGAGCCAACTGAGTGACTTCATCTCTATGTAAAAAAGAAAAAAATGTCCCTGTCTGCTGTGTTTACCTATATTGTTTGCGTGGATCCTGAGCCGGTGTCTGTCTGGACAACATTTTCACCATGGTAGCACGTGGTGACAATAAAAGATTCTTGATCTTTTATTGTCTGCGATGTGTTGAAGGTGTTTTACACCTTACAGAGAAGACCTGACCTCCCATTGCTTCGTGATCAGCTGAGCATTTAACCAGCTTTTTCAGTAAAACAGACAGAATACAAAACTTTAAAATGCCTCCTGAACTCCAACATAAATGTGTTTTCTTTGGGTGAATGTTTGCGTTTTTGATCCAGTGTGAAAAAGTATAAAGCTGTTGCTGGATTAAGCGATGCAGACAGAAGAAGATATTGATGGAAACAGAATCTGTGTCTGTCTGGCCCAGCCCATGCAGAGCGCTCCGGCTCACTGGCTCTCTGTGGAGGCAAAGTGTTTGTGTACGGATGAGGACAGCCTGTTGTGTCAGCTGGTGACAAAGCGTGGCCGCTTTAGCATCTGAAAGCAGTCTGAAGAATAAATGGAGATGTGGGTTATGACAGTCAGGCTCTCTGCAGACATCCACGCTGTGCATACGCTCCCGTGTTTGTGTGTTATTCTCAGGCTGACACCTCTGCAGGGTAAACAGCGGCCATGTTAACCAGCTGCTGATAGCCGTCTCTCAGGGGACCGCTCAGACTCCCACTGACTCTGTGTCCGTCCTCCCCTCCCTTTCTGTGTGTGTGTTTGTCCTCCAGCTGCCAGTTATCACCCTGGAGGGAAGCGTGGCGTGCACCTTCTCCAGGGAAGGGATCAATACAGTCACGGTGCAGGTGTCCGCCGGGAATATCATCCTGCAGGACAGAAAAACTATCGCTGTCCACGGTGAGTTGACTCAGTGACTCTGCTGAGGCTCTGTGAAAACACTGACAAGACGTCACAACAAAGAGCTGCCTCCCTGTCATTAGGAGACAACACCACCGAGGCATTCCCACTGTCACTTTGTGCAGTTTAAGTTATTTTAAAATGGGCTTCTCCTTATTATTATTCCCTCTGCATTTACTGATCTACACCATAAAGTTGTGTTAGTTGCAATAAAAACATTATGTTAATTACTGAGGAAAATTAGGAATAATCCAAACATTTAAATAAGGACCAGAGTTTTTTTCCCAGCTATATAAGCATTTAGTGACACAGCCCTGCCCCTCCCCCACTTGATGCTGCAGTCACTGGTTAAGCCGGGCGTACACTGTACGAGTTTTTCCCCTTTTCGGGCCAATTCTTCAGTCGTGCGGGCATTTTTGAATCGGGGTGAATTTCAGCTTGATCGTAGAGGGGGGGAGGAGGGGGGACTGGCTTCTCACGACTACCTCCCGATCAGGAATCGGACGATCGGTGAAAATCAAACATGTTTGAAAATCAGTCGGCTGTCGTGAGGTTTTCGTGAGCGCATCCTGCTGTTCAAGCAGAGCTACGAGGGGGCGCCCTCCCCTCCTCTCCGTCCCCACCAGCGGAGGGAGGGGAGCGGGCGTCCCTGAAGCGACCTCCGCCCGGCCCGCTCGCGGGGGCGTTGGGGAGGGCGGCAACGCGCTGGCCGCCTGTTTCGGCACTCCTCCGCGGTCCGCCGCCTGTTTCGGCACTCCTCCGCTCGCGGGGGGGGGGGTTGCTGGGCGACCTGCCGTGCCGAGCGGCTGCCGGTGCGTCTCGCCCGGTGCCTCCTGCGGGCCTCGCCAGAGCTGGGCTCGACCCCCTGCTCTGGGTCCCTGTCACCTACCGTCGCTCGCCTGCCTCTGCCATCACAGCGAGCGGTCCCAGAGGGGGCACGACGTACAGTGTGAGCAGTCCGGTCGCGTCCAAGCGCCGCGCCGCACAGATCGTGAGCGGTGAACTTTTTAAACCCCGCGGTTCCGTCGCACAGTTTGAGATGTATATAAGTACCACGACTGAAAAACTCGTACAGTGTACGCCCGGCTTTAGTTTGCTAAATAAAGGCTCATGCGCTTTTTCTCCCATACAAAAAGGCGGTTTGGTAAAATGTCTTGGTGCAAAAAAACAAAAGCAGAAAGCTGTGGTGTTTTAACTCCATCATACATCTCTGAACACTATGAATTTTAAAAGTCGTTAGGCAACAAAACAGATACCATACCATACCATGTTTATTTATAAAGCGCTTAAAAACAGCCAATAGCTGAAAGAAAGTACTGCACATCGTTACAAGCTAAAACGCATCCATCAAAAAAACGAAGATAAAAGGATAATGCATGAAAACGCTTAAAAGAAACAATAAAACCAATTTAAAATGAAAACTAAGTCTCACTAAGTCTCACTAAGTCTTTACTAATGGTAAAAGCCAAAGAATAATTGTGGGTTTTAAGGCAAATTTTAATGGTGGCAGTGAAGGAGCCTCTCTTATGTGCAGTAGCAGTTATTCCACTATTGAGGACAAACATTAGAAAAGGCCCCGCCCCCTCTGATAAGAGTTTTAAAATGAACTCTAAGATGCACTGGCAGCCAATGGAGTGAGGCCAGAATAGGGGTAATATGCTCTGTTTATGGAGTACTTTTGAAAAGACGAGCAGCAGTGTTTTGAAGCTTACCTGATCAGACATAGTTCTGGTTCTCTGATGTCGGATTTAATCTAGAGGGGTGAATGTAGCCTCGTCTTTACAACTAACTCCATGACTTATCAGTCTGCTGGTCCAAGCTGGCCTGCTATCAGACTCCAAAACACGGAGGGAGACTGTTTAATTTTCCGTCGGTGCAGTGTTGCCAGTAGCCTCCAGGAGCGCTAAATCTGGAAATGACAGGTCTAGCGCCCCTAGTGGCTAAAAGACACATGGTGCGGCTTTAAGATCAAATTTTATTTTTAACATCCTGATGTTTAATTTGGGTTTTTCACACACTGAAATTCAGGCATAATAGTAATTTCAGCTCAATCAGAAGCCTGTTGGAAAAAATAGCTGTTGTGACACCAAAACCTGAATTTAAACGACAAAACTGATTGTTTCCTTTAAGAGAATATTGGATAATGTGGGAATGTTGGAGTAAAAAGCAGACTCCAATTGTTACATTTTAAAGAAAGAATAACGAAGACAAATTCCTCACATTTTCTTTGCTTCCTGCAGAATACTTCCGATCCCATCTGCTTGCTTTCTCATCCAACCTGGACGAACACAACCCGGACGTTGCTGAGTGGAGGCTGGATGTGAGCCGGGTGATCAGGAACTCTCTCATCCAGGTGAAGCTCGTTCAATCTAAACTGTTGCTTTACGTTGGCGCACCATGACCTCCCCAAAGCTCCCAGATACGAGTCTGCCTTTCACCATGATGAATGATCAGAAGGAGAAGGGGAGGCGGGGGGAGTACTGGAGCAGCTGATTGCTCTGAACACTCTCGGAAAGTTCAGGGCCGGATCAGAACAAGCGTGAGAATAAATGTCAGAACGCCTGCTCTGCGCTGACCCGGGAAGATGCCAGAGATGAGCGCAACGCAAGCTGTCAAGTGGGAGAAATGGTTTCAACCCACACACGACATGCCAGTTACAGAGTCTGACTCATTAACCAGTTGTTGACACTTCCTCAGTGCCGATATATTTCTGATTCCCAAGAAGAGGCGCTCCGTCGCTTGCATCATGTCTTCACACTTTTTTGATCCTGCAAAATCAAAACTGATGCCAGGAATGCATCCATCTCTCCAATGTTCACTGAGCCAGCCTGGCTTGTTATTAGTTTCTGACGTGTTTCTGTTTTTTTTTTTCTTATTTCTTGTGACAATCCCAACCTTGAAGGCAGAATGTAGGGAAATGAAAAACTGAGATGAAAATCTGATTTGATGGTTTAAAACCTCCTCAACACTCACTGAGGTTGAAGCTCATAAAAAGAAGCGGAAGAGGAACCAGCAACTCCTGCAGGAAGTTGTGGAAGCTGTCTGTGCATCTGCTCATCTTTGCACTGATTTCCTTTGCACAGGTAGAAGAAGGGTCACTAATTTCTGCATTGGAAATGTAAGTGTAGAGAGCTGCTTTTGATTGGAAATATCAACTAAAAGCTTCTGATGGAAGTAAAATAAGGTTCTTTAAAACTAGTTACTCATGTGCACCACTGAGAAAAACACGTAAAATACCTTGAAATAAACATCTTTAATTGCAGCAGTCTAATCTGACCTTCTCAGTGAAAAGTCGCACGTTAAGAAATAATTATTTTAATTGAGTAATTGTTACTAAATCCCACTTATTATCACCCCTGCTGTCAAAACCTTTTATAACCGTCTTTTTGCCACGTTTTGGATCATTATCCTGCTGGTACATTCAGTGACGATCCATTTTAAATTTTCCGGCAGACAGATTTTTCTTTTATTTAAATGTCTGTTCTATTAGCCCATGATGTCATGCGCTCTACCAATGGTCCCAGAGCGTTTGGAGGAGAAACACCCCCACCACACATGCTTTTCATCCTTTGCTTTACTCCAGACCGACATGGAGTGAGTTGCTGAAATGGAGCCGAGCGTTGTTAACAATTTACAGTCAGGTTTTAAGCAACCGTGTGTATGAATTAGGAGAATAACCAGATAAACTGGAACCACACTTAAATATGCTGCTGGCCCAATGATCAATGAGTCGCATCAAAAAACAGCTGATGTGATTTATTGTAACACAAGCAGGACTCCTTTGTGCTAAAGTTTTATTTTTGACTATTAGCTGTTAATTTCACATTTTAGACTTGTCCACCAGATGGCAATACTTTCTCCCCATTCAAAGCTTTTACTTTTACTGTTTTCTGCAAATGAAAAACACAGAAATTATAACTATTTAGATACAAAAACAGCAGCGCTATGTGACTGTAACGGCCTTTAAAGGGTTCAAATCTTTAGAATCTTTTTTTTTTCAATGCAAATAACTGAGTTTCTCAGAACAACCATGCACACACTCACAAGTGAGGGCAATTTAGAGACATCAGTTAACCTAACACTCATGGTTTTGGACAGATGCACAGGGAGAAAATTCAAACTCCCTGCAGAAAGACCCTGGAGGTGAAGCCAGGACCTTCTTGCTGCAAGGCAACAGTGTGTGGCCCAAACAGATCGTCAGCCATTTTAAATCTTATAATCTGTCTGTTAATATTAAATGTACTGAAAGCACCATCTTTATTGTGAAAACACCAACAAGTGTAGCTATTATTTACTACTTTTCCCTTCTTTGTGTTGTCAAAAAAGCATCAACCTGACTGGGCAAGAGCTTCCTGAGATAAATGACACAGTATAAAACTCAACATCTTAAAAATGATAGTAGAAGAACTAACTCACCCAGATAATGTGACTTTCTGTCCTTCACCATTTGGCAAAAGGTTAAAAATGATTTGGTCCAATTCCATCTAGTTCTTAAAGGTATACTATGCAACCGGGGTTGATTTTCCAGCGAGGCGCCCCCCAGAGGGCGAAAGTAAAAGTGCACTGTCGTAAATATGCTCAGCTGTTCTCCTGGTTTCTCCGGCAAGCCAGGCGTGGTTGTTTTGAGCTTAGCAGACAGGCGAACGCAATGAATCACCATCCTGCTGTTCAAGCAGAGCTACGAGGGAGCGCCCTCCCCTCCTCTCTGTCCCCGCCAGTGGAGTGAGGGGAGCGGGCGTCCCGAAACGACCTCCGCCTGGCCCGGGACCCGCTCGGCCCGGACATCGGCTCGCGGGGGGTTGGGTAGGGCGAGGGTCCCGGTCCGCGCGACGCGCTGGCCGTCTGTTTCCGTATGCCGCGCGGCCGCCGGGGTGTCTCGTCTTTCCTCTCTCCCCTCCGTTCCCCCCGACGCCTCCCGAGCCGCGTCCGAGCGTCGCGCGGTACAGTTTGAGAACACAGATGAGCAAACCTATGAGCGGTGAACTTTTAAACTCCGCGGTTCCGTCGCACAGTTTGAAAACACAGATCAGCAAACAGATGAGCGGTGAACTTTTAAACTCCGCGGTTCCGTTGCACAGTTTGGAAACACAGATCAGCAAACAGATGAGCGGTGGCCGTTTAAACCCCGCGGTTCCGTCGCAGTTTGAGATGTATATAAGTACCACGACTGAAAAACTCGTACAGTGTATGCCCGGCTTTAACACAGTGAAAGTATGAACATGCACAGAGAGAGAGAGTAACCATTCCAATGTTACTTACAATCGCATCAGCAGAAACGCGAGGTCCGCGTCAGCCTTGCAGCCTTCTTTCTCTTTTAGCTCTCGCCATTCGGAAAAAGCTTTCCCGATGTTCACCCGTGTAGGACTCTTCTCTCTTTCCACAGCCCTTTTCCTCTTTCTTGCCTGCTCCAACATGGGCTTTCGCTGTTTTATCGCCGGTTCCGCCATGATAACTGCACAGATATCGCCACTGCGCTAGCACCGAACATGCCTTTCACTGGGGGCGTGTAGCAGTTCTCGCCATAAAGCAAGACCGACTCTTGCGATCTTGCATGAGATTCTGAGCCTGTGGGTGCGGGCCGAGGGCTCCTGCAGTTGCAAGTGCGGTATTTCCCCCACAGACCACCAGGGCGGCCAAGAAAACCTTTGTTCAACCTGAAATGACTCATTTAATCATCCAAAACGGTATGAAACACATTAATTAACTGAAAAATGTTGCATAGTGTGCCTTTAAACTGTACATCTCAAAGTTTACTGCAGCTTTTAGCTCCAGTAGATTTTCATGATCTGTTTGGTGTCCCTCAGGGCGTTTCCTGATGCTCTTCACTATTTCAAACTAACTGCTTTCTCCTTTAAGTTTTCATATTTTTTAATAACCTTTTGTATCATTTATTGTCTCTTTTAAGGACCAAACAACATTATGGAGAAATTTTATCCAATTAGCAATAAATTGACTTGACCAGAATAGATATCATCTATGTTTTCAAATAGGTTTGAGGAGGTTGGACTAATTTTATCCTTTGAGTTTTTTTCCCCCTGATATATAACAAAAACCTTTAAAAATTAGGCATTCTATATGTTACTGAAGTTATTTTATGTTTAATAAAATTCTGTTACACCAACTCTGAAGGTAAAATACGGGTCCATCGGCCCAGAGGTGGGCCCAAATGTTCCTGATTCTGGACTGAGGGGTCAGGACTGAGGGGTCAGGACTGAGGATTCAGGACTGAGGATTCAGGACTGAGGGGTCAGGACTGAGGATTTAGGACTGAGGATTTAGGACTGAGGATTTAGGACTGAGGGATCAGGACTGAGGGGTCAGCAGCTACTTTGGTTCCTATCTGTCCTTTTGTAAAGGATTGCCCAGTGATTTCCCCGTCAGCACAAATAAAGAAAGCACTGATGTTCCTTTCTTTGCCTTTTAAAAGTAGATACTTTTGGGATCCAAAGGAGAAAACCTTTTTAAGTGGGATTTGACATATTTGTGCCAGTGGGTTATTATATATATATTTTAATGTAACCTTTATTTATGCAGGTTTTCTCATTGAGATCCAATATCTCATTTTCAAGAGAGACCTGTTTTGATAAAACGAACCGACAGGTTCTGATGTGAAGCAGCTTCTCCTGAAACCTTCTGACATTCCCGTCCTTCCTGCTTTCCCCTTCCAGGCTACAGGCGTGCGCGAGGATCTGCTCCTGGTCACCGTCCTCCCTGGCTTGCCTACAGCAGCCGAGTTTTTCCTGCTGCCTGACAAACAACTCACCGACGGCAAACCGGAGAAGAGCTCAGCTCATTTAGATCAGGTGAGGCCTCAGCATCGTTCCCATCCTCCTCCTCCAGGCCTCTGAAGGTTTTCCCTTCTCCGTGTGGGCGGATGCATGTCGCCCTGTTATCCTCGCTCTAGCTTCAACACAACACACAGCTTCGTATCGTCGGTTTTCGCTTTGTGACTCACCAACGGTCTTTTTTTTTCCACATAGCAGCAGCTCGTCCATTAATGGCTCCTAAAAATTTAAAGCCCAGCTTCAATTCCTAATTTCCACCAGCAGATGTCACTGTTAATCTGCTGGAGAATAAATAGTCCAGGAGTCTAATTTAGGAAAATGCCAGAGGAATCTGAGCAATAGACTCATCAATAAGCCGGACAAGTATTATGAGTGAAAGGACTGACTTTTAAAGGCAAAGAAAAAACGAGCCAGAGAAAGACATATTCACAGTTAATCGACATGAACCAGAGCTGCTCAGTCTAACCTGACAGATGATGATCGATGCTGATGCCGGGAAGAATCCATGGATAGAAACCCTCCATTTTTTCCCCTTTTCCTCCTTCCTGCTTGATCTTCTGGAAAGTTCCTCCTCTTTCCAAGCCGGCCATAAATCTTAATTCAAGGCTGGCGTCTTTAAAGTGCGAAGTTGGCTCCGCTTATTAGAATGTAAAACAGATTTCACTGACCCTGGTATGCAAACAGTGAGGATGTAATTAGTCAAAGCGTGGACTAAATTTAAACAGTACAAAGGGGAGCATGAAGGAGTACAGGAATTACTCATATCACAATTAATTTAGCAAATGAGGCAGATAAGATAAATGAAGTCTCTGCAGCAGGGAGAGAGGAGGTGTTTGCTTTAATTATGCAGCTCCGTATTGGCTTCTTTTATGAATATGATTTAAAAACAGCAGCATTTCAATTTTAGACTGTGTAGGAGAATCGATGGGAAGGTTTGTGTTTGTGTGAGTAAAGGCAGAGATAGTCAGATCTTCATCCAGTTCAGCTCTGGGTCGCAGTAATCTTCCCGGATCGTATCCCAGTTAGGTGTCCTCGGAGCAGAAGGTTGTTCAGCTGCCTGAAAGCAGAGATCAAGTGGGGCTGCGCGGCTTGCATTATGCATCGTGGCGGAAAAGGTCCCACAGACAAAGGCTCTTACATAAACAGGAGCGCTCGCATGTGTGGGCAGGGAGGTTTCTTTGGGTCAGGGCCACGCTGATAAGGCTCGGTATTTAAAGTGCATTCAGTTTTATGGTAATTTCAGCGGCTACAATAACATTCATCAGGCCTGATCTGATGAAAGTTTTCTGCCTGTTTTTTGTTTCACATTTTTATCTGCCTCATGTGACGTTTCTGATGGAAAAAACAGGGTTTGGAGTTTTTTTAATCTATTTTTTACCTTACACTGTTTGAGTCAGTTTAACTTAAACAAGCAGGATATCATGATTTATTTTTACATTGAGGAAAATGTTTATATAACTGTACTATTTGTGTCCTAGCTTTCTAAATTTCTGATGCAATGTTTTTTTTTAGATGGTCAGTTTATCGTGCCACAACCTGGCTCATGGGTTATTAAAAAATGGGAAAGGACACAAGCGCACCATTAGTATCATCAGCATAGAAATTATAACACATATCAAGTAGCTGTCTGGTTATATGGCCAAGGGGTAAAATCTATAAAACAAATAGAATAGAGCCCAGGACAGAGTCCTGAGGCACCTCACACCGCAGGCTCCAGGAGTCTGACATGAACGCTGAAGGATGTTCCTTAGAGGTACGAGTTAAACCACTTTAGCGCCTTACCTGACAGACGACTACATTGCAGAGCCTATTAATGGAAATACTGTGATCAACAGTATCAAAGGCAGATATAAGACCCAGGAGAACAATTACCACGGAGGCTCCAGTCAGCAGACATCAATGTCACCAGAAGCTTTCAGTAAGCCAGTTTCTGTGGAGTGCAGCCTGAAAATTGTCAACGAGCTCTTGTTTTTCCATAAAAGAAATTGGCTAATCTGCCACGACTTTTTCAAGAAGCTTGGACAGAAAATTGTGGGTTTTTATTAACGGATCAACGATAGCATGCTTAAAGGACTTTGGAAACACGCAAGTGAATTGTTGTAACTTTCAACAATAAAAGGGCCGATAGCAGAGAAAGTCTATTTAAATAAATTTACAGGGAGAATATAGTTTGGACTGGTAGAAATTGTCCTCTAGAGTCACTGGATCAAACAGATTCAGAGACTGGGACGGCACAGAGCCAGAAACAAAGTTTTGACGCCTCGACAGACAAATTCTTCCTCTGACATTATTGACTTTCATTACAGAGAAATGGAGGACGTTACTGTCAGCTTTAGAGGACACAGCTACTGTAGGGGTCACAGGGGAAATGATTGAGTTTATTGTGTCACATAGGATCTCCATTCTAGTTGTTTTTATCAGGTCATTTACAGAAATCCAAAGTTCCCTGAAATGGAACCTGTGATGCTGATGTTTTGGGGATTTCCACAAGCGATCAAATGTGCAACACTGTCTTTTAAATTTCCGAATAGAATGAATTATCCATGGAGAAGCATTTTGAGTGGTGCAACGGCAGATTTCAGTGGTGCCACTGCATTAAGAACATCTGAGCACTGATAAATGTAAATGTGGAGTGGTAAGCAAACCAAACAGGCCAGAACAAATCTGACCTTTGAGGACAACCATGACAAAGAGGTGGGGAGGGATACGCCCATTTCCCCTGGTTGCACAGCACCCAGGCCTTTATATACAGAGGTGAAGGTCTAACCCAGGTATCATCTATCAGCTAGACACACGTTATCATGATACGCATGCACTACTTATATTTAGAGAGATAGAGCTGGAAATGTTGCTCATTTCCTCAGGTTTAGAACCTCCTAAGCATGCATGGTAAAAGTGGGACAGCAGCTTTAGCTCCAACTAACTGATTCCTAAACAGCAGTTTGCTGAAATATCTGCATATCTCCACTGGTGACCTTAAGGTTGAAGAAAGTGGACAAGCAAAGGGAGATTGTTTGATCATTCATAATGCCTTGGACTTTCCCACTCACTGTATTGATATTTGTTTCATTACAACCTACCCAGTATTTTTTACAAAAGAGCCTGGTGACCCGCCAGGATTTACATTTGGTGCTTAAATTATTGGAAAAGGAGAAGATTTCTCTGTTTCCAACCAGTTATAGATAGGTCAGAGCAGATCATCTAAATGTGGTAACCAGTAGATTTCTCTGGGGCGCTTTTAACAATGTAACATTATTATAGATTACAAACTTTCAGTTCAAGAATTCAAAGTGAGATTACCCGGTCCAGATTGTATGACTCTAAGTGTTATAGATATGTTATAATATGTTAACAGCAATAAATGAACATCCAGGGAACACCATTATATAATGTTTATCTGAATCAGCACTTTATTTCAATCAGCAAAACTCCTTCTACTAGGCTAGTGAAACTTAAGTAAACTACTAAGCAAAATTAACATTAAAGAAACAAAGGAACACACAAAAGATAAAACGGACAAATAAAGATAGTCGAAAACGATCATCATCAGAATGATTCAGTGTATTTAGAGTTTATTGAAGATCTAACTTAAAAAACCAAAGTTCATCTTAAAGATTATAGAATGAGGTTAAATAAATTTAACAAATTTAGAACATCTGATATGTGTTAAACCCATTCTCAATGCAGATCTGAGTCATATAAAACATTATTTCAGGAAATAACCTGCAAAAAAATTATTTGCTAAATAAAAAATCAATAACCTTCAGGACACTTTATTAAAGTAATAATTTCTCGTGGAAATAAGTAAGTCTCAAATTGGTAACTTAGGAAGATAGAGAGCGCTGTAGAGGAAGATCGGCTGGAAATAACCATGATGGTTTAATCTTAAAGTAACACAAAACACCATTAAATCGACATCAGTGTTCCCTGTTAGTGCTGTATTAACGCTCGTAGCACTATCGAACGATGGCGGAGCTAAACCAAACAAACATTATGTTTAAGTGAACCGTAGTTACATTAGTAGCAGGTTATTAAGCTAATAGTGGCTAATGCTAGCGGACATTCGCATACCGCTTAAAAGACTTTTAAGCTATATTTTGCTGTAATGAGCGGACTCGAAAACACAAACATTAATGTCCCATCAGTGTTGAAAACCTTTATGGTAATAAAGTTTGTCATAACCAAAAAGCCCACCCAAAACACGTCAGCATAGCATTGTTTCAAAATTCACTAGGCTTAGCCTGTTAGCCTCAGTCAAACCTTAAAAACACATTAAAAGTAAACCATTTAACTTTCCCTGCTGAACCCTGCCAAACATCTGCCTTTGTGTAGCTTCTGTTGGCTTTGGGGCGACCCGATTGGAAGAAGTTGGAGCCGACGGGGAGGGAGCAAACGGCTAGCTCAGGGGAAAGCCCGTGTTTGGGAGCCAGGCCAGGGCGAGTCTCCAGTGGGCCGCACTCGGCCTGTCGAGCATGAGGATCTCTGCACGGCCTTCCTAGCCTGGCAGTGTTCGGTCTCCGAACCCTATGTGGGCCCACAGACACAACAATGTGAAACTCCATCTCACGAGGGCCCACAGACAGGGAGGGAGCGTTCCTCCCCAGTGCTCCTGATGAACAGCAGGCGAAAGACAGCGATTCTTCTAGGAAGCCAAGCTTTACACGGTGGGCACCCTGCTGTGATGGGGAAGAGTGAGCCTGCAGCTTCTCACATTTCTGAAGGTGCGTTCACATTGCACGTGAATGTGTCAGTCCGAGCGACAGATTTACACGATATGCCTACGCACAGGTACCGCACAGGAGCAACGGGATGCAAAGCGACGCTGCACGAAGCCACAGAGGCTATTCTATCGACGCAAAGCGAGCAATTTTGCTGATTAAAACAAAGTCAGAGCAACACATCAAATTCGATAGATGCGAAACGACAGTTGTTGGAGTTGAAAAATCGGACACTTGCGTCTTGTAGCGCCGCAACAACCAATCAGGAACTGGATGTGGCTGTGGCGTGGGGTGAAGGACTGCAGCGGAGACAAAGGTGTTTTCATTCAACATGGAAGAAAAGCTGATAGTGGCTCTCTGCGGTCAGCCAGAGTTTTATGATTCAAACAATTATTACTACCAAGACAAGTCTAGAAAGGACAAAGCCTGCAAAAAAGTGAGTGAGGTCAGTCAAGTGAAAGCATCACTAGAAGGCGACATTGCACTGTTGTATTTCTGGTTTGTCGCCCGCTGTACGAACGGCCGGCGATGATGTCAGGTGGCCACATTCTGGTGCCTGTGTGAACGCATATAGATAAATTTTTTATGTCTCAACAGCTCGCCGAGCTTTTGCTGAACGCCTTGAACCAAAACCTCGTCCAGTTCACGTTGCGGCCAGGAGTCCAGGTCACCGTGTACGCAGCTCACCTGTCGGCAGGTAAGCCAGCATTCAGCTGTCCGTTTGCTCAGGATGTACCTTCAGCACAAACATGAAGCATGTGGCCTTTTTTAAACGCCAGACTCAGTGGACAGTCAGGTTTATATTTTATATTTTTATTGCCCCACCCCCTCTCGACTAATAACTCCACCCCTGTGTCTGATTGGCTCCCACCATGTAGCTACACAGAGACATTCAGAGACGTATGTGTGCCTCTTCCTTTTGGGGATGCTGCTACTGTCCTAAAGGGGCTTTTAAGCTAAAGAGTAAGAGAAGTCCATATATTAAAAAGATTCATCACATGGGTCTCATTTCTGTTCACTACTCATTGCATGAGGCAGCAGGCTGCAAATACAGGTAGCGTAACTTTGTTGTGTTGTTCACTCCCTGCGGTGCCTTTCTCCCTGTCTCTACAGCGCCCCTAGTGGACACCAGCGAGAACCACAGCGGCTCCGCCATGCTAATGCTGCTGTCAGTAGTGGTCGCGGGTTTAGCCGTGTTTGTCATCTACAAATTCAAGAGGTAAAGTTTTCCTGAGCTCAATGGCAGCTTGGAAAACAAAAGGCCGACAGCTGCCTGTCAAAATAAAAAAACGCGTTTCCATCCCGCACCCGAGCGATCCGGCAGAAACTCTCATCAGGTCATCCCTCACAAAAAGAAATGTCAGTCAGCCTTCAGCTGCTATCAATATTAAGGCCCTTAAATGGAGGCAGCTGACCTTTCTGAAATGTTAAATTGTGTTTCCTTGCTGAGGCATAGTTCCGAGGGAAAACCATGTGAAGGGTCATGAAGATTTATAGACGAGCAGAGGCAGAATGAAAAATTTATTAGCCTTAACAGTTCAGTCTTTTTATATCTGCTGAATTACATCCAAATGCTGGTCGACGTGGAGAAAACATTCAGTTAAAGGTTGACGAAAATAATCCGATCCATCATCCTCCTTCCGGGCGTTCCTCTGCCTTTTGTTTTTGTAGTTTAGGCTCCTCTCTCTATCCGTTTGCCTCACTGTAAATCTTTCCTCAAGGAAGATCCCAGGCCTCAACGTCTATGTGCAGATGCAGAACGACAAAGAACCAGAAGTGATGAGTCCAGCCAATCCCTCAGAGGCAACGCCCGGCTCACAGCAGGACTTGGTGCCTTCTCTGGAGATTCTGGACACCGAGTTTAACTCGCGGCCCATCGGTGAGAAACCAGTGACCTTATCTGTGCGTCCCATCTGATTTCATAGCCTCCACTGTCTGTTTCACCCCAGTCTGTCGTTGTGTTGTTGTTTCATGACGCTCATCCTGTGCTTTCTGTTGTTTCTCAGTGAAATGGTCCAGACTGCAGGAGAACTAAACATAAACAGTACAGAGGGCTGTTTGTGGTACGGTTAACACTCTGTCCTGTCCTCTCTAGACTACAGACAGGTTAACACCCTGGTGTCAGGTGTAAGGGATTATCAAAATGTCTTTAGGAACCACACAGGCACAGACAGTATGGAATGACAAAAGTGCCAATAAAATTCCTTAGAAACTTGGTAAGGACTGCTATAAATGCATAGTTAATTAGGAATATTGATAAAAGAGAAAACCCTAAATGCTAATAGTTATTTATTGATGTATTTGAGCCGCGAACGGCTGCCACGGTGTGTTGGTGCGCTGTCTGCACCATCATCACCAAGTCAAATTCCTTGTATGTGCAAACCTACTTGGCGATTAAACTTGATTCTGATTCTGATTTAAATGTCAGTTTTTATTTGTTTGGATATTTTTATTTGTTGGATTTAAAAGATGGATTCAATTTCTTCTTTTTTCAGACCTTTATTCTTTAAATAAACATTGGGTTTTGTTTATGGTAAATGGCAAATTGCTTGTACTTGTTAGCCACCCTGACGGTGGTGAGCTATGTTAGTAGCCTCAGCTGCCCTGGGGCAGACTGACAGAGGTGAGGCTGCCATACGACGGCGCCACCGGGCCCTCTGACCACCGCCAGCAGGCAATTTGGGTGAAGTGTCTTGCCCAAGTACGACTGAGACGGTCAGATCGAACTGGCAACCCACCAATTGCAGGACAAACTCCCTAACTCCTGGGCCTCTTTGGACATTTAGTTTTGTTTTACTTTTCTATTATTAGATTATTATTAGATTTTCTGCCTTTCCTGAGTCATAATGAGCCATTTTTCGGCCTTACTGTTCCGTAAATATAGACTATAGTTGTTAGTACAGCCTTCACAGCGTTCTCCTCTGTACTCGTCAAAAGGCTTATCTGCAAATGATGCACAAGATCCCTGCAAAATGTTAATGGTTGTTTTGTTGTTAGGACCGTCATTTAACATTTCATGCCTCATCTGGTCAAGTTTGTTCTCATTTATCATCCATCAGTTCATTCTGAGATGACATTTGTCTGTCAGATACTGTCATGGTGGTGTTTAATCAAAATAAAAAGGTATTTTTCACTGTATTTTAGCCCAGAATGATTAGCTTCTTCATGTCAGTGTAGTCATAGCATCAGCACAGGGGAAGCTCTGAAAGAGTCCAACTAAAATCAACAAACTGATCCATATAAGATAGGATGAGAATTCCTTTATTGTCCCGCGAAACTCTGGTGTCATCATCACATTGCATCAACTTTTCAAACATTAAAGAAAATGCAGCTGAGAATATTGCTGCTCAAATATTAGTTTTCTGGATTATCAATAACTCCCAGCTGAGGTTCATCTCTTGGGGAGTGTGTTGCTACAGGTGCAAAGCTTGTACAGCACAGAACTGTGGTTCCACCGGTGCAGAGCTTGGTCAGGCTGGCAGCAGGTGGGTTTGAGTGCATAACCATGGACATTGAGCTGAAGATTTTTAGACAACACCTTTGTGACACGCAGGGCAGCACAGAAGCCAGTTTTTTCCAAGAAAAACAAGACAAACATCTTGGTGAGATTGAAACAGCAGAGGAAGCACAAGGACTGGTGCAACGTTCTTTGCTTGGATGAATCCTTCCATCTATTGTTTGAGAAATCTAAGGAAATACTGAGAACACCATTAATTCTGTCTTGAGCCAAAAGCCTCAAAGAGAGTTGGCTCTCCTCCATGCCAGGAACCTGAGCAGTACCAGACATGGACAGAGTGGGAACGTAATGTCCCTCAGAAGCTTTCAACAATCATGGATTTTTATTCCACACATGTCCTTTAACAATTTGTTAGGATTTTGGCCCATTTCTGCTGACAGAACTGGTGTAACTGGATCAGGATCACCTTTTCTGTTCTACTTACAAAGTTCCATGGGACAGGGATCAGCGCTTTTTTATGGTCACTGTGGCCCTTAAGCCACTTTGATACGACTTTGTTGTTACGCTTTGGGTCCTTCTGTTTGGAAGACCCATTAGTGCTGAGCTTTAACTTCCTGGCTGAGAATTTGAGATGTTGCTCAAACATTTCCAGTTTTCTTCACGGTGCCATCCACTTTGTGAAGTGGACCAGACTCTCCTACAGTGACTGCAATGCAATGGCATTCAAGCTTAGAAATTGCTAGTTTCTTCTGCAAATCTGACTTTGCTCATCATGTTTAAACACTTTAATGCTTCAATAAACCAGGGGACATGGCTCTAATATTAATATTATTTGTTTCTGAGTACATTTGCAAGCTGTAATCTGGCCTTGTATGTTGATTTTGGTGTAATGGCTTCTTCCTTCCTGCGTGGCCTTCCAGCCCATCTCTTGTTTCACTGAAATGTTGACACTCTCGTTTTTGCCAGCATATTCACAAAGCCTTTAGCTTTGGTTCTGTGCTTGCTTCCCACGTTTCTGCACCTAAACATGTTCATCTCTGAGATGCAGAACCCATCTTATTCCAGAACGGTATAACGATTGGACATCCCATCCTGTTTATGTTTGCATATAATTGTTTGAACAGATGAATGTGGAAACTTCAGTTGTCTGGAGATTGCATCATCGCCCAGCCTTTTGGAGGTTCACTTCTCTTTCTGATATTCAACACTGTTTCTCTTGATTTAATTTCATGACATCTCCTAAGAAAACAGTGTGTTTTATTTTTCCATCAGATGTTGAGAATTAACTTTGCTAACTGAACCACATTATGTAGAATAATTTAGCACAGGTTGATGTTTTCAAGCCATTGTTTCTGTTAATTATGAGGTTTTATTGCTTTGCAGTTTGGATGAGGGAAACTGAGGGTTAAATGTTCAAAAGAACTGTAATTATTAATTGGCCTGGGACTAATTAATAAATCAGACTGAAAGATGGTTGCCACTCCTCCTCCTCTTCCCACAGATCTGGGAATGTGGAAATTTGAATAAGTAGAGGGAGTTGACTCATTTATACTAACGAAGTCCTCTTGTAGCCAGGTTTCTGTGAGACAAAATAAATCAATCTGATTATCAGAAATCAATTAATTAACTAAAAAAGTCTTTGGAGGGAGAGACCTTATATTTAATAGACCACATTTAATTGTTTTATTTTTTGGTTCAAGTTGAGTCGTATTGATTTTTATTAGATTTTTATGATTTGCTCCTTTTACATCAGTGTTTAATCTGTTTACTTTTGGCCGTGGGAAAGACACCGTCTCAATAGGGTAATGGGTGGGTAACAGAGTACCCAGAGAGAACCCATGCATGCACAGAGAGAACAGTTAACGCCTTACAGAAAGGATGGGATTGAACCCAGGACCTTCCTGCTGCAAACCACCACTGCTACTAATTTCACAACTCTGCAGCCTTATTGAATATTACTTATTGAACTTTTAATGTGACAAACACGCCTCATCTGAACGCATCCTCTGATTTGTTGAATATGACTGAATATATGTCGGTTTTCCGGTTTCTCTAACCAGCTGTTGTGATTGTGTTAAATTAAGCTAAAACCATCGTCTAATCCCTGCTTCTGTCTGCTCTGTCTCTCCCCAGGATGTATGAAACCTCATGTACATGTGAAATTCTCCACAGAACTCCCCACATACATCGTCTGAACTCTGGACTGGATCCAAACTCCAGCCTCCATCATGGATCATGGGTTTATTTTGTCTTTTTGGTTTTCCATTTTGCGACACAATGGTTTTGAGCTTTATACCTGTGCATGTTGGAGCCGGCTGACGCACACTGTGCTCTGCTGAAAGCAGAAGAAACTGTGTACAGGTTTTCTTTCCTTTTTCCTTCAGCTACATCTTTGAAAAGAAACATTTTCAGACTTGAGTTTGTTTGTTGCGAGTCGAGGAGGATCGGCAGCATGAAAGAGTCAGAGGAAACGACGTGACAAGCGGGAAAGTTTGGGATTTTCTCACACATCCTGGTTCGGTTTGTTGTTTTATGATGCAAACTGTGTATTATTTATTCATAAAAAAATACTTTTATGACGTACGATATGGAAGTGAATTACACATTTATTTTGTAAATCATGAATGTCTATGTTAGAACTTTGTGTATTTTAATAACAAATGTACTAAAAAGGGACACCATTATAAAATATGAGTAAGCTCTTTCAAAGCTTTTCATCTATTGTCCTCAAAAAGCTGATTTATGGCACAAAGCAGATTTTCTACTGAAATGTTCTGCTTTTCTTTTGGGTTTTAATTTCCTTATAACACACTTTAGTTTTCAGCATTAGTTTTTTAATTGCCTCTGCTAATATTTATGATACCTGCCAGTTGGTAAAATGCTTCAGAACTATGCTTCGCCTGATGGCACCTTCCCACAGCAAGCAAAGAAGACGTGTGTGGGGATGGCCGGGGGGCCGGGGTGATCCGGAATGACCGCAGGAGGCCAAGTGGAGCTCATCGAGGCGCGCCTTGCAAGCAGGAGCCGGAATGAGATACAGCTGCTTTACAGGAGAATGGGACGAGAGTGTCAGCGGCAGAAGAGAGACAGATGGAAGAGATGGAAGGGAGCTTTTTGGGGACGCGACGCATTAAGAGCGTTCCAGTGGGCAGAATAAGAGGAGGGTGACTTCTTGAATACTTAATGTGTCCCGTTGAGCTCAAGGCCCGCTAAGGTTGGTGACACATTTAGGTTAATGTTCTGACCCACCATAGTGAAGCACCCGTCTTCATCTTGGCTCATTATAACTGGCGGCAGGAGCAGGAGAACTGGAGCGCAGAAGCTGCAGGGCTGCACGGGTGGTTTGAATCTGACACGTGGAAATGCCTGATTGATGCTTTTCACAGCTTCTCGGGCAACTCTGCAGGATTTGGTTTCTCTGGTTTTAACTTTAAAGGGAGATTTAAATCCAAACAAAGCTTTTGTTCTTCTTTCCTTTGGATCCTATTATTAACATTAACAGTGCCTTGCAAAAGTATTCAGCCCCTCAAAACCTTTCCATTTGTTGTCACGTTGCAACCCCAATGTTTAATACTTTATTTCCAATTGATGTGATAGATCGACAAGTGCAGTTTTGTAGGTTGGACGGAAACAGAGTCATAGTTTTAAATCAGTTTTCAGTCTCTAGTAAAGCAGCTTTTCTGCAGTCAAAGATGCAACGCTGTTGGGGTTTGTCTCCAGCAGCTTTCTACAGTCACAGACTATTTTAATGCCGATTATTTTTTGCACAAGAAGCTCAAACTCAATCCGATTGGATGAAAAGGTTCTTTGAACATCAGTTTTCACGTATTGCCACAGATTCTCTGCCGGACTGGTCTGGACTTTGACTAGGCCATTTTAGCACATCGATATACTTTAAACCATTCTGTCGTATCTGCCTGTGGGTTGAGGGTTGCTGTCCATCTGGAAAGTGAAGCATGGCTCCAGCCTCAAGCAGGTCCTATCAGGTTTATTTTCAGTATTGTTCTGTATTGAAACCCATTATATCCTTCTCAACTGTGACCAGCTTCTCTGTCACCGATGATGAAAATCCTCCCCAAAGTACGATACTGCCACCTCCGTCGTTCATGGTGATATTACGTTGGTATGTTGATGTCACATTTGACTAGAGAACCACGGCTTGTTGCAAACTGAAAACAGAACGGAGCCTGACTTCCTTCTTGCTTATTCCCCCCAGAAGTATGAGACGTCCGACAAATAGTTGTCCTGTCAACAGATTTTCCCACCTGAGCTGTGCTTCTCTGCACATCCTCCAGTGGCCATGTTGGCCTGTTGGATGCCTCTTTTGAGAAATGTCCTCGCTGCCTGGACTGTCATCTCATTCTACACTGCTTCCCTCTCTTTACTAATTAGGGGGTGTCAGTCGGTTGCAGAGCACTGTTCAGAATTTTATTTGTCAGAAGTCTAAAAAATGTGTCATTTTCCATCCACTTCACAATTATGCACTACTTTGTGTTGGTCTGTCACATGAAGTCACAATAACGGACAGACGTGTGTGTTTGCAGAACGCCACAACGTCGACATGCTGCGGTATGAAGTTTGCAAAGCACTGTAGATGAAGAACAGTAGAGAACGTCTCAGCGGGGCTGCACACAAGGCAGAAATAAGTCCCTCTGGTTGCCATCAGTGGAGACCCGTGAAGATAATTGGCCCTGCCATTCAGGAACTCAGCAAAGCACTCACTGACAGAGCAGCAAGTCGCTCTGAGTTTGGATAAAAAAGGTCCTAAATCTGGGGAAATTTATCCTTTATAAAAACAAAAGAAAAAAGGAGTTTACTTGTACCCACAGGGTCTCTTATTCTAATGTATTTGATCTTTCTTCCAGTCCAAACAGAAAAGAAATAGTGCATATATTCTACAGATTTGACCAGGAGATGCTCAGCAGAGCCGTAGAGCTTCGGGAGGTGCATCATCATAATGCAGAAGATTATAAACTAATGTACAAGGAGACATATGTTGGTAACAAGCAAGCAGTCGTCAGGCAGAGTAACTGGATTTCAGAGCTTCGCTGTGTTCTAGGTCACCCAGAAGTCTGAAGTCAGAGAGGCTGGGCTGGCTGGTTTTACCGGCAGGTAGTGAAAACAACCCTTCGTGTGTTTCTTTCTCTTCTAGAACAACAGCAGAACAGCAACTGTATTCATTAAGTTTGGATTTTGCTCTGTGGGTTGTTGCTGATGTAAAAGAAATTTTTTACACTTTTAACATCAGACATCCGTGGATTGTGTTTTATGGCTTAATCAGACATTGACCTTTTGCTTATATTTGTCATTTACGTTTAATGTTAATATCTAAACATTTACATTTGCATCAATTTTTAAAAACAATTGTTTCTTGTGTAAAGCTTTGAGCTGGTGATACAAATCTGAATGGATTACTCTTTCAAAACCATGATGTGAAAAAATACAAAAACAGCATTAAAAATATTTTCTAGCCTTTCCGCCATGAGCAGGAAGGATCTTGAGATTTTTATTTGGGGCAGAATTGATGTCGCACAGCATGAGAGCTCTGCTGTGGAAACAGATTTTTACAATTTTAAGAAAACATTTGTTCTAGAGTTGAAATTTTAAACTGTCTTCAGCTACTCATAATAGCGACTGGCCCAGTTAGCATGGCTAGCATCACAAACACAGCTCTTTCTGTGTGGATTCTTTAAAAAAATAAATAATTTCCTTAATTCTGTGTTGTCAGAAACGCTGAGAACGTTTCCAAATCTAACACGCTTTATGTGAGATCGGTCGAAAGGTTAAAAGGATAAAACAGAGCAGCTTGTTTGGTTGAACTCTTGCTCTCTCTCGCTCTCTTGCAGCCTGATCGGACAGCCGACATGTCTCCACATGGAGAAATAAAAAGCTTCTTACATATCTGTACTTTGATTTATTTTAAACACCTCCCAGATACTGGAAGTGACTGAGACTGACTGATCTTCCCCCCAGTACCAACTTCCACAATGAAGAGTTTTGCTGGTGGTTGACTTCTTGGTGCATCTCTATAAATTCCAGCTTCAGTTGCTTCTGTTTCTTATTTATAGCTTTATTGCCGACATTGTTCTCCTTTAGGACGTGTTCCATTATCTGCTAATGGCACTTACTGCCTTACGAGATGATAATCACCATTAATGTATTTCCAATACTGCTTTTCCAGTTCAAATCATTCTGTTCAAAATTTCTATTCTGAAAGGAGGTGTTTTCTCTAAAGCGTCAAAAAGTTCTGATGAGAAAACTTATAGGTCCTCAATTTATAGGTCCTGTTTTCACATCTTTGGCCCTTATAGTGTGGATATAACGGAGTTGGTAGGAGTGACTAAATATGACCGTCTGTAATCCTACAGTCTAAAATGTGCAGAAAACAAACACTCTCATACCAGAATGCCTCTTTCCAGGAATGGGTTAATACTTAGACATTCACGCTGGGCACAGTTCTCATTCTGCCTCGTTTTGTTCGTCATCTGAGTTTCCAGGACCAGATCTGCAGTTTCATTATGTTTGAGTAGTTTGCTTTTTGTTCACTTTTTCCCCCTTAAAAAAACAAAAACAAACAAGCATCAGAACAAATTGGCATCTTTCCTTTGCGATTTAGTTTATCATTGAGTTAATGTTCAGCATTTGCAGCCTAAAGTCAAGCAGCATATCAGTGCAGCCCAGTGGTAAACACCAGAAAAGTCTGAATCCGAACCTTAATCTCAGTAAAGGACTCTGGCCAGAAGTAACCTCTGCTAGGAGTTTTAAACCCTGAGACGAGCAGTCAGGAAATCTGATGGGTCTCCTGCTTTTTGGGTCAGATGAGCTGGGATGCAACAACCTGAATGCTGTGGGAACCATCATGGGGCTTTAGATCGTTTCCTCGCCATCTCCTCCTTGCAGAATTGCAAGATTATTATTTTTGTAGAGAAATATGAAATAATAATCAAAAAAATAACGTTTTACTACTGTACAGCTTTTGTATGAAAACAGACGGTAAGGTGTTCAAGTATTTCTGTTTGACCTCAACTGTGCTGTGTGTAATTGTTTGATGCATTTACAATCATATTTATTAAATGGAAAGAAGTCTCTTAACTGTTTGTCTGCTGTTGTAAAACAATTATGGTCTTCTGTCTTTGTGGTAAAAGCCTCAGAATTGCTCTAATGGCTCATTTAGATGATAAACTGGAGTAAAAAACACATTCTGACAAATATGCATAGTTTTCACAACCATGGCGCTTCATTTCTCTCTCTCTCTCTCTCTCTCTTTCTCCATATATATATATATATATATATATATATATAATATATATATATATATATATATATATATATATATATATATATATATATATATATATATATATATAAAACCACAGCAAAATTTCACATTTCCATGCATTGTAGTGCCAGCCTATAATACAATATGTATTTATAGGAAATGTACATTCAGGCATTTGTTGTAAAGATCCCTAAAGATAAGTTAATTCATTAAACACGGCCAGGTAATATCTTCCTGTTTCATGGTAGCAAGAGTGTCCAAAGAGTAAGTGAGGAGGAATATTTTCTATTGTTTATTTACTAATAGAGTTATATTTATTTGATAAAAGTCACCTGGTGTGGAGGTGATAGTAAAAATGAGGCATTATTGTGTTCTGGCTTTGATTCACAGGTTAAGTTGTCCAGAATATAACTGGAAAGTATTAATTAAACCATTCAAGGCTGGGGAATGGGAAGAGCAGGTGAACCAGACCGCCATGAATGTAATCAAGTAACATTATCAATATCTGATAGAACCATGCAGATAAAGGTTTATGTTAGTAAATCTGTATAACACTCTATTTACAAAGTTACACTTCCATGGCAAACTTTGAAGATGACTTATTGCGAGTGGCCATTCTTGCATGAATACTGCCTTTGGCCTGTTTTATAATTTTGTGATCCTACTGTTACGGTATTCTTCCTGTTTTTAGTGAACCTAACCAAACTATTACCAACATTACAGAACAAAATTGTTCAATTCAATTATTTTTGAATACTGATTATGATAACAATGATCTTTATTTTTAATTGTAACTTTGTACGTTCCTCAGGGACCAGTGGCAGCCCACTGGTCCCTGAGGAAACCAGGGAACTTGCAGCCTTACCATGATGCAAGGGGCCTTCTCTAACAACTAGGCCACCACTCCCCCTAAAAGATAAAGCCCCTTCCACACGGAGACAAGATCAGGTGTATCCACAAAGGTACTTTGTCGTTCAGGTTGTGTGTTCACATGAATGTGGCGTTTTGGGAGATCATAAACAATCATTTCTGAAACTGGGTCCTTGAGGCCTTGTTTATATGGAGATAAGGCTGTGATGACATGTTTAGCCGCATGTCATCATTCAACCGCTGGTTGTCTAGGTGGTGTCCTGGAAACGACGTGGGCTACATTGATAACTGGCAAACTTTCTGGGGAAAAGCTGGTCTGATCCGAAGAGACGGCATCCATCCTACTTTGGATGGTGCAGCTCTTCTTTCTAGGAATCTGGCCGGATTAATTAGTTATCCTAAATGCTGACAACCCAGGGTCCAGACCAGGAAGTAGAGCCATAGTTTATCACACCTCTCTGCAGCTTCTGTACTGTTACCCACCCATTACCCTATTGAGACGGTGTCTTTCCCACGGCCAAAACTTAACAGATCAAAAACTGATCTAAAAGGAACAAATCATAAAAATCTAATAAAAATCAATATGGCTCACCTTGAACCAAAAAATAAAACAATTAAATGTGGTCTATTAAATATAAGGTCTCTCCCTCCAAAGACTTCGTAAGTTAATGAATTGATCGTCCACCAGGCCCTTACACTCAGTTTTTGGATCAGTTGTCAGACTTCTAATCTGATTTGGTGTTAAACACTGACAAGGTTATTATAGTGGGGGATTTCAACATTCATGTTGACACAGAATGTGATAACCTTAGTGTATCCTTTAAAACTATCCTAGATTCAATTGATTTTGCTCAAAATGTGCATAAACCGACAGAATCTTGGCTCCATACTTTAGACCTTGTGCTGACATATGGCATTGATTGTGAAGAATTAACAGTATTTCCTCACAACCCTGTCCTATCTGACCATTTTTAATAAGCTTTGAGTTTAATTTAACCGAGTTCTCCACCCCCAAAAGAGGGTTCCATTATAGTAGATCTTTCTCGGACAATGCTGCATCAAACTTTAAAGAGTCTGTCCCCCTTTCAATATTGTCAGTATTGCAGAAATACCCTGCAGATAGCAGCAATGTTGTTTCTTCCCATTCACAAATAGATGTCTTTGTTAACAGTGTGACTTCGTCATTGCGTTCTGCATTAGACAATGTAGCTCCCTTGAAAAAGAAGGTGATTATTCACAGGAAGCTGGCTCCCTGGTTTAATTCAGAGCTGCGTTCCTTGAAGCACAATGTTAGGAAATTGGAGAGAAAATGGCGCTCTACACACCTAGAGGAATCCTACTTAATCTGGAGGGACAGTCTATTGTTGTATAACAAGACCCTTCGCAGAGTTAGAGCAGCATATTTTTCATCATTAATTGAGGAGAGTAAAAATAATCCTAGATTTCTCTTTAGTACAGTTGCCAAACTTACTCAGAGCTGCAGCTGTAGCAGTAATGATTTTATGGGATTCTTCATAAATAAAATTGATTTCATTAAAAATAAAATAATTGGCATCCTCCCAAACACGATTACCTCGTCCTCAGTAAGTGAGGCAGTGTTGGAGGAATCTTTAGAACCTGCACAGTGTCTGAACTGTTTAGAAGCAGTAGAGCTTTCTGAGCTATCTAAAATGTTAGCTCCATCTAAACCTTCTACCTGTATGTTAGACCCAATCCCAACCAAGTTGTTTAAGGAGGTATTCCCTTTGATCAGTGGTCCTATTTTAGACATGATTAATCTATCCTTAGTAAATGGATATGTACCACAGGCTTTTAAAGTAGCTGTTATTAAACCTTTACTTAAGAAACCATCTCTTGATCAAGATGAGTTAGTAAATTACAGACCTATATCTAATCTTCTTTTCTTATCTAAAATTCTTGAGAAAGTAGTTGCTAATCAACTTTGTCAACATTTACAAAGTAATGACCTACTTGGGGAGTTTCAGTCAGGCTTCAGCGCTCATCATAGCACTGAAACAGCTCTGGTGAAGGTCACTAATGATATTCTCATGGCCTCAGATAATGGACTTGTGTCTATACTTGTCCTGTTAGATCTCAGTGCTGCATTTGATACAGCTGATCACAATATTCTCCTACAAAGACTTGAGCATACTGTAGGGATTAAGGGGAAAGCATTAGGCTGGTTTAAATCTTATCTGTCGGACAGATTCCAGTTTGTTGATGTTAATAATAAATCTTCTTCAAACTCTAGGGTCACCTGTGGAGTACCACAGGGTTCAGTCCTTGGACCAATTCTCTTTACTATATATATGCTTCCGATTGGCATAAGTATCAGACAGCATGGGATTAATTTCCACTGTTATGCTGATGACACTCAGCTATATTTATCCATAAATCCTGATGAATCCAATCAATTACTTCGACTGCAGGCATGTCTTGATGACATCAAAAGCTGGATGACTTTAAATTTCCTCCACTTAAATTCTGACAAGACAGAAGTTGTAATCTTTGGACCAGAGTCCTCAAAAAATAAACTTCTTAATCAATCACTTAATCTGGATAGCATTAACTTGGCCTCTGGTAATAAAGTAAAAAATCTTGGTGTTATTTTTGACCAAGACATGTCATTTAAATCCCATATTAAACAGGTTTCCAGAGTTTCCTTTTTTCACCTCAGGAATATCGCCAAAATTAGAAACATTCTGTCAAGGGGTGATGCTGAAAAACTAGAAGAGACAGCAGGCTCAATTTGTGGCAGCGGCATCTGACACCGGCACTTTCTATGGGATGCTGTGGCACTTCCTGTGGCATGCTGTGGCACTTTCACTGGCATGCTCTTGCCAAGAAGGTGCCACTGCTCTTCCTGTACTGCAGTTTCTGTTTTTAGGCAAACTGTTTGTTATAGACGCCTGTTAGACTATAACTACTTCTAAATAATCATATTTTATTTGTATTATTTGCTATAAAAGCTGGCGGCTCATAGTGGCCCTTCTGGTGGAGGTAATAGTGGCACTTCCTGTGACACCTCCACCAACTAGTGGCACTTCCTGTTACACCTCCACCAACTAGTGGCATGTCCTGTGACACCTCCACCAACTAGTGGCACTTCCGGTGGCAGCGGGACTGGCACTTCCGGTGGTCGCGGCAGCTAATAGTGGCTCTTGTTGTGGCAGCAGCACGTTCACTGGCATGCGCCTACCAAGAAGATGTCACGGCTGTTGCGGCATTCCTGTTGCTGTGTGTGGGCAAATGATTTGTTATAGATGCCTGTTAGTCTATAACTACTTCCAAATAATCATGTTGTATTGATATTATTTCCAATAAAAGCTTGTGGAACTTTCGCCAGCCTTGTGGCAGCTGCAGTAGCATGCAGCTGCCACAAGGTGTCACTAAGCCGGCAGGCCACCCGCCGCCCTTCTGTATATGGGAAAATGCTTTGATTTTGGGGTTATTTAATACCTATTATATATTTACTTTCAATTATTCATGTGTTAAATTCACATAATTTAACACACATTTACAAGCAACTTAATAGAAAAGTTATAAGGTTACTGTATGAGTGGTTTAACTCGTTATAAGAAAAACAAATGTGGTGATATAAAAACTTCACTTGAAAACACGCTGGCACACATAGGAAGTCTGTGGCCGTTAGGTGCCACGAAGATGCCACGATAAGTCCATAGGATGCCTGGATGCCACCAAGATGCCGGACCCGTTGTAAAAGCCTCCAACATCCCACACCGGCTGCCGCTGTTTTCATCATTTGCCCACACACAGCAACAGGAATGCAGCAACAGCAGTGACATCTTCTTGGTAGGCACATGCCAGTGAACGTGCTGCTGCCACAACAAGAGCCACTATTAGCTGCCGCGACCACCGGAAGTGCCAGTCCCGCTACCACCGGAAGTGCCACTAGTTGGTGGAGGTGTCACAGGACATGCCACTAGTTGGTGGAGGTGTCACAGGAAGTGCCACTAGTTGGTGGAGGTGTCACAGGAAGTGCCACTTTTACCTCCACCAGAAGGGCCACTATGAGCCGCCAGCTTTTATAGCAAATAATACAAATAAAATATGATTATTTAGAAGTAGTTATAGTCTAACAGGCGTCTATAACAAACAGTTTGCCTAAAAACAGAAACTGCAGTACAGGAGGAGCAGTGGCACCTTCTTGGCAAGAGCATGCCAGTGAAAGTGCCACAGCATGCCACAGGAAGTGCCACAGCATGCCACAGGAAGTGCCGGTGTCAGATGCCGCTGCCACAAATTGAGCTCGGCCCTACTGAAAACTAGTCCATGCATTTGTTACTTCAAGGCTGGACTATTGTAATTCTTTACTATCAGGAAGTCCACAAAATGCAGTTCAAAGTCTTCAGCTGATCCAAAATGCTGCAGCAAGAGCTCTGATGAAAATCAACAAGAGGGATCATATTTCTCCTATTTTAGTTTCCCTTTATTGGCTTCCTGTTAAATCAAGAATATAATTTAAAATTCTTCTTCTAACGTATAAAGCCCTTAATAATCAAGCTCCATCATATATCAGAGCTCTGATTACTCCGTATGTTCCTAACAGAGCACTTCGCTCTCAGACTGCAGGTTTGCTGGTGGTTCCTAGAGTCTCCCAGTTTTGGTCCGTGAAGCAGACACCCCGTCTACTTTTAAGACTAATCTTAAAACTTTCCTTTTTGACAAAGCTTCTAGTTAGAGTGGCTCATGTTACCCTGAGCTACCTCTAAAGTTATGCTGCTATAGGCTTAGGCTACTGGAGGACATCAGGGCCTATTTTTCTCACTCTACTGAGTTCTACTGTTCTCCAGTTTTGCATTACATTGAAATGACTGTTGTCAATACAGCTTTTAACTTTTTGCTCTCTCTCTCTTTTTCTTCATAGTAGGTACACCTGGTCTGACGTTCTGTTAACTGAGACATCATCCATAGAAGACAGATCACCCGCTATTACCATCTAATGTAGAACAGATTACTGGATCAATGTGTGCTTCTGTGCTTTTTTGTCTGTCTTGTTGTGTCTCTGCTCTGTCTTCTGTAACCCCCAGTCGGTCGAGGCAGATGACCGTTCATACTGAGCCTGGTTCTGGTTCTGCTGGAGGTTTTCCTTCCCGTTAATGGGGAGTTTTTCTTTCCGCTGTCGCTTCATGCTTGCTCAGTATGAGGGATTGCTGCAAAGCCATGGACACTGCAGACGACTCTCCCTGTAGCTCTACGCTTCTCCAGGAGTGAATGCTGCTTGTCGGGACTTTGATGTAATCAACTGGTTCCCTTATATAGGAAATTTTTGACCAATCTGTATAATCTGACCCAATCTGTATAATATGATTGAATTTGACTTTGTAAAGTGCCTTGAGATGACATGTTTCATGAATTGGCGCTATATAAATAAAATTTAATTTAATTGATTTGAATAAACGTGGAAAACCTTCATAAATTATTAAGAAAAGATATGCGTCCACAGGAGAGGACGCAGCACAACTGAAAAGAATGTAGTAGGTATGTTGGGCCCATTGGTGGCGCTGTGACACTGCCAAAGAAACATCCAAAAAAACCAGGCATGCGCCGAGCAGACAGGTCATGAAGTAAACACAGCACCGTGGTTGGGGATCAGATCACTGGACGAATTTTCGAGCGTGAGGAGCGTCCGGGTTACAGAAGGAGGCAAAGCTACGACAACTTTGTTTAAGAAAAAACGTGCGGCTTGCATGTACACATGAAAAAGTGTACTGTAATATTTCTTCGGTTGGTTTTGCTGTTCTTCTCATATCTCTATTTGCAGGTGTAGAAGCATACTCCGAGGATGTTATCTTGTTCTTTCCTTTTCGTCTCCTCTATTTTTTAAGCATTTTCTCCCGTTTAGCATTTTGTGTCATTTTTTTCTCTTCCTTTTTCCTCTTCTACTTTCCTGTTTTTGTGTCCATTGAATGTGAAATAGTCCCAGAATAAAGTATAATAAAGCTTATTGCATATATAAATCAAGTGGACTACTATGGCGAAAGCAGTAATGCTCCACTGGTGAAAGTAAAATCTGTTGGGCTCTCTTTGGTATTAAAACAACAATTCTCAATGCTACACTGCCAGACAGGACACGTTAACAAAGAAATAAAAAAAGAAAAAAGTATTCATTTTGGGACTCGGTTTCAAAAATGATTGTTTATGGCCTCCCAAAATGCCACATCCATGTGGACGCACGGCCTAAATGACAAAATACCTTTGTGGAAGCACCTAGCCAGGGAAATTTCAGAATGCAGGTTTAATTTTCCTGTGTATACATGTGAGCTGCATCTTTTCTTAAATGATGGCGTAGTAGCTTCGTCTCTCTGTGAGATCTACATGTGCCTCATGCTCACAAATAACAACAAACGTGGCGTCATCCGGTGTTGCGTAAGGCAAATATTGGCTTTGTTATAGCCTTGTCCACACGTGGCTTTACAACTTTGATTCGTCGCAGACAAAAGACGAGGACTGTGGAAAAATCCTGGAGGGATCTGTCGTCACTCTAAATCTGCGGTCTTACGTCGCACAGTGAGACAGGTTCTAGGACAGCCGTTGTTAGCCTCATAACCAGAAATGACCTGCGATTATCTGACAGTGTCAGATATTTAGAATGAAAATCTCATAGTGTGACAGCTGCTACGACCTACGTCCACTAATCAGAGCCAATGCAGTAGCCTACGAGAGGTTTCACAGGTTCTGAATGGTGCGGCCCAGCAAGTAAATAAATAAATAAAGAAAATTAATATGTTTTAGTTTTCTGAATTAATTCCCGTCATGTTTGGTCTGATCAGTTTTTTTTAATCGGAGTAAACAAAGCGCCACACTGGGCATCAACCAGGGGTGTGGACAGATGCATCCTCATCAGCCGTGTGCACGCCAGCCAGTGTAATAATGGTGGACTAACATCTGATCAGCAGTTTATATTAGAACTACATGTTCTGCGGATGGAAGGGATGGATGACCCACACATTTTTAGCCTAGAAAATGAAAATCCACTTTGTGAATCCATTTCATTGCTTGGTCTGCTGAGAAAAAAGGGGGATTAGCTACTGAACTTGTCCACTTGCATTGGTGACCTACTCCAAAAAGAGAAACTGAGACAAAACCATAAATTAGCACCTTAAAACATGTTTGCAAAATGAAAAGGAACAGAAAAACACCTGCAACTCTTTATAGCTTGAATTTCGAATGCCAGGATGTTACCTTCCCTTTGCGATAGGAAATGGGAGCACTAGAAAGCTCAAAACGCTTTATGAAAAAGAGTTAGAGGCTAAAGGCCCATTCATACCTCACTTAAAAGACGGATACGGATACGTGCGGAGTGTTTCATACGTTCTAACCGTCGATTTCGTCCGTATTTTGACACGAAAATTGGGAGCTTACGATGACGGACGAAACGGATCAATACGGAGCAATACTACCGGAAAAGGTGGGGGCGCTATTGAGTTTGTAGTGCAAAATGTCAACAAAATCACGAAGAAGGTTATAATTCTGGGCTTTAAACAATGGCGGGATTCGAGGAACGACTTGCGGAGCTTGTCCGCAACTACCCACACATATATGATGTGTCGTGTCCGGGGCACAGGGACAAACAAAAAGTTCTAAATAGTTTAAAAGAAATCGGGGAGGCTCTGGGCATGACAGGGGATGTCATAAAATCCAAGTGGACCGCAATTAGGGAGCGCTATGTGCGCGCTCATAGCAAAATAAATAAAAAAAGCGGCGATGGAGCAAGCGGGATGTCTGCAGCCACGCCCGCCGACAGGGGGGGACAAAGGGTCAGTTGTCCCGGGCCCAGGACAGAGGGGGGGCCCAAAACTGACACTCTGACAGAGTGTCAGTCAGCGCGCAGCTTCATCCAAAGTCTCTGCGTCTGCTGCAGTTAGCGCGCACGCTAACTGCAGCAGCAGCAGTGTCATGGCACTTTGCTGCTCCCCATCCCCTCTCGTACATGGCTCAGTGGCACCAGCCAATCAGCACGCAGGCTCAGCCTGGCCTGCCCACTCAGCTCTCTGGTGTCTCTCACAAACAACCGCGCTGCACTGCTGATGAGAGAGAGAGAAAACAGGAGCGGTAAAACATGAAGAGGGAAAGAAGCGCCGTTTGGCTCTATTTTAATATCGTAAATGAAATCAAGCTGTATGTTTTGTAAAACGCCGGTTAAATTCAGTGGAAACACAACAAATGTATCTAAGCACGTGAAAAACCATGGGCAAGAAAACGTCGAACGACGGAAACAGAAGAGACGAAACTTCTTTCATTGCCCCGACAGACACACAGACTGACGTCACTGACTGAGGCGTTTCAGTCCTCCAGAGAACATCCAGGTACATCAGAGTGGTCTTCTTCAGCAGCAGTTCATGTTAACTTTCAAAGTAGATCTTATCTATCATATGTTACTGGAGCCCACAGAGAAAATATAATTAAGACCTTGAAAGAACCCAGTACATATATCCTATTAAAAAGTGTTATTTAAGATAAGAAAACATTAGCTAATCCTTTATTTATCCCACGACGGGGAAATTTATAGGATTAAAGCAACAGGCAGGTGCACACAACACAGACAAAATGACATAAGGATTGAAAGATATAAGAGGTGGATTAGGAAAAAAACACTATGAACATAACATTATTATTATTATAATTTTGTTGTAATAATAAAATAAAAACCACAAAACCCAAAAGGTCAACAGTTTCATGATACATCAAGCTTAGGGACTGGCTAATATACAGCAGGTCAAAAAAGGCCATATTTTGGCTCCAGTGGTTGCTGTTCTCTGATGAAGAAAAGATCAACCATTGCATTAAATTCAATAGATGGGTTGAAAATATCCAGTATAAAATACAGAGATTTCTAGGGCATGAAGTATACAGTTAAGTTGACTTTTTTTTTGTGTGTGTGTGTGTGTGTGTGTGTGTGTGTGTGTGTGTGTGTGTGTGTGTGTGTGTGTGTGTGTGTGTGTGTGATTGTGTGTGCGTGCGTGCGTGCGTGCACGTGTGTGTGTGTGGTGGCGGCAGGTGTAGAGGGGGGGCCCAAAAAGACTGTGTTGTCCCGGGCCCTAGCAAAGCTGTCAGCTGGCCTGTCTGCAGCAGGCCCTCCAATTGGCAGTGGCCTCACGTTCCACTGTCGATCTCTTTTTTTACTTTTCTTTCGCTTACGGAGCAAATACAACAAAATTACGTCTTGGACCGTCGCCATGTTTGATCAATGACGAATTATTGGCGCCCAGCACTGCCACCTAGAGGAAATATTGGTCATTGCGCACCTCAACATAAAAGATGGACGGCGGTATGAAGGAGTCAACGCATAGAACGTATGGACAGAAATATGGACGTATAGGCCACACGTAGGGTATGAATGGTTCTTAAGAGGAAGCACTCATGCTTAAAAAGCAAAATGGTGTTGGGGCTAAATCCTAGCCACACCCTCTCTGAGAGGGAGTTACATCTGTGTGTTCTCTCTACAACTTTGTCCCACTGTCCAAGAACATGCATGTCACCATCTAACCTCATGAGCCTGCAAGAGGCTGTAGATGATGACTGGGATAACATTAAAGAAAACAATGCATCCGTCCTCATAGTTTAATCATTGCTTGGAGTAAATGCCCAACAGCATCTTGTGTTAGTGGGGAAGTGGTGGCCTTGTGGTAAGGGTAGGTTGCTTGTGTCCAGGGAAGGCTGCAAGGTCCATAAATACTGTTTATTATTGTTGTAAAAGTAAGTACCGTATTTGTCGAACTATAAGTCAAAATCAGTCATTAGTCTGTCAATAAATGTGTCATAAAGAGGAAAAAAAACATATAAAAGTTGCACCGGACAATACGCATCTATTTAGACATTTATTTCATACAATCCAAGACTAAAAACTAGCATTTAGTCTGGTGACCAAACTTATTAAACCACACAGCTGCATCCACAACCGGCTGAATAACATGGAACATACCTGGGAGGAGGAATGGGGTAAATTAGCAACTCCAACCAGCAGGTTTTATCCAGCGCATTTCAGAGTAACGGCCCGTTAAGCTGAAAGTTGTCAAAATTACGCCTAAATTAGACCGTGACCGTAACGGTGCCACGTGCTAAGCTAACAGTACAACGCTGATGTTTCAGAGCAACATCACCTGCATCAGTGAAGTTGTAAAACGCCCGGACAACAGAGCTGTAAGCTAGCGCTAGCTGCTATTAGCTTCACTGACAGCCCAGTAACAGAGTTCGGTCGCGGTCTGGGCCCTTTGAGCTGCACCACGCAACGCTCTGCTGGGTGAATTCAGACTGAAACACTGAAACAACATACAAACATGTTCAGTCTTTGTTCTCTATAAGTTAATGTTGACTAGAGCGCCCTCTATAGGGGGTAATGTTTACTCCTTGGTTCATACTGGTCAATATGAATTACTGTTTAAATTTGATGTCTCACCTGAACATAAGTTGCAGGATCGACCAAACTATGAAAAGAAGTGTGACTTATAGTCCAAAAAATATGGTAGGTGTTTTTTTGAAAAGTAAATGCTTACTTTTTCTTCAAACTCATTCAGGAGATATTAAGCTGTTACATGACTGGAATAAATAAGATGGTGGTGCACTTTCCCCTTCTCTGCTGAGAGTGTTTTAAACCAGTTCATAGCTCTCAACTCTCACGCATTGACCGTGTGACACACGCATTTCACTGACTTCACACGCTCACACGCAACACATGGCATTTCACACGCAAACATGGCATTTCTCACGCATAAAAATCACAAAGCCCATCTGGGCTGCGGACGACAAAACTCCGCCTTCTGCTGAGCTGTTTCGGCTTCTTTCACAACTTGTGGCCATCAGTAATTCCTGCTGCAGTTAGTGTTAACAGAGCAGCAGGAAGAGTAATCAGAGTTATGAATAATTTTAGTCTTAACAGTGGTGAAAGTGAGCCGGTAAGGTCCTGTACCGCGTACACAGGAGGGGAGGGGGCGGGGGGGGGGGGTGGAGCTGCTGCAAGATGACGGTCCATTCAGAACCAGTCATGGCTGCACGCTGGATCATAAAACAGTTCTGCTAACCAGATGCAGTTTAAAACGCCACTTGGTCTGTTTATACGTTTCGTTTTTATTAATTCTGCATTTTTTAACTACATGCACCTATTTCTGTGCCTCCGCGCTTGCTCCTCTCCCCCCTCCTTTCCCTCGGAGCAGTGCGCCCAGAGCGCACTGACGAGAGCAATAGAGATTTGTCTGATCAGCGCGGCGACTGACTGAGAAACCTGTCGCTGTGAAAGGTGATGAGAATGTTATAAACTGTAACAGTCTAGAAGTGCATTGAGCTGAAAAGAGGGATACATCAGCAGCTGGATCGTGCGTAAAGACGCAGCGGGAACCTCTGTGTGCTTCAGTGTTGCTGCTGAGGGGATCATAAAGGCTTGATGAAACTCAGCCTGATTCACCAATCAGGTTATAGATTTATAATGATAAACAACCCATAGATGAATGTGTAACAGTATAATAATTCGGTCAATAATTAAAATCTACTTAATTTTATTCAGTATTATTTGAACAATTGTGTATTATTTATGTTCTAATCCATTAACTGAACAATAAAGTATTAATACGTCTCTTTCTCTTTTTAACAAAAGTAATACATGTCTACTTGTCTGATGGGATAAAAATGAGATGGAGTTGACTCCACCGGCTCTTCCAGGGTCCGGTTAACCCCGCCCCCAAACAAGCCCCGCCCCCAAATTAGCATAATCTCACTCCTAACTTTTGATAAAAGTTGAGAGGTCTGCAGTTTGTTGAGCTGAGAGGATGCTACTGAAATTAAGGAAGAGGAACTGAGAGGGAGTCATTAAAGATGAAGATGCTAATTCCAGCTGGGATATAACCTTAACAAGTATCAGAGCAGAGTATAATGATGCTGAAATGAGTGATAGTGCAAAAAAGGATAGGGGTAATTATAGCTGGCTCTTTTACTCTTATTTATGCAGCTCCTGGAATAGCTGCGCTCTGAGCAGCAGTCTTGCTAATGATGGTGACTGCAGAAAATGGCCAAAGTTGCAGAGTGGTAGTGCCAGTGTACAGTACATGTCTTAGAATAAATCAGATCTGAATAACAATGACAAGCATGTGAGTCAGCAGAAAACCATGATGCATGTCTCTAAAGGCTTTTGTTAACCTTAATAAAAGAGAGAGCGCCCAGTGGGCAGGATCATGCTGCTGCTGCTACTGATCAAAGTCGAGGAGATGGGGGTTCAAACAGAGAGGTTGGCACTGCTGACATCCCAGGGATATGCAGTACACAGCAGGACACGGCTGTTAATGTTGGCTCCAATTAATGCCACATTATGAATGAAGGTCCAAGAGAGACTTTCGTTGGAGAAGAACATATGTAGAAATGGTAAGACAACAAAGCAGGACTTTATATTGCTATTTTTAACTCCAATCTATGCGTTATCTGCATAAATTGGAGTTTTTACTCCAATCTATGCAGATATCCTGCTCATATTATCACCCAGGGTTTAGTTTGCCAGCCAGTGGATTTGTTAACAAGCAGATCTCAGCTAGAGACGGTTAATGATGTCTTACCTGATGTACTTGGATCTTTCACTGGCTCCATTCAGGGCTGTGTCCTTTCACTGCTTTTATTCATTTTATACACTAATGAGTGTCAGAGTGAAACAAGGGCAGACACAAAATGACGTTTGCTGACGACTCTGTGATTGTGTCCCTGCTTGATGACCAGGACTCTGGTGAAGGATAATGTTGGCTCATGTGAGCGTTCATTTCTGAAGATTCATATTTCAAAAATCAAAGAAATATTCATGGATGTGGGAAAGAAGCCCTCTTGTTTTTATAAAACCTTACAGTTAGCTAGGTACATTATTAAAGACTGCTTGACCTTTGAGGCCTCCCTCCTCTACAGAACCAGTCACAAGGAAAGCATGAACTATATTTGCTGTCCCAGACATTCATATTTATCATTATAAAGAATTGTTATCTTACATGCTAATAAAGTTCAATCAAATAAGTTTTCATCTGTCCCTGTTAGTGCCAACCTCATAAGGCCCTATAGAGACTGTAGTAGCCTATGCTTGTATGATGGCATATGTATTTCTGTTTATTTTATTTAATTCATTCTCTGGTGGCTGTGAAATGAATTTTCCCTTCATGATTAAAAAGTTTCACTTTTCTTTTCTTCATAAAGGGTTATTTCAGTGTTTGACATATTTAGCTCTCTTTTTAAGCAAAGTGCTTTGTTTTATTTCAATGCCTTTCATTTGATTTCCTTTGAATCTATCTGATTGTTTTGCGAATTTATGGAGATATATTGATATGAAGCTGAGGCGCAAGTTCAATCGAAGAAACTCATCACCAGCCTCCATTCAATCAGAGTCCGATACGCCTCTGATGTGAGCCAATCAGCTACGAACCGCACCTCCATGAAGCCAATCAGCATCCCGCGCTCATCTTAAAAGCAACTTCAAATCCACGTCTCAGCCTGCTAAACAGCAAGCGCAAACGGATTGCATGTTGGATTTCGAATCAGATGTCCGATTCAAGACGATAACAACTCATCCTCTAATCCTGATGCTCATAGGAACGCCATCTAGCCGCGCATCCATCCTCTGCAGTCTCTGTATTCGCTCCAGCATATCTTAAGCAGCACTGACCTGGATTCGCTCTCTTTGCTGGCCTTCTTCCGCTGTGGCGTCTCATCCCGTCACCCAACCTCTGTTTTCATCAGCTCCGATTCCTGGCGCTATGAACTTGCAAATCCCCGCTTTTCACAAGCGACGTAGACGCCGTCCCAACTCTGACTCAGCTCCGGCCCCGCTCTGCTCTGTAGCGAGAGCGGCTATCGTCCTGCGCAACTTTTAGCCGGATCTCCTCTCATGCCCGCTCTTAGCAGCTCAAGGTAACATGTATCCACTCATGTTTTCATTCTTATTACATGCATTTCGCTCATCATGCTCCTGAACTGTCCGTCTGTTAGGCAGAGGTATCCCATCCATTCTGTTTGTTTTCGTTTTCTTCTTCTTCTGGTTTTGGCGGTTGGCTACAGGCTTGTAGTAGCATTACTGCCACCTACTGGTTGCAGTATGGTTCGTGATGGACTCCATTAATCTTCTCTTATCTCATAATTATGTCATTCTAATTCAACTCATCGTTCATATTTTCTACAGTAATTTCTTGTCCATAGTATGCTTGATTTTAAGTGTTAAGTTTGTAAGTTGAAATGTTAACCTTACCATTTTCTTTTTTTTTTGTTTTTCCCATTCCTGGTTCTCTTACTATTTTTGATATGGCAACGTTCTTCTCGTCTCCCCTTTATCATCAACCTGCAGGCCGTATTAGCAAATGTCTCAGCATTTTAAATCTCTGATTTCGTCATTCAAAGACTTACTATGGGCAATCCTTCCGTATTAAGTACCTTCAATGTCATTCACGTTCAGTTTAACCGGACAGTAGGGTTGAGTTGTTACTTAACCCATTTTATTTTCAGAAGTGCATTTTAAATCCAGCGATTTATACCAATCGTTGTGCCCTTCACGAGCTCTGCTGCTCTGGCCAGGCGTTCATAAAGTATTCTGTCAAATTCTCTTCACCTACTTTCATCGTGCTCTGCCACGTGCTACGTTGTGTGCCTTGTTTCGTGCCCTGCCATGTGCCCTGCCATGTGCCCTGCCATGTGCCCTGCCATGTGCCCTGCCATGTGCCCTGCCATGTGCCCCGCCATGTGCCCTGCCACGTGCCCCGCCATGTGCCCGGCCACGTGCCCCGCCATGTGCCCGCCATGTGCCCCGCCATGTGCCCGCCATGTGCCCTGCCATGTGCCCGTCTCCTACTCCTCGTGTACTCTGTATGTGCCTGTTTCGTGTCCTTCATGTCATGATGCATGGGGCTGATTCATGTCCCCATGCATCAGCCCCATGCATCAGCCCCATGCATCAGCCCATGCATCAGCCCCATGCATCAGCCATGCAGCAACCCCGAGCACCGGCCGAGCACCTCACCATTCATCTCACCTCATCTCACCATCCATCTCACCGTTCCCCTCACCTCACCTCACCATTCACCTCACCTTCATCTCCCATTCCACATCCCTGTTTTGTAGGCCTTCGCGGCAAACGGCCCTGTTTTGTAGGCCTTCGCGGCAAACGGCCCTGTTTTGTAGGCCTTCGCGGCAAACGGCCCTGTTTTGGTAGGCCTTCGCGGCAAACGGCCCTGTTTTGGTAGGCCTTCGCGGCAACGGCCCTGTTTTGGTAGGCCTTCGCGGCAACGGCCCTATTTTGGTAGGCCTTCGCGGCAACGGCCCTATTTTGGTAGGCCTTCGCGGCAACGGCCCTGTTTGGTAGGCCTTCGCGGCAAACGGCCCTCTCATTAAGCTACGCTGCTTCTCCTTTTCATTCTTCTCTGCTGTCTGGAGCACGCTTTCTCTGTGGTGCCTGAATTAGCACAATGTTCAATTGGTGAATCCTCTTTGCTAGGTTGGTGAGACTTGATTGGGCTACTGGGCAAAATGAAGATAGAAAGAGGCTAAGGAACTATTTGCAAATAAAACAAAGGACAAACAAGGGTGGTTGATCAGGATAGCTCTGTGAATCCTTGTTCACCGAGAGTCTGGTTTCAAGAACATGGAATGGAGTCGAGTCATTTGCATGTATTTCGATCTATTCACAATGCGGGGCCCAAGTTAAACAGAACATTATTTGTTGAAATAATGGCTTGGACATGTTCCCCAGGCGACGAGAGCCTCTCCAGATGCTGAAGCAGGCAGTCGAGTCTAGCAGACCCTGGATCAAGCGTGGCTGGCCAGGCACCTTTCCCAGCTGCTGGCTTGTGTGTTGATCAGGGCCGACCAGGCTTCATGGTTGGCCTTCTTTGTCTGCTCCGTGAGAGCTGCTAAAGAAGTCGCAGGAGTGAGCTGAAGAAAGAGAGCTCTTTGTCTGTGGGAGGTAGGTTTTTATTCGTAAAGAGGGTTTTTTCAGCAGGACCCGGTGGGAAGAAAGGCGTCCAAGCATTGAGGGTCTCATGTTGCAGCAGGACAGAATTCCTGTTACCTTCCCCACACCACAGTTCAGAATTCAACCCGAGATCAATTATTTACCATGCCGTTATTGTATAACATTAGTTTAAATTACGGATCCTGTCTGCAGACTGGTGAGGCTAATTAAGCTAATAAGTAATGAAGTTCATCAGTTTTATCAGAATGTAGTAAGAATCTAAGTATTTTCATTTCAAACATCATGGAATGAGCCTAATAGCTTAATCCGTTTATGACAGCATTTATTATGCGCTCGGCAGTTTATGCATTCATGAGTTAAGCAAACATTATTTGATAATTATGTCTTAAGACATGTTACCATCTTTATCCTCTTCATTCATTCATCTCGTGGTCACTTCCTCTCCTAGATCTTCCTTTCACTATTCTCAGTTTGTCCTTTTTAATTAAACCTGTCGGCCTGCAAATCGAGTTCTAGGTATTGATCTCAACTTGGTGCCAGCATGGTTCCGCCTGCAGTTCAGCTCTCGAATTCACAAGATATCAGTCTCATCCCATATCAGTTATTTTCAACCGTCAGCTGCCCTCCTTGCTTGGTCACCTCAATCTCACAAATGCATCATTGCCAGAGTCATGCTTTATTTCCAGGCAGCGAGAGTTCGCTAAATTGGTTCTTTCCTTCTTGAACAGGATACTCTGGTTGAGAGCTGCCGTTTTGACCATCTGGTCTGCTTCTCGCCTGATCGAAATATATTCTATAATGCCTTTCTGTCGTGGATGTGTTTAAAAATTTACGGATGCTGCCATCCGTAGGTTTTGGGGGGGGTTCTTTATAATTGTTTCACAGGTTCCTGATCACTCAAACAATGGGCTTGGTCATCATCATCATGCCTCACTCATCGTTCTGAGCTTCCATTCATTTAGCCGCTCAATGCCTCTCGGCTTTAAGGTAATCTAAATGCAAATACTGGTGGTGGATCGAAACTTTTCACATGTTTCGTCAGACCCTTCATGTTTCACTCTTTCAAATTGAGTTTATCATTCATAATCATCACAGTTCGTAACTCTCCTATCATATAGTTGATCTTTCATGCTTCTTTCATATCATCATTCATCACACGTATACTTTCATTTATATCGCAACTCATATTGACAGTTATCCCGTCACTCATTCTGTTATGTATCCTTTCATGCATTCTTACGTACCCTGCAATGCACTCTCTCGTGCGTCTCGTAGTTTCTGGTCCTGCGTCTTGTCATGTGTTCTCTCATGCCTGCGTCAAGCATTCTGTTATGCATCCCGTCACCTGTGTTGCATCTTGTCATGATCACTCATTTCTCTATGTGCATCATCTGCAAGACATCTTCCGCAAGAAAGCATAATCAAGACATCTTCCGCAAGAAAGCATAATCAAGACATCTTCCGCAAGAAAGCATACTCAAGACATCTTCCGCAAGAAAAGTATCCATGCTCACATCTTCCGCAAGAAAGCATACGCAAGACATCTTCCGCAAGAAAGCATACGCAAGACATCTTCCGCAAGAAAGCATACGCAAGACATCTTCCGCAAGAAAGCATACGCAAGACATCTTCCGCAAGAAAGCATACGCAAGACATCTTCCGCAAGAAAGCATACGCAAGACATCTTCCGCAAGAAAGCATACGCAAGACATCTTCCGCAAGAAAGCATACGCAAGACATCTTCCGCAAGAAAGCATACGCAAGACATCTTCCGCAAGAAAGCATCCATGCTCACATCTTCCGCAAGAAAGCATATGCAAGACATCTTCCGCAAGAAGCATATGCAAGACATCTTCCGCAAGAAAACATAAGCAAGACATCTTCCGCAAGAAAACATAAGCAAGACATCTTCCGCAAGAAAAGCATCTCTGCCCACATTTTCCGCAAGAAAAGCATCTCTGCTCACATTTTCCGCAAGAAAAGCATCTCTGCTCACATTTTCCGCAAGAAAAGCATCTCTGCTCACATTTTCCGCAAGAAAAGCATCTCTGCTCACATCTTCCGCAAGAAAAGCATCTCTGCTCACATCTTCCGCAAGAAGCATACGCAAGACATCTTCCGCAAGAAAGCATCTCTGCTCACTTCTCCTTGTTCATTTCGTTCATTTCATTCACCTAATCATCTCCCATTCAAATCACTATCCCGTCACACTGCTTTATGAGTCAGGCGCTCTGACCTCGGCATTTTTGGGGGGAACATCCCTGTTCTCATATATCTACTTATGCATATTAAAGTATAATTCAGCATTAATGTTCCTGCCGAGGTCTGAGCGCCAAAGACTTAAAATATTGTATCAATAAAATCCTTCTAATTGCCATTTCTTTCTCTGTGAGTTTTTCAGATTGAAATGAATCTGAGGCGCAAGTTCAATCGAAGAAACTCATCACCAGCCTCCATTCAATCAGAGTCCGATACGCCTCTGATGTGAGCCAATCAGCTACGAACCGCACCTCCATGAAGCCAATCAGCATCCCGCGCTCATCTTAAAAGCAACTTCAAATCCACGTCTCAGCCTGCTAAACAGCAAGCGCAAACGGATTGCATGTTGGATTTCGAATCAGATGTCCGATTCAACCCACCCCCAACCCCTTCTCCACCATCATAGCTGAGTTCATCTAGCTTCCAAGACGTTCCTCCATCCTCAACCCATCAGAGTGTTTTCTCCCTTCAGTCTTCATCACTCCCTATCGCCAGCTATTGGTCCGGCAGAAGACCACCATGTTGGGCCCGGTTCTGCCAGAGGTTTCTTCCCAAAGGGTAGTTTTTCCTCTCCACAGTCGCTTCAAGCTTGCTCATCATGGACAGTTCATGCAAACCTGTGTTTATCAAGTTGGACATCTATCTTAAACAGATCATCATATGGACTGAACAAACTTCTTCTATCTCCACTCCACCACCAGTTTCAGACCTGGGGGGAACATCCCTGTTCTCATATATCTACTTATGCATATTAAAGTATAATTCAGCATTAATGTTCCTGCCGAGGTCTGAGCGCCAAAGACTTAAAATATTGTATCAATAAAATCCTTCTAATTGCCATTTCTTTCTCTGTGAGTTTTTCAGATTGAAATACTTGCCATGCCTAAAGTTATTACACTACATTGGATTCAGATGGTATGCTGATGACATTGAGCTATATTTCTTTGTACAACATAAAACATATATGCTGTACAGAAATTAAGAAATCAAGGGAATTAATTTTCATTCAATCACACATTGGAGGTTTAACTGTGACTAGCTGTGTATCATCACCAACGCTAGCTTTTATATCAACAAAATTTGTGATTTTGTTAAAGCCTTGGTATTTTCATGTTTCCTCTTTATTATACAAATTATATTTTTCTGTCATCTCCACTTCTAAACAATAGCCATGCTGTTTGCCCCTGTTTTTTTATTTTTTTCACCGAAGTCAGCATTCAGTGTGGTCGCTACATCAAAAATACAACATAGAGGTGAAGGTTGCAGTCGAACAAGAGAGCAGTGACAACGACCTGACTACTTTTTTTGTTTCTGTGTTGGAGATGTGCTTAAGTGAACAGTACTGTGCTGAAATCTGCCGTTGGGATTAGAAAATAACTTGGTGCATAACAGTTACCTTGTGGTAGTTTTGTCCGCAGGGGATAGTGGTGAGAAAAGTGTCAGTTACCAATCAAAGATGACATACTGTTATCATTCATACATATTCGTTCAAATATGTGACTTGATCATGATTAGATTGCTCTATTTTTAGTTTGATTTTATGTAAACTGCATTAAGTTGACTCTCCTGATCAACTGGAGCTACAAGCTAAGACTGAGCTGAGTAGTGGGGCCACCGCTCACCTTCTGTTTTCACTATCCTCTGATTTAAGGCGGGGCACAGAAATACAGCCTGAACCTTAAAGGTATATAGCCACGTTGAACGCTTACAACCAAAGACCAGAAACCATTTAATCATGATAAAATAAGATTATATACATAATACGTCTTGATGGTGTTTTGATTGTCTTTTTGAGGCTAAATGTAGCACCATGAGTAAATATAAACAGATGTGGCGCCATCTAGTGGCAGTATCACAAAACTATCATAATGTCAGTTTGCTTAATTAATAAAACACTTATATACTAATAATACAATGCCTCGCAGTAAAGCAGCAGCTTAGCATGACCAACCATTATTAATTAAATAAAACGATCTACAGCAACTTTAAGAGCCTCTTATCAGAACATTTACTCACGTCAGTCAACTCTGCGTCACATCTGAGCCTCGGCAGGTTTAGCGTCTGATTCAGTGAACACCAACGTTCAGACTGGATTCCCAGAGACTTTCCAGGCTTTTCCCTCTTGGAATCATATTTTTTGGTGTTTTTTTTTTTTTCCACTGAATCTTGGACCATTCTTCATTGTTTTACTTGGAGACGCTAACAACCGTTAGCCACTTCCTTGTTTTAACCCTGTTGCACATGTGCAGTACTTACTTCTGTTAAAATCGTAGATAAACACAAAAGGCTTTATTTACTAACAAATTGAGGAACAACTAATAAAACACCAAAATAACAACTAATACACAAGACGTGATAATATTTCATAAAAACGTTGTATGTTACCAGAGTGAGCTACTGATGTATAAATAAAAAAAAGAATGTGGCTATGCACCTTTAAGTCCACTTGGGGACAGTTTACAGGCTTTAACATGAATTGGGGAAGCTTTGATTAAACAGTGTGTCCCAGTGTGAGTAGGAGGAAAAAGCAGCTCTCTGCTTCTGAAGAGGAAGGAGTGACGTTCCTGATTTAAATCTTGTTATGTTGCTCAGTCGTGGATGGACACCGCACACACATCTGCTCGCTCTCATTCATCCTGTCAAACATCAGCTCCATTTTGCTCTTACAAATGAGATTTATAGGAAAACATCCCACCACTCAGAAGCACAAATACTAATTCAATACCCTTATTTGCATCCACTGATCCTAAAATATTTCAGATGTACACACCTGCTAGCTGCGAATCTTTGTGTGTAAAGAGCTGATCCGGGTGTTGTTTGATATGGAAATGCAGCTGAAGCATTTTGCATTATGCTGATCGCTCCTTAATTCAGCGCAGAGGTTTTCTGTTTTTCTTTTGGCTCTGAAGGATTTTTTTTGCTTTGACTGCAGAGGGTGTGCGTGTCCCCTGGCCTTGGCATAAATAGAAACTGACAATACAATTCGGCTAAGAGGAGAATTTATAAAAGATGGAGAATGTTAGGGAGCTCTGACTCTGTAACAAAGGCTGATTTACACAACTGAGGGTCTGTGTGACTTAAAAATTACTTATTAAAAACTCAGGCGTGAAATGAAACAGCTTAACTTCAGCTAAACATTGTGAGTGTCCACCTCAGGTAAATCTACGTAGAGGTCACCACACCTGATTTTCAGATTACGGTACCACAGTGGATCAAGACTGAAATCCTCCCAGGCTTCAGCGAGTCATTGTTGTCATTTCTTGAGAACACATCCAAGACCTACATGTCCCTATTTCAAAACTGTTTTGTCTTTTTCAGAATGCGCTTATGTATCCATATGGACGTGCCTTATGGACTAAAGAAAGCACATTATCTCAGCGACAGACAGTGTTTCATTAAATTCCAGCATCAGAGGGCTAGACGTTTCTGGGATTTTAGTTGCAGACAGAGTGGTGAAGAGGCCCCTGAGTCATGCTCATTAAGCACCCTCCTGCCGACATCACAGCTGCTGTTTAATACCAACCCCAAACTCTAATAATTTATGTTGCTGAATGTCTTCAGACTTTACATGCTGTCATTTTGGAAACTTTCTTTTAACTACAAAGGTTGAAAAATGTCATGTTTGAACCAGCTATTGTCATCAAACTAAGGAGCAGTTTCCTACTTGAAATGGTTCTGGGATTCTTCAGTTCGTTCCAATTTTAGATCCCTGAGTTTGTTTTTCTCTAATAAATCATCTGTGTACCTTTGCTTCCATCTGTTTGTTCCCAAAAGACATTTTCAGTTTCAGTTTCATGTCAGATACACAGCCACGAAAGGAGAAACTGTAATGAAATTCTTTCTTTGCTCTACTCTAAAATCCAATAGACAGAAGAAATAATGGTGCAAATAAAAATATACAGAGAGGACAACTGATAGAAAATCAGATGGCATACCAGCAATATACAGAAATACAAAAAAGTGATTGTGATTTTAAATCGACTGCATGCAATGAGCAGCGGAGGGTGTGAAAAGCGTTGTAAGCTCAGTAGTAGTGAGTAGGTTCTGTACATGATCACAGAGAACTGTCAGCAGTTCAGAAGCCTGATGGCAGAGAGGAATAACAAACTCTTTCCTCTAAAGGTTCTGCATTTAACACTTCTGGACCTCTGGCTTGAGAGGAGAGGTGTCAGGAGTCGCTGCTGAGGGTAGGTGGGGTCTTTGAGGACGGTGGTGCGTTTTCTGTGGTCTCCGGAGGGAGAGATGCTCAGTAAGGACGGTGGTGGAGTTCCACTGATCTTCTCCGCCGTTTTAACCTCTCTAGACAGACGGTTCTGGTCCACTGCAGTGGTGCTGCGGTACCAGATTGTAATGGTTCTCAATAAAGCAGATGTAAAGGTTTCCTCTTTAACAAACCTTATTACAACACAACACCTTTCCTGACTATCTGAAATTAAATCAGACTAAACCTTCCAGTAAGTCACTTAATTTAGATGCTGATATAACTTCCTTTAGTATTTGGTAGAACTTCCTTTAAAACTGTACAACCTGAGTCAAACATTTTGGGTTTCCTTCAACAAGCTCCTCACATTTGGCCCATTCCCTCTGACAGAGCTGCTGTTACTGGGTCAGGTTTGTAGGATGATTTGTTCACACAGCTGTTATGGCGCTGCCCACAATCTTTCTACAGGACAGAGATCTGGTCTTTGCCGTGGCCAGTCCAAAACTTTGACTTTGTTCACCTTAAGTCACATTGTAAGTAATTTGGTGGTTTGTTAAGGGTCATTCTCAGTTTGGAAGACCCATTTGTGCCCAAACTGTCTGGTTGATGTTTTGGGAGGTTTACTCAATATGTCCAAAAAATGTTCTTGTGTTCAGGGGGACATCTATCTTGTGAAGTCCACTGGTCTCTCTTGTAGGAACAATTGGGAAGACTGTTCTCAGGCTTGCAAGACTTAACCTTTTTCCTTTAAGTTTAATGGTCGATGTGGCCAAACCCTAATCAGAATACATGCCATGTCTGCTGTCCCTCAGTGCATCTGCTGTAATCTGGATTTTTGTGTTGCTTTTCGAGACATTGCCCATGTTGGTGCAGGAACCCCCACAAGGTCTTTTGTTTTCTGCCTGGGGCTGAGTCACAGTTTGCACTAAAACAGGTTTATCTCTGCGAAACAGAGTCCGCCCGTTCACCGAACAGAGCGCTGGACGTTCCCATGGTGCTCATGCTTGTGTCTAATTGTTGTAACAGAACGTTGCACAGTCAGACATCTATAAATTGTACCCAAGGATGAACCAGGAAAAGTATCTTGCCTGATTTCTTTTTGATGAGTGTTTTAATTCTACAAACACGCTTCATCATTGACTTATTATCTAATCAGAAACAAACTTCTTGGCTAAAGGAACTATACCTGAATTTGTGTTTCGTTGGTTAAGAAAAATGCTTTTTAGGGAATGTATTTTGAGTTAAAAGACTTAATTTAATAATAACAACAATTGATTAATTGATCGATGAGTCCAGGCTTTTTGTAGTAGGAACAATCAGCGAACTGGAGACAACGAGGTGCCGGGCTGTTTCTGATCAGCAGCTCCTCCAGCGCGTCCACGAATCAGAACTGCATGGCGTGTAATGTTGATCATTCAGGTAAGAAAATATCATTTACCTGAAACGTAGTACTCATGTCATGTCAAAGAAAGAAAAAAGAAAAGCCCTGTTCCCTCCATGTTTAGTCTCGTGCATGTTGAGGGTTTCTCATTGGGAGAAAAGCTGTAAGGACACGACAGTTTACACGTCAAACTAAACTGTTCTCCTCACTCTAACGTCATAATCCTGGCGAGTAAATAACATTAATTGTCCCATAACACATTTCCTTACAGTAAACTATGGGAATAATGTAGATTATCAGCAGATTCACTGGAGGAAGTGAGGAGAAGATTGGAATGGCTCAGTTTAGACGTGTCAGGACAGCAGGGAGCGAGGACAAGTGGACGATGAAGGACAGGCAGGTAAACTTGGTAGGAAAGTCTTGCTTTGAAGTCCAGGTGTAACTCAACTGCTGAATGCAAAATGACCTGAACACCACAGGAATCTCTGCAGAATGCGATGATAAAAACAAGGACACCAGCAGATGTTACCAGGACACACAAACCAGGGACCAGAACAAAAGCCTGCTGAAACAGCGACCAAATGTCACCGTCGACATCATGCATGAATTAGCATATTCATGGCCCCCTCCTCTGCTTTTCCCAGCTCTTTACATCTGTTTTCCTCTGTCCTACATGCTGTGCTTACATACTCTGAGTACTGATACAACTCTGCTGCTCTCATCTGCATACAGATGTAGTAACGAGGGTGAAATGTTTCTGTGACGCACCTTTACTGTCGAATCCTGCTGCTTTATTTTTTTATTCATAATTCAATAAAGTCCTTTTTACTCAAACTAAATCTGATATACACACATTTAGTCTATTTTTATTTTTGTCGCGATTTTGTCTATGGATGAACCCGGACAGAGCACGCACACACAGAGCTGGTTTAAAAGAGTTTATTGCAACAGTGGATGGTGATGACATGAAGAACCAGAGTCAGTTACTAGATGGGAATGTAGGATGCAGGAGCTGGCTGGCAGGTACAGAACGGAGTTGATAGTCCATGAAACGGAGGAGCTGCGCTGCTGCAGGATCGGGAGAGAGGACCAGAGACCAGGAACACAGGAACACAGGAACAGAAACCAGCAGCGCAGCAAACAGAAACTTAACTAACCAGACGGAAACCAGGACGGGAGCAGACAGGCATTGTGTTGGAGTAACTGAACATTGTAGCAGGTTCCACAGCACGGCAGAGAATCCACAGCACGGCAGAGAGGGAACCTTGCTGGTCAGAGTCACAACAGGATAAAATAGCTTGGTAAGGTGAATACTTGCAGCTAGAGTCTTAACAGGATAGTTGCACCGATGAGACTGGAATAATCCATGGGAAGCTGAGGTAAAAGAGAAGCAGAGGTGGCAGGGTTCCAGCAGCAAGCAGAGAACACTCAGGTAGACAGGCAAGGAGAAGGTGTTGCATGATGACGAACCGGCAGAGAAGTGAAAGCAGAGGAAGGCTTAAGTAAGGAGGCTGGCAGGTGAAGTGAGTCTGACTGATTAATGACCAACAGGTGTGACTGACTGCAAAGGGAGTGAAGGGAAAGCTAAGTGAGGGGAAGGAGGAGCTGAAAACTAACAGAAAATAAAGTCAAATCCTAACTAAACCCAGACACGGAGGAAGAACTGAAAAATAGTAAATAAAAACCAGATCAAAACTGAACCCTGACAATTTTCTTGCAGGATTTAAAATCTGCTGTTGGATTTCATAAAGAGTGAAAAATTTGAAGTGAGGAAAACGACGAATGGATTTCTACAAGTTTCCCCACATAAAAAAAGTTAAAATTTAGTTGTTATTCAGCATCTAGCAGAAACTTATTACAGGAAGACATGGAAGAGAACAACCTTAGACATATAGCTAGATCAACAAATGGTTAATATAAAAAATATTTAAAAAAAAATGTGATAGAATTGCCTGGTCAAAGGCAAGATTTCACAGACAGGTGTCTAAATGCTCAGCGTTGGTAGGGGTTCAGGAGTTATTTTAAACCATCTACTGCTTCGTAATTCTGCATTACTTTGTGTTAGTTCTGCCTCTTTAAAGCCTGTTCACGTCAGAGAGCTGCTGCCTTTCATTATGCCCATTGTCATCATAGGAATTTAAATTTAATCAGGCGATCAGTATGGAAGGATTCACAGGCACGTCGTTTCACTCAGGTTCCAGATCCACCTTTCAGACGCGTCGTCTAGGAACTCAGTGTGAGAGAGAGGGAAATAATTTCAACCGGTCATGCAGGTCCTTCTTATGGCATCACCTGTGGAGATTTTGATGAGCAGTATAATTTTCCCTCAACAGGGGGAGATGTAACTCTGTCAGTCGGGTCTCAGGGAGAGGTGCATGCCTGCGAAGACGCCTCAGATCCCAGACAGTGACGAGTGCAGCAGTCCTGCCACCCAACGGCAACTGATCCGGTTTGAACCTGCGGTTTCTATGTTATTTAATAGGATTTTCCAAGCAATGTGTCATTCCCCGTGGTCTGTCACTCCACTGGCAGAGTGCGCCCTGGGAGGCGGCGGGGAGTTCATCATGGTTGTCTAAACAGGGACAAACTGACTGCGTACTTCTCCGAGCTCCTGCTGCTGTGGGCCAGCATGAAGGACATCAGCTCAGGGGCATTGCTGGATATTTCAGGAAATGGAAAGCAGGAAACATGTCTCCCAAAATTAAAAAATAAACAGGATTTAATGAAAGACAGCTTTCATACATCATGCAGTGGAGACTCAGGTCAGAAGCCAGCAGCACAAGCGCTGTAGCGTGTAGGTTTTAGTATGTTAATGAGTTTGCATAGATGTCTATAGAGGTCCAAAGTTTGCACACTGCAATAAATGATTCATTGAAAAATTTATGTAAAAATATTTATTGATGATGCGAATACAAGCATGAATGTATTGTGATATGAAGGTATTTAAATATCTCTGTTCCACAGGACTTAATGAGATAATCTGATTTGTCTCTATGACTCATCAGACCCTAATTACCCGGATCTGATTGCTTATTATGACGAGTCAAGACAGCGTGATCCCAACACGCTCATCCTTATTAAAAATGTACTTACCGCTCCTGTATTCTCTGCTGTCAGTGAAACGCCTCTTACCAGCTACTCATCAACGTTCTGCCAGTTTTCCTTCAACACGAACTACATCTAAGTTCAGTTCAGATAGGGGGAAATAGTTTACCTCCTAAACATTTTACAGCTAAGTTTACGGCTCAGACATGAACATGTTCTTATTTAGTTTGAAATTAAGTTTGAAACTAGGCCTATAGATGCAGGTCATGACTTCATCTATCAGTTATTATATTGCTCATGTCTTCGCCGAGTATTTACCAGCTTTGCCAGCTCATTTACATTTCCTTTATTCTGTCTTTTTTTCTCTTTACCCACATAAATTAATTGTAATTTTGGCCAAATTCCCAACACAGCTGCTGAAAATCACATATTTTAATGCTTTTCTCACCAGAACCCAGAATAATTCAGCCTTTTTGACAAAAAAACAATAACAGTACATTAAGAGTATATTTGCATTGGCTCCAATTTTAGGCACTAGAATGGTGTTCTTCTTTAACTACATTCTGACTCTGTTTAACGTTGTCAGCCGACAAAATCCTCATTTAAGTAAATTAAACACATCTTAGTTGTTATTTTGGCTACTTGCCTGTACAAGAAGTGACTGAATGCTTTACACAGCATCTTAATTCCTCTCATCTCTACTAATTAGTTTGGATGGTCAAGGATGTTTGGATTAGGCTTTAGTCTAAATTCCTTAAATGAAGACGACGGCATTATAGTCAAGTTTATAGTGAGGGGAGAGGCAACAGTTATCAGTCCCCGCTGAGAAAGCCCGTCAGTACGCACAGGAACAGGAACCTTGGTTGCCAACGTCGCCGGTCCAGGACTCTTGAAGACTGACGACTTTGGTTCCTCATGGAGGCCGACAGCACTTCAGCGTCAACCTGGCCGGCTTGAGCTTGGCGCGCCTTTGACCAGAATCCATATTTACAAAGACTCTCAGAGTTCCTTTCTTAGCCTAAAATGTCCTAGCCAGCAGTCTTAGCTTCAGAGTGACTCTGAGTGAGCAAATGAAATGAAATGTTTCTCTCAGTGAGGAGGTGTGGCTGACCCCGTTGTTAGTGTGACGCTGTCTTCTAAGGGCTGTGATTGGTTGCCAGTACAGGAAAAGAAAAAAACAACAATATAAAAGTGCTCCTAGTGATCAAAGGAGAGAAATTAATCGATTAGACTGAATGAAGAAATGTGACATGATGATGAAATTCATCTAAATTAATCCATTGTCATACGCAATCAAAATGTTTGAACCTTATTTTACATCTTCATAGTTATTTTGATTTACTTATTTATTTTTACTGGCCTGTCATTTTACTACTTTATCTTTTTTAAATTAATGAGCTCTCACCTGTCAGCATTTTACTGTTGCCTGCTTGTATAAAGGGGTTTTATTTTGTGAGAAAAAAGCTGCTCACAGCTCACTGCGCTGGTAGGAGAATAAAGGAATGTTTATGGGTGAAATTGGTCCCTGGATCATACACGGACTTTGAAGCACAGAGAATACTTTCTCACCTCCGTCCGTCCGTCCGTCCGTTGTCTTCCGCTTATCCGGGGTCGGGTCGCGGGGGTAGCAGCTTCAGTAGGGAGGCCCAGACGTCCCTCTCCCCAGCCACTTGGGCCAGCTCCTCAGGAGGAACCCCAAGGCGCTCCCAGGCCAGCCGGGAGACATAGTCCCTCCAGCGTGTCCTGGGTCTTCCCCTGGGCCTCCTCCCGGTGGGACGTGCCTGGAACACCTCTCCAGGGAGGCGTCCAGGAGGCATCCTGACCAGATGCCCGAGCCACCTCAACTGGCTCCTCTCGACGTGGAGGAGCAGCGGCTCTACTCTGAGTCCTCCCCGGATGACTGAGCTCCTCACCCTATCTCTAAGGGAGAGCCCAGACACACTACGGAGAAAACTCATTTCAGCCGCTTGTATCCGGGATCTCGTTCTTTCGGTCACGACCCAAAGCTCGTGACCATAGATGAGGGTAGGAACGTAGATCGACTGGTAAATCGAGAGCTTCGCCTTTTGGCTCAGCTCTCTCTTCACCACAACGGATCGGTACAGCGCCCGCTTCACAGCAGACGCTGCACCAATCCGCCTGTCGATTTCCCGCTCCATCTTCCCCTCATTCGTGAACAAGACCCCAAGATACTTGAACTCCTCCACTAGGGGCAGGACATCCTCCCCAACCCGGAGAAGGCACTCTACCCTTTTCCGGTTCAAGACCATGGTCTCGGATTTGGAGGCACTGATTTTCATCCTGGCCGCTTCGCACTCGGCTGTGAACCGCTCCAGTGAGAGCTGTAGATCACGCCCTGATGAAGCCAATAGGACCACGTCATCCGCAAATAGCAGAGACGCAATCCTAAGGCCACCAAAGCGGATCCCCTCAACACCTTGGCTGCGCCTAGAAATTCTGTCCATAAAAGTTATGAACAGAATCGGTGACAAAGGGCAGCCTTGGCGGAGTCCAACTCTCACCGGAAACGAGTCCGACTTACTGCCGGCAATGCGGACCAGACTCTGACACCGGTCGTACAGAGACCTGACAGCCCTTATTAAAGGGTCCGGTACTCCATACTCCCGGAGTACCCCCCACAGGATCCCCCGGGGGACACGGTCGAATGCCTTCTCCAGATCCACAAAACACATGTAGACTGGTTGGGCAAACTCCCATGCCCCCTCAAGAATCCTGCTGAGGGTATAGAGCTGGTCAAGTGTTCCACGGCCAGGACGAAAACCACACTGCTCTTCCTGAATCCGAGATTCGACTATCCGACGGACCCTCCTTTCCAGAACCCCTGAATAGACCTTACCAGGGAGGCTTAAGAGTGTGATTCCTCTGTAGTTGGAACACACCCTCCGGTCCCCCTTTTTAAATAGGGGGACCACCACCCCAGTCTGCCAATCCAGGGGAACTGCCCCCGATGTCCACGCAATGTTGCAGAGCCGCGTTAACCAACACAGCCCCACAACATCCAGAGCCTTAAGGTACTCAGGGCGAATCTCATCCACTTTCTCACCTGTTTTATATATATTCTTTCTAAATTTCTCCACTTTTTATTCACTATTATTCAATTTCTTCTAACATTTATTTCTCCTCAATCAAATTACGTTACTAGATATGTGCCTTTAACACACTGGGCTGCTAAAACTAATTAATTTCCCTCAATGGGGATGGTAAAGTTTATCTTATCTACATATTAATAATTGTATAATTATTAAAAGACGTTTATGTTCACATTTCCTCCACTTATAGGTGGTGGATCAGCCAAACATCTCCTCTGTTTCCATCATCTTTTTAGCTACTTTGAGGCTCGTTAAAAGTTTCGTCACTGTAGAGCTCTCTGGAGACCTAAGATGCTTTGTGAATAACTTTTATCTTACCGAAGTAAAATTTCCAAGAAAAATCTGAAATTTTTCCTAGAATGACGTCAATAAGAGCTACATTTAGTCTTAAGAATCTTTGTTAATGTGAGCTCTGACCTTTAGATGTTGCTCTGGGTTCTTTTGGCACTGTCTGCATAGGTTTGAGAGAAAAGTTTGTCTTTTTACAGAAGGATTAAAAATTCCTTTTCTCTTTTTGTAATAAATGAAATTACCTGTGATGGACTGGGAACCTGTACTCTGCCTCTTCTCCGATGACCGCAGGACCCTTCATAGAAAAGACAGATAAGATAGGAGAGATAATGGATAATAAAGATAATGGATGGACAAAAGGAATAGATCATTAGAACATATCATGATGCATTATTTAACGATATCAATAAACCTTACATGCATGCTGAGATCAAGTCAGAGTCAGACCTGCTGACTAACAGGTAAATGAACATGAATTAATTGTGTCTAACTATGGATGTTATTTTCCTGGGGTTACACCACCTATTGGTAAAATACTTCAGACTAGAAAGTTGTACTGACACCTTAAAAACAGAAAACTATTGTCAAATAATATGTGGTACAAATGCATTATGTTACTCACCTTTGCTAATTCCAACGTGTTTTTGCGTCATGTGATGTGGGGGAGCGATAACCTGTGAAGAATAAAATAACTCCCTGTTTTAACTTCATCACAAGGTGACTGGACCTTCAGAGCTGGCTCCAGATAATAATTAACATCTCACAGATGTGCTCTCATTAGCTACTTGGGGGGCAGGGGTGCACATAAATAATGCCTCTATACATACGTCAGCTTTGGGTCAGATTGTGCACTGCTGGTCGAGCTTCTGAGGACATTATTTAGCGCTTTTTAAGGGTCTTGTGCTGAACTTGGTTGCATTTGTTCGAAGCTAAGAAGCAATGCAAAACCAAACAGTGTTTTTTTCCCATTTTATCTACTTGATCTTTCCAATTTACTGGAAACTGATGTTTCTTTGCCAATAAAAAGCCTTCCAGCTCTTGTAAATCACCATTATCAGCCATTGCTGCATTTGTTTGGTGTGGAGGGCTTTAAAGCCCCTCGTGATTGGAACAGCCTTCCTGCATCTATCCGTTCGCTTACGTCTTTTCCTCCGTTCCGAACTGCTTTGTTAACACATCTTCAGACCACTTGTCTATGTTTTTAGTATTCTAGATTTAGTAGTAATATGTGTCATGTTAGTTATGGTTGTATGAATGTGTTTATCTGTAGAAATATACGTATCTAGTAATGTCAACTCTGTCAGTTATATTTGGGAGTATTATGCCCTACTTATTATCATTTCTGAAATGCTTGACTTTCAGATCACCATCATGCTGAGTCTAAGATTATATAAGGTTTTATTGTCTAGTGGTATAATTACTGCGGTTTGGGAATTACTGTGATTTACTTTACTCTTTCTGTGTTGAGGGGTTAGTGAGAGCTTGTGTGTGAGTGTGTGTGTGCGTGTGAGTGCGGTGTGGTCTTTTTCTTGTATCTTGTATATTGTATCTACTTTGTTGTTTTCCTTTCTACATTGTTTGGATATGTTACTGAGGACCCCCATGAAAACGAGATGCTTCATCTCATGGGGCTGATCCTCTAATAAATGTTTATAAATAAATAAATAAATAAATAAATGGTTTCTGTATGTTCATCCAGTCTTTTGGTGCTGTTATTCTTAACACAAAGAAATAAAAATACATGTGTGCTTCCTTATCTGGATGAAAATGAATGATTTGTCTGATTGCATGTACCAGATTGTAACATCTATAATTAGACACTGTAGTACAACCTCTTGTATGGATGAACCTGTTTGAGAGAGTCAGAGAAAACTTTTCCTCGTTTAGTAAAATTTTCTTTTGACTGCATCAAAGTGTCCTTTTCTGGGAGGAACAGGACGCTTCTAACATTTCCAGATGAGACCAGAAACCTTAAAGTTAAGATGTTAATCATTTGTTACGCCTGCAGCACTGTTTGGGGAGACCAGATGGGATCCACTGCTGAGTGAGCTGGTATACATGGAAACAGAGCTCCACAGCTAAAAGCTAAAGAAAAATGGGGACATTTCAAAAAGCAGAAATGTTAATTTTGAAGACACGGTGAAGGTGTTGGGTCCGAAAGCAGAGGAAACCACGTGGATCTTATTTCTCTCCTTGCTGAGAACAACGCTGACTCACATGGCCACCCGTCCACTAACAAAGTGTTCAGACGTGCGTCTGAGCAGAAGCCAAAATTACTGACCGCCGCCATTGCTGAAGCGATGGGAGAGAAGATCAGGGGGGGGAGTTAATAACGCACCGTTTGTCTCCATTACGGTGGAAGAGTTGACAGACATGAGCAACAACAGTTCGCACTGCTCTACGTAGCAGTTACAGGAGAAATCGGCATCAGCTCCCATGGAGAAGGACTTCTGGGTGGATGACGATCTGTAGAGTAACTGAACTCTTCTGGAGGAAAGAAAGGAGGAGGAAGTTTGGTAAACATGATCAGAATTTCTTTTCCCGATATAATATTCTGCTTCTATGAGGCCGTTGTTTGTGCTTTTTTATGTTTGTTGCAACGGTAGCTGCAGCAGGAGACTCGTGCATCCCCGGTTTGTTTCTGTAGTGAAGGCTTTTATTCTTTCTACACGGGTTACGGCTCTTCTGAATGATGACATGTTTTTATTTTAATAAAATAGCTGTGGAAAGGAGCGCTGCTGACAGCCGAGGTGTGAGATCGACTCCCCGCCATGGATGTGAGATAAGGATGGAGGGGTGCGCGGCGTGGGGCAGACTCAGAGGTGTCTGAGCTAAAACCTGTAGAATATGGATGTACATGCATCTTCTTCTTCTTTCTACTTCTTCTTTCAGGGAACTCTACAATAGGCCATCCACCTCCTTCCCATCCTTTGCCTAGCATCCTTCTCTCTCACATCAGCCTCCATATCCTTCATATACCTGCTACCTTTAGGTCAAATCAAGCCCAGTTGTTTTCTGATTTGAAATAAATGGTATGTGGCCTGTTCTTGTAGAGTTCTTTATCAAGTCCAGAGGACCACAAAGCGCTACTGACTACACACCGCCGTCCAGGGCGGCGCTGCCACTGGACCCTCTGGACCCTCTGACCACCGACAGCAGGCGATGTGGGTGAAGTGCTTTGCCCAAGGACACAACGGGTTCAAACTGGCAACCCACCGATTACAAGACAAACTCCTACAAACATCTCCTAAAAGACAATATTAAAGTGCATCAGGGTGCACAATTATGAAAAATTAAATAAAAATTCTTTTTATTTACATTTGAATGAAAAAAAGGTGGATTGTCCAAAATGATTCATAACTTTCTTCTTTTTAGTAAAAAAGTTCTGTGTTCACAGCAGCCAGACCTCGCTCACATAATTGCTTACCATTTTCTGATTGTCTCTACTGATGTTTGACCATTTATCATTTCTAATGAGCTCCAGGTGTTTTGAGGTTGGGGGGGGGGGGGGGGGGGGTTGACCTCCAGCTCCCTCCACAGATCCACGTTTGGGGGTCCTGTGTCATGGCGGTCCATGACGGAGCTATTCACAGCGTTGCCAGTGTAGGTGTTTTTGACTTCTTACCACATCCCCTGTTATCTCAGGGTGGAAATCCTTTAATTTTGTAAAACTTTTTGTAATCTGGGCACTGGAACTAAACGGCATTTAGATGTGACCCAGCAGCTTTTTTTTACTGTACCATCTACTCCTGTGGCTCCTCCCTCTTTGGTTTTAGCCATGACCACAAACCAGCTGCAGGGAGCTTCTGGTTTTCAACTTTTGAGTTGATAAAAAAAACTGCTTCCAAATAATCAAAGTAATGTGGATGCTTTAGAGCATTTTTAATGGTTTGGAACAGACAAAGATATGAACAATTTCAGACCTGATCTGTTCCATAAACTGTAAGTCAGACCCAGAAATCCTTTTACTTCTGTTTGCTAAAATCCACACCGTAGTGCCATGTCTTGGCCCACAAGTACATCTTTCACAGCCTGAAGAACCATGTCGGTCAAATTTAAAGGTACGAAGAAGTACTTTTCTTCGTCTTATGTGACATAAATGGCTATGTCTTCAGTAAATGATGTTTCCTGATGTGAATGGTCAACGTTTACATGCTGTTCTGATTACATCCCCCGTCATACACGGCGCTGGAGGAGCTGCTGCTTATTAACGGCGCCGCACCTCGTTGTGTCGCCGGTGGACATAAGTCTTCCCGGGTTGTCTCCAGTTCGCTGCTCGTTCCTCCTGAAAAAAGTCTGGACTCGCTCCATCGCACAATCAATTGTTATTATCAAATTACGTCTTTTGACTCTTAATACATTCCGTGAAAAGCATTTTTCTTAACCATACAAAGATTCATTTAGGTGTAGCTCCTTTAATTTAAAACCTACATTTTCCAGGGTCGTGGATGATTTTGTCTGTATTAATAATTAACTGCAGTAAGGTGCTATAAACCATTATTTATTAAAGTAATTACATACTGATGGCATATTTAATGAAAGATTTAATTTTATGCTCATTACACATTTAAGTGATTATCAGTTTTATTTATTGGAGTGTGACACGTTTGGCTCTTGGTAAAATGTGTCAGTGCAGAATAAACTGAGAAGATGAAATGAGACGTCCATGAATCTGACTGACTTCTCCGTGGAGAAATAAAACTTAAAATTGTTTTTTTTTTATATCTCATTGTGTTTATAGCGTTAAGTTTAATGAGAATTTATCACCTCTCCACATCATGTCTCCTGCCGTTTTAGCAGGTTCATTTTTAGCTCCACGTTGGTAAAAATGTGATTTATTTTATCTTAGCTTACTGAGGATGACTCGCCTTCCTCAGCGCTAACTTCTGAGGTGCTCTTCATCAGCCGTGTGAGGACTGAGGTCACGTTTGCTCCGGTGCGTTTCACCGCAGCTTTTCTCAAGCCTTCTCCGTTCGGACGTTTTAAACCAGACCGGTTCCAGTTTCTCTGCCTCTGCTGCGATCTGGAAAGTCTACAAGCCAGCAACAGCTCATCTGCAGAAGCCTTGAAGGAACTGAAAGTGGCCCTTATGTAGAAAATCAATGTTTTCCCCCTTATTTGAGCCGATATTCTCAAATGTTATCTGACATGTAAAAATAATGAACGTACTCTATAGAAGTTCCCACTCATACCTTCATTTCTAATCATAGTGAAATAAATGTCATAAGAAATCTGCAGCAGTGAAACTGGGAAGTCTGTGTAACTTTTATATTAGAGTAGACAACTATGGGTTCAATTAAATAAAAAAAACAGCTGAAAGTGGAGATGGAAATAGCTGGAGTATTGGATAAGAAAATGGAATTAGGGCCAAAAGGGTTTAGGTGCTTTGAAACTCCTGAAACTTTGGTGTCTGTGGGGAAAAAAGTAGAAACTAGGGTGTGGAGACGTATGGAGAAGGGGTTCTAAAGGACCTGGATTAAGTTCTGGATGTCTATCTTAGAGAGGGAAATCAGGAACCATCCCAGACTCCTTCTGCCTTGATGGGGAAACCAGGGCCTGGTTGGAGGTCGTTTTAATGACTTCTTTATTCCCGTCTGTGTCTTGATTGGTAGTAGACTCTGAGGTCTTGGGGGAAGGCTGGTGCCACGGCGCTGAAGGATCTGGGCATTGGGAGATGTCTCGGTTAACACTTCAGTGTTTCATGGAGGACTGGGACAACGCCGGCTGACTGGCAGACGGTCTCAGTCACAAAGACAGCGGTCCGGAGAGCTTGGTCCAACTATGAAGGTTCTGTAAAGAAGGATCCACCTGATTATTGATCAGACTCAGGAGAGAACCTGGAGATATGAAACAGAGTCATACATACTGGAATAAATCTGTTTTAAAACATAATGAAACAATTACTTCAAGATCTTTTCTGTTATTTATTGACACATGAACAGAATTAAATACTTAACTTTTGATTTAATTCCTTCATTTTTAATTGAATTTAATTGATCCCATGTTTCTTAGTATTTTGCACCCAAAGAACCAAATGAAGATATTTGTCTTGAGATATAAAGTTATAGTAAATATATATTCAGATGAGGCTCATTTGTCGGATATAAATTAACTTTTTGTAAAAATAATAAAAAGAACCTTTGGGCAGGTGTTACACAGACTTATTATTAAGCTTATGTTTCTGTATTAAAATGCTTTTTTATTGGTCTGATGTAATATTCTAATTTCAAATGTCATGTTTTCATTGTCTGAAAGAAGAGAATCCTCCTGATTAACAGAAATGAAGGCTTGGAATGAACACCAATCTGTGTGTAATTAATCTACAGAATGTTTTCAGGGAATTAAGTCATTTCTGATTTATGGGTGGTGAGTGTAGAGGCTGCCTTAATCAGCTGCAGGTAGCAGAGCCGGCTCCTCTGCACACGTACACCGCCTCACACCAGGACAGGAGAGGTTTCTTTAAACATTTGCTTTCCTTGAGTAAACCTGCTATAAACAAACCTGGACACGGAGAGAAGAATTTCACTTTTCTCTGAGTTGTGGGTGTGAGGGAACAGATTGGAACGAGCTGCAGGTCAGACGGGAAGCGTCCCTCCTGACTTCTTCATTCCCACACGCTCCCTGCCTGCCGGCTGCACGTGTTCACGCCATCTTAGCTCCAGCAAGGCGACAGACTGACGACGAGGAGCTGCTCCTCGCCGCCGCAGCAGAAAAAGCAGCCGATGCAGCTCCAGCAGGCCAGACACTTGTTTGGTGTTCGGTTAGTGAAGCGAGCGGATGAGAACCCAGAGACTTCTCATATCTGCTGTTTGGACTCTCATGCGTTCCTGTTTACCCTTAGATAATCTCTCCAAATATGTTTGAATTAGTTTGTCCTGCATGTGAAGTGTAACTGTTGGTGTGTTCTCCCCGTTAGCTGTTCCACCTTTCTGCACTAGATGGTACTGTGCTCCCAGCTGTGGCGCGCCTAATGAGCGCTGATCTTTCATCAGAGCCCAGAAACCTCCTTTATGATCATTTATTGACAGTGTTTCGTATTTACGCCTCGCCCCGTCACACTGTTGCCGTGGTGACAGGCTCAAACTTAGCGACGCAGATCCACATAGCGTCGTTTCCTTTGCCACCGGAGGACGTGAGGCGCTGCGAGGCCTGCAGCAGCCGAGTTGACTCAGCAAAGGTCACCGAAGACGACGGTGCTCTCTCAGAGTGAATTTACAGGGGTGTCTGGGGGGGTGGGGGGGGGCTGAGCCGTTAGACCCAGCTGGCTTACAGCAGCGCAATAAAAGTCAAGTCTTGGAAAGTGATGTCCTGTAAAAGCCAAGTCTTACTTTAACACGGTGCTGTCCCGGTAATCCTGCAGCTGAATTAAATGTCAGCCTGGCTCAGCACACCTGCAGCTGCAGCCGGGCCGCCCGCTCCTTTCAGCCTGAGTTATTGCATATTTTACGGCTTCGCTGGGCTGCCTCACCCAAATCACATTAAAATCCAAACCACATTTTCCTCAGAGACCTTTTTAAGGCCTGCAGGGCCAATGTCACTAACCAGCAGCTGTTCAACACCTTGAATTTCCACCATCCAGGCGGGCTGTAGACCCCGAGCTTTTTCAGCTGCTGAGTAAACCTGGAAACTGGCAGCTTAACCCCAGAGTTAGATCACTTAATCCTCTTTGACTTGTATTTGGTACTGTTATCTTCTTACTTTGTTACTTTCATATTTAGTTTGAATAAATCTATTTTACTGACGTGTTAAACAAACACTTAGGTAGTTAAAAAATGTAATCAAGACATCTCAGCTGCTTTAGTAGTTTGTGTTTTTAGAGTTTAGAGCTTCTTAGTTGCTTCTCTTCTGCTGAGACTCCAAACTGTTTCCACTTCATTTAATAATCTACTTTCCTTCTTCTCTTCAGTGATGCGCCAATTAATCAATTTACTAGAAGCAGGTGGCAGACCTTCATCCTCAGATGATTTTATCACTCGTCTCTCATCTTTTATGGAATCCAAACCGCTGATTTATAAACTCACATCCCTCTGAATGCTCCGTCCTGCAGATTCCTTTGTCCTTGAATTCTTGGATTCTCTGATCAGCCCCTCAGACCCCATGACAACATCTGGATCAGATGTACGACCCAGTTACCACTTTCCAGTTTTAAAAATTCACAATTTAAAACTGGATCATACTGTTCCTACAGTTTAAAGTCCTTTTATTAGGAGATCAGATACATTCTGGAGTGAAAAGTATTTTTTGTGGCTGTTTGGGGCATAGCATAATTCAGCAGTGCCCATCCTCCAGAAAACATCTCCTAATTCAGACAAAAATGACAACTTGGCTTTTTGTAAATATTCTCTTTTGCTAAAAATACATTTTAGGGGAAAATGAAAGAAGCTCCATTCATCCCTCATTAAGATGAAAATGTTTTAAAAGTACAGTTTCCAAGCTAAGAGAGGCAAATCTGGTGAACTGAGCAGGAAGCCTGAAGAAATAACCATCTATTTGTTGCACTTTGTTACCATTTACTACTTTTGTAACAAAGTTTGTGGTTACAAACAAGGAATTTGAGTTTGGATGCCAAAGAGACACTTTGGTATCAATAACTAACTTCCTGTAGTTCGTTCATGTTTGTGTTCACCAGATTCTAGGGCCATAGAACTGAATGTGAATTTGGATCTGAACATCTTTAAAGGCACCCTGACAACAAATGGAGTTTTTCTGAGGTTTAGGGGATATTATATGATATGTGTTAGTGTCAGAAGTGAATACCAAAGGACCTGCTCAGGGGCGGTCAGCGTCGTTGCTTTGCTCAAAAACGGTCAGATCAGAAAACAGTTTATCTTACTTACATAATTTATATTGTCCAATCAGAGCGCACCATCAATTAAACAGCCTTCCCCCTCCCCTCCTCCCCTCAGCTGATGCACCGGCCTAGAGTCACGTTAGCATGTCTGACTTGAGAGGAGGAAGGCGGATAACCGAGGAGACGGCAGCCCCAGATCAGCCTCCCTGCATCGTCTCAACCAGGAGGCTGACACAGAAGCCACGGAGCGTGAATATCCCATAATCAACCTAAAACTAACTTCACAGTAGTTAATAAAAAGGGAGCTTATATGTCCGAGAGTGGTCAGAAATATTTTTACTTACTCCAGATGGACCAGAAAACACAGAAGAGAGGCTAAAGTTAATTTATGGGGACTTTACTGAAGGCGGTTGTCACGATTTGTCACAATGAACCCGAACATATGAAGCTTAGTTTTGAGAATTTATTGAAGGAGAGATGGTTGTGAATGAAGAGAACCAGAGTCTGTAACCAGGCTGGAGCAGGAGGTTGGAGACGGCAGGAGCTGAGGGACTGGAGAGAGTTCTTGGAGGTGCAGGACTGGTGTGGATCCAGAGGTGAAGCAGAGAGAATACTTGGAGCACAGAGGTAGCAGGAAATCCAGCAACAAAGCAGAGAGCCCACCTGGAGCACTGGGGCAACAGGAGATCCAGCGACTAGCAGAGACTTTACTTGAAGCCCAAGAGTGCAGGAGATCCAGCAACAAGGCAGAAAGCAACTAGGCTGACAGACGTGGCGTGAGTGGAGACTGATGACGAACCGGCGACGAGGAGCAAACTGCAGTGATCTTATATAGAGAGGCTGGCAGGTGGAGTGAGTTCTGACTGATTGGTGCCTAACAGGTGTGACTGATTGCTGAGGGAGTGGAGGCTGAGCTGTGAGAGAGGAGGAGGAGGAGGAGGGAAATAATAGAGGGAGATAGCCGGGCCAAAACTGAACCATGACAACGGTTTCCTGCAGGGGAATTCATGTTGGGTTTACAAAAAAACTCTCTACCAACATGGAAGGTATCGACCACAACGCTGTCATCACCCGTATGTTTATTTCATTTCTAAATGCTGTGTAATGTAAGGAAGGTGTGTTTGGCAGACTGACGAGCTAAACCACTTCCAGCTGCATGATTTTCCTCTCACCGCGGTCGCCAGTGAAGAGGTGGATCCCAGATGAATAATGTTCCTGTATCACGACAGTGCAGCGGCAGCAAACTCCCCACCGTGCTGCAGTGGATGTAGCTTTGTATTTCAGTCCCACTGTGTTGAAGCTCACCTCCAGCTTAAAGCCTTTGGTCAGCTTGGCCTCGCCTGTCTGACATCCTGCATCACAAACACTTCCACCAGCCATAAAAGCAGAATATGGATTTGTAACGATAAGAAGGGAGGTGTGGATGGAGGGGGAGGAGGTGTGTGTGTGGGTGGAGGGTGGTGGGCCAAAAATGGCTGTAGCCAATCAGATTGAAGTAAACCTGGTAGAGCTGCATCTCATTGACATAACCAACCCTTTTACTGAGGGACATCATTTTTTTTAATGAATTTCTTTGGAGAATTTACATAAGCAGCAATGTCATCTAGATGAAATGATTTCTACAGAGATGTCATGGCACCTTTAAGACATCTTTGCTCCTGTGAAAGCTGCAGACAAACAGAGAGCATACCTTTGGAGATGATGTTGTACTCGGCACAGAGACCTACAGGCTCTGACAACAGTCAGCGGGGTTTGCTCTGGGCACTGCCCTCCTGCTAGGCTTTGATTATAATGTGATCTACCAGCAGCTGACTTTCCTCTGCAACACTCACTGGCTGCAGAGACTTTACTGCAGCGTGTCGCTCACACCAACCCTGAATCCAGACTCTGACATCCATCATTTCCCTTGACCGCCCACAAGGAGAAAGCATCTTACCTGCCTCCAGACAACAACCCTCCATGCTGCGCCATCACAGAAGCAATTTAATACATCTGGATAATTACATCTGTGCTCCTGTTAAGTTTGGTCTTCTTTGCTAAATTCAGTTTAATTCAACTCAGTTGAATTTCCTTTCTAAGGAAATCCAGCAGATTTTATGGATAGCAGGTTGTCAAAAGTACTCCTAGGTTCCTCGCCTGCTTTGAGGTCTTTAGACCTATTGAGTCTGTGCAGTGAAACGAGGCTGTATGAATAAATATTAATAGTGCTTTTGATGGTTTATTTCACATTAATTATTAAAACTTTGATTCATTATAGTCGCTCAGGTTAAAACTGGAAAAAGGACCAAAAAGAGATCAATTCCACTTTATCCTTTCACAGTTCATGAATATTTGTTTTCTAGACTAATATTATGTGTTAGTAAAAAGATTGAATCTTTTTAAATCCTTAATTTTGAGGAACCACTTTAAAGCCGTTGTAGGAAAATAGGGAATCCCTCTGATGCACTAATCTCATTCAGCTGTTTAAAACACTGAAACGTTGTAAACAAGCTGAAACCTCTAGTTTAGCAAAAACCCTGCTTAGAACATCTACAGAAGAAATCTTTGCATCACACAGATAATTGTAGGTGTAATTCTACAAGCTACGAGCTGACAGGAACAAATCGGGTTTATACCGTACTAAATATGGCTGGAGCGTAGTTAGCACTTTATAAAACCTTTCTTTTAGTAACAGGTGCATGTGGGGGAACACTTATGAAAAAAGTCCTTTCAAACCACAGTTGGTCCAAGTTCAGTTGTCCCCTTGAAATCCTGCCTGAAGACTAACAAATGTCTGACTTTGTGTTCAGTACTTGTGAAACGCTGCCTCAGACGTTCCGCCTTCAAAGCGCGGGTTCAACAACACGCTGCCTCCATCTGTCCGGGCAGATGCCTCAGAAACAAAGATCGTCATCTTCATCGGGTGTCGGCTGCTTAACAAAGCCTACGCGCGCGGCGTGAGCTCGCCTGAAATCTGCATTTTCATTGTTCTTTTTTCATCCGTCTCAAAGGATCTCACTATAGAGGAAGAGGAAGAACACATGCTCAGAAGGTGATGCATCATTTGCTCACAACAGTCTCCATGTTTGATATAAACTCATCTTTAACCACAGCGATTCGCTGATGAACCTCTTTAAAAAGTGAGCAATGCCTAATTAGAAATCATATAAATAATTGTATTACTGTGTTTAAAAGTGTAATAAAAATGTCCAACGTCTTATGTCTCTCTAAAGTAAAATGTAGAAAGAGCTGCCGGCTGCTTCAGTGGCATAAGTTCTGCCTCTACTCTCGCCGGGCGTCAGCACAGCGTCTGATTTCCTGGTTTTATTCATCTTACTAAACAGACATTATAAACACAACAGATTAATTACTTGACATGCTGGTCAAGTCATATTTTCCTTGTAAATGCTCTGGCCGTGACTCATTATACCTGCATTGGTCTCTGAGAAATGTGGCCTCCTGTTTGTTTGCATCTTGACCTTTCCGCAAGCTTCAAGAGCACAAAGATGCTTTATGAATATATTAACATTTGGCAGCAGAGTCTTAAATACTTTATTTATATTGAAAAAAAAGGTGAAACATTTTCCCAGCAGATACGAATATTTACAGACTTACAGCGGTAATAATAATAAAAAACAAGTTCATGGTTACTTCAGTGCTTTCTTACTCTAAGGTTATTCTAAGCTGTCTGGTGATGAACCCTTTTGTCCTGCCAAAGGCAACTAATGCATCGGCTGCTGAACGTCAGCTACAAATTGACAACATAATGTTTAACAACATATAATGCATAAATATTGGCTTAGGTTCCCATTAACTGTGAAAACTGCAACTTTCTGAAGGTTTTGCCTCATTTCTTGCCCTAAGGGCCAAAAGTAGGAAGAGCTGACAAGCATGTTGCTGTTTTTTGTTACACGTAAATGTTTTAGATCACAGTTTTAATATCAGACTAAGATCATCTGAGTAAATCAAAGAAGCAGTTTTTAAATTAGTTTTTTATTCTTTAGAGAACATCCATCTAAAACAAGCTGTGTGAAAAAGTAATTGCACCCTAAGCCTGATAAATGTTGCCTCTGCGGTCATCCATCTTTGTGATAACTGGACAACTGAGAATTTTACATCACTCGTCTCTGCAGGATTGTTTTAACAGTAGAACAAGAATAAGCTTTACCGGCAGAGTTTGTGCAAACAAAGAATTAGTGCTCAGCTGATGTCTAAGGTAGAATTAAATGCATTCAACAGGATGCTCTGGGAGCGGTGAGATTGATCGTCTGCAGGGTGTTTGGCTCTGGAACCTCGTCCAGGAAGCATTTGGGAAGAGGGTGCAGCGCTAGCAGATGGCTCGTCCATCACTGGCCCATCATGGAGGAGAAACAGCCTCACCTGAGGCCTGTTCAGCACAACCTTTGACATCCTGCGGTAATTCGGTCCAAATCCGGTTATTTATAGATCACACAGCCAGAACAGGTAAATGGGTTCATAACGGGTTCATCATCAGAGAAACTGGTACATACACACGTTTATAATCATAGCTGCCTCTTTAAACGTAATTAAAAACAAAGTTTACTGAAGAAGATGCAACATTGCAGTGCCTGTCGTTAACAGTTGCTGATGTGAAATTTTTCACAGAAGATTGGAGCTAATGCTTTTCAACATCTAAGTAAAGTTAAAGTGAAACGTTTAGGTGTGTGTGCAGAAATGTCCGCCCTGTGTGTCCCCGTGGTGGATGAACGGATGGATTTATATAAAGCAGGGCTCAGCAACCTTAACAACCGCAGAGACATTTCTGCCCTCAGTCCAGCTAAACTCATTTTGTTTAGAGCCACAAAAGTTACACATCTCTTTTAAACAAGAGCATGTTTTTATACTATACTAGAGGAAATTTGTTGACATTTTTTTCTAATTAAAGAGCAACATTTTTTATTATTTAACCAACAGTATTTTTATATTTAGGTTTAATGCATTTTCTTCAGTTGGACATTCGATTTTTATAGCAAATGGCATCAACATGATGAAAAAGTAAGTCGTTTGCATCCTACTGAAAAAAAGATGCTTCATTTATCTACAGTAAAATATTCTGTACACCATTAGTTTCTTTCTTTCTGGAAATGTTATGCATATATTGATGAACTAAGTGCATCCTAAAGCTAGCAATATTAAATTAACTTTACATTTAGAAACATTGACCAAATTTTTCCCCTCGCAGGTTTTTAAGAGCCAAAGCTGAAGGTGTAAAGAGCCACATGCGGCTCTGGAGCCACAGGTTGCAGACCCCTGATATAAAGCAAAGAACATTCCTGCTGTTTTGTTTCCTTTTCTTCGTGTGTGCAGCGTCTCCACAGAAGCGCTGACAGGCGGCCGTTACTACAGCTCTCTCGCCTCGACTCATTTGGCATGCTCGCTCAAACTCGTCTGTGGTTTCTCTTCTCCTGTTTGTGTTTGCAGTGTCTCTCATCTGCCAGTCACATCAACGCACATCGCTCCTGACAGCCGGGGACCGCTCCGCCTGCCACAGGCCGACCACACAAGGTGGGTGGACGTGACATGAGACGAGAGCTGAAAATCCAACCACAATTTGCTGCTGAAGGCAGGAAAACGGAGCTAATGCCGGCTCCAGGCCCGGCGAGGGAGAAATGTGTGTGAAGGAGGATTCTGAAAAATCAGGACTGATTGACCTTCAAACTGGCCATGTGCAGTCAGATATTAATTACGGCCTTGTCGTGATGCTGCATCACATGTCTGAGCTCATATGGCCTCTTACATACGTCAGTAAACGTACATCCAGCGTAAACCTGTTGGCACGCCGTGATGCAGCAAACAGAATCGGCTGAAGCTTATTTGTGAAAATAGGAGCAGCGCCTTTTCCATTTCCTGCTGTATATTAAAAAACTTCAGCAGCAAGTGGTGATAAATGGTGCACAGGCACGGAAAGCTCTTCAGGAGGCAACAAGTGGAGATCCAACATGTAATTACAGACGTTGAAGTTTTCTTGCTTTATTGCTCCTACATCAAAATGCACGAGTAAACACTTGGAAATAAACTTCTTTTTAATGTTTGTGTGGGAAATGACTAAAATTACTGATTGACTTTGATTATATTATTAAATTAAGATGGTGTTAAAATCAGAACGTCGTTTTGTTTATTATCAAATATTCAGTTTATAATAAATTACATTGCTAGCTGCATTTCTGGCTAATATTAGAAAAACTTGTTATTTATTTAACTTTATGGTTTAGGAGGTTTACTATTTTCTATTCATTACCAGATTATAACTAAAAGCCAAACAGTTGACCTCGGATAATCGGAGCAATGATAAATTATTATATTTGGTGGTTTTTGTCCTCCTGTGCTTGTTTTTCAGCATATCTTCAGTTTAGTTTCTGGTCTGGATTTTCTCTGCTTTGTTTATCATTTTGTTTTTTCATACGTTCTCTGATCACCTTGTTGCTGTTATCATTTGTCTTTCAAGCTTTGTTACATTCAAACTCTGTATTAAGGTTTGATTACAGCTTTTATTTTAAAGATCCAACATATGAAGACCCCGCTTCAAGTTTAGAGCATTTTGAGAATGCGGTGAGAGGGAGCTAATCATGGCTTTCTGAGCTGATAAGGAAACTTCCTAAACACTTCTTCATGTAACAAATGGAATTGCACGTCAGTGAATTAAACGTATATTTGCTATATAACAGCAAAGCCTGTTATCAAAATGTATGTATTTTAGCGAGACTTATAAAAGAAAAGTATTGACATTTATTGCAAAAAGATAATGAGGATTTTATGTAATGTGTTGATGAGGTACCAGATTAAACATATTTCTCCAACAAGAAGTTTGCAATAATTTCACAGTCATCTGTTACCTGCTTTTTTATGCTAATGAATTTCTTAATGAAATTATAAAGAAAATGTCTTTATATTCATCAGATTTGGTTGTAATCCATGTTTGTCTGACATCACAAGTATTTTCTATGTTTCTTCCAGCAATTTAGTTTCATTGATTATTGGCTAGTCATATAAGTTTGATATTACATTTTTCTACTTAGACTATTGTACGTGAAATTACTGTCATATGTTGTTATGATAAGTATCCAAACCATATGAGTTTTATTTTGTACCGATTTACTAGGATTATTTGATCTGGTTTCACTGTTTGATGCATTACATACTAGTTTCAGCCAAAATAGACACAAACATTATATATATATATATATATATATATATATATATATATATATATATTGTAATATTCGGTCTTGGTTCTTGTTTATGATTCGGTTAAGTTAGAATTTTCCTGCCTTACGTTTACTGTGTTTTTAGTTCTGAAGTCCGGTTTAGCCTGTTTATTTTATATTCTGTTCTGGTTCACGTTTATTAGTTGGTTAAGTATTTTCCTGCCTCTTGGTTTATTTGCGTTCTAGATTATTGAGTTCTGTTTAGCCTGTGGATTATTTTCATTACCTGTTTTCTGTATTAGTTCTGATTTTAGTTCTGCGATTTGTTTTCATTATTGTCCTTGGATTTTGGTTTATTTCTCCAGCTCCTGTCAGTTCCGCAATTGCTTCCACCTTTGGTTAATTAGTTTTTCACTCCGCTCACCTGTTTGTCTGTTTATTTAAGCCTCACCCCCTCCTCAGCTAGTTGTCGGTTCGTCTAGGAGAAGAACACGCACGTGCGGATGCTGTTCCTGGACTTCAGTTCAGCGTTCAACACCATCATCCCACAACATCTGGTGGGAAAACTGGAGCATCTGGGCTTCAACACACCCCTACGAAACTGGCTGCTAGACTTCCTCACCAACAGACCTCAGTCAGTCCGGGTCGGACAGAACACCTCTGATGTCATCACCCTCAGCACGGGCTCCCCTCAGGGCTGCGTCCTGAGCCCCCTGCTGTTCACCCTGATGACACACGACTGCGTCCCCAGGTTCACCACCAATCACATCGTGAAGTTTGCAGACGACACAACGGTGGTGGGCCTGATCAGAGACGACAACGACCAGGACTACAGAGAAGAGGTGGAGCAGCTGGTGGGCTGGTGCAGAGACAACAGCCTGATCCTGAACGTGGAGAAGACGAAGGAGATCATCGTCGACTTCAGGAAAAACCGGCCTCACCATGCTCCACTGCTCATCAACAACTCAGCGGTGGAGGTGGTCAGCAGCACCAAGTTCCTGGGGGTGCACATCACGGACAACCTCACCTGGACTGTGAACACCACGTCACTGGTGAAGAGGGCACAGAAGCGACTGTACTTTCTGCGGAGGATGAGGAGAGCCCACCTGCCCCCGCCCATCCTCACGACCTTCTACAGAAGCACCATAGAGAGTATTCTGACCAGCTGTCTCTCTGTGTGGTGTGGAGGCTGCAGTGCCTCCGACTGGAAGAACGTGAGGAGAGTGGTGAGGACAGCAGAAGGGATCATTGGGGCTCCTCTTCCCTCCATTAAAGACATTTCATCGCAGCGCTGTGTGTCTCGAGCCCGTAACATCATCAGGGACCCCTCACACCCCCACCATAGATTATTCTCCCTGCTGCCCTCTGGAAAGAGGTTCCGCAGCATCCGCTGCAGGTCCACTAGGTTCTGCAAAAGCTTTTTCCCTGCTGCCATCAGACTGTTGAACTGCTGAACTGCTGAAGTATAAAAACGGACTGTGTACCACTCTAGATTCGCTGATTTGCACATTTGCACATTGTATCGTATCCTGCAAAATTGCTGCTGCACCTTAACCGGAAACGTACTGCAAAACTGTGTACAATGCAACTGTCTACTTTTAAATCACTGATGCACCTTACTGCATATTTGTTTACATTTGGTTTACATTGTTTACATTTCAACTGCCTACTGTTCACTGCTGCACTTTATCCGGAAGTCAATTGAAATTTATCCTGTAAGTGACTGCGATTGATCACTGCACTTTATCCTGTACTGTAATTCACTGCAAGGTATCCTGTAGAGTTACTGCAATATTTCTGAGCTGTGTGAAAACAAAATTTCGTTCTGTATGCACTCTGTGTATACAAAATGACAATAAAAGAAAGTCTAAGTCTAAGTCTAAGTCTAAGTCTCTCATTCATTCACGCACTCCATCCCGTCATTCCCCTGAGTGCATCCTCTGTTTTTGGTCCCGTCTCTGGTAAGAGCTCCCAGCACCTTGGTTCTGTTTTATTGACCCTGTTCTGTCTGTTTCTGCCCAGTTCTGTCCGCCTGCCCCCGTACAAGTGTTGCCTGGATGTTTTGCCTTACCTTCTGTTGGATTCTGTTCAGTAGCCTGTCTGTTCCCCACTCCTCATCATCCCTCAAATAAATCAGTTAACTACATAGCAGAGTTTTGGTTGAATTCCGGGTTCACCTCCAAGCCAGATCATTACAGAAACGAACCAAACAGTAATGAACCTGTCACCAAAACGCCTTCTCCGCTCCGGAGCTGCTATGCTGCACGAGCCCGGTAAACCTTCCAGCATGCCGGCTCTCACCGCTAACTCACCTCAAGCCTCCAGACTGCCCACCTCGGAGCGCGCCTGTCCAAACTTCTACTTTTTCCTCGAGGTTCATGCGGACGTGGTGCGGGACATCCGTCCGGAACTTTTCCCCTCAACGAATGCCTCGTTCTTCCCCTCCTCAGATCTAACCTTGTTCCAGTCCGGTCCTGTCAAGTCTCTCCTCCATCATCCAGTCCTCAGGAAGCTCCCAATCCTCAGAGCCTTCCCAGCAGTCCAGTTGGCCGTTACCCGCTGGTGTCCTCAAGTCACCATCGGGTTGTCCACCCTCAACCACCAAACCCAGAACCGCACCTTTGCTCATCATCAGTAATCATCCAGACTCCGTCCCTCCGGTCCATCATCAACAGCTCCTCCCGTACCGGCCTGTCGGTTGTTGTCCCCTCTCTCACTTCCACCGTGACCAGAGCCTTTCCAGCCAGATCCACATCCATCTCCATTACCCCTTCTCACCCTAACCATCAATAGTTCGCTGCTTCCAGGTCACCATAAGGATAGAACAGTCCTTCTACCACCAATCAAAGCACAACATGATCCACTTGGTGCGTAAAGGGTGTGAAACTAAAGACATCTTAAACACAGAGGACTTCAAAATGACAAGTAAAAACAAATTATTTAATGTAATTTAAATAATGATTTTTTAATTGCAATAGTAACCTTTAGTTCTATATAGATTTCAGTGATAGCAGTTTAAGGTACACAGCAACTAAACTAATTAAGAGGGACTTTAACACCCCACTCCTGGAAAATTTTAATTATCTCTGCAGTACAATAGATTACCTGAAAGTTCACTCCGCTGTGCTTTTTTTGTGTGTAAGTAATTACTGAATATTAAAATATGACACACATCAGTGGCTATGAAGTGTTTTGTGCCTTAACCTCACGGGGCAGGCGGCTTTCTTTTTGCCTTCAGTTCTTTTGATTTCATCCAGTGGTTGGTCGAACCTGTAGGAAAGGCACTGATGGCTTAATTTCATTTCTCATTTATGTCAAGCACCATAAACCCATAATGAGATTTTTGTTTTGTTTTTTCCCCAGCAAGTCACAAAACAGCCCAACAAAAATCGAGCAGCATGAAGGAAAGTTATGCCATGTGTAAAAGCAGGGGGTACATTAACGTTCCACATCAGGAAATCTGGGCTCAAATGCTTCATTTTCAGCATTTTGTTACATTTCAGGCCTAATATGTCTTAACGGAAATTACACTAAAGCTGGACATATTTATTTCTCCACTCATGACCTTTTCTTATTCAGTTATTTCCATGCCTAGGGACCATCCATTCGCAGTAGCACCCTCTACTGTTAAACAGACTGCACCTAGAAGTTTATCACCATTGATAACATATACAGCATATTAATTTCTGGCTTTTAATTCATTATTTATTTAAACTTTCTTTTTTCCCCTGTGACGGCCTGCTGTCCTGTCCTGGGTGGATGGCAGATTGGATAATTCCAGACCTGGTAAGGGTATGAAGAAGACAGCCTGACCTTTTAATATTGGCAGGTTTGAAACCTGGTTGTATTAACAACTGAACATCCTCAGCCTACTCTTCTTGGCCAGATTATTCCGAGGGAATCCAGCGTTTTCTGTTTGCCCGCCTACCTGTGATCTGACCCGGTTATTATGTGAGCCTGCCTGATCCCTGTCGTACCAGATTACCTGCCTGTTATCTGACCTGTTTTCTGTCTCTGGATTCTCTGAGCCTGCCTTGTCCTCGTCGGTCCTGTTTTGCCTGCCTGTTACCGGACCTGCATCTGTGCCCTGACTCTGACCTCGGATTCTGGTGAAGACTGCTGTGGATTTCTGGTCTCCCAGCTCTGACTCCGGACTGCTCTCGGTTTTTGGACTCTCATAATCCCCTCTAATCCTCCTGCCTGACTCTATCATCCCGTTTTTGGTTCTGTGCTTTCTTCGCTTCTTCCTACACATTACCTCCTTTTACGAAACCTGATGTCTGACTGAATACTGGGTCCTCCGTTTCTGTTTGTGACAATTGTAGATCTTTACTCATTTGTATATGAATGCATACACTCCTTTAAATCTTTGGTTGATTTTGGCTATGCCTGTGGAGATTCTCAGTTATCCGGGTTGTGAGCTCAGGTGTGAGCCACCAGAACTGACAAAGACTCCTGGATAGGTGTTGAAACCTTTTCAGAAAGAACTGAGCGAAAGTCTGGTTTCCTCTGATTTAAGCCTGTTTGCCTAGTAGCACCTTAAGAGCTTGTATTTCTTTAGCCCTTAACAAAGTTTCTGGCATAATTGTGACTGAATATTTCATTGGTGTTGGCAGATTTAAACTGGTTTCCTTCTACACACCCAGCTTTCAGCAGTAGTCCACAGATTCTCAGTAGGATTGAGGTTATTTTCCGCTTTCTTTAACCACTAGTTTATGTTTATGATTATTATCCCTTGGGGAAAGGTTTAGTGAACACTTTTTGGTCCATATTTTGTCAGATTACCAATGTAGAGGCATTGGAGCAGGACCAGTCTCTCTGTACTCATGGAAACAGAACTTCAAACTCGAAGACGTTGTTGAAGATCTCTTGCTGGAGCGTCGGCTCAAAAACCACAGTTTGGAGGAGAAACCCAAGGCACCAAGGGGTAAGACAGAGGGGATTTTAAAGTTAATTGACTCACTAAAACTAAGTCATAACTGTGATGTTTTCATTAGCTGTAGGCTGATAATCATCCTAATAAACAGAAATAAAGGCTTGAAAACATCTGTGTGCGTGTAATTAGTCTATATAAAGTGTTTCACTCAGTGATGGAGTTACTGGAATACACTGACTTTTCAACAATGTTCTAATTTATCCAATATAACTGTTTCTATTTTCTCATTCTGCCACCTTTTTCAGGATGATGGTTCTGGGTCCAAAGATTGTTGCATGGGTTTGGAGGAATCTTTTGGAGCAGAACATTTTTCAACAGAGCAGCAGGAAACATCAGGACAACTGTGTGAAGCTGGACCCGGGAAAGACCCCGCTTCATTTCTCTCCTTCTTGTCTTAAATAAAATTGTGTTTCTCTTCAACCTTCCTAACATTGAATGGTGATAAAACTGAGCTCCTCCGTACAGAAACAGAATCGGTGTTATCCAAAATAAACAGTTTTCCCTCAGAGTCTGAGGGTCGTCCTTCATAGCTCCCACATTAACAACATCAGCTGCTCTGCACATCGTCATCCACTCTGCATCCAGCATCTCTGCCCCTCCCTTCACTCTGCATCAGCTCTTGTTCCAGCCTCATTGCCTCCCAAATTCATTACTGCAACCCTCTCCTTTTTAATCTCCCTCAAAAAATGGTCCAGAACTCAGCAGCTCGTATCGTCACCAGAACCTCTGCATTTGATTTCCCCTCATCAGCCCAGTTCTACAGCAGATTCACGGCCCCCCAGTCAGATTCAGAACCAAATTCAAGATCCTTCTGTACACATTCAGTACCATCCAGAACCTGGCTTCCCTTTACTCATGTGATCTTCTTCCTCCTCAGATCCTCCTCGATCCGCCTCACTGCTCCCGCTGCGAGCTCAGCTTTCTCCCGCACCGCGCCCAAACTCTGTCCCACCACACGGCTGTTCATGATGCCATGGTTGTGTTATTCTTGATACCGGAGGAACATCCAGCTCTGAACTTTGACCCCTTTCCTATTTAGTTACAAAACAGACACATTTTCTACAGCTTTCTGTTCATTTTCTACCTGCTATGAGTCAATAGAAATTTTTTTAACTGTTAGTGCCCGACAGTTTTTAATCCAATGTTTCTGCTATTATGGCGGGGCATAATGTAGGTTCAACAATAAAAAAAGAAATAAATTCAGTTATAACCTGTGTGTTCATTTACTTTGAATCGCATGTTTCCTAAAGTCTAAACCCACAATTCTCAGATTAAAGCTCAGACTAACTTTATTTACCCTTTAAGGGCAGCAGGTTCTGAACCAGAAGCATGATCACAATAAATGAAAGTTTTCAGGACTGAAGCCTCCCACTGGGCCCGGGCTGACACAATTGATTTGTGGAGGTCTGCTACTCACAGAACCACATCACAATTATGATCCAACTGAGCTCCAACTTTCTTACAGTGACAAAAGAAGTCGAGACCAAATGAGCAGCGTGTCACCGCCTCCAGTAATTGATGATTTCCTTCTTCTCTGAGTCCCCTAACAGTGTCCTGTGGGAGCTGCTCTGCTCAACGAATACGGAAAAACAAAAATCCAGCTCCAGGTGCGACAAATGTTCCATTTGTGAAAAAATAGTTGTTGTGTAGGAACATACCATAAAATGTTACGTTCTGCAGCACATCAGCTCCCTCAAATACATAAAAAAAAATTACATAAATGCTCCTTTTTGTTCTTTATGTGTCCTTTTGGGCAGTGTAGCCCATGAGTCTCCCACCCCCCATGAACCCAAAATGAATTCCCCCACAGGGCCACCCCCAGCCAAGAAACAGGTATTGAACATATTGCCCAAAACAAAAGAGCCATGAATCCCCTCCCCACCTTTCTAAGTTGATGAGTGTCTAATGACTGCTTTTCTCTGTCTTTTAGCAGCGTTTTAACAATGTGAAAACGTCAAAGGGTGAACCTTGGTAAGGCCCTGCAACAGATGGCTGTCCATGCGTCTCATTGGTTGGGAGGGTGACACTTTCATTTTGTCTATGGCATATTTAGAAAGAATAAAGCTTTAAATGTGGGATGTTAAATAAAAAAAGGGAGTCAATTCAGGAACCAACATGTTTTATGATGGGTGATGGTGACCCAGACTCAGGAAAACAACATCTGGCCTGTTTCACATGTAAACGAGATTAAAGGGTTCTGTGCTTCTCAGACTATCTGTTATTAGACTGATTCAGGCTGTGATGTTTTCAGGCAAGGCTCACTCACTCAAATAATGTTCTAACGTCTTTATATTGATGTTTGTCTTTAATAAACTCTTTAGTAGCCTAGGTAATAAAAAGTGTGATACAACTGGTCAGAAATGCTGCTGAGAGGCTGTTGAAAAAGAAAAAAAAACGCTCTAGATGTGAATAAAATCCACTTTATTCTTCATATATCAGGAATAAAGAGTATCTACAAGTCTGATTTATTTTCCCCCCCAAAGAAAACTGGCAGATCTGGATAACATCTCCCTTATTGTAGAGGTAGAGTGTGTTATGATCTGGACCAGACCTCCAGAAACCACGTTTAGAGCCAAACATGCATGAAGGAACTCCTCAACTTAATGGAAAGACAGCAGTGATCGCATAAAGCTCTGGGCTTTTGTCAACTAGTGTGGATAAAATCATGTAAAGCATGTTCCAAGTTCTGGTCTGTTTGGGACCAACAGCATGCAGGTGTCTGTCAGAAAGCTGAAGGAGGGTTTTCAGAGTCCAGAACTAAACCTGACAATGAAATAAAATAAAAATTTTGTCCCCTGGAGAAGGCTGTGGAGAAATCCCCACAATCTGATGAATTAACAGAACATCTGGAGCCAGGACAACATGCAGGATGCAGACAGAGTGACAGTGACTAAAGGGTTGATTAAATATTTACCCCAGTAAGCATTTAGTTTAAGTTGTGCCCCTATATTTATACTATACGGTCTTTGGTTGACCTGTAATGTTACACTGTATATTAAAACGTCTGATTTATTCTACATCCCAGAAACCTGGCTTTTTCTCAGGGATGCTTGCACATTTTGGAAGCTGCTGTACATCTGCAAACTGTTCAACACGAGGCAGGCTCTGAGAATTTAGATGGATCTTATATTTCCTGGGGGACAGTTTTACCATCTTCTCGCATGAATGCTTCAAGTATTTCAGTATTCCTAAGGCAACACAGACTCTAGCTCACTTTAAGCTAAGCATATTCAAACTTAAACACAGGCGGTGGGATGCTGGGCCGTCCCTTTGGGCTTTTTGCCGTCAAACGGGCCTCTGTGACTTCTGAATACCGCAGTGACACACCTCCAGTTTCTCTGGGGCCAACTCAATCTATTTCATTCTGGCAGGAGTGAGCTAATCATTAGAGGTGCGATGACTGAAAGACCCAACTTCATTTTCCTGAGGGTCACGTGTCAGTGAACGATGGCAGCAGCCCAGCCCCCTTAAAAAGCCACAAAACAAGCATCCAAACAAAAAGATCCAGTCATTTCAGCGGCTCACTGACATTCAGGAACATTTCCTTTCATTTTAACAAAATAAAAATAACCACTAAATAAATGAAGCCAAGGCAAGATTTTACAATCCATCTTTTATCTAAAGCTATTGTGTAGAAGAAAAATATGCCTGAAATGATTTCAAAGAAACTGAATTAATTGAACCGGTATCCTAAAGAAGGAAAACGTGAAGCACATTTCATGACCACATTTTAGATTCTTAGACATTAAATAACTGTAGAACGGGTTTGCATCTCTGTTGTTTGGGAGATAAAAACCTAAAGCTGATTTGTTTCATCACACAGCTTTTAAAACTCAGCACATCATTGGTTGATTCATGTTTCTCATGCGTCTACATGAGAAAAGGAATATTTAAAGCTGTGATTGAAGATTAATTGGATTTCTTTTTGTTAAGATGTCAAAGCACTCACCTTTTCACAGACACAAAGGACGCGTCTTTCCTGATAACAAGCCAGAATTTGTGACTCCTTAGGTAGGAGAATGGGACTTCACTGCCCGGTCCGGGCATTAAATCCTGCCAGGCGTAGCCGTCGTTGTTGAGAGGAGAATCTGGAGAATTTAAGGAGCTCCAGTTTGGATGTTTGGCAGAACAAGACGTTAGTACAGCAAACCTAGGGACCTCCTGAGAGACACAGAAAAACATGTCCATGCTTCAAGGTTCAACATCACCAGTTCATGTAGCTGATATTGCTGCATATGTAAATTCCCCAAAGAATATGATTAAATAAATAAGGTCAGCTTGTTGTTTTGTCAGGCCAGATGTCCCTCCTCAGAAAACGGTTGGGTACGTTAATAAGATGCAGCTCTACCAGGTTGACTTCACTTTGATTAGCTACAACCACATTTGGAAAACCAGTCAAACACCCCTCCCCCCCCCCCCCCCCCACTTCCTCCCTCTACCCACACCTCCCTCCTCACCCTCCGTTACAAATCCATATTCTGCTTTTATGGCTGGTGGAAGTGTTTGTGTTGCAGGAGGCCAGACAGGCGAGGCCAAGCTGACCAAAGGCTTTAACAGGGCGGCGCAGTGGGCGGCGCGGTGCGGATGAACTTATGCAGCTGGGAGCCAGCGCTCACTGTGGGGACTGGGGCGGAGAGTGACCTCTCCCAAGCAGAGACAGGAAAATCATGCAGCTGGCAGCGGTGGAACCTTCATCCATTTCTGACCACCCTTGGAGATATCAGCTCTCCTTTTTATTAACCACTGTGAAGTTAGTTTTAGGTTGAATATGGGATATTCACGCTCCGTGGCTTCTGTGGCGTCTGATTCCTGTTTGAGCCGATGCAGGGAGGCTGATCTGGGGCTGCCATCTCCTCGGTTATCCGCCTTCCTCCTCTCAAGTCAGACATGCTAACGTGACTCTAGGCCGGTGCGGCAGCTGGGGGGAGGAGGGGGGGAAGGCTTTTTGCTTGATAGCATGCTCTGATTGGATCATATAAATCACATAGAAAGAGAACCGTTTTCTGACCTGACCGTTATTGAGCAAAGCTGACCGCCCCTGATCAGTTCCTTTGATATTCACTTCTGACGTTCATCTCGCCATCGTTAGTGCACAACAGATCATATTATACCCCCAAAACCTCAGAAAAATGAAATTTGTTGTCATGTCCCCTTTAAATCACCAAACTATTCCTGCTTTTTACACTAATTTTCTTTCACATCAACAAAAGGGCTCACAGGTAGCTCACGCTAGCCTTAATGCTATTACATTAAGGCAACATCCGGTTTCGGACATTTCAAAAGGAGTTCGTTTAAAGCATAAAAGCTTAACCGTTCTGCTCCGCCATCCTTCGATGGTGTTATGAGCCTTATTCCCCGCATCAATATGGTATATTAATGCCGGTTTTCAAGGCAATTTGAATAACTATAGATTTTAACCAGGTTAGCGACGATCGCTGTAGCGACTCCTAGCGCCCGGAGGTACAATCGTATAAACAAAGGCAAGCGATTCTGAATTAAATGATTTACAGGACAAACTGGTCCACAGAATGTTATTTTCTCAAAATAATGTTCTGGTTAACTTGTGCTTTGCATTGTGAATGGGTTGAAACACATGTCCAATGTTGTTCTGAATTAGTTAAGCTAATTTAACCACCATTCACATTCTTTAAGGTGAACTTTGGTTCTTTAACTTAAACAAAATATTATTTCATCAAATAATGTTTTGTTTAACTTGGGCTTTGCATTGTGAATGGGTTGAAACACATGCCAAATGTTTTTTAACTCCATTCCATGCTTTTTGGAATCAGATCTTCAGTGAACAAGGATTCACTGAATTAATCTGATTATGATTAACCACTTTTGTTTTGTCTTTGGGTAATGCTCGAATTCATCCCTTTCAACCATTGTCTTGATATCAGCTTAAGAGCTGATCATCACCAGACAATACTTAACAGACAGAGGGTTATTTAATAAACATTAAATAACTTTAAACAGTGTATAATTGCACAACATAGGATTATGGTTAAATTGGACCAGCTGTTAGCTTCATTCTTCCAAGACCGACTAGTCTGGATTTGTACTAAATGAGGACACTGATAGAATTACGTGTAGCAGGTAAGATAATCACTGAGCACAACTTTTACTTTCCAATTAATGCAGTGGTCTCAATCTCAAATCTTCAGGGCCAGTTCCCTGCAACTGTTGTAGGGGACTGGTATGGGTATGGGGCCAAAATAGTAGCTTTAACATTTGTAAATGTGTGTGGAGAGTTGTGTTTGTCTGTATCTCGATTTGTGTGTGTGCAGTGGGATTTGAAAATGTGTAAATAAATCTGTAAATGTGTGAGGAGATTTGTGTGTCTGTACAACAATCTGCAAATGTGTAAAACTACTTGTGTGTAATCCGTTTTGCAAATGTGTAAAAAATCCACAAATCTGTATTCAGATCTGCAAATGTGTACTAAGATTTGCAAATGTGTAGATCAATCTGTAAGCACACACAGAGACACTTGTGTCTGAAGTATTTTCGCTTCAAGACCCAGAAATACAGACAAATCATTGGTTACAAGTCAAGCGGTTTTTCGGTTGGCTCTCTTTACACACGTGATTTTTGCTACCCTTCTGCCGCGTGAGATGCACAAATGCGTAGAAGGATTTGTATGTGTATTTTTTCAATTTGTGACCCCTTGCGTGACTCACAGGCTCACATGTTGCCCTGAGCGCAGGCTCACAGGCACACAGACTGCCTCTTCTGGCTGTGGGAGGTCACGTGACTTTCAAGGATTGAACCAAAGCGTTTTGCTTCCAGACGGCTGACAAGGCAACTTGTTATAACTATATAACTTTCTCCCTTTAACGCCAAAAGTTCCTTGTTTTAATGAGAGACTTATCTTGCTAAAACCAGTTCAATCTGAAAAACTCACAGAGAAAGAAATGGCAATTAGAAGGATTTTATTGACACAATATTTTAAGTCTTTGGCGCTCAGACCTCGGCAGGAACATTAATGCTGAATTATACTTTAATATGCATAAGTAGATGTATGAGAACAGGGATGTTCCCCCCCCCCCCCCCCCCCCCCCCCAGGTCTGAAACTGGTGGTGGAGTGGAGATAGAAGAAGTTTGTTCAGTCCATATGGGGATCTGTTTAAGATAGATGTCCAACTTGATAAACACAGGTTTGTATGAACTGTCCATGATGAGCAAGCTTGAAGCAACTGTGGAGAGGAAAAACTCCCCTTTGGGAAGAAACCTCTGGCAGAACCGGGCCCAACATGGTGGTCTTCTGCCGGACCAATAACGAGGTGATAGGGAGTGCTGAAGACTGAAGGGAGAAAACACTCTGATGGGTTGAGGATGGAGGAACGTCTTGGAAGCTAGATGAACTCAGCTATGATGGAGGAGAAGGGGTTGGGGGTGGGTTGAATCGGACATCTGATTCGAAATCCGACATGCAATCCGTTTGCGCTTGCTGGTTAGCAGGCTGAGACGTGGATTTGAAGTTGCTTTTAAGATGAGCGCGGGATGCTGATTTGCTTCATGGAGGTGCGGTTCATAGCTGATTGGCTCACATCAGAGGCGGATCGGACTCTTATTGAATGGAGGCAGGCGATGAGTTTCTTCGATTGAACTTGCGCTTCAGCTTCATATAATTGTCTCCTCATAACAACGCAACATAACCCGGCATCAGCTCGCGGGATATTTGAGTGTCATGGAGAAGAGGAGAGACGGAGGGAGATTATTTCTTTTTAAGAAGTCATAATTTTTCGGAGGAATGTATTTCTGCTCTGAGGAGTGACGAGGTAAGTCATGCATATACAGCAAGTACTCTACTTGAAATTTGATCTATTCAGCAGTTATTATTTATAGTTAACAACTATGCTCTGGATACACTTGCATCACCGTAGTACAGTCTCTGGCTCTGTTTACACGGTGAAAACAGGTTTGCGTTGCCTTTGTACTCTCCATTTACACACTACAAGGTTTAACTGTTGCTTAGGGGGACTTTCAGCTATAGCTGTGGGTTTATTTACAACAGTTTGCAGCCGAAACAGTACTCCGCCAGCCGCTGTTTTCTTCTTCTGGGCAATTTGACGCGGAGCTTCAAAACTCACAGCACTACTAGTGGTGCGGCATGGGAATTGCACCGTTTAAGTACTCTAAACAGGGCCCATCAGGCCATACTCAATACCACTACCCATCACATACGCACGCGCCCGCATACACATACAAACACCAACATCCCCTTGATCACGCAACTGATTTGCGTCACATGACACAAGACAAGCCAATCCATTTTTAGACACCAGAATTTATTGCTTTCTCATAGGCTGTGGTCCCTGAGCATGATAAATGTGTCTGCCATCTTATAATTAAAATCGGCACCGAATTTTTATATAACTTTTTTTCTGACGTTCCAGCACACACGCCCCGGATTTATTTCCACTTACAATCATTATATTACAGCTAACACAATATTTACAGAATAAAAATACTTTAAAAAGAAAAGTCAAACTCACCCCTGCTCTAAATATTCCCGAAAAAGTGTCTCCGTCTGTCATTATGCTGGAGAAGTCCCTGGCTATCCTCAAAGCATCCACTGTGGTCAAAAGATCCCTGTGTGTGTGTGTGTGGGCGCACATCAAGCTATTTAGTCTTTTCTGGGTCATTGTTGATCTCAGATAGGTCTTGATACGACGGAGGGACGAGAAACACCTCTCAGCACTTGCAGTGGACACGGTTAACTAAGCTAACGAAGCAAACGAAGCTAACGAAGTAGCGGTCATAAGCAGCGCAGAGGTGGGAAAACGTTTGTTTACATCACATGACACAATCAGCCAATACATTTTTAGATGGGATGATTTATCGCTTTCTCATTGGAGAATGATGCTGCTGCCATAGACTACTGTGCATTTGAAAAAAATAGCTATTGAATATTTTAATTTTATTTATATATATTATTTTACATGTTTGATCATCAAAAGTAGGTAGGGCCGCGGCCCTACTGGCCCTACCCGTTCCGCGGTCCATGGATTTATTTACACATTTTCAAATCCCACTGCACACACACAAATCGAGATACAGACACACAACTCTCCCCACACATTTGCAAATGTTAAAGCTACTATTTTGGCCCCATAGCCTAGTGGTTAGTGAGCAGGACGCTTGTGGGAGTAGAACCAGAAACATTCCAGCCTGGAGAGGCTGGAATGTTTCTGGTTCTACTCCCACAGACTGCCACCCTAGGTCCCTGAGCAAGAACCATAGTTCCAGAAATCTCCCCGGGCGCCACACAGTGACAGCCCACTGCTCCCTAAACGATGGCTTAAATGCAGAGGACACATATCACTGGATTGTATGTTGCAATGACCATAAAGATGATTAATAGTCCCTTGCCCTACACACCTGAATCAAAGGGCTAAACGGCCTCAATAGCAGTAGGCTGTACAAAGCCCTGCTAAAATCTGATATTTGAGTCAGATATCAGCCGTGTTGGAGCAGAAATCATGTAGCACCGGCTTTGAGGACTAGACTTTCAGATTGCATTGATCCATTCCATGTCGGTTTCCTGTCCTGTCAAACCTCACCTGCTTGAGCCGAATGGTACCTCATTGTTCTGCAGGAAGTTTCTTCCTCTCAGTAGGAAGTTCCTTTAAAACCTGCGCAGGACTCTGTCTGGATGGTGTTTGCACATTCTTGGTGTGGACATGCTGGTTCTCTCTGGCACTCTGCCTTCTTCCCCCAGAGCAAAAACATGACTTCTAACTTAACTGAGTCCTTTAAATTGCCCTTATGTATTAATGTTTATGTGCATAATGGTTCTCTGTGTTTTCCCACTGATGCCTAAAGTGTACAGCCCCCAAAAATCTCTGAACAATATTATGAAACTCTATGATTGCCAAGCTAAAATAAGTTAAACTGGAAAATCTCATGTCTAATGTGCAGCATTACAATAGTCATTATGTGGCCTGCAGGTACAGTGTGTAATTATTAAATCCCTCATAACCAATCACTTTATCAGTCTGAAATAGCTGAGCCAATCACAACTAAAGGAATCAAAAGAAACTTTTCTCAGAAAGATTGTTATTACATTAGATGGAGCCGGCATGGAAGTCCTTCTCATCAAACACAAGTGTACGAAGCTTGACATCCTGCAGAGCCTCGCTGAATCGCAGTGCCAGCATGTCAGTCAGCGATGGGAGTAACAGGCATTTTGCTCAGCGTGGCGTCTGTGCCGGCGAATCCAGGAAGCATGAGATTTCCCCACCCGGGGCTTATTTTCAGAGCGTGCTGCAGATGGTGTTTGAAACTTTACAGGTTAAAAATGACACACAGTTGGGTGGTTCTGCTTACCCACTCGTGGATCTAGTACTGGTGCAGTCTGTCCCTGCTGAAGTGTGAACGTTGTGGACTGGAAAGGAATTTACATGGTATGTGTTTGTGAAGCAGGTTGCTTGTTCTGTGTGTTTACTTAGAAATGTCTTCCTCGGAAACAACTTTAAATCATATAGAAAACTGTGCTTACTATAAAGTATTTCAGTATTTTATGAACACTGTCAGATTTGGTAAAGAAAACTAAAGCAACAGCATCCACATCCATGCTCAGAATGGCCGCTTGTTCACCAACAACAAAGACAAATAAAACAAAATGTATTTAAGGTGTGCACATTTTACTGCAGGCTCATTCAGTTCAATACTTTTAAGGCACTCATTACTACATCTGATTTCAAAATGTAACTTCTGTAAGCACTTAGTGTTGAAAAAGCTACCGCACCCACACGTCAGCGGTAAAAATGCCTTAGCTCTTTTCCCCAGAAGTGAGCACCCACTTAATGATAACGTCTTTGAAGGAATGACTCTCGAAACCGAAACTACTCTTTAAGACTTTTAACCTAAACAAGCCAGAGAAATAGTTACAGATCGGCGCCGAGGCTCTCGACAGTTATAAACATGGGAAAAAGGGATGAGGAAGAGCGAGCCACGAATGATCAGCAGGGACACGAGCCTCACATGTCAGTAGAAACTGGTCACCACGCGGCATTATGTCATAGATTGTGTTGTAACATGGTGTCCAAGACTGTCCAAGTGTTCCTATGTCAATATCTGGGTATCGCACATCTGTGAAGTTCACATTATATATAAATTCCAGCAAAACCTTTAGTAGTATACCACAGAGAAACTTTTTTTATTTTTTATTTTTTACAGGGACAGGATTCTCTTTCAAAGCTTTAATTTTTGCCTGAACTGGACAAACACTGCCTTGCCCGACTACACGACCCAAGTATGTTACAGTACCCTGTACGAAATCACATATTGCCAGATTGATAGTTAAATGTTCATGGGCCAAATGAATAAAAAGGGCACACACGTGTTTCAAATGAGTGTGCCAAGTGTTGGAACAAACCTCAAAATAATCCAAATAAACCATACAGCCTTCCCGATCTCCCAGGATTTTAGTAATTAGTCTCTGAAATGTAGCTGGAGCATTTCGCAGACCAAAGGGCATCATGACCTTGTAGGAATACTAGGGATGGGAATCGAAAACTGGTTCCTGTTCAGAACCGGTTCCATGTGTTCCCATTCCATGGCACCGTTTGGCAGCTCGCTTAACGATTCTCTTAAAGATTCCAGGCAGCACCAGAGCCGGGCAGCACGACTTACATCACGTTTTTTACACAAGTTACGCACACGGCATTCAGTAAGCAAATACGACGTGACCAGGCGTAAGTCTAGAAAAGCAAGACAAAAAAAATTACGCCCCATCGGGTAAAACGATCGAAAGTCCGGTCAACAAGGAAAAATCAGGGGATCATTAGCTATACCTAAAACTAATACGTTCATGGTGATTTAATGAATTTAGCGTTAATCAATAAGAAAATAAAAGCATAAATTGTCGTCTCGATCACTGTGTATGGGGGCGGCCATTATTGCCCGACATCACATCCTGTGACGTAATGTCACGGTAAGGCGCTGCGCTCTACAACAACAATTGTTTCAGATTTCCAGAGGACTTCACCATTGAAATTCACGACAGCTGTTGTTGAAGCAACAATGCTCACATGCATGGCAGTTGGATGTTCCCATACATTTTTTCACATTTGCGATTCATGATCCACCATGGGCTCTTTTGTTGGATTGCCAACTTGCCATCGAACGTCTGGCCAGAGAGAAAAAACGTCGTCTGTAGCCAACATTTGGAAGAAGAATGTCTTCAAGATGACATGAGAGCGAGACTTTTCGGTATGTTTTTCTTTTTTATAATGTAGAATTTGCAGGAACATTTGTTTACCGACCAGAGCGGCGGAGGGATACGACGCACAGCGATAGAATGCTCACTGTTGTGAAGCCCACTTATTTTATGTGACTTTGGTCTTATTTTTTCTAAAGTCACTTGTAAATTTCATGAGTTGTGGGGTTGCAGTTTTTTGGGATTGTTTCTGAAAATGAAGTCGATTGTTTGGGCTCTAAACTAAGTGACACTGAAATATCCCTCCGCCTCATAACGAGCTGCAGCTCATCCTGACAGGAGCAGAGAGTAAGCTCAGAAAGAGCCGCTCTGCCCGTATTTTCTGCAGTTTACTGTGCAATAACTGATGATAACTACTGAAAGTAGATTAGGCGGTGCAGATCACCATTTTGAGCAGAGATTGGTTCTAAAGACGAGTTTTATACTCATCTTATAACATTGTAGAACCCAACCCATAAACCGTACTTTAATGTTTATTTGTTGTCTTTTTATGTCTCTAAAATGTTAAGTTAGTATTACTTTAAATTTAAATGCTTAATACCATGTCTATTTTTGTTAAGAGGTTAAAAAAATTTCCCCAAATTGGAATCGATAAGAGAATCGACAAGAAATTTGGAACGGTGCTCATGTATTTGTGCATATCGTAACTTTTGACCCATTTCCCAGCTGCTCCATGTATTACGTATCAGTCCAACTTTTTAAATAATATTTCATGGTTGATTGTGCCAAAACCTTTTTTGAGATTGATTAATATACCATTCGCATATTATTATTATTATTATTTTATTTTTTTATTTTTTGCACAATGCAAAACTGTTGGGTGTTTAATTGTTGTTGGTTGGGTTAGCCGTCTCCCTTCTCCCGTCGTTACCTATCTAAACTCAAGCTTTTCTGTTTACGTCTCAACTGAGAAATCTTACATCTTGTTGCATTCATGTCTTCATCACATGTAACATTATTACCGACAGTTTCCACCTGGTGCTGCGGTCAGATCATTCTCTCTCTGTCTTCACTCTCTTGAACATTCTGCTTATCTTTTTTTACATTACATCACATTCCTGCTGCAGCAAGCTCTGCATTAGACTCTAAAACTCCTTACAAACATGCAATTTTATTACAGATACATGGAAATCATTTTGTACTCCTAAACATCTGAATCATTAATACATTTAATTTCAATTGGTTGGTTTCATGATTATGAGGCTGATATCGTTCTGTAAAGGAAGAAATGAGGAGGAATTAATCCTCACATAGCAACACAGGACTCATTTTTAGTCTTTCAACTTAATTTGAGCCTCAGAATTAAGAAGCATTCAGTATTTTTAATATTCTTTGAACGAAAACATGAAACGGCCTCACCTTAATTAGACAGAAGTCACATATTCCCCCGTTGCTCGGGATCCCCCCTACAGTCCTACAGCAATCTAAACTGTCCTCGTCTCTCTGGTGGACAGGTCCAAGGTCTTCTACAATTCCTGATTGATACATAGATGTCAGCCATGCACCTGTAAATAATTAATTCAGTTCGTAAAACAGAAGTGTGGATATAAGCAGATGTTAACATGGAATTATTTCTGCTACAATGACTTTATGTTTTCATAATGGTTCATAAAGCCCAATACAGAAACTGGTTTTATAAGTAGAACTGTAAAGGTTGACTTCTCCAAAAGTAAAGCCAGTGCCTTCAAAGCTCTTTGAAACAGTTTGAGATGTTATTCATTTTTTCTCATTTCACTTGTCAAACTTGTCAAAGATAATTCTTCAACAGCAAAAATAAAAGTTGGTGAAATATGAGTTCTGCAGCGTCCGCTGCCGCAGAAGAATGATTTAATGCTTGTGATAGCTCCACCATCTTCTGATAGAACACATAAACATTAAGCAGCAATGTTTTTACGTTATGACGATGCATCATCTTTATGTTTTGATTAGGAAGAGAAGGAAAAAACAAGGGGTGGCCGCTTGTGTTGTGAGAAAAAAGACGAGGAGAGAAGGGAAAGATCCTGACTTCCATCCTCCTACGTGGCGTGATGAATGGGAGCGACGAAGCTTCAGCTGAGGTCATCCATCATGAGCCATGGTGTTAATTAATGTTGTAGGAGGCGAGCCAACGAGGCTCATTTGACATCAGCGAAAAAGGAGAAGGTGCAATTATTTCAGATTCTCAGAGAAACTCCAGCCTGGAAATATAGCTAACAGGACGACTCCGATCAGGAAACGTGAAGAACAAACGTGTCTTACTCAAAGACGCATGGAGAGCAGCGCAGATCAGAGCCGCAGTAAACAAAAAAAGGGATCACCTGCCATCTGATGTCCTCAGCCATAACTCAACTCAGCCTGAGCTTGGGCTGCTTTTCATAATGAGTTGTAGTTCACCATTATGTGATTTATTGAAGCGGTCATTTTAAACCCGCCGTGACTGTAAATCATCCCAGATGAAAACCATGCATGCAAACATGTCAGCCATGATGCATTTAGAGATTTATTTCATTACATACAAGAACATGCATCCTTAGCAGTAGAAATATTAAAGATGGGTTTGAAAAAAATCATGTTGGAAGAAGCTGTTAGATATGACATCATGGACATTGAAGCAATTTGAGCTGGAGAAAAGGTGAATTAAAGTCAAACACAAATGGAGACATGCTTATTACTACCATTCATATGCAAAGGTTTATTATTATCCACTGTATCTGTTCCTCTCTCTCACCTCCATGTGATGGAAATGGTGTTTGACTTATTCTGCCTTCTGGAGTTCACCGTTTTCTCTCTGTTTCATGGCCGAAATAAAGCAACTCTTTCCAAATCATAACACAACGCGGTTGACCGTGTCTCCAATCCATCTCTAACCCAAATGCTGCACAGTCGTCGGTGCAATTCCAGAGACAGAATTTAAAGTTACACTGCGTGAAAAAAATCAAACAACTCAGCATCCAAAAATAATCAATAATCCAAGCAGGCGTGGAGGAATCTGTTTGTGTTTTCAGGGGTCTCATTGACTCATTGGCGCTGAAATTACTGATTGCTAATCAGAGAAGCGTCATCCTAACAGTGTTGAATGGTGATAATGAGGTCGAAATGAAGGTGTCACACAGTAGATGTGCTCAGCAGAAAAGAGGGATGGCATTTGTCTTTTGGTGGGATATTTTAAGCGGTCAGCAAGGAGTCTTACATCCTTTGGCGGGACGCTTTTCCTGAGTGAAGAAGACTCAAAGGTTAGAAACACAGCTTTTAATGGTTAGTTATGCTGATCGAGTTAAAAACTTTAAATGCTGATATAAAATGGTAAAAAAAAAAAAAGATTAAGGTGTGAGCTCTGTAATCGTTGTTTGTTTAAAAAACTATTAATCAAATGCAGTTTTACAGCCACTGCTCGGTCATACACCCAGTGTGATGTCACCTCACTCATAGGACAAACGATTCATCTCCATGGCAGGGAGGTTAGAAAAAATAAAATAAGATTTCTATTGGCAGGTCAAAAGTTTACAAAAGGCTGAAATTGCAAATTGAATCAGTGCATCTCTACCGGACTCTAACGTCATTTGGGTTGAGGGTTGCTGAAAGTACAGAGTTGTTCATTTGATGCACTTGCAAGTATCAGCCCAGGTTTGTTCAGCTGAAAGAAGGAGACATGCAAACACCAGAGCGGCATGCCTGTGCAAATTCTCAGCAGAGCAGCAGCTGTCCAGAAAGACACAGAGTAAATCTGATGATCAGTTCATGTGTTTCAGAAGAAGCGCTTTTTAACTGGACAGCACTAATTCTGCTTCCTCTGGGTCACTGGAGTCCAACCTGTTTGACCCACGGCAAAATTAGCAAGTTAAAAGTACTTAGGGGCCATATTTCATTTTTTCCTTCAATTAAGAATACTAAAATAATTTTTGTATTATCTGTTTTTACCTGCTAAGCAATAAATTAAACATGAAACGTTTTAAGGAAACAAAGTAGAAAATATCTAAATATTGTATGAGTTGTTTGCCTTAATAACAGAAGAGTGCACAAAGTTTCTAACATTTCTACTGTGCTGGAAGGAAAATTCAGATTACTTTACATAACACTTGTTGCACTTTTTACATTTTTTTGGTTAAGTTACTATTTGCATCATGCCCATTCTGATTCCATTCTCAGAGATATTTCTCCTCTTTTCCTCACGTGCAATCACAAGGCTCTTCACATTTCCATAAAAATAGAGGTAAAATATTAAATAAAAATATATTTAGCAACTTAGAGTCAAAGTCAACATAGGGCTGGATATCAAGAATGCACATTGTCAGCTGCCATCATGTCTCCAGGGGCATTATAAATGTGGCGTTTATCTCTGAAGCAATCCACAAACCTCACTTTAATGTATTCTCAATTGACTTCAGGCAAAGTGATAAATCTCCCCTTGGACCGTTTCAGACGAGGTAACTACAACATGGAGAGGCAACATCCCGAAATGAATAATTCATCCGACGACAAAAAAGGTGCTCCAATTACTGCACATTTGTAGCACGGGCGTACTCCGTGTTGTTTGCAGTTTAATGTGGGCATGATGGGGGAGATGAATGTGAGATCAAAGCTAGCTTTCATGAGTCTCAGGCACACTGTCATTCGGGTGTTTTACTTCAAATGCACCAGTTCAGCAGCGTTTGTCACATTTTGCAGAGAAACAATGAAGCACATATTTCCCTGGCCTACTGTGGTAGATGCCTGCATACAAAATACTGTGGGAGTCAGAAGTATTAAAAGAGCTCGAAGAAATACTAATGAGACATTGCTGCAGTCTCACAACATGTTTAAAAGCCTTACAGGGAGATACCTCACTGTTTCACAACAATACAACTTTAAATTAAATTGTGTATACATACTGTACATATATATATATATATATATATATATATATATATATATATATATATATATATATATATATATTCTTCAAACCTAGAAAACACTTAAATTGGATTCCATAACTTTCCAGATTTATATAGGCTGTGAAGGAACCTGGGATTGGATGTCGTGAACGTTATAGTCGGCCTTGAGCAAAAACATTGCCTCCATCTATTAAAAAAAACAGGTTTCTGATCTAAAACGTGAGAGCATTTGCTGCTCGCAGTTTTTGTACAACAGCAAACCTCAAGACAAAAACTTTAGAGCTCTAGACGGCAGGGATTAATCTCCTCTATTGAATATTTTCACCTGACAACCAGGAAACGGATTGTGGCTGGAACGGCCTTACAGGTCCTCTGCAGGACATCTATAGCAGCTCCTTTTATTAATCTCTTCTAAAATGCAGCAAACTTTCCAGAAGATGTCAGAGCTTCGCTTTACACTCCTCACAGGGATTTTTTTCTCTGCTTTTGATTGGCTGTTTACAGAGAAGAAATATATTCCAGCGCTCATGGCAAACAGATCTGCAAACGCCGCTTTTGTTTTCAAATACATATCAGCACAGAAACAATTACTTGGGTTTTGCCTTTCCTATTCACCGACCCAAAAAAACAAACAAAGAAAAGTCATGAATATTTATGCATCCTCATTTCTTGACTTGATTGAGTTGGATCCCTGCCCAGTCATTTAGCTCCAAAGTCATTTGCAGACATTTGGTGCATGTGGAACAAAACATGTCATAAAGAAGCCAATGTGGGAGAAACAACGAGTCACTTAAGTTTTCAAATACTTGTCCTGTTGTTTATTAAATTAAAAAAATCAGGAACCATTCACAAGCTCAGCTTTTTTTTTGATTGATTGCTATTTAAAGTGAAGCAGTTTTTTTATTATTTTAAAATAGATTCATTTTTCCCGTTAGACACTCAAATAACACAAGTCCTCCACCATGTCTGAAACAAGACATTTATTTATCTATTTGGGTTTTATCCTGGCAATTTAAGGAACCAGAGCGGTGGTTCTGGTCACTTTTCAGTGTCAGTGAAGACTTGCTATTCAGAAGGAGGAGAAATCCATATTAACTCTAATTAACTCTATTTCAATTAGACAATGTAAATGTTTAAATACATCTTCATGAATGAAGTAAATTTGTTTTCTAGTCTCCGGTCACTCCATGACCAAAAGAGAAGATGTGTGGTAGATTAGCCGTCTGCTGCTGCCTATGACCGGCTTGTTTATGCTGCTGGTCTTACCGTACATGTTCGCTCTCTAATGGTGTTTGATCGGCAAACTTTGCTGGATATTGACTCCACCTCTCTGCTGAAAGCACAGCTGGCGGTCAGCTGGAGAGACTAAAGGCTGCTCTGAGAAGCTTTTATCCACCTCCTCGATATAAAAATGCCAGATTTGTGAGACTGGTAAGCTGGAAGCTGGCCATGACTTTGTTTAGCCGCTCCTCAGCAAATACAGTGATGTAAGAGTTCAACAAAATGTAATAGAGAACAGTGAACAGTGAATGGCTTGAAAATTAGAATATAAAGATATCTGCAGCTCCTGGACAGACTACATTCAAATTGTCTCTCCTTGAGACTCCGAGTACAAAACAAAATGTGTTTAAGTGGCAAAAAAGTGAAATTTGCTTAATATGTCCCCTTTAAAACTACTCCTTTTGTTCTTTGTCTTCCACACAGACTGTTTTAACTGTCATCTGTTGCCTGTAAAATCGTTTTACACCTTTTTATTGACAAAGTCCTGTACTCATGACCTGCTGTCTCTTCACCCTGTTCTGTTATTTCTGACAGCGCTGAACCTGTGACTATGTCCTCTGTGCAGGAGGTGGTGAGTCCTTTGAAACAGAACGGTTCTCCAAATGATGTTATTCCCCCTCAATCATTTAAAGAGATTTTCCTCACTGTAGAGCTTTTGGTTCCAGATCTTTTGAATAGCAGGTTGTCCTCCTGTAAGGCAAGGCAAGTTTCTATGTAACACATTTCAGTAACAAGACAGTTCCAGGTTCTGCACAAGACAAGAACATAATTCAATTCAGTTTTATTTATATAGCGCCACTTCATGAAACATGTCATCTCATGGCACTTTCCAAAGTCAAATTCAATCAGATTATACAGATTGGTCAAAAAATGTCCTATATCAGACATAAGACAAAAAAAACATACAAAGGAAAGTACATTGCAGTGAAATAGCAGCAGCAGGTCCAGATAAGTTGGACTACAAACTAAATCTAATGAAGTTTCAGTTAATTACAACACTTTGAATTGAGCATTAATGTTTAAAGGCAACTCTAAACAAACAGGTTTTTAATCTTGATTTAAAGGAACTAAGGCTTTCTGCACTTTTACAGTTTTCTAGGAGTTTGTTCCAGATTTGACTTTGTAAAGTGCCTCGAGATGACATGTTTCATGAATTGGCGCTATATAAATAAAATTGAATTGAATTGAATTGAATTGAATTGAATCAGTGGAGCATAGGAGCTAAATGCTGCTTCTCCATGTCTGGTTCTGGTTCTGGTTCTGCAGAGCAGGCTGGAGCCAGAAGACCTGAGTGGTCTGGATGGTTGATGCACTGATAACAAGTCTGTGATGTATTTAGGTGCTAATTCAGGGATTTATAGACTAACAGAAGTATTTTAAAGTCTATTCTCTGAGATACAGGGAGCCAGTGGAAGGACTTCAGAACCGGGTCCATGTTCTCTACGTTCTTAGTCTTAGTGAGGACTTCAGAACCGGGTCCATGTTCTCTACGTTCTTAGTCTTAGTGAGGACTTCAGAACCGGGTCCATGTTCTCTATGTTCTTAGTCTTAGTGAGGACTTCAGAACCGGGTCCATGTTCTCTACGTTCTTAGTCTTAGTGAGGACTTCAGAACCGGGTCCATGTTCTCTACGTTCTTAGTCTTAGTGAGGACGCGGCCAGCAGAGTTCTGGATCAGCTGCAGCTGTCTGATCCACTTTTTAGGCAGACCTGTGAAAACACCGTTGCAGTGATCAGTTCTACTAAAGATAAACATGGATTAGTTTTTCCAGATCCTGCTGAGACATCAGTCCTTTAATCCTGGAAATGTTCTTCAGGTTCTAGAAGGTCCACTTTGTAATTGTCTTTAGATGGAGGTTCAGGTCTGAGTCCATCACTACACCCAGATTTCAGGCCTGATTAGTGGTTTTTAGCTGAAGCAGCTGAAGCTGTGAGCTAACTTCTGATCTCTCCACTATCGGTCCAAAGATTATTACTTCAGTTTTGTCTTTATTCGATTGAAGAAAATTTTGGCACCTCCATGCATTGATTTCTTCTAAGCATTTCCTCAGAGCTTGAACTGGTTCATAGTCACCTGGTGACATGGTGATGTAAAGCTGTGTGTCGTCTGCATAGTTATGGTAGCTGATGATGTTTTTATGATCTGAGCTAGAGGAGCATGTAGATGTTGAGTATGAGGGGACCCAGGATGGAGCCTTGGGGAACCCCACATGTAATTTTTGTCATCTCTGATGTAAAGTTACCTACTGATACAAAAAGGTCCCTGTCCTTAAAGCAGGATTTTAACTGTAGGCCAATCTCCAAACATCCATTTGTATCAAAACTCATTGTGAAGGTAGTGTACCAGCAATTAATGTCTAGAAAAACGAATTAATTGAGATATGTCTGGACAATTACTGAATACATGAAAAAACAGAACATGTTAGAGGCTTTAGAGTCTGATTTTATATCTTTACACTGTAAAGAAACAGCCATTTTAATTTTGTTAATGATATAATTATTAGCATCTGACTGCAGTGGTTGTGTTGTCCTCATGCGTTTAGATTCATCAGCTGTTGGATTTAACCAAGGGTATTTTCTGCGTCTGCCTTGATGGCCACGTGTCTTCTGTTCCTTTTTTTACGGGGTCCCGCAGCTCACAGTTAGAGGCCTCCTCCTCACGCTGTACCTGCTCCCTCTTGGCTCTATTATTAAAATATGTGGGATCTCAGTTCCATGCTATGCAGATATTTGTCCCACCCAAGAAATTGTCTCAAATTCTTTGGACCCTCTGCTTTCTTGTCTGTGTACATGGCTGTAAACCTTTAAAGCTCGAAAGGAGAACGACTGATGGTCTTTGAAAGCTCCGCTGAGACCCCCCCGTGGAAGTAGATGTTTGACCTGGTACATCAGACCAAGTGTTGCACCACAAGGGATCAAACTTGATGATTGATGAAAGCTAGAAAATATCATCAGGACAGTAGTTAAAACCAGTTTTTATATTTAAGGCAGCTGGCTAAAGTAAGCCAGTTGTTTCTCAGCAGTGATCCACACCTTTCTGATCGCTTATCTGGATTATCTGAACGCGTTTTATAAAGGATTCAGTGATTCCTGAGTCTTTCAGCTACAGAGCATGCTACTGCACATCTTTTAACGAGCGTATGAAATTCTATCCTATTTCCCCTATTTCAGCCTTCCTGCCCTCGTTGCCTATACATTTTAGGATTCATTTTGAAATTCTTTAGTTTGCTTTTAAAGCTCTTAACGGCTTTGCCCCATCCTACCCGCAAGAGGTGCTACATTACTCCAGAAGACCTTAACTCTGTGGTGGCATCAGCCATCTTCTCTGGTCTGGTGGAGCAGCAGCTGATCTGTAGCTGAGAGGAAGCGGCTGGATAAACTCATTAGGAGGGCCAGTTCTGTCCTGGGATGTTCCCTGGATCAGTGCAGGTGGTGGGAGACAGAAGGACTGGAAGGAAAATCAAATCACGGAGGGACAACGTCCCCCCTCCATGCAGGGAGCTGCTGCAGAGCTGCAGAGCTGTTTCAGGGACAGACTGCTGCATCCTAGATGCTCAAAGGAGCGCTTCCACAGATCCTTCATCCCAGGTGCTGCTAGACTTCAGATCCATCACTGCTCCCAACAAACTCAAGAAATATTTTTACTGTTGTTGCACATTTTAAAAAAAAAACCATGCTCACTTGGTCACTTCATGTTTTCTGATCATGACATTTTGAATAATTACAAGCTGTACAGTATTTTTCTGATGTTGTAAAACTGGACATAAGTTTTGCCTTCATATTTCTTACCCTTGTGTGGATCTTCAAGCTCCAGCTGCTTTTCACTTTGCTGCTGGTACACCCAAATTTCCCCACTGGGGGACAATAGATGATGTTTCTCCTATTTCTACACCCCTACACACCTTCCCATTCCCTCAGGTCAGCTGACCTGCCGAAGACAAAGCGTTCGCTCAGAGGCCACCGGGCTTTAGCTGTAGCAGCTCCTACATTATGGAATTTTAATTTCATCTATTTTCATTTTCCTTAATTCTGACTGTATTGTTGGTACATTATTTCAGTGCAGGACTGTTTTTTTTTAGGTCATTGGTTTATTATTATATCATGTGACTGTTTCCTGTATTCTGTGTGCAGCCCTTTGGTACTGTGGGTGTTTAAAGTGCTCTGTGAATAAAGCTGGCACGGTATGATAGACTGATGAGCGCATCTCTACTCCTGAACTCCTGAAGTTTTCCATATGTCAGGAAGTGAGGAGAAGGTCTCTGACCTCAGAGCCCGAGGCGGTGATGAGGTGGTGGAGGGTTGAAGAGAACCAAGAGCAACCTGGAAGAAGCAGCAGGCAGACTGGAAGCAGCAACATGCAGCAGGATGCTTTGAATATTAAACAGAGCACCCTGACTCATAGGGTTTGCCTGAGATATTCTGCAGAGTGTGAAAGATCACATGTGAAGCAGCAGCACAGCTCAAGTTGACTCCTTGAAACAGCTCAGAGGCATCGCCTCATAAAATTAAAGCCTTGATAGACTCCATGTATTAAAATAACTGTGGTAAAAGAAATTTGACCTCAGAAGCACTTTATTTTTGCCAGAGATCCTCTAAAACTAAAGCCCTTCCTACGAAATGACTTCCCTACAGGTAATATAATTAATTAAAACCTCATTTTCACCCAAAGGTTGAACAGACAGACTAAGCAAAAACAAATTACTGTTGGTTACTGGCTTCACACCTTGAGAAAATATATTTTATCTTATCTGAGGTGTTACATGTTAGCTAGCATGATGTTCTCCAAGAAATGACCTGCAGCTGACCTTTTCTCTGATGCCATTCTACAGAACTACAGTCACTGATGGTGTAAATATAATTGGAGCAGCTGCTAAGTGCTTTGATCTTTCCTGTTCGCATCCACACCCTCAGCTGAGTATAAATAGGCCCTAATGTAGTTGAGTGGTTCCACATCCAGCGCCCTCCACATTTTATGCACCCCTGGCTTTTTACGCTGATGTGCAAAAATGCCTCTAAAACTAAAACTGGTTGAAAAACCTGATGTCTCCAGTTTGTTTAGTTGGGAAAAATCCTAAAGAAGGGAATTAAATTGCTTTTAAAAGAATCAGGGATACCACAATTATCAACAACCCAGTAAATATTTAGTCAACCCATTTTGCCTTTAGGACCGAAGTCCTCTCCTAAAATATTTTGCAAGTTTAGAGCATACAGAGGCTCATCTAGAAATACTTTCTGGGCCTTTATCACACTGGAAGACTCATTGATGGCCCATCTTCAGTTTAGTTCCAGAAAAAAAATGTGTTTATATTTGAAATGTTCTGGTTTTTGAAAGAGTTCATGATGTCACAAACTTTAACAAAGCTCAAAGCGCCTTTGGAAAAAAGACCAGCCCAGCAGCATCACAGATCAAAAACAGACACACACAAGAATCCAGACAAGAGAAAAACACTGACATTTCTCTGTAATCCAACTGTAATATCTACAAAATATCTACAGAGATAATAAGTTTGAATGTTAATGTGACCCAAGGTAAAACCTGCCTTTCTATGCATCACTACTTCCTGGTATGCATCAGTGACATGCTCTTACATCACTAATCCTAGTCACATGCTCTGGTTCAGATAATGGAGGTAAATATAAGCCCGTTCTGGCCTTCACTAATCAGACGTGAAAGGGAAAGCAAGAGACAGAGCTGCTTCAGACACCAGCTGCTGGTCAGCCTGGAGCCATGCACATAGAACTGTGAAAGGAATTGGCCAAGTGACCCTCTTATGGGTTAAAAGGATGGTGAACTACTGAAAATTACAGAAGAAGAACCTGCAAACCCTTGCCTCCTGGTCTAGTAGGAGCACTTGCAACCTTTGCTCTGTCCCCCCCCCCCCTCCATGCTCATTACCCTAATTCACAGAAACAAACCCCAATGTTGTTTCTCAGTTATGGACAATTGCGCTTGGAAGCCCTCCAAATAAAACGGACAGCATAATCATGGACAGTACTGTTGTGTGTTGCAGTTTAGAATGATGCTGATTGGTGCCATCTATTATTGGGAACATTTATGACCATAATTTCCAATGTTTTTCTTGTGTTTAATTATGTTTGTTCCAATTGAAATTCTGAAACTTTGACTGCAGCCTTGTAAATAATTGGTGTATTGTGTTTATTTTGTTTTGTATTCTGTTTTTTTTCCCAAATACATGGTAAAACTGTAATTATACTTTACAAAAACTATAATTCAGTGTTTGGTTCAATAATTACAGTGGACAATAGCCTTGATAATATTTAACGCAGCAACTTGGTATTTTATTGACTATTAGTGCCACGTGAGTGTTACATTAAGGTTAAATATTCAGAATGTTACCTTTACAAGGAGACCAACCTCCAAAGGCTTGATGAACTGCATCTAATTCTCCGTTTAAGGGGGTTTGGGCCGAACGTTGAGGGGTTGAATAATGGTGACCAATGTACTGCCTGATAGGACACATCTGCTGACTGTCTTATTTAATTTTTAAGCCTACTTTTATCATTTTTTTTCTCACTTTTTGTTCTTCAACAGAATATTGTAATCGTTTTATAAACCGGTGTATTGAATGTCTCCGTTTGAAATCCCTGTATGTAGAGATGCACCAGTCCAGGTTTTACTGCCTGATTTTAACTCACACATTTATCAGAAGCAGCAGTTCTTATTTGCTGATTCTAAGTTTGAATCAGTGCGGGAGGGAAGGAGTGGTAAGAGTGGATATGTGTGGGTTTCGGAGGGTGGATATATTTTTATCTTTGTTTTAATAATGGAGAATAACAGATTTTAGTAACTGGGCTGGCCCCGGCTGGGGCCAGGGGATAGATATTAGCCTTGTGTTATGAATCGAGCTGGACAACTCAATATCAGCCAGACTCAGTTTAGTTTTAAAAAGTTTTATTACAATAATGAATAGTGGACGATGAAGCGGGCAGGCAGTAATGGGCTGGGGACCAGAGGATGCAGGTGGGTTTACCAGCAGAACCAATACTGAACTGGAGAAGCAGGCAGTGAAAGACTAGAGCACAGATGTAGGCTGAGAGCTCATCAGAGCTCCCAGGAAACTGGGCAGAATAGCAGCATGCAGACACTGGAAAACCTCCACAGTGAGGGCTGATCATAGGCAGAGAAGCCAACTCCGACAGGCTGAGCACACAGGAACTGGGAGCATCAACGCGGCAGTATGAGTCAAGACGAGCCGTTCTGGCAGTGATGAGTTAGCTGACGCAGGTAGCTATATGTAGACAGGTGAACAGGTGAGCAGAGTTGGCAGTAATTACTGGCAGCAGGTGAAGCTGGTCTGAGCTGATTGACGGGTGACTGAGGAGAGGGCTGACAGAACTGTTTAGGGTAATCAGTCCAAAAAATGCACCAAAACAAAGAAAAAATTCCAGAAAAAGTCCAAAATCATGACACCTTGGCTATAATCCTGTATTTTTTCACCATTTTTTCTTGTCTAAAGTGAGTATTTCTGTATATATTTTTCTGCGACTATTATCATTTCTTCTAAAATGTTTATTGTTGAGAGTATTTCTGTAAATAATATTTTAAAAACCATCTGTACGATATGCTTTGTACATTTCTCCAATTTTAATTCATGATTATTCAATATTTTTCCTATAATTTATTGACCCTCAATAAAATTACGTTACTAGAGCCGCACCTTTGAAACTAATTGATTTTCCTCTATGGGGATGATAAAGTTGATCTTATCTGCATGTTAATAATTTTATGATTGTTCTAGAAGTTTATGTGCTCATTTCCTCCACTGTTTAGGTGGTGGATCAGCCAATCAACTTAAAAACGACAGGTTTTCACTTTGCTTTCACTATTTGCCCATTTCAGGTTTGAGATTTTGGAAACTTTACTGCTGCACAAATGTTTCTGTTTCCCTTCTCCAACTCATATCCTTCATGCAAACTTTATGAACCATTCTCATTGCTTCTGTGCTCAGTTTTCTCTCAAATAAACTTTAAACTCTGAGACTACCCACAGTTATACGCTCCCTCTTTATTATTGCAGATTAAATTAAACAGAGGTAGACTCAAGCAAAGCAGTAAAACTATATTTAAACAGATGAACAAATCCCTCCAAAGAGCCGTTGTTATTGTGGAGAACAGTGGGCATCCAGAGAAGGAGAAGGAAAGCTTGAATCTATTTTAAGGTTAGTCAGAAACATAACAAAAAGTGGAAAACTTGTTTAAGGGGCTGCAAACTTCCCGTCAGTGCTGTAAATTGGAGATTGTCGCCAAGGCAACAGCTTTGCTTCACTGTGTGAGAAAAATACAATTTTCAGATCTGAAAACACAAGAGAAAGGATTCGACTACGAGCCGCAGCAATTAGACTCCAATTTCCTGAGCTGCTGTGTTTTATTCTTACATCTATTGTTTTATTTTCATATACCTCTGGAATCTGTCTCTCTGTCTTGTCTGTGTTTTGTTTTCTTGAGTAACGCTCCGGTCAGGCTGACAGTAGCTTTTATCAAACTGAGCTTACAACATTTTGTTTTTTTCCACTTCAGCCACTGAAACTGCTTCTACAGCAGATGTAGATAAAATTTGTTAATTCATACAGAACAGAATCACAGCAAGTTTGATCTCATTAAATGTTATTTTTCAACATGTAAGGAACTCTCAAACAGATTCAACATAAATCTGGCTAAATTATAGACGATATGCTTCTGCAGAGCAGCACAGCTGTTCAGCACATTGCCTGTTTTTCTTAATAGCTGTGCTACGGTGTCTTTGTACAACCAAAGCATTCTCAGCACAAAGTCCCCCTTGTTCCGAGTGCAGGTTAGACTCTGCAGAACTTCCTGTCTTGTTTGTGACCACCATGAGCAGAACCTCATGGTGTAGTATTAGAGAGAAGAGTATCTGCTTTAATAAACTCAGTCTCATCTTCACTTTCTCATCTTCAGGCCATAAACATCTGCGACCGCTGCAGCTGATCTCAGTGGGCAAGGGTCAAACCCTGTCGGGTTGAGGCCGTGCTTCTCAACCAGAGAATGGTATACTCATCTGACCCTGGTGAAGTTCAAACAAGTTGGCGTCTTGTTGAGACAGAGCCATGGATTGGGGTTTCATCAATGTAACAAAGCAGGCATTGCTGCTGGTCTATCAGGAAGAAAGCGATCGACCAAGAAGTAGAGCTCTTCATTTCCCAGACCATCTATCCTCCAACCCTCATAACGCAGCTAAAATCAGCTTCTTCTGGGAATTTCTACACTTTTCCTCAAAGACAGTGAGGAATCAGTGTAGGTGGTTCAGTCGTGTGATCAGGTTACCTTTTAGATGTCTCCATTTGGAGACTTTTAGCGACTCTAAACTCTCTGGAGAGACCAAATGCTCCCTCTGCCTGGGAAAGCCTTATGATCCCACACAGTGAGCTGGAGGGTGTCACTGTCACTCCTAAACCTGCAACCACTCAATCTCATCCTGGATACATGGTTAGGGGAATGGATTCCTTTCAAACTTTGTATTTTGGCTCTGATGGTTGGAAGAGACGTTGATGCTAATAAAATATGAGAGATATTTATGCAATCTACTTTTGACACTAAAAGGTTTTTCTGATGCTTAGTCAAAGTATTGTGTTGAAGTTAAGACTGAATAGAGCTGCTATGCTCTCGGTTTTACGGGTAAGCATCTCAGCTCCTTGTCCCACAAAGCTGCAGCTTTTTTCAGTGGAATTAAAGTGAACAGCATCTCTACAGCGAAAGGGTTTTAGCTTTTACGCTGTTGTTAATAAGACTCAATTAAACTTGTTTAAAGTGAGCTAAAATCTCCTGATAAAAGGGATGTTTAAGTAGAGATCAGATCGCTATGCTTGGTTATTAATATGTATTTGCTTCAAACAGACTTTTTTTATTTTAAAGTCTGTTGACTTAAATAGCACCCAATGTTAAACTTCAGCCAGTCTACATAGTTTAACGCTTCCATTAAAGGTAGATTTGTGAAATTCTCATGATTTAGGTTTTTGTTTGTGTGTTATGGACTTTTCCAGACTTTTCTAGAATCACCTCTGTCACCTCTCAGCCACCACTCTGCTCTTAATCAGATCCACCAGCTGCGCTAATGGGGTACCGCGCACGTGACGTCACCGCCTCAAGAGCAACGCCCCTTTTGCCGCTTCGGTAGGGGCAAACAGATAGAGAACACACATACAAACCAGCCGTTACACGCGCAACAGAACCAGCTACATGACCGACTTTGCAGCCATTAAACTTACCCAACACGATGTCCCAGGCGCACGGTTTACTGGTCGCACTGTGGAAGAGCACACCAACCTTCAGCTGAAACGATGGCTTGAGTGTCGAGGGCTGAAAAAGACCGGAAAACGGGCCGAGTTGATCGAACGGTAAGCTTTGTGTTTTTTTCCTGCTCGGCGTTCATGGCTTAGTCGGCCTTTTTTGTTTGTTTGTAATCACCGTCCAGGAATCTGTATATCTTGCCAATAGGTAGCTACAAAACGATTGTTTACATCTCAGAATCTTTCCCTTAAGAGATTCAATATATACTAGGCCTATTTTACTCCTTCATATGGGGCCGATCAGCGTACCTCGAGTCGCTGTTGCATGTTCCATAGCAACAATGTTTAATAACCATGGTCTTAGATTTTGAAAAAAGCAGTCTTTTAAACGAGTACAACCTAGGCTAACGCACGTCTCTTCTACAGCAAAACAGCGGCGGGTTTGGGAGTTTGTCCTACTGCGTACCACGTGATGTGACGCCATCGTGACGTTACGTTTCTAAAAATAGCTCGCTCGCGGTACGCCATTAGAGTCCACTCTGCTCACCTGTTCACCTACCTACATATACCTAACTCTTTCATCCACTCTCTGCCAGAACGTCTCGTCTTGACTCACATTCACCGCCGCTGTGTTTCTACTGGATCCCGTTTGCTCAGCCAGCTGGACTCTATTTCCCTGTTCGTATTTAGCCTTCACTGATGTGCGCTTCCAGTGTCAGTGTGCTGCTTCCCAGTGACATTCTGCAATAAACTTTTTTAAAAACAAAGCTCTGTGTCTGACTGAATATCGGGTTCTCCGGCAGTATTCTTAACAGAAATAGACTTATTACAAAGATTGTATTTTTTTTTAAATAATTCTTGCTGTTTTAGCTTTAGGTTTCAGTGTGATTTCTGAGAAGTCACAACAGGGATTTGGGAACGATGATGTTTGAGTTGCAAGTTGGGAAACAACAGGGATCTTCTTTTTTAGACCAGGATACCTTCAGTTAGTGATATAAGCTGATAATGATTTATTTAATAGGATACACATGATCAAGAGTGCTCTTGAAGAGTTATTTTTACACTTTGTGGTAGCTACCTTCACTGCAGCTACCATATTCCTGGCAGTCCTTTAGATTTTAAGGTTTGAGGTTGATGAGGAGTCCCTTCTTTCTGAGGACAAATTCATATTTTAGTCAGCAGGAATGGCCATGCTGGTTCTATTGTAGCAAAAGATTATAAAAAAACAGCAACACAGCTTTGCTACAGAAAAATCATAGGATTAAAACTGATGATGAAATATACTCATTCATATCTTATACATATTGAATAGGTGAATGCTGCCCGTTGCTAAGCTTTTCTGAAAACAAACAAAACAAATGTAAGAGGAGTCACATGATGTTAATGTCAAAAATTATCTGTGAAGGTGGATTTGTGGTTGCGTGTTTATTGCAGACGATGATCTGAAGGGACCAACTAACTGTGCAGAACATGAAGCAAAAAGGGAAAACATAAATCTAATGTGTCATCCGTTAATGCTTCGGCAGCAAACACTGAGTTGAAGCTATAGTTGGTAATCCTGTTACGAAACACTTGTTACTGGGTAAAATGGTCCTTCCATCCTGACAGTAGTCAATACATTATGTATTCAAGAAAAGGAGGTTAAAAAATTAGAGCTCTGGGAGCTGCAGTAAAAAGTCTAACAAATCCCTTCCGTTCGGTCCAAATGGCAGGGATTGATCAGAGTTTTGGTCCTGCCCTCACCCGCCCCCCTTCTGTCCCTGAAAGGGGTATCACCTTATCTACTGGTTGTCCCACATGTCAATCATTCTAACACGCTCACGTAACACCAGTGTGCGTGCTCATTCCTTCATAGTTTCTGCTTCCTGGCTGCGCATGCGCACTTTTACTGCTTATGTACAGACCTCTCAACTTTTATTAAAAGTTAAGAGAGAGATTATGCTAATTTGGGGGGCGGGGCTTGTTTGGGGGCGGGGCTAACTGGACCCTGGAAGAGCCGGTGGAGTCTCAACTCCATCTCATTTTTATCCCACCAGATATTGAAGTAGACATGTATTGCTTTTGTTAAAAAGAGAAAGAGACGTATTAATACTTTATTGTTCAGTTAATGGATTAAAACATACAAAACACACAAATGTTCAAATAATACAGAATAAAATAAAGTAGTTTTAAGTTATTGACTGAATTATTACACTGTTACACATTCAAATAAAGTGTAACATTCATCTATGGGTTTGTTTATCATTGTAGATCTATAACCTGATTGGTGGATCAGGCTGCGTTTCATCAAGCCTTTATGGTCAACATTTTCCCCTCAGCAGCAACACTGAAGAACACAGAGGTTCCCGCTGCGTCTTTACGCACGATCCAGCTGCTTATGTCTCCCTCTTTTCAGCTCAATGCACTTCTAGACTGTTACAGTTTATAACATTCTCATCACCTTTCAGAGCGACAGGTTTCTCAGTCAGTCGCTGCGCTGACCAGACAAATCTCTATTGCTCTCGTCAGTGCGCTCTGGTGAGGTGAGGTTGGCGGATTTTACCCCCGTTGGTGCGCTGCGTGTGAGGGATAAAATGTGGGGAAAATGCATAACTAAATACTATAAAGGGAACAGGGGTACTGACAGGTCTGAGATGAAGCCCCTGATGTTACAAGTTCTTTAAAATGACCCTTAAAAGTGCGCACCTGAATTAAAGCGCGAGGCAGCAGCCCACCGAAGCGCCACTGATTCTATGTTGTTAAAAACAAAAGAGCATGAAGCACAGCTACTAACTCTCCTATTGACTTTAACTGGCACACGTTGCTACCGATGTGAGGACAGTGATTCACGTTTTGAATGGTGAACGGTGATAAAAGCACCTGCTCCGAGGGAGCAGGTGCTTTTATCAGGGGGGGGAGAGGAGCAAGCGCTGAGGCACAGAAATACGGTGCATGTAGTTTAAAAATGCAGAATTAATAAAAACGAAACTTATAAACAAACTAAGTGGCTTTTTAAACTGCATCTGGATAGCAGAACTGTTTTATGATCCTGCGTGCAGCCATGCAGCAGCTCCACCCCCTCCCCTCCCCTCCTGCATACGCGGTACTGGACCTTACCGGCTTTCTTTCACCACTGGTTAAGACTAAAATTATTCATAACTCTGATCACTCTTCCTGCTGCTCTGTTAACACGAACTGCAGCAGGAATTACTGATTGCCACAAGTTGTGAAAGAAGCCGAAACAGCTCAGCAGAAGGCGGAGTTTTGTCGTCCGCAGCCCAGATGGGCTTTGTGATTTTTATGCGTGAGAAATGCCATGTTTGCGTGCGAGCGTGTGAAGTTAGTGAAATGCGTGTGTCACACGGTCAATGCGTGAGAGTTGAGAGCCCTGCTTATGTATCTGGTTAGCCTAGCGGTTAGCTTAGCAGTTAGCTTAGAGGTTAGCCGTTCATTGTAGCTCCACTGTTATCACTGTAACTTTGAACATGGCTGAGAGTCACAAGAAGCAAACTGTGTACAACTTTATAAGAAGAAGAGGAAGGAAGACTTAGAAAGTAAAAAGTAATGAGAGCAGAGTGGATTTGGGAGATTTTTTTCACACAAGCCCCTGAGGAGTGGAAGAGCAGGTAAGATAGTCTCGCGCATGTGCAGTTATTCAAAAAGGGACTTTGGGAAACTTCTGGAAAACTCTAAAAACTCTACCTTTAACTCTGCGTGTGTGCTCTGATAAACGTGGCTTAATGGTACATTTAAACACTCTAAAATCCTCCCTTATGGAATCAGTAAAAATACCTAGTTTATTTGATATACAGCTAATTTCACACTCTCAGTTCAAGTTTAGCAGGAATCCTCTCATGTGACACTATACTGTAATTATCACCAATGTTATTATAACTTAGAAGAAAAACCAACAAAGGAAATACATATCAGTTAAAACTTTGCAACAAGATAATTTTGAAGCTTACTCGCCCACAAACTGACATACTTTTTGTCAGCGACTAAATGATATAATTACAGGATATAATTACAGGAAATACATATTCATAAAAATATAAAAATGTATTCAGGAAATCCCGATAAAGCACATAGTTCTACTCTTTTTGATGTAAACTACAGTTTTAATGCCATGTTGGTATTTTAACTTCTGTTAAATAAGAATTCACACATTATAAATATGATAAATATGTGCAGTTTTCATTTGGTTTCTGATGGTTTGATCAAAGCAAATGATTGCTAGCTGGCTTAAATGATAGCATTTAAGGGCTTTTGTTTCTCACAGAACTGCTGTTTTTGTTTCCTCACATGCTTTATACCTAATTTTGCCTGAATAGGAGCTGCTGCTCCACCAGCAGCTGCACTGGGAGAAAAGACACCCACTCAGTATGTGCCCCCAAGACCTTTTCTCTTGCTCTCGTTGGATTCTCAGGGTTAAAGAAGCATCCATAAAGAAAAGAGAATGAGATTTAAAGCTCAAGGTAAAAAATAAAAAAAAAATAAACTTTGCAACTTTGCATGCACTGGTGGTTCCCGGCAGACAGCTGCAGAGGTTGTTTCAGCCGTCAAATGTTTTACTGCAGTCCATTCAAACCTCCAGCTGTCACACCTGAGCTGGGCCAGGTTTTTCCCTGGGGGGTAAAATAATGGTACAAGGGGAGTGGAGGGGGTTGGTAATCTGAGCAGGAGGACGTAGAGCTGTCATCAAGGGTTCAACACAGCAGGAATCCTGTCTCAGTGATGGTGGTCAGGAAGAATCTCGGTTCCATTTTTTTTAGTTTCTTAGTTTCATTTTAAAACTTTTGGATCAGCCTTCAACTACAAGAGTTCTGATGAAAATGTTAAAAAATTATCATATTTGTCCTATTTTAGCTTATTTTCATTGGCTTCCTGTTAAATCAAGAACAGAATTTAAAATTCTCCTTCTAACGTATAAATCCCTTAATAATCAAGCTCCATCATATATCAGAGCTCTGATTACCCCGTATGTTCCTAACAGAGCACTTCGCTCTCAGACTGCAGGTCTGCTGGTGGTTCCTAGAGTCTCTAAAAGTAGAATGGGAGGCAGATCCTTTAGCTATCAGGCTCCTCTCCTGTGGAACCAACTCCCAGTTTTGGTCCGTGAGGCAGACACCCTGTCTACTTTTAAGACTAATCTTAAAACTTTCCTTTTTGACAAAGCTTCTAGATAGAGTGGCTCATGTTACCCTGAGCTACCTCTATAGTTATGCTGCTATAGGCTTAGGCTGCTGGAGGACATAATAACCATTTCCCCTCACTCTTCTACATTCTCTCACTACTTTCCAAATTTCCAATTTAGCCCACTCTTTTGACTTTATGATCTCTTATTTTTATGTCTTCGTAGAAGCTACATTTTACAGAGCCCCCAACGGGACATTTTATTTTATTTTGCCTTCCCTCACAAAACAACAACCTAGTAGACAGTTCATGCGGCATATTGAATATTCTGCTACAGTATATGTTTTTATAAGGTTTGTCCATGCAGGTTAATATCTAGTTAGTGACTCCTGTGTCTCCTACGGGGGCTCCGTAACATCTGACCCGGCCTTCTGTTTTGTTGTGACACCATCCTGGAGGGGAGCATCGGCTGAGCTAACCTGGCCAGCCAGATTCATAGTGAGCAGAACGGAGAGTGATGCTCATTATCAATCTGCTTCTGCTCCCACTGAATCCGTTGGGGAAAGGAGGGACATTCAGCAGAACTCTCCGAGCTGATAGGGCGAAGTGACACCTAGTCCCCGCCTACCAAAGATTGGTTTTAGCCAATCACGGTATCAAATTGTAACGTAAGCAGCAGGCGCTATGATAAGGTAAGCAAGTCAAGCCACTTGCTGTTCCTCTATCAAAGAAAAAGGATTCTTACAAAACAGATGTGATAGCAGCAGCTACGCGTGCGTCCTCCTGCACTGCCGTGTATATGTTGGGTCAGCTGTGGGCTCAACCACTCTTGCTTTCATTGCAGCAGTATGTCCGCCTTAAACATCAATACTGCAATGTGATTGGCCTGACCGTTATTGGTTTGGACCCAATCGGTTGAAGCCAGAGCGGTACAAGATGGATTCTCGTGTGTTTGTGGACGCAGAAATAACACGAGAATGTAATATTACGATTATATTTCTGGTTTATGTTTTTGTTTTTCTCCTGTCTTTGATTATCTCGCTGTTTTGATTTCTGTCTTTAGTTTGTTCTGCTTAGGTTTATTTGTATTCTTAGACTTGTCTTGTTTGCTCCCTTAATTATTTCCACATGGTTTTGGTTAATTAGTCCCTCCCTGCTACTGTGTCTGCCCGCCTATTTAAACCCCTCTTAGTTTTCTGTTTGTTGCCGGGACTTCACAATCATTTCGTCATTCCTTGGTAAGAGCCTTCCAGCATTTTTGTCGAGTCTGACCTGTTCTTTGTTTTTTGAGTTTGTCCAGTCGTTTGATGTATGGATTACCATCAGCCTGGATCCGGTCTGTTTTGCCTGTTTTATTCCTTCAATAAACACCACCAAAAGGATTACTACTGCGTTTGGCTGACTCTGGGTTCATTTCCACACAAATCATCACAGTAAGTCCCGGCCAAGACATGATGAACCTGTCGCCAAGACGCTTTCTCCGATCAGGAGCTGCTATGCTGCGCGAGCCCAATAATCCTGCTAGCAAGCCGGTGCTCGCTGCTCACTCACCTCAAGCCTCCCGTCTGTCCTCCTCGGAATGTGCCCGTCCAGACTCAGATTTTTTTCTTGAGGTTCACGCAGATGTGGTGCGGGAGATCCGTCCGGACCTTTTTCCGGAACCGGTGCAGCTTCCCTCTTCTTACGAGGAGCCGCCGAGACCGCCATCTGCTACAGCGGTCGCGTCTGGTCAGGAAGCATCTACCCTCCAGCAAGGTCCGCCGGCTCGCCGCCGAAGAAAGAAGCGCTCGCCCGCTAGTCATCAGTCCACTATAGGCAGGCAGCCGCCTGATAAGCCAGTCCAGCCTCACCCGACTGGCGATTCCCAGCCTCGTTCCACTTCCGGTCTAGCGGACGGGGTTTCCTCGCCTCCCAGAGCCAAGAGGCCCACAGCTCCCCCCGCTGGTGACCGTGACTCTGAGTGTCTGGCATTGGAGAATAAGATCAGAACGTTTGCCCCCATAATCAAGCGTCTCAGGGAGGCTCTTTTTCTCCAGTACTCCGAGGAGCTGGAGAGAAGATTAAAAGAGGTGGAGGCGCATTACAGATCTGCCCTCCAGGCTTTCTATAGCCGACCCAAACCTGTCTCCGAGGGTCCGGCCGACGCCTCGGCTCCTGAGTCTGTCTCCGAGGGTCCGGCCGACGCCTCGGCTCCTGAGTCTGTCCCCGAGGGTCCGGCCGACGCCTCGGCTCCTGAGTCTGTCCCCGAGGGTCCGGCGGACGCCTCGGCTCCTGAGTCTGTCCCCGAGGGTCCGGCGGACGCCTCGGCTCCTGAGTCTGTCCCCGAGGGTCTGGCCGACGCCTCGGCTCCTGAGTCTGTCCCCGAGGGTCCGGCCGACGCCTCGGCTCCTGAGTCTGTCCCCGAGGGTCTGGCCGACGCCTCGGCACCTGAGTCTGTCCCCGAGGGTCTGGCCGACGCCTCGGCACCTGAGTCTGTCCCCGAGGGTCTGGCCGACGCCTCGGCTCCTGAATCTGTCCCCGAGGGTCCGGCCGATGCCTCGGCTCCTGAATCTGTCCCCGAGGGTCCGGCCGACGCCTCGGCTCCTGAATCTGTCCCCGAGGGTCCGGCCGACGCCTCGGCTCTTGAGTCTGTCCCCGAGGCTCTGGCCGACGCCTCGGCTCCTGAATCTGTCCCCGAGGGTCCGGCCGACACCTCGGTTCCTGTCAAGCCCAACGAGGGGGTCCGGGAGGACCTGCCTCCGCCCAAGTCACGAGAGGGGGTCCGGGAGGACCTGCCTTCACCCAAGTTCCGTGAGAAGGTGCGGGAGGACCCGCCTCCACCCAAGTCCGGTGAGGGGGGTCAGGAGGTCCTGCCCCCGCCAACACGTGACGTGGGAACCCAGAGGGGTCCGTCACCGACGTGCGACGTGGGAACCCAGAGGGGTCCATTGCCGACATGCGACGTGGGAACCCAGAGGGGTCCGTCGCCGACATGCGACGTGGGAACCCAGGGGGGTCCGTCGCCGACATGTGACGTGGGAACCCAGAGGGGTCCGTCGCTGACCAGTGAGGCGGGAACCCAGGGGGATCCTTCGTTCTTCGGGCACCCTGGGCTTCCGAAGAAGATGCAGCAACTGTGGTCTCCTGGAGACTTTGAGCCTCTCGGAGTTGTGTGCAAGTCTGGACCCCTTATTGCCCTCGTGGACAGCCAACTTTGGGAAAGACTTTATTGGATGACACTTTCTGAGACCCTCCAGAAGCTGGTTCTAAGACTGCTGGTTGCGAAGGGTCTGACGTTGTCTCCTGATGCCTGTGGCCCGGAGCCTCCTGAAGCCTGTGGCCCGGGGCCTCCTGAAGCCTGTAGCCCGGGGCCTCCTGAAGCCTGTAGCCCGGGGCCTCCTGAAGCCTGTAGCCCGGGGCCTCCTGAAGCCTGCAGCCTGGCTCCCACCTTAGCAGCGTGTAGCCAGGCTCCCAACTTAGCAGCCTGTAGCCAGGCTCCCACCTTAGCAGCCTGTAGCCAGGCTCCCACCTTAGCAGCCTGTAGCCAGGCTCCCCCTTCAGGCGTCTGTAGCCAGGCTCCCCCTTCAGGCGTCTGTAGCCAGGTTTCCCCTTCAGTCGCCTGTAGTCAGGCTTCCCCTTCAGTCGCCTGTAGCCAGGCTTCCCCTTCAGTCGCCTGTAGCCAGGCTTCCCCTTCAGTCGCCTGTAGCCAGGCTCCCCCTTCAGTCGCCTGTAGCCAGGCTCCCCCTTTAGTCGCCTGTAGCCAGACTCCCTCTTTAGTCGCCTGTAGCCAGGCTCCCTCTCTAGTCGCCTGTAGCCAGGCCCCCTCTCTAGTCGCCTGTAGCCAGGCCCCCTCTCTAGTCGCCTGTAGCCAGGCTCCCTCTCTAGTCGCCTGTAGTCAGGCTCCCTCTTCAGTCGCCTGTAGCCAGGCTCCCTCTTCAGTCGCCTGTAGCCAGGCTCCCTCTTCAGTCGCCTGTAGCCAGGCTCCCTCTTCAGTCGCCTGTAGCCAGGCTCCCTCTTCAGTCGCCTGTAGCCAGGCTCCCTCTTCAGTCGCCTGTAGCCAGGCTCCCTCTTCAGTCGCCTGTAGCCAGGCTCCCTCTTCAGTCGCCTGTAGCCAGGCTCCCTCTTCAGTCGCCTGTAGCCAGGCTCCCTCTTCAGTCGC